>CM053788.1:406636648-407266648 GCA_028749045.1 Cupressus sempervirens | reverse complement strand
TTATTAGATGCACCAGATGATACAATTACTTAACTTGCATCCAGCTATATAAAGAGAAACATAGAAAGGCTCAGGTTTGTCTGACAAAGATGCTGCAACAAAAGATTCTTTCTTAGTCATGGGCCCTTCCAAATTATCTTCTGCTTCTAAAGAAACTCCTGATTCATGGTTGATAGTGATCTCAGGTGAACATTTCCCTTTGCCAACACACTGGATCAACCTTTCTAATTGATGAGGGTTGGCTTTTAGGTAATCCAATTGAGAAATTTGTACTTTGGTCTTCTTACAGTGATCAATAAAATCGAAAGAGTCTTCAACGATAGGAGGAGTTTTACCCTTATCTGTCTCCTTTTTTTGTGAAGGCTCTTCTGGAGTATGCTTACGAGACAAAATCCTCTTAGCAGTCTCATTAGAAGCTTTTACTTTTGCTTGTTTACTACACTTTTCTTCCAATCTCTGTCTCCAACTTGGTGTAGTTGCATTGCAAGAATGATTGTTAATATCTTCAGTTTGGTCATCATTAGATTCATATTCCAAAAAGTTAATAGAAGAGGTGCCAACAGTGGGTTCTGTTACATCTTCAGGAGCCACATATTCTTCTATCTTCTCCGCAGTCAAATGCATTTGCATGAATCTAGCCATCTCAGGATAGTTTGCACCATCATGATCTGTTGTTAGGTGAAAATCACACATAGCAGCCTGTTTACCAGATGATGAGGGATGTTCGATGGCTAATCTTGGTGTCGATTGGGGTAGCCACTTAGTCTGTCTATTTTGTTGATATGGCATATAATTCCTCCTTGGAATATCTTGATACAAAGGTGGAGGATTAGAAGACAATTGCTTTTTGAGTTGTAATAGATCATTAGCCAATTTTTGATATAAAGGATCAGTGGCAGTGACAGGAGCTTGTTGACCTTTTCCCTTTTGTAGATCACGACTCCATTTTCCTGAACTAAGCAAGTCATCTTCCACCTCAATAGCCAAGGTTTGCGCCGTCACTAGATTAATGGGTCTTGTCCTTCGTATTTGAAAGCTTATGTCAGAAGGTTGAGCACTGATGAAGAAAGTCATTTGATTTTCTTTAGTGGGTCTTTTGTTGATAGGAATTTGATTCACCATCTGATTAAAACGAGCAATGAATTCTCACATGGGCTCATGGATTTCCTTCTTCATCCGAGTCAATTGGGAAAGTAGCAAATGTTCATCTTCAGCAGTTTTAAATCTCCTCTTGAAAGCTTGAATCAAAGTTACCCATGAAGTAATTGATCCAACTGGTAGCTGTCCAAACCATTCAGCTGCGGTTTCAGTGAGTGTTTCCACAAAAAGACGAACAGAAACATCTTCATATTGGATTGCAAGAACACCACTTGCTGTAAAGAATGCACTTATATGCTGATCAGTAGTGACTTTTCCATCACCAAAAAACTTGGGAAGAATTTTTTGAGAACCAACGGGCATGTCGTGTAATTGGTTCCCTAAATCTAGAGGACCAATAGCAGCTCCGCATGGGACTGGTGACTGCGGTGCTTGATGTGCCATGGTCGAAAGAATGATATTCAAGGGCTGCAAATTTATAGCTAAAGGTACAATAGTACCTGGCAAAATCAAAGCTTGAAAGGCCACAGGAGAAACAGTAGCCTTAGTTGGCGAAGAAGACCTACTAACAGACTTGACCTTTTTCTTCTTCTTAGGAGTAACTGGCTTAAAATCTAACTTTCGAAGGGCTTCAAAATCTTCGTCTACCAAACCCTTTTGTCTATCAATCCGCGTGTATGGTTTATCAGCCAGCTTAATGGTTATTATTATTTATTTTCCCTTGAATATGACCAAGATTCTGTCTATTTCTTCTTGGAATGACCACTATTATTTCAATAACTACAACGTCCTAACCAATAGGAGCTCTCCGCAAGATTTCTCCGAACTCTTCTTCTTCTTCAAGAACTCGATTAACTTGATGATATTCCTATACACTTCGTCTACACCTCCAGGCTAAAGTGTTCAAGTTTGAGATGATATCTTCCTGGGTGTCTTGAAAGCCGAGGTTCGGTTGGAGAACAGGAAAAATGTTCTCATGCGGAAGCACCATTGTGCTTCATCACAGGCGACTGTCAATCTTTCTGTTCAGTCTCCCCAGCAGAGTCGCCAAAAATCTGTTGGTAAACAGATTTGTCACAATAGAATTTTCCCAACGGAGTGTGTGGCAAATCGTTCACAACAGTTGGATAGGCCCTTGGTATGTGGCCTT
Source organism: Cupressus sempervirens (assembly GCA_028749045.1). Classification (NCBI taxonomy): domain Eukaryota; kingdom Viridiplantae; phylum Streptophyta; class Pinopsida; order Cupressales; family Cupressaceae; genus Cupressus; species Cupressus sempervirens. The sequence continues at coordinate 407,264,400 of CM053788.1, read as the reverse complement.
CCTTTGCATTTAGAGGGGCAGCTCCCTCGTATGATGTGATTTTTAAAGAGGTTTTCAAATAAATAATTTAACCTTCAAAGTTCAAGAGAAAATCATTGAGGATGAATGCACCACACGCCCTCACGACCTTCTTCAGTAAACAAGATCGATAATAGAGGTGCTCAAGAACTATGCTTGAAAGCAACCAATATTATTAAGCACATTCATTATCATTCGTAAACACTCGCATAGCACCATGAGAATGTCTACTACAACATATAACAATTTGGATTTTAAAATAAGAAACCCAAAGCACATTTCATTTCATTTCCTTGCACCAAGAAAAACAATAGAGATTTTTCAATTCAGAGATAAAAAGTGTACATACTTTCCAAAATTTATCTCTAGATCAAAATTTCAGCATAGTGTTCCCTTATTTTTCCAACCCCCAAAAGTCCCTTTACAAAGCCCAAAGGTGTCCTTATATAGACATAGGGGTTAATAACTACCTCTTCGTGGCTAATAACCACCTCCAAAATACATAATTTTGGAAGGTTAATTAACCTCAAGAAAATTAACCTATACAAGGAAACTTGTAAAAACAAAACTTTAGCTAGAGTTCCTAAAGATATTTGCATATACAATCACTGATTCTTCTAGCTACTAATTCTATCTACCCAGACACAATTGATCTATCTCGGGAAGCCCTGTAAGCATCTAGGATGATCATCATTGATTCATAGTTCGGGATGAACACGTTTTCCATCCTGAGTTTGGCTGTGAAGTATCTATCTTGAATTTCTTCTGACTCCTATTGATAGGCTGAAATGTTACAATCTCCCAGCGTGACTGTAACCAGGCTAAGCTTCATCATAGTTTCAGCATCCGATACACGTTTCTCTATTTCTGAATGAATCTGAACACTGAAGGAATCAAGGAGAAACCGACAATCAACATGCTGAAGATCACTTACCGGCACCCCACCTGTGATAGTAGAGATTAATTCATCTGTACTCTTTATTTTCAGTTGCTCCAAAGAATCTATTAGCTTTTCGAACTCAGTGATCCCTTTGCTAATGTTTATCACCTTCCAACCAACACTTTTACTCTAGATACGTATTTGGTTGTCACTTGGATCAGCAATAATTTTCTCAAGAAGTAGGGTGCTCACATCCAGCTTGGTCATTTCTTTTAATTCATCAGCTACTTTTTGCCAGTTGGATTTATGTTCTTTGCTATTTTCTAGCTCCTCAGAAATTTCCTGTATCTGCATGATGGCTCTCCCATATATCTCTTTCACTCCAGTTATAAGTTTTGAAGCATCTTCTATCATCCTGTTTATCCAAGCCTCGATCATCATACTATGTGACTTTTGTTGGCCGATTCTTTGAACAACAGTATGATCTAAAATACCATCAAGACCTGTTAGAACTGGCGGAGTGACCACAACTTGGGTATTAGAAGGATTGCTGATTGAATTAATATAAGCTGCCATCATCTGAACTTGTTCTTTGAGTTGCTCTTTGGATCTTTTCTCTTTCTTCACCCTTTGCAACATTTGAGTGGCAATCAGTTCAAAATTTTGAAATTCTCTTTTCGCATTAGAAGGATCAAGGTCAACCTTTTCTAGAATGAAATCTGATTTAGATGCTTCATCAACATTCTTTTCAACTATAGGCTTGGCTAATTCCACACACAAATTGCCTGAAGTTTTATCAATAGCTAACTTGGACATCACCTTGGTCTTTTTCGCCTTAGGAGGCTTCTGAAGAATACTAGAGATCATATCAAATGGAGGTGGGACCATTTGTACAACTTTCTTCCTCTTCTGAAGACTATCCTGGAACCACGAATGTGTAATTTCTGAAGCTTGTACATCACTTGTTACATTTTCAGCAACCATCATTAAGTCTTTTGAATTAGATAATGGGTTATCTAACTGTGTGATGTCTATTATTGACATATCAGGAGGAGGGAGACTCAAATTAGGAATCACTGTATCATGAGGGGATGTAACAGGGACATGCGATTCAACAATTTGAGGAGTTCTTTGATCTTTTTCACGGGATTCATTCCATTCTTGATTCATTCTACCTTTCATTCTTGTCCTTTTTCTTTTGACTGTAAACCTATCTGGTTGATTCAGATCTTCACCCCGATCTTGAGCACCTGTATCCAGTTGTTGTGTCGTCTCACTAGAAGTTGCCTCTATCGCCATCTGAGACGATTCCCCTATATTATTTCTCCTCTCTTTATTTTGAGATTCACCAGTTGCTTTTTCGGTTCTAACTTTACTGATCCAGTCTCTTGTTCTTTTAAGAACATAGGAAGACCTCTCCTTCAAGCTTTTCAATTTAGGAATTGACCAATCAATAGGGGGGAGCTCTAGCAATTCAATTTTCTCATAATAGTAAGGATCGACCAAAGAAACCTCATCATCATCTACACCTGTCACATCAATGTCCAACTTGAAGTCTATTACCTATCGTACTGTAAGCCACATCCAATCTCTCTTCCTGATTTCGAAGTCATTTTCACAATCCTCTCAAAAGTCTTCTAGAGCCGGGAAGTGACCAAGACTGGAATTTAACTTTAATTCATTCACTGCATAGCCCTTACTGTCATAAGGGAAACACATCGTGTAAGGAAGAAAATTTATTGTGGCAATAGATCTTTCAATGTTCCTGGCATCTGATGCAGTGTCACAACTATAATATCCGATGTCGATAGGAAAAGCTATTTCATCTGTCCTCCTATTCCTGCAAAGTTTATTGATTTGACTAATTTGCCTGCACATTTCAATTAAGACTAATTCATCATCAACAAATCTCGGTAACATTAGCGGACACCCATCATAGGCAGCTAACCGGATATAAGTGAACTTTGGGAATTGTATGAAAACACTTCCATATTTTTGTACTTTCATCGCTGCTTCTGGTGAAATCCTGAGTCCAATGTTCCCCTGAATTTCCCTTACAGTTAGCATGGTGAATGCGTCATTCACTCTTCTAAAATGGTGCAGGCTATTATCATACTAAATTTGAGGAAGATGATTATAAATGATGGTTGTGTCATTGTAAATGCCCTACCGGTTAAGTCCTGGCCAACTTTTGGTACTTGCAATAGCATAGAAAAGATATGAAGTCATATAAAAGTAGTCATTTTCTTGAAGTCCCATGAGCTGTCTATGCAGTGAGTCGCTGATAATTTCAGCCCAATCAATGTATTGTTTTCCTTCATAGACCATATTAATGAATAGAAACATCCAACCTTCGAACTCGTGTGAATCTCGAAGACCAACGATCCTGCTCAACAAAGTTACCATATTCGCCACATCTTCTTTTAGTGATGACCTGTGAATGGATTCGCCTAATTGAGACTTTCCTCTTCTTGGTTGGAAGAACCATGATCTTGCCATAGTATTTAAACATTGAGTTTGATTGGCAAAAAAATATTCCTTGGTAGTTCTCAGGTTAATGCTGGCATATTGCATCCTAGTGGGCAATCGAAAAATGATAGCAATAGAGGTAGGGTCCAGACAGACAATTGCTTCATTGTTCGGTGAAAGAACTTCTCTAGTGTTGGGATGATAAGCCTTCATGCACTCCAACACTAATTCTGGGCATTGTACAGAAATGGGATGTCCGCCTGCTTGAGCCAAGCCACTTTCCAATATCTTTCCAACTAATGGAGTCTTTTCTTCATTTACAAGAGATGACCAAAAGTCTTGAAGGCAGACACTTCCTAAAATGGTATCACCGATATCTGGAAGCGTACTTCTTAAAACAAGAGCATAATCTGGCCTTTGATAATTGTACTTCATGGTTTGGTTTCCAATCTTTCTTTCAAATATGGTGGATGTCTTCAACCCCGCACTGCACTCTTTATTTCCAGCTGAATTTGAGTGACGTAATCAGTGAGACTTCCATGGCTACAGGTTAGGAACGAGCATTTCATTTTGTCAAACATTTTGCATGCTTCCCTAGCACTCTATATGTCCTGTTCATGCTCATCACCTTTTTCTTTTTAATTCGGGCATTATATCAAACAGATTAAGAGCAATCTCAAGTATGCAAAACATTCCGTCATGAAAGCTCTTAAAGAAGCCTTTCCTATCGGCATTTTCAAGGTTGAGATCGGGTGATAGAATGAACAAGTGACACAAATACTTCAAGAAACCACAGGCTCAGTTTGCTTTGCTTTAGACTATCTTTGCCCCGCTAGTTTAAAGACAATAACGCACTCTTTTGTGCATTCTGTGGTAATATGAAAATCTATTGTGAATGCATTATATGAAGTCACGTTATCAGTGGTGTGCAGCATCAAAGAGTGTGCAACGATCAAAGGAGAAGTGGAAAACGTTTGTATTCACCCAGTGCGATATACGAGAAATCTTTAACAAGATCATTTATCTTGTTTGCGTGGATAAGAACAGAAATCTCTTTGAATAGGTTCGCAGCACTTGGAAAAATGAACTTTGTCTAGGGTAATATATGATAACGGTTATTATGTTATCATGGTCGTAGTTTTCATAGTGAAGGCGAGTTGGTTATGAATTGCCCATTATCCACAACAAATTTGTCGGCAGCTTCACTTCTTCCAGCTCAAAAAACGTTTTCCATCATGGAAGAAAGCCGCAGGTTGAGAATCAGTTAATTGGCAAACATGGTATGAAGTGGCACGCATTTAATTGCTTCTTTAAAAATGTTCTTTTCTTCATAGAACGTGGCTCATCTTCCTCCATAGTTGTGACTGCTAGATCTCATGATGTTGTCTCTCACTGTCCTGATCATCAATCAATCCTTTTCTTTTAATGCACCTGCTAGACAATGTAGTGGTGGTGTGATAATCTCTGAATTCCTGTCAAATATTTGTACTGCATTCATTACAGATAGCTGAAGAGCGTTTCTTCCCTTATGATCTATCAATTCTTATACAATCTTTGCTGTATTCTAATATCATTTTCACCATTCCACATTCCCCTCTGCCTCTTTATGGACAAATTTCAAACAAGTTAATAACCGCCTTATAGAAGTTAGGAAAAACGTGTTTTTAGTAGCTCTCATTAACCTTTGAGAGGTTAATGGTTAGGAAAAACATGTTTTTGGGTGTTAACATTAACCTTTTCTGTGGAGGTTAAGAAAAACGTATTTTTGAACGCTATCATTAACTTATTGGAGAGGTTAAGAAAAATGCGTTTTGGGTGGCGATCATTAACCTTAATAACTTGAAGCTCAGAAGTCGGATTTCAGCAATTTCAAGTGTGTGCAAAGCTGCTAATGAGCAGGAGACATGGAGGCTTAAAGACTCGCAAAATTCAAAGATAGAATGACCAATTTAAGGCTTAAAACCGGGCAAGTTTTAAATATTAACCATGGCTCACGAAATTGAAACAAATCTTATAGCCGGGCAACAGCTGGCTCTAACTGGGAACAAGGACTGACAAGGACGAAGCTCGAATCCAGAATGAATAAAATGGTGCCTTATCCATTGGGCTGTAAAATAGAGTGAATTGAGGGACCGATTTACAAAAGAGGGAACGAACACCAAAAACAGGACAACAGAAAGAAAGAACACGAACTGACAGGAGCACACCAAAAATGGGACAACCTATATACAAAAAGGTGTACAAACACCTTCTACTGATGATAATTTCGTTGCAAAAGATGGCCATGGAAGATAAGGAGTGGTTTTGATCTAAGTAGAGTTGAAAAATAAAGGAAAAATGTATTTTTATCTATGTCTTCTTCGTTATTTCTAAATGTGAATGTCTCTGTTGAGAACTGTATATGAAGTGTTGAAGTCTGATTTCTGTTCGCAATTTCAAATTTATCCATCTATATCCACATTCAAGAAAAACATTACAGCTTTGGTACGCACATAAGAAGAGCAATTGTTGCTCCTGTGTGCCCTGCGAGAACCGTCAAGGATTATGCATCACGAACTAAAGAAAACAAAGCTAAAGACTTTGAAATACAACAAATATTTTTCTATACTAAATTTTTTGTTGCCATCATTGTTCTCTGCATCGGAAAGAGAACTTCTCTCGAGTCTTCAGCTGAAATTGATGGGAATGAGTACTGGCTTGCATGGGTAAGTGAAATTAGGGACATGGAAAATTTCATTCAACTATTTTGGTATCAAACAAAACGATAGCCGCCTCCTCGACCTCGGTCTCTCCGATGAAAATCGATGCATAGGGAAATCTACATTAGTCACAGTCATAGTCTTCATTGAATGGTGAGTTGAATCACTTTTCAGAGAGAAACCGATTGCCAATACATACACAGACATCCTGGATCTAATAAAGGATGGACAAGATTGAATGGACTCTGATTGGAATGTAATTGAAAATCTACTTCCTAGCACAACCAATGAATTATAGTGAAAATTGACGGTTTTGATGATTTTGATGGTTGTTCAATCCTCTCCACCGTTCATGTTTGAAATTAGCTCTTGATGGTCGTCCCTCTCCACCTTTGATGTTTGAAATTAGCTCCTCCGTTTCATATAGGGAAGGCCTCCGGCAGAATAATCAATTATTACTCCATTTCATATAGGGAATGCCTCTGGTGTAATAATTAATTATTACAAAGATTATTACTTTGTTTCATATATAAGCCATCGAAGATGGACGAGGTATGTTGGAGAGCGATTTCATATAAATTCATATTCCATTTACGATTATGTTTATGCATATATATTGGTCATAATAAAATATATTTGTAATGAAGTTAATTATATATATATATATATTGAAATGATAATTAATAATTTTATCAAATAATTTTAAATTCAAATACTCATATTATTTATTTGAGAATATGATAAATTTTATGTAAATAATATGACTAACTATTAAGAATAACCCTAATAACCTCCAATAACATGATGATAGAAAATCATATAAGAAAGAATTAAATTTTCAATATTATTATTATTATTAAGTTAAGAGGGGAGTTTAATTTATAATCAAGGAGAGACTTGAGTAAATTTTAACCAATTGAATGTTCCCAATAGAAGGCTGGGGTCAAAATTCTATAAATCTTTGTGAAATGGACTTGGAGCTATAAAATTTGAGGGAACACCTATTAAGGATTGATGTCTAAGCGACTTGATTGGACTCAAAGTCTGCTTCTTAAACTTAAAATCAACCTCCAACCATATTGTTATTTGACTTATTAATTATACAAGTATCAATCTAGACTATCCCAAAAAGGAAACATTACATTATAATTTCAGGTAATAATGAAGCTTGAAAACATGACTAGATGAATAATGAATATGTATAAGGGATTTCTACCAATCTGGGAGAGCAAAAGTAAATACTCTTGAGATAGGTGAATTTCAAGATGGGTAAGGACATAGTTTCTAATGCCTTGAGGAAGTAATTTAAGATGGGTACGGACGTGTAGTCCCAATGCCTTGAGGGAACCTACTCGTAGATGAGTGTCTAGCGTCTTGTGATATTAAAATTTACATTCTCCTTTAAGAAGGGCATAAAATAAGGAAAAAGGTCTTGCCCTTAATATGCTTGCTACTAAATCTATTAGGATTTTTTTTCATCATCGTCTTAAAATCAACTTTGATGCATAGTAATTGTACACTAATATTTGACAATAAACAACCTTTGTATAGGAGACAATCTTTGTTCGAGGGATCATTAAATGAATTACCAACTAGAATAATAAAATATAAAAAATATTTAGGTCAATCATACTAGTTTCAAATCAATTGAGCAACTCAATAAAATTGTTCCAACCTAAAAATCTATCATTTAACCTATAATCCACCATTGCATCATAAGCATAAATCAATTATGCAAAGTCAAATCATTCACAAAATGCACTTATCAATTTATCATGTAACCCTTGATCATATTATCAAATTCAACCTTGGAAATTAAATAAGTTGTATAAAAAGATCTAAGGGTTCATGACAATCTAACAAATCAAATGAAAATTGTAATTGCTTGAGGACAAGCAATTTCGAGAGGGTGAGACTGTAATAACCCCTCTAATAAATACATCTAATATAGAATCTTAATTGATATCCCTAGTTGTAATCAATTTATGGAATAGCTAATTGATTTCTAAACATATAAAATAAATAGTTAGTAATATATATAATCTAAGACAAGTTACACTTTGATATAAATAATTAGACCTATACTAAATAGCTAATTGTTATTCGATGAGCATAACTATATCAATTAAATAAATAATATCAAATTATTAGAATAAATAAATAGTTCACATTATAATTGATAAAAAAAATTAATAACTATATTGCTATGTTTATATTTTAAAACATTACTAACCAAAAAACTATATCCTAGTAGTAATAATAATATTGCACCCCTTTCGATGGGTCACAACCCTCTAAACTTGCAACTAGGATGGTAGTATATAAATCCATGCACTTGATAGATAAGTGCCTAAATACTTCAAATTTAAAAAAAAAATCATTAAAGAAAAAAGCAAGGGCAACCCTTTGATTGGATCGACCAATTAAGAAAAGGTATATAAAACAAGGATGAAATCTGTTAGAGTAATAAAATATTTTCTTGTTAATTAAATCATATTGATTTAATTAATAAGTCGTTTGTTTTCTCTAGTTTACTTAAGCTAAACTTTGGACATATAATAATTAATTCTTTTATTAATTATTATCATGCAATCTAGGTTAGATGCCTGTTAGGGTTTTGATCTCCTTTATAAGGACAATCTCTCTTTGTAATTATAACTTTGATTCACTTTTGATAATAGAAATCTCTTTTTTGCTCATCAAGATTATTTTATCTGTGGATCTGGGAATCCCAGCCTCTACAGCTTTTGCTTCTTTATTTTCGTGACAGGTGTTTGCATGCAAGTAATTCTTTAGATTTGTGGGGTTGATCTTTCATCAAATTCAACATGGGGCCAGAGCACCAAATCTTCATGCCCCTATTCAGTTGGTGAGAAATTTGGCATTGATTTTAAGATCTGTGGCTTTTAGAGGATTTTGTATTGGATTTGGGGAGACCTATTTTTTTTTAGCACTTTGAGTCTAAACAGACATCACCATTGTGCTTAAAGCTTCCAAAAACCCCCATTTCCATATAAAATACATTCTATTTGGATGTTGTTGAAATCTAAGGCAAAAATGATTTGCACCTAGACTATATTGACCTGGGCACACAAATTGAGGTGATAAATTTTTTGAAATAAAAAAATACTATTATTATACTTGTCATAGGAAATATACTATTGCATACAGTTGTTTTGATTTTTCAATTAATTTTCACCAATCATGAATGACAATTTTTATGTAACTGACATGTTTCTAAAGTTTTTTAATTTACTGATGAATTTTATATATTCTAAAAATTAATTTTCACCATTGTGATTAGTTGTTTTCATTTTGTCTTATAAGATCCCTTTTTTCAAAGATAGCTCCATTACTCATTTTCATCGGCATGATTTTAGGAATAAATTAATAAACTATATTATGTTGACAAAAATATTAAGTATTTAATTATTTAAAAAATAATTATTTATTTAGATTTTACAAATGCAATCATAACCTTTTAAATTTAATTTTCATTTAAGACACATTTGATTTTTTTATTTAACATTTATCCAGAAACTGAATTTGAAACCTACTTAAATATTTTTATATTAAATTTTATATATTTACCTAAACTATTTTTGCTATCCAAATATTATTTAGAAATCTTATAGAAGTAATTTTTTAAATAAATCATTAGATATTGATATCTATATGAGAGAAGAAAATCTATTTTTAAGTAAAAGTGAAATTAATCATATATTTCATCTAAAAGCAAGATTTTGGATCTAGTTCTTTCTTAAGTTGTTTGATTGGAAAATATATGTAAAGTTTTTGATTAGATAAACAAGTTTTACAGGGACCCTGAAACCCAAGAGTTAAAACATTAACAAGGCTAATAATAAGCGTGAAAAGCCCAGCAAAAAAAGTTCCAGTTCAAAGGCTGAAAATAATCACAAGGCCCAGCCGACAGACATAAACCAAAGAAAAGACTAGGAACATAAACAACAAGAAACAACCAGGGCAAAAGCCCTTACAAAAAGCTAAAAAAAGGCACAAATAGAAACAAAAGAATATGCAGAGGATTAGTCCTTGTTCTTTCTCTCCAGGTCTTGCATGACCTGAGCTGCCTCATAGGCCATCTTGTTCTCCTCAGCCTCTTGTTGGTGCGCCCTTTGATCCTCCTAGTCCTGACCATTGTTGATGTTGTCCTTAGCAGTTTGAACCCCCATACTGGCTTCTTCCCTGTCTTTACCATCCTCATCATCCTTCATAACTCTGTCTTTGATCCAACCTGTTAAAGATATAATGTTGCTGTTAATGGAGCTTAGCATTGTAATCATTTGATTCAAAAGATTATGATTGTAGATTTCGAGGGTGTTAATCCTTCTCTCCGCTAGACTAAGCCTCTCACCATTACCATCTCTTTTATCAGAGTCCACTCCATTCCTATTATCCTCCATATGACCCACTTGCTCTTTGACCTCCTCCAGCTCATGGAAAAGCCACTTGATTGATATGAAGTTATCAATCATGCTGTTGCAAGCATTGTTCAAGAGATTCAGCCTGGTTTCCCTAGCTTTGTCTGAAATAGCCACAATCGCCGGGTCTATGAGTTCTTCAAGCCTCGTCTCTTCTTGGTTATCCACAAGGACTTGCGGGATCATGGCCTCTCTAAAAATGCCCATTTTTGAGGACCTAACTTAAAAGTTTTTCCAAGCTTTCCTCCTGTTATTTACCTGCACCTCCCCACCCTCGATTTTAGAATCCAAATTTTGTTTCTTAGGTTAAAATATATGTAAAGTTAATTTACATATAAATTAACAATTCTAGGTTTTTTTAGACTTTTCAAGTTCTAAAATAAAATAAAATAATATATTGAGGAAACCTTATAGATTGTTTCCTTGTTTAGTTTGAATAAATTTTTTAGAGAAGAGTGGAACTCAAATGAAATTGTTAAAAATTTAGAGTGCCTATTTTGTATTTAAAAATTAATAGAATCTTCTACCAATTCAAATTTATTAGCAATTCCATAGTCCACTTTCTTTATCAAATGAGATTAGCTTTCTACTAGCATTGATTAGAACGTAGATATAATTCAATGATGCTAGGAGTTTGCTGAAAATGAACTACCACTTCATTAATTCTATTGACTTCCAAGATAATTTTGAACTTATTACTAGACTATTGTTTGATTTTAACTTCCACAAATAAAAGTGAGGATATTGATAAGATTATTTATAAAATAGTTATTTATTTAACTACTTTTTAATATTGAAATTAGATTAGTTGATTTGAAATACTTATTTCAATAATAATTTCATCATACATCTATCTTTCTATAATACATTTACTCTATTGATTAATTATTATAATATTTAATTACTATTTCTATTATATTACAATACATTCTCCGGCAAGTACATGCCACTATGTGACACTTGTTTTGTAAAGTGCTTGATTTTTTTAAAAATCACTGTGCATTTTTTTAAAATATGTAATAATGGTTGTATACTAAAAAATGAGGTGACGAGAGGTGCTTTTGGAAGGGTGTGTGAGCCCAATCCATACACTATACCTATGGTCAAGAAGGAAGCATTTTATTTAATAGGGTATTGCAGGCCCTACAGGTCCCATATCTCCTACACTTTTTAGTGGATTTCTTAAGAGTTGTCAGCAAAATTGGGAGGTGTTTGTTTGGTTCAACGCACTACAATGGGTTAAGTGCAGGCCCCTACTGACACTTGGTACTCACATTGTACAACCCCCATGACCCCTATATCCCTGTTTGTGTTCCTTTTTGGTGTCTGGTTTTGTGCCTTGTGTAGACTTTGTGTTGAGAAAACCAAATTCTTTTCATGTGTCATACCTCTCAACCTATCAGCCCTCTATATTCATGTAACATTTGGGTGATTTTTCCTTGGAATTACATGCCAATCATTGGTTAGAGTGAATTTTTATGGATGTCACAATTTTTACAATGCATGTTTATTTGGAGGCATTGATTTTTAGAATTTATGAGGCAATGTCTACACAAGCCATTAACTGAGCCTCACTAGTTCATGTGCTCTCTTAAAAGCCCTTTCTTGGGTCATCCACCTTACAACCTCTGATATGCATTATCACATGATTTATGGTGATTGGTGGAGTTTATCTTTGTTCTCCTTCTGAAGTGATTTCTTAGGAGCATATTTCTAATTGGAACCCACCCCTTGTGCTCAATCAATGTTTTGGAACTTGGAATGTGCATTTTTTGGTGTTTTGAGGGAGAAAATTGTGACTACTTACTTAGGTCCATGTACAATTCATGCCTTGACTTGAGCATATTTTGCAGGAAGGATTAGCACATTGGTTTTGGCACCTTAATTGGTGTGTTGTTTGTAGATGCCTCTCTGCATTCATGGGTGTGCCGTTGATGAATTCCCACCAATCACACCCTTGGTGATGTGTTTTGGCCTTGCCCATGCAATTTTTGTGGGCTACCCATGAATTTGGGTGAGATAGAGTTTTTAGCCAACTTTTTTGGGTAAAGTGTGGTAGTTTTTATGCCTTAAGAAAATTGTGTGGCATACCTTACTTTGTTGCATGTATTGAATGCATTGGAAATCAATTTCAGTGGCCTCATGTCACCAAGTATTGATGGTGGAAAAGAAATGTTGATTACAGAAGGACTGGAGCTCACAATTTTTATTAGATTTGGCACAAACTCCTTGGGCATAGTCCCTCCTTCCTCCCTCCACATTCACCTAAGACTTTGGGCATTTGATTGGGAGGCTAGTCATTAAGTTTTTTTTGGAGTCGAAGCACACATTTCAAAATTCACTGTGATTTTTGGTGACTCCACCCCCTCTCCTTGATCCCCACACCTTACCATGTCGCCCTCTTAACATTTTGTATGTAGATCTAGTGTTTTTTCTTCAAACACTTGATTGTTGGCCACTAGATTTTTTTATGGCACCAACCCTTTGTTTTCTGGCAAACTAGTTTTTTTCCAGCATACTAGATGTTCTTTTTCTAACATTGTGGGTTATTTTTCTAGCATTTTTTGCCTCGATGAACATTCGACCATCAAATTTAGGCTCATCACTTGCCAACATCAACATTGCATCAGCTTCCTATTTTCCCTTTTTGACTTTGTTTGGACCTACCTTTGTGTTTTTGCTCATATATCAGGCATACAGACTCCATTTTCAGCAAATGAGATATTGTTGAAAAGTTGGTTCTAAGCCTATCATAGTAGTACATGTTGATGTTTTTTATAGCTTTTTCTACTGTGAAATTCAAGGGTTCCTTTTTGCACTCATGGAGACATACCTTGAGTATCCAATCTCTAATTTGGGAATTTTTTTATATGACACTACTTGGATAATAAACATATGGATCATTATGTGTTGTATTATTTATTGTATCATCCTTATGTCTCTTTTGGTCTATTTAGACATCATTTGTATGCATTCTTGCAAATGCACTAAGATAAAGTGTCATATTCCATCTGTATTTTCATTTTAGTTATTTTGCCTTATTTTTCCTTTTGATTCGAGCAATGTCATCTGAGGACACTTGTACAAATTATTGTATTCTTGGAATTCACCATATCTTGTGTCTTATTGTACATGCACTACTCTAATTAAATTGTCATGGGGCTTGATGTTTTGTCTTTGTTTAGCATCTTCCTTTGTCTAGTGAGTTTCCCTTTTGTGGCATTAGCCTTGTGATGTTTCTGAGACTGATCACCTTAGTATACACATGTATTCTTTTGTGCATCTTGATTGTGGTTCCTTGAGATGCAAATCTTTTGGCCCACTTTTCTAGTTGCTTGTCACCTCACCCTTGTTTTCACTAGGGGGGGTTCTTCTGTTGTTTCTCATGCTTCCATTTGAGCTATATATTCAAATTTTTTCCTGTGTACTAGGAGGATGCAGTGGTTGGGTACTTATTTTGGTGAGATGGATCATTTACCATATAGGTACTCTTCTTTTTGTTCCTACTTTGGATGCAGTCTTCCATGTTTGATTGATGAACTCTTTGGGCTTTAATGTTTTATGTTATCTCTATCTTCGAGTTAAGTTGTTTTCCTTTGTGTGCCTCTTGATTTGATGTAGATTATAGTCTTCTCTACTTGGTCAGGTTCTATTTCAGTGAAGGTTCTTCATATGAATAGTTACTTTTGACAGAGCTTTGTAGCTTCTACATGCTTTTGTGGTGTTCTTCATGATCATCTTTTGTTCATATCTTCTGGGACATTCCCTAGTTTGGAGACTTCTTCAATCCTTCACTAGTTCTTTTCAACATTATTTCCATCTCTTTTTGGAGTAGGGTTTTTCCCATGTGGTTTTCTCTATTTCTCATCTTTTTAGATATTTGGTTGTGCTTGGTTACCTCATCAAGCTTTGTTGTCGAGACCTAAATTTACCTTTAGTAGTAGTTTCTAGGTTTTTAGCTACTCCCTAAGTTTATCTTGGGGGGATTAGAATAATAAAGTATTTTCTTATTATTTAAATCATATTGATTTTATTATTAAATCACTTATTATCTCTAGTTTACTTAAGCTAAACTTTGGTCACAATAATTAATTATTTTATTAATTATTATCATGCAACCTAAGTTAGTTACATGTTAGGGTTTCAATCTCCTTTATACAGATGATCTCTGTTTGTAATTATAACATTGATTCACTTTTGATAATAGAAATCTCTTTTTTTCTCATCAAGAATGTCACATCTATGGATCTAGGAATTCTAGTCTCCATAGTTTTTCTTTCTTTCTTTTTGTGACAGGTGTTTACATGTAGGTGATTCTTGGGAGTTGTGGGGTTGATCTTTCATCAACTTCAACAACATCTATGTGGTAGTCCCACCAACTTATATAAGGTGGAGGATAACATTTAAACCAAGGTGCCACCATTTATAAAAAAATGAAGATTCAATTATTATACAGGTTAGTAAATGAGATGGGACTTTCCCATTTGCCATGCACATAATCTTGCAATGTATCGCGTACAAAAATAATGGATTGTCTATACAAATTAGTGAGCCACTACACACTTGCACCTTATACATAAGTAGTGGCTTGGTGGCATTGATGAAGGTGAATGAGGTATGTTGGAGAGTGATTCATATATATTCATATGCCATTTATTATTATGTTTGTGTATGTATATTGGCCATAAAAAATATATATTTGTAATGAAGTTAATAATAATATTATATATATTGAAGTGAGAATTAATTACATCAAATAATCTTAAATTCAAATACTCATATTACTGGTTTGAGGATATGATAAACTTTATGTTTATTATGAATTGCTATTGAGAATAATCTCTAATAACCTCCAATATCATGGTGATAGATAATCATATAAGAAAGAATTAAATTTTCATTTTCATTATTATTTTTAAGTTATGAGGAAAATTGTATTTGTAATCAAGGGGAGGCTCAGTAAAATTCCAACCAATCAGATGTTTCCAATAGAGAATGAAGGTCAACATTTCGTAAGTCTTTGTAAAATGGACTTGGACCTATAAAAGTTGAGGGAACACCTATTGAGGATTGGTGTCTAAGCAACTTGACTACACCTAAAGTCTCCTTCTTAAACTTAAGATCAATCTCCATCCATATCATTATTTGACTTATTAACTATATAAGTATCAATCTAGACTATCCTAAAAAGGATGCATTACATTAAGGACATAATTTATTTATCTTTTTGGGTTTTTTTTTATTTGCATGTTTCTATTGTTGTTGCCACTCAAGGAATGAAATAAACAAACACAATCGAATCCAGAAAACTTAGTACTTTACATATGGATTGTGGAAATCTATTACTGTTAAATGAATTAAAGTGTCTTAAAAGGAATATGGAAAAAACATGTTTATGTCTTTAGAGCTTAAAACAAATTCTAGAATGTATTTATCACTAGTTATATTAGTGTAATACAATAATAAAATATGTCTCCAAATTAATAAATTAAGGACATCATGAAGAATCTTTTGTATTGACCTATGCTTGACTATGATGCTCATAATGGGCATTGATCAGGAAATTGGTTTCCCAAAGGGTCTAGGTGATAAAAGATCTAAAAGAAAAAATCACTCAAATTATTTTTATTTTTATTATATTCTCAATTTTTCTAGTATAGGATTTCCATGTTCTTTGATCCAAAAACTAATATAAATTGAGAACTTTTCCATATTTGAAATTATCTTATGCATTGTGGTTACATAATGAGAACATATCTTTCTTTTGTTGAAGATAGATATTTCAATTGATTTTGTGATAAGGGAATAACTCCTAAGTAGAGATTGAAGTGCAAGAGATTGGTGTACACATTCTCCCATATGTTGTCTAGACTACGACATATGCTTAAGCCTTTATGAAATGGCATAACTTTAGGGTATAATTGCTATGGGATTGAAAAGCATTAGGACTCCCAATTATTGACTGAAATACAAGTTACTAAGAGCATAATAAAGTTTGAAGCCACCCTATTTCTCTTGGTACATTTCATTGAGAAATATCTACTATAAATCATAATATTTGAGAATAGAATCCATTTGATCATTTAGATGTTGTTGAAGGCTCACTCAAATAGGTCTAGTAGAGCTTAAAGAGTAGGAAATTTCATTCTTATGATTAAATCTCATTCATTGGCCACTCAATCCAGTTTTTCATTGATATATAGTAGCTTATTCTTAGGTGGATTTGGAACATCAACTAGAGAATCTAGTAGTACGGCTTTCTTTAAGGAATAAGGTGATTAACTAATGCAAGAGCATCCTAAGGTAGTTGGCAATCCTATGTGTTGGGAGTACTTTGGACCTTGGAATCGATGAACTCGGTCGAAGAAAGGTTGATGCTTGGTCATTATTTGTTGTTCTTGGAGTATATTATTTCTCAAGAAACTTAACAATCAAAGGATCTCAGTGAAGCTTGAGCTTGTGGTTGGTTGATGTTGCTTGGCCATCTCTTGGTGGTTCTTGGAAAGCATACTAGATCGACAATGTTTGGCTTGCTCAACAATGCTTGGGGAGCTCGAAAGGTGTACTGGCTTAGAAATTCTTAGCTTGCTCGACGATGCTTGGAAAGCTCAACATGCATGCTAGCTTGGTGATGCTTGGATTACTATGTAGCTTTTCTAGTGTTCGGTTGTGTGGTTTATCAAATGGGGTTCTCGTAGATTTGATCAATTGACTTGGTGGATTTAATGTGCGTGGAGTGTGATTGTGATGTGGAGAGATTATAGGGATGTGTGTGGACCTATTTGGGTCTTAGTGACTTATCCTATGTGTATTTAATATTTTTTGCAATCCAACTTATGACATATTGTATTTCTTTGGGTTCTAGATGATTCTATTTACAACATGTTGACTTGTGTTTGTACAAGTATTAAAGGGCTTGGGTAGAGTTCTATAAATTTAGTTAGAGAGCTGGAGAGCAGATATTCAAGTTTGGAATCTGGAGTTGGAATTTGTAAGCAAAGCTAGTAACTGTGACTTAAGAAACAAGGAGATTGCTTGGTGACTTGTGAGCACAAGTTCATGATTGAGCTTTCTCCAAATTGCTAGTGTGTTATAGATCTAGGATAGCTACGGTTTGGATTGGATTTTGTATGAACTTGTCAACCATTATTGTAAATGCTTCTATTTTTTGCTGCAACCTGGAAGGCCTTACAACTAGTTATGATGGATGTAGGATGTAAATCTTATGATTCTACTATGAGAATTGGCATTGTTGAACATTGATCTAAGTCTCTATGTTATTGTTTTTATTTTAATGTGTGGTTAATTACTAGGGGCTAGGATATCTCCATTGGGGATTCTCTTTCCTTGCATTGCATCAAGTGGTATCAAAGAAAAGGTTGGATCTAGTTGGTTGATCTTGTGGATTTGTTGCTTTAGGTTTGTGAAGATCTTGGAGGATGCCTCCAAGAAGATTGGACCCTAGGGAGATTGATTATCTCTGTGATGCTATGGAGACTAAGATTTATGAGAAGATTAAAACATATCTAAGATCTAAGATGGAATTGATGAAAACCAATATGGTCGGTGAGATCATGAGAGCTATAGTTGGTGTACCTAGGAATATGGGTACTGAAGATGGTAATGAGGAAAATACTAAAGACTTTGAAGCTATTGGATCTAGTGGTGAAGACAAAGTTGATTACATGGAGAGACCTATGGAAGACAAAACTAGTTGGTTGGCTAGATCTGACACTTGGTTAAAGTTGAAGCATAAGATGAATGTTTCTAATTTCTCAGGTACTTTGAATCATGAAGACTTAATTGATTGGATTGGTGAGTTGGAAGAATACTTTGAGTTAGAGGATATTGGTGATCCACTCAAAATGAGGTTGGTACATACTAAGTTGAAAGGACATGTTTCTCTTTGGTGGAAAGAATTACAAAGAGATAGAGAAGCGAAAAGTGAAAAATGAAGATCACTCGTTGGAGATTAATAGTGACTAAGTTGTAAGCTAAGTTCATTAATGTTGATTATGATCTTGAGTTGTTTAAGATATTGCAAAATCTAAAATAGAAGGATATGCTTATGAAAGATTACATCAAGGAGTTTTATAAGTTGACAATTCGGTCTCAACATGGAGGACTTTCTAAGTAGAAGGTGGCTTGTTATATTAGTGGTTTGAGATTCAATATTTTGGATGAGGGGTGTACACTACAGATTGATTTGATTGAGGATGCTTACTAGTATTCTTTGAAGGTAGAAGATAAGTTGGAAAGAAGACATAAAGGTAGTTCCCAAGGGAACGAGAAGAAAGATCACTCAAAAAAAGATAAATTGAGTGTAGGAGGTCAACCATAAATTGTTGAGAAAAAGAGAAGGATATGTAGAGGTGAATTTAGGGGTACTTGTTTTCATTGTGGAGAAGGTCATAGATCTTTTGAGTGTTCCCAAAAGGTTGGTGATATGAGAGTTTTTGTGGTATATAAGAATGTGAACTCGGTCAATGAACTCGAACATGAGGAGGACAACTTGTTGGTTCACCAAGTATTGCTTGGTATGAGGGTACTAAAACCTTGTCAGAGGAGGACTTTGTTTTGTACTCATTGTAAGTTTGTTGGAAAATGTTGGAATGTAACTTTTGATGGTGGTAGTACTGATAAACTTGTTGCTAAGGAGATGGTTCAAAAACTTGGTTTGAAGAGAGTGAGACATCCTTGTCCTTATAGGATTGGTTGGTTGCAAGATGAACTTGCTTTAGTAGTGAGGGAATAGTGTATTGTTAATTTTCAGATTTGACAATATGTTGATCAAGTGCTATGTGATATTGTGGAAATGAGTAGTTATCACATGTTACTTGGTAGACCTGGGTAGTATGATTATCGGGCTATGCATGATTGTGTCAAGAATGTTTTTATAGTTGAGAAAGGCAACAGGAAGTTTTCATAGATCCCTCTGCAGAATGAGGAACTTGGCAAAAGGAACCTGAGAATTGGTAACTGAGTTGAACTAAAGGATTTTGAGAGGGTTAGAGATCAACATGGAAAACATACATGTAGTACACTATGGCAGGATGTGAAGAAGTAGAGGAAATAATTGACTATTGTTGGAAGTGGTTGGCAGAAGTGGAATAGAGGAAAGAGTGTACATATTGAGGACTTGGAGGACATGTGTTAACATGCTTTCACACCCAAACTTTTAAACTTTGTCAATTCATCTATGGAGAAATTGCCTTAGTTTCTTGTTCATTTTTGTTGCTAAAAACACCCTTGTAAGGTTTGTTTTGAATTGAGGAAACATCTCGATATTATGTTGAACTCAAACTTGAACCATGGGTTTCAAGTTCAAATTCAAGTTTGAAGGATCACATGGTTTAGGGTTCAAATTTCAAGAGCTTAGATCCAAGTTGGTTTGTAATTCAATCTCAAAGATCAAATGTTTTGAATGTGAAGGTAGCGGTTTAAGCCTGAGATGCAGATTCAACATGTAGATTTAGAGGCTCGATGGCTCAAAGGGATGAAACAAGTTCAAGTTCAAGGTTTAATTCAAATCTTAGTATGCTGTTCAGATTCACAAAGTCAAAAGTTTAAGGATCAAGCACAACCATCAGTGCAGTTCCATGGTTCAAAATTATAGATCTAGAGAGTTAGATCCAAGTTGGATTCCTATGGAGGTTATTTTAAGGTTATATAATATTTTTATTAAATATCTACATATACCCTAAGACACCTTCCGGTTATTAATATGAACATATTGTCTAACAAAATGCCAGCCCAATTATACATTGAGACAAATGCAAGGTCTTCCTTTGAAATGTCTAAATGATTAATACTTTAGAATTGAATTTCTTTTTGGAAATCTAAAAAAAAGTATGCATCCATATGTTATCAACATGATGGATGCTTGATAATACATATTCTTGCAAGAGTTTTATAATGTGACCATGAGTCTTGATCACTCCAACCATATAGTGAGAAGCGAATCCAAATAGAAGTTAGGTTACGCATCCAATTGGGGATCTTGCATTTAATGACTTGAAATATCTAGTCCCTTTCTATTGTCTTTGTAATAAATGTGCATATTTGAAAGGAAAAAAAAAAGATTATGGTGTTCTTGATTCAAACTCGAGGAGACGATCGATGTAAGGAGAAAGCTCCATTTCCCTAAACCTTGAGACAAGGACAAGAATGGTGGGATTGAGGAATGAACAAGATTTGAGAAGTGTATCTTGATAAAGGAATGAATCTCATAATTGCAGTAACATGATATTAAATAATTTTGAAAATCATCGAAGAAGGCAGTAACTTATGTCCCAATCAACATCGACAACCAAGTTTTTTTTTGTTTGATTAGAAACTTGGGAGTAGGTAGTTCATGAAAATAATAACCAACCCAATGCCAATATTAGAACTATTCAACATAATGCGTGACCTCATTATTTGTCAAATGATGAAGTGTAACTCGTGCTTGATTAAGATAAATAGACTGGATGGATTACAAACTATATTAAATGTCAATGGGAACTTGAACAACCGATCATGTTGGACACCACAACCAAAATAGATCTTCACATGACATAAGAAACATATAATGAAAGGTATGTGAAGGCACACATAAATGCATATCTTTTGGCCTAAATCATTATAGCATTCGTTTGAAAACACTATAATAAGCAACGACACCCTCTAGCAATGAAGCCTGACAAGGTGTTGAAATTCGTAGTAGCCAGGATATGAAATCAAAAGGCTCAAGAAGCAATTATATGTTATGTCTATCAATCTTAGCTATTTAATACCTAGGTCGTGGTGTTGGAATAATGTTTATTTATTCAGTGGTAGGAATGCATTTAATGCATACTCCAAAACTTTCTACTTACCTCATGAAGCTTCTGTCTTTGAGAAATATATAAGTTTAAAAAATATATAGAAATTTCTAGAATGCTTCCTTTCTTGAAGCTTTTCAAGAAGTCTCTAGAAATATGTATAAACTCTATAAATAGAGCATTCCTCTCAGCTGTAAAAGCATAATATTTTTTTATAGTGTTTTGATAAAAAAGTGTGCATCTTTGATATATTCAGTCTTGTTTTGCTGCTCTAATTTTATTCTTTGTGATGCTGCTTTATTTAGTTCATCATGGTATTAGAGTTGTTTTAGTTCTTTGGGCTGTGTATATATGGTGCTTTTGGTATGAATGTTTATACTTGCAGGTGTAAATTTTGGGAGTGAGCAGCAAAAAAATTTCTTGTGACAAAGGAAGAATATTGCAGCAAGAGAAAAAAGGTTTTTCTTCAACAAATTGGTGAGAGTTTTTCAATTTCAAGATTGGTGTTCAAGTTTTTTAAATATCTTTCATTCTCATCCAAAAATGAGAGAATTTAACAATGGAATCACTTGGTGTTACTCTGCCCACACTTAAATTAAATGGGAAAAATTATTATGATTGGGTATTTCATGTTGAAATTACTCTAGCTCTTCAAAATTTTTATGATATTGTAACTGGTAGTGAACATAGGCCTACAAATCTAGGAAATGATCAAGATAATTGGGATAAAAGTGACAAGAAGGCAGCAACACTAATCAAGCTTACACTTTTAGAAGAGGTTTTTTTGAAAGTTTGTAATGAGAGAAGTGGAGTCAAAGTATGAGAGATTTTGAAGGATATATATCAAAATTTAGGCGATGTATGGATTGTATCTCTCACTATTGAGTTATATAATATGAAATTATCAAGCTCACAAGAGATAGTCCCACATTTAAGTAAGTTAAAGGAAAAGAAGAATGAGCTTGTTTCTCTTGGAAAAGATATAGATGATAGAGATTTTGTGTAAATTATATTACGAAGTCTTCCAGGATCTTATCAATCATTTATAAGGGGTTTAGATATTACGGATAAATTAAAAAGTGTTAAATTTGAAGAATTGTGTGCTAAGTTAGTTCAAGAAGAGAAAAGACAAGTTAAAGAAAAAGAATCATTTGATGATGAATCTCAAGCATTTGTAATGAAAGGAAACAAATATTATAAGAAGTCACAAGATAATCAATCTAAAGAAAGAAATTGGAAGTATGAAAATAAGAATGTTTCATCTATAGATCATAACAGAAGTAAATGGAAATGCCATTATTGTGGTAAAATGGGTCATAAGGAAAATGAATGTTTCAAGAAGAAAAGAGATACAGAAAAAAGGATAAATAATTCTCCAAAATTTGGTGATTCTAAAAGAAATGCATTTTGTGTTGCACTTAAAGAAAAAAATACTTTCAAAGATGATTGGGTTATTGATTCTAGTGCTACACAACACGTCCTGTAATGGGGAACAATTTGAATCAATAAGTGAAAATACTAAAGAGAATATATTTGGGAGATAATATTGCTTTAGAAGTTAAAGGGATTTGTCAAGTTGATAATGGTTTATTCAAAAATGTGAAGTTAGTCCCTAAATTAAAAACAAATCTACTTTTAGTATCTCAAATTGCAAGTCAAGGACATAAAATAGAATTCTACAATGATAAGTGCTTAATCAAGGATGTCAATGATAATTATAGAGTTATTGCAATTGGTAAAATGGAGAATGGATTATATAAGTCTCAAGAATTTACTTCTAAATGTGGAGATAAACATATGTGTGCTATTTCCCAATATGATGATATGAGTAGGTTATGGCATGAGCATTTGGGACATGTCAATTTTCAAAGTCTCAAGCTTGTGGAGAGATCACAAATGGTGCATGGGCTTCCAAAGATATCATTAAGTCACAAGGTATGTGAAGGAAGTGCAATGGGAAAACATGTGGAAAGTTTCCCTCAAGGTAAGTCATGGAGAGGAAAAAATCCTGTACACCTAGGTCATAGTGATGTAATTGTAGAAGTTGATGAAAGCCAACTTCACAGCTCGCCAAAATTACTTGCATGCAAATAACTCGTTGAAGGGAAACCAAAGAAGGAAGGGTGGAGGTTGGAGAAACTAAACGAACTGAGAGAGAAGATATTGCAACAATGAAAATGTATTGTTGTACAATATGACCTGAAAAGATATGAAATTACAATAGGAAAGCCTATTTATAAAGGCCTCTAGGAAGCTTGTAGAACAAGCTAGAAAGCTCTAGAAAGTGCTAGGAGATAAGAATGGAAATTAAGCATATGTCCACAAAAGGTGGGATATCCTTGATCAAAGTGAGAGGATAAGAATGACTTAGATAGGAATAAACTCCTATGTTGTCAACAACTCTTAGACTACTACTAATAAATAAATGCATTTAACTAAGTAAACTTAAGTAAAAGAGTAAATAATAATTATTTACTCTAACACCCCCCCTTAAGTGCAACTTAGGGGAATGCACTTAAGCTCACAAAAAGCTAAGATGAAATGCAGAATGGGTCTCGACAACAAGGCCATGTTAGGCCATGTTAGGTACCCATGTATAATGCAAAGAAATGCAACCTCTAAAAATGGGGAAAGAGAGAAAACCACATGGGAAAAACCCTCCCCCAAAAAGAGATAGTTGAAAACCTAGTGAAGGACTAAAGAAGCCTCCAACTAGAGGAATGTCCTAGAAAATGGGAACAAGAGAAGATCATGAAGAGCATCATTGAAGCATGAAGAAGCCAAAAACTCTGTCAGAAAGAAACTACTGATCTAAAGATCCTCCACAGAAATAGAAGGCACGAACCAAGAGTGTCTATATGGTAGATGATCCATCTCACCGAAATGCATAGGTAGCCAACCACTGCAATCACCTAGTATATAGGATCAAATATTAAATACATAGCTCACACTATCGAAACATCAAACCAAGGAAGCATTAGAAACAACAGAATAACCCCCCCTTAATGTAGATAGGGTGAGGTGACATGCAACTGAAAAAGTGGGCCAAAATCCTCTAAAGAAAGAACCAAGAATAATGAGAGAGAGGAAGAGGTACAAACACCTATAAAGGCATGTGTCACTAACACATCATGGGGCTAATGACATGGAAGAGACACTCACTTGACAAAGGAAGAGGGCACAAAAATGGCAACAACTAACCCCCCCCCCCATGGTGCTTTATACAATAGTGTGAGTACAACTGTCTCAAAACAACGTTCATGAACCTGAAATGCAAGAGTGACACTTTATCTCAGTGTGTTTGCATAAAGATGCTTACAAATGATATCAACAATGATTAGAAAGGGAAAAAAGATGATACAAAAGATATTATAGCCCAAAAAAAAGATCCCATGCCATGAAAATGATCCTCAGACCTGGAACACCCAAGATATCCACCATAGAGAAAAAATGCCAAAAACATAATAGAAAGAGCATGAGGCAAAATCTGAAGGAAATTATAGCATGTCTGAAAAGTAGACAAAACCAACTTTCCAAAAATATAGTGTTTAAAAAAAAATAGAGATGGGATGCACACGATATGCTTGTTAGAGTGAAAAATAGAACATCTAACTTTAACTACAAAAATAGCTAGCAAAACTGCATCAAAAGCACAAAATACTTGCACCAATGTCTCTGTCTCGAAACCATCTTTCCAGTGCTTCTTTTGGATTGGAAAAATACCTCTGTATGCTCAAGTTATGGCCAAAAAAGGACCTGGAGTGCTGGTAAGAAGGTGCTGACATCATGCTGATGTCAGCATTTTATGTCATTAAATTTGATGGCTTGATAGCCATCGTGGCAAAAAAAGAATGCCACGTGGTAGGTATGCTGATCAGGCATTGTCATGGCATGGACCATGCAGCAAGTGCCAATGTGTCACCCATAGAACTTGCCAAATGTGCAAAAGATCCACATGGGCTATAGATGTGGCAAGGGGCCACAACTGGGCAACAAAACCTATCAAGTGCAGTGGTGGAGCCACAAAATAGGGTGGCATCGTCGGCTGCAGTGGACGGTGGGAGGCTCGCTTGCGATGTGGCGGTGGTCGCAGAGTGGTGACTGCAGACGGGTGGCACTGTGGCAGCTCTGCAATGCTACTACCAATGGTGGTGGCACTGAGGTGGTGCACTGGCTGCATGGTGGTGGTGCCCAATTTTTTTTTTTTTTTGAAAAAAATTGCAATAAATGCGTCCGTATAGGTTCGTACAACCTCTAAGACAAATTTTTTTGTCTCCCTGATCAACTTTCTCCAAAATGGACAAATTTTATATGGATCCTGACTGTAAGGAGCCTTTTGAACTCAATGGCAACATCTAAATGCACTTCCCCCTAATTGAAGAAAAAATCACAAAAAAACTAAGGTTTGTGTGTCCAAATCGCAGCTTCAAAAATCCTTCAGCTAGGAAGCAACTGAGAGTCTCTGATACCATGTAGAAGTTGATGAAAGCCAACTTCATAGCTCACCAAGATCACCTACATGCAAATAACCTATTGAAGGGAAACCAAAGAAGGAGGGGTGGAGCTTGGAGAAACGAAACAGACTGAGAGAGAAGATATTGCAAAAATGAAAATGTATTGTTGTACAATATGACTTTAAAAGATATGAAATTACAATAGGAGAGCCTATTTATAAAGGCCTCTAGGAAGCTTGTAGAACAAGCTAGAAAGCTCTAGAAAGTGCTAGGAGATAAGAATGACAACTAAGCATATGTCCACAAAAGGTGGGATATCCTTGATCAAAGTGAGAGGATAAGTATGACTTAGATAGGAACAAACTCTCATGTTGTCAACAACTCCTAGACTACTACTAATAAATAAATACATTTAACTAAGTAAACTTAAGTAAAAGAGTTAATAGTAATGGGTCCTTTTAAAACACCTTCAATTGGAGGATCAAGGTATGCTCTCACCTTTATAGATGATTATAGTAGAAGAATTTGGGTGTATTTTCTACAAAAGAAAGATGAAGTGTTTCAAAAGTTTAAGGAGTTTAAAGCTTTGACTGAAAAACAAAGTGGAAAGTGTTTAAAGATAATAAGAACTGATAGAGGGATTGAATACATGAATAAGGCTTTTATAGATTTTTGTAAAGAACATGGCATAAAGAAGGAATCAACTATCTCTTATTCAGTCTAACAAAATGGGGTTTTTGAAAGGAAACATATAACTATAATAGAAATGGCTAGGTGTATGCTTCATTCTAGAAATCTAGAAGCTAAATTTTGGGTTGAAGCAGTTCATACTGTCATATATATCTTGAATAGAACACCTACTAAGGTGATTTTGAACATAACACCAGAAGAGGCATGGAGTGGAAGAAAGCTTACAATATCTCATTTTAGAATTTTTGGTTGCAATGCATATGGTCACATTCCTAATGAAAGAAGGAGAAAACTTGAGAGGAAGAGTGAGAAGTGCATAATGGTCGGATATAGTGAGGAATCAAAAGGATATAGGTTATACAATCCCAAAACAAATGAAATCTATATTAAAAGAAATGTATGGTTTGATGAAGATGTTAAGAATGATAACTCTCCAACATTATCTTTCTTTCCAATTTTGATTGATGAAGAAAATTCTACTTTTACCAATGGTCAAAATCAAGGTGTGCAAACTACTACATGGGAAGAGACTCAAGTTGAAGAATCAAGTGAAAGTGATAATGAAAATCCAAGAAAAATTAGAGGCATCCAAGAAATTTATCAAGAAGGTCCTAGAAATATATTTGCTAAATATGCTCTTATACTAGGGTGATGCAGGTTGACACTCCAGGCACATATGAAAAAGCAAACAGAAAAGATGAATTGGAAACAACTATGCATAAAGAATACATTTCTTTGATAAAGAATGGAACATGGGAACTAACAACACTTCTAGAAGGCAAAAATGTGGTTGGTTGCAAGTGGATCTATAGAACCAAGTTCACATTAGATGGAGCTATTGAAAAATAAGCAAGGTTAGTGGCTAAAGGTTTCTCACAAGAAGAAGGTATAGACTATACTGAAACATTTGCTCTAGGAGCTAAGATGACTTCCATTTGTACAATAGTTGTTTTAGTTGCAGAGTTTTGTTGGAAAAATTTTCAAATGGTTGGAAAAATTTTCAAATGGATGTAAAAAGTGCATTTTTGCATGGTGATTTAAAGGAAGAAATTTACATTCAACAAACACTAGGATTTATTAAATATGGTGAGGAACATTTGGTGTGTAGATTAAGAAAATCACTATATGGTCTTAAGAAAGCACCAAGGGCATGACACTCAAAAATAAATAAATACTTTCTAGATTTTGGATTTAAAAGAAGTAAAGTTGATCCAGATGTGTATATAAAATATAGTGATGATAAAGTTGTTATCATTGTATTATATGTTGATGACTTGATTATTACATGAGATCGCACACATGATAATGAGATATCTAAAGATCAACTCAAACAAGTTTTTGAAATAACTAATTTAGGACCAATGCACTACTTTTTGGGTAAGCAAGTATGGCAAGAAGAAGGAAGGATCATGCTTTCTCAAACTAAGTATGCTCTTGATGTACTTAAAAAATTCAATATGAGTGATTTTAAACCATCTAAAACACCATGTAAAGTAGGATTAAAGTTGAGTGCTAACTCTACTCAAAGGAAGATGGATGGAAAATTGTATAGGCAACTTGTTGGAAATATTTTGTATCTTACCATAACTAGACCAGATATTGCATACACAGTTGGTATTGTATCCAAGTACATGATAGATCCACACATTGAACATTGGAAAGTAGCCAAAAAAATATTAAGATACATTAAGGGTACTTACCATCTTGGCATCGAATACAAATATGGAGGAGAGCCTACCTTAGTTGGATATATAGATTTTGATCATGCAAATGACATTGATGATAGAAAATCAACTTCAAGATATATCTTCCATCTTGGATCAGGACCATTCTCATGTAACAACAACAAGCAATCGATAGTGTCACTATCATCTAAAGAAGTTGAATATATTGGTTCATCAAAGGCATCTCAATAAGCATTGTGTTTTAGGAGGTTACTTGAAGAATTGCATCATCCACAAGACTATGCAACAACAATATTTTGTGATAATCAAAGTGCTATCAAGCTAGCAAAAAATCCAATATAACATGCAAGGTCCAAGCATATAGAAGTGCATCATCATTTCGTTTGAGATTTAATTGAAAGTCAAGAGGCGGAGCTATAATTTTGTGGAGTAGAAGATCAAGTTGTTGATGTATTTATAAAAGCATTATCCATAGCCAAATTTAAAAAATTTAGAGATCTATTGCAACTCAAAGATGTTTCTACTCTCTCCAAATAAACAGTGTGTGGTGTCAACTAGAATAATGTTTATTTACTCAATGGTAGGAATGCATTTAATGCACACTCCAGAACTTTCTACTTACTTCATGAAGCTTTTTTCTTTGAGCAATATGTAAATTTAAAAATATATAGAAATCTTTGGAATGCTTCCTTTCTTGAACCTTCTCAAGAAGTCTCAAGAAATATCTGTAAGCTCTATAAATAGAGCATTACTCTCAGTTGTAAATTCATAAAAAAAAATTATAGTGATTTGATAATAAAGTGTGCATCTTTGATATATTCAGTCTTGTTTTGCTGCTCTATTGTTATTCTCTGTGTTGCTATTTTATTTAGTTCATCACATGGCAAACTAAGAAGACATAGCTTGAATGTTTGACTCGACGTTGATTGACTGGGATAGCCAATTCCATCTAGTTGTGTATGTGATTTAGAATACAAAGAATCTTCATTTTGGACAAATGGTGCAAGATCTTTTTAGATAAAAGACAGGTTCAAACTGCAATCAAATTACAATTGCGAAGATGCTTGGCAACATTGAAATTCATGAATGTGGATGGTGTTACATTAGCCATTTAATATATCAATATGAAGATGTGGACTCTATATTCGTGAATTAAGAAATATACTACCATCATGGATGAGAATTTGGAAAAACACCAACATTACATGTGAACTATTTGATAGAATGTGAGCAACATAGTATTGCACGTGTTGGCAATCACAATAGTAGTAGGGTCAGTTGTGTTGATTAAAGCTTATCATATGACCTATCCAATAGAGAACATGTGTATCTCTTAAAAAGAAAATTGATGAGTGAGTTTTTGATAGAATTTGAATGTTGGTAAAACATTAATTGAAAGACGATAAAGAGTTGGTTTCCAAAGAATCAGTTATGTAATTGTAAAGCTATGGGATTGATCAAGTTAAATATGCGAGAGACAGTGAATATCAGGGGGTTATTTTTTTTTTGCCAAGTCCAGAGGCTTCCAAAGCAAGAGAATACTTTTTGGATTGTAATAGGGACAAGGGAATTTATTTTTGGGTTTTTTGTACTTTGGTTAGATCTACAAAGATGGGATAAACTTGTGGTCGTCTTGTTATGTACTTAAAATGTAGGAATTTAATATGTCAAATTTTGAAGTTTGGTGCAAATTTCTTAGACTAATGTTGATTATGTAGTCACATCTATCACATTTTAAATGTAACTTTTGTATTTTCATTTATTGGTCGCAAAACAAAGAGATACTTCCTACCATTTTCTTTGTAATACAAAGGATTGGCTAGGTAGTCTTGTGAATGCTTATTCATCTTTCATATTTCATTCAGTTTATAAATCTAATGCATTCATTTCATGTCTATGAATAAATGTCATAAAACATTAGTATCTTCAAGTTAAAGATACATTCATTGTAAATCTTTCAATGAGGGAGCGATACCTCTCAATTTAGAGGATAGTTATCAACTAATGACAATTCATCCAGTTGTAAGTTTTATTTGTTCTTCCTTCAAAGCATATAAGAGTCAATTTATTTCATTATTGATGAAGGATAAATTTGTTTATTAACAACATGTATGTAAAGAACCAATTCAGGGTTTAGGAGTTGAATCCTAGAAGATGTTCTTCCAATTAATAAGAAAATCTTTTCATGTCTAGGGTGTCTAATGTAGGATTATTCTAGGGTAGTTGGAAATCTTGTGTATTAGGAGTACTTTGGACCTTAGAGGTGGTGAACTTGATCAAAGAAAGGTTGATGTCCATGGGGTATAGTGTTGATCGAGGAGCTTGACAATCAAAGGAGCTTGGTGAAGCTTAAGCTCGTGCTCAATTAACATTGCTCAGTCATCTCTTGGTGGCGCTCGACAAGCATATTGGCTTGAAAATGCTTGGCTTACTTAGTGATGCTTGGGGAGCTCAATAGGAATGTTGGCTCGGCAATGCTTGGCTTATTCAATGATGCTTGGGAAGCTCGATAGGTGTGCTGGCTCAATGATGCCTAGATTGCTCAGTAGTTTTGCTAGCACTTGGTGATGTGGTTTGCCAAATAGTGTTTAGGAAGATTTGATTAACTAACTTGGTGCATTTAATGTGTGTGGAGTGTGATCATGACATGGAGAAATCATAGGGATGTGTGTGGACCTATTTGGGTCTTGGTGATTTATCCTATGTGTATTTAATATTTGTTATGAGCCGACTTGTGGCATATTGTATTTCTTTGAGTTCTAGATGATACTATTTGTAATTGACCGACTTGTGGTCATGCAAGTATAAACAAAGGGCTTGGCTAGAGTTGCAGGAATTTAGTGAGAGAGCTAGAGAGAAGATATTCAAGTTTGGAATCTGGAGTTGGAATTTGCAACTAGAGCTAGTAATTGTGGCTTAAGAAATAAGGAGATTTCTTGGTGGCTTGCAAGCACAATTTTTGATCTCACTTGAGGTTTCTCCATATTGCTATTGTGTTACCAATTTGGGATAGCTAGGCTTTGGGTTGGATCTTGCAAGATCTTGCAGACTATTATTGTAATTGCTTCTTTATTTGACTGTAACCTAGAAGGCCTTACAACTAGGCATGTTGGATATAAATATTGCGATTCTATTATGAGAAATGGCATTATTATGGATCTAAATCTCTGTGTTACTGTTAATGTTCCTTTGTGTGGTTAATTTTTGGGGGCTAGGACATCTCTTTTGGGGGTTCTCCTACCTTGTAATACGTTATTAACTTTTCCTATATCAAGTGC
The DNA here is from genome assembly GCA_028749045.1 of Cupressus sempervirens. Lineage (NCBI taxonomy): Eukaryota > Viridiplantae > Streptophyta > Pinopsida > Cupressales > Cupressaceae > Cupressus > Cupressus sempervirens. The sequence goes on along the minus strand of CM053788.1, from coordinate 407,232,983 downwards.
AAACCAAATCCCTAAGAAAAATATTCAAGTTCACAAACACACCAACCAAACAAAGATGATGTAAATACACAAATATTTCATTTAGATTCTCTAATCAAGTTATATCACAAATTGAAGCATTTTCCTTAGATATATCATTGATGTTCCCAAATTAACTCATATTTTTGTGTTATGATAAACAAATTGGAATATAGAACCAATGATGGGATAGTAACTAGATGGTATACGTGACATGATACATAAATTTGAAAATGCCAATTATGTCACATCACCTAATTTGGTCCTAGACATAGCCACCTAATGTAGCCATGTCTATGCAAACTTGTCCTCCATTTTTACAAATTCACTAGATTTGTCTATATTTGTTTTTTTTTGTTGTTGAAAATTTAGGACATTATTTTTATGGCATAAGGTGATGACCTTAATTTTCATAAAGTGGAAGTCAAACCTCTAACAAACACGTTTGATTCACAAATAAACCAATCAAACTATGATGACATAACACCACAAAATTATCCTTTGGATGTTGTAACACCCCATTAGGGAACCAAAAATAAATTAACCTAAAGTTTCACTAAGTTTGCCAGACATTTTTTTATAAAGATAATAAACAACAATAGATATAATATAGTGGAAGCAATAATCACATACATAACACAATCCATAAACTAAATTTCATCTCTTAAGGGTCGTATGACATTGAATCACATTTAAGTTTAATTAATCCTAAATCTGATATATAACAAATCCACATTAAAGAATAACTACAAGTACAAATCCATTTAAATAATATGCATTTATATTGAATGCCTCTTGGCAGTAATTAGAATGCATAATCATCCACTGTACAAGTCACAGGGTATCAAAATCTTAAAGAATAATAGATCATAAAATAAATTACATCATCTCATAAGATCTTTGAAATCAAATACAATGCAATAGAGTATACCAATCCATCATAGTACACAAGAACATAATGAAAGTAATACATAATAGGGAACTCTAGCAATAGCATCAAACTATCGAATCTCAATGATATAAGTAAAAAGCACTACCAACCGACCTCATGAAACCTAAATGATCCACTCCCACCATGCTGAGGAGATAGTCTCAAGTCCCAAACATGATAACAATCCTAAAAGTCATAACCAAAATCTAGGTCAAGCAAAACCTAAAAGTAGTTTATCTCAAAGGTACCAAGACACAAATGACATCTAAACCCAGAGGCAACAATGACACGTAGGAAATCTACTATGCAAGTGGGCAAATGTCATTGCATGAGCCAACTCTAGGATTACCCTGGTAGCCACTTTGGACTCTTACCCCCTAGTGTCTCTATGAGGCACCAGTGTCCTTTCATAGAGACAAGGCATACTAATGAAGCAAGGTCGCAACCAAGCATCCTCTCTACTCCCATCCTAGCCTGTACTAGCAATCAAGGCATGTGCAAGGAAATGACTCTTATTGATTCATTTTACTCTCATTTAATGAAGTGTTATCACTTATTAAAATAACCTACAATGGGTTACCAGGCAACCTCTTTAGGGCTTCGACCTCCATTGTAAGACACTTCCCAACATGACATAAAGATAACCTACCCTAAGCTCAGTAAAAGCAAAAAATCTCATAAGATCATAAAACACACATCAGTTCTTAAACAAGCAACTGGAAAGCACTGAAATATCATTGATTGAAATTCATAGATCTCATCAATATAATCATCCTAGAAGGATTGATCCAAAATTAAGTACACATATACAACCATGACATCACCAAAATCAATAACTCCTGGCCTCTGGTAGACATCCCAAAACTGGTCAACACCCTAAGTCAACCCCAAACCCAACACAAAGAAAATGCACATCATGCAGTGTGGTCTCATAGATTTTTTTTTAAAATGTCAGGTTCAAATTATTCATTTCTTTCAAAAGTCTCAAATTCATCAAAGTTTACAATTTTCCCGTTTTTATGAAACAATAATTATTTAATTAAATCAACATTAGACTTAAAAATAATAATTCAAAAAAAATCTTATTGGTTTAAAACAGAAAATCATTCCTGAAACTCGTCATTTAATAACTAACATATAATTTAAATACATAATGACAAAATTTACTAATTAATATTATTAAACCCTTTTAATGTAATTAATCAAAATTGAATTATTCTAATAACAATTACAAAACTATATTTAAAAGTTATTAATTATAAAATTTTAATAATTCAAAATACTATTAAAAAAAACTTTTAAACAAAACATAAACAAGATGTTTTTAAAGGCCCGTGGGCTTGTACAAAGGTTGTTACAACAACAATGTACTACTACATAAGCAAGAAATAAAGCCATTATCGGGGTTAGGAGGGGAGGGGAGGTGGGGTGGTGGCTCGCCTCCCACTAACGTATAAAAAAATTATTTTTATGTTTAATTAAACACAACAAAACCAAATCCATCCCCTCGGCCCCACATTTAAATTTTCAAATAAATAATTTTTTTTTCTTTTTCAAATATATATATATATATAAAGATTTCTCCAAATTAAATTTGATAGAAGAAATATAGAAAATCAATTGAATGTGTATAAAACAATCTTAATTTCTTTTCCAAACCTTATTCCTATCAAAATATGGTTCTCTAAAAATTTTACAAACAAGGGTTTCTAAATATCAAATCATATACAAATGATTTCAAAACAATAAAATTTACAACAAGGGTTTCAACACAATTCAATTCTAAAAATAATTTCATTTAGATCCTACTTGGATTTAATGCTAAAACTACAAATGCACGGAGCTTGCAAGCAATTCCCCTTCTTCCGAAAACCTTCTTCTTGAAAATTGGCTCCGCCAAATCTTGGTATGGAGAAATGAACTCTAATTTCCTAATAAAGAGGTTTTCCCTCAAATTAGGGCTTCAATTTTGCAATTACGTGAAACCCTTTTTTCCTTTATTATTTTATTATATTTTAATTTTCATGTGCAAACATTTTTTGCAATTTAATTAAATTATCTTTATCAAATCAATTTCTTTCTCTCTTTAATTAATTCATGAGACGTTGTTGATAAAATATTTCTTAAACTTAACTAACAATTATATTTCGAGTTTATTTTTAGAATGAAACTCCTAAATATATTATTATTAAATTAAATAAATATGATTACACCAAAATTAGAACTTTAAATATATCTTTAAATTTAATTCTTTTATTTAATTAATTTCTCAATTAATCAAATATAATTAAACATTGAATTTTCTTTATGACATTTCAATTAAGTTAAATCATTAAATACTCTTTTAAATTGATTTAATTATAATTGAAAATCACAATAAACTCACAAGATGAACTAAGAAAACCTATCATAAAGTATAGAATACTAGATCAAACGCAAGGGTCAAATCATGAATTTACGTCACTTGACAAATTTAGAAGGGTAAACAACTCAAATACTTGTCCTACTTTTTAGGACAATTGACTTAAGGTTAGGATTTGGACTCAAGAATTATCTCCACACTTTTACCATTGAGATACTGCAATAGGGTATGCTCATCTTGACAATTTAGGAAAGTCAATACTCGATACTTGCAATCTGCATAAAATCCATGCATTTACATACATGTACATATAGTCTAAACTAAACATGCAATGGTAGGGAGTGGTGCATTGTGTAGATCTCAACTGGCAGGTGACTACGTTTCCCTCCCTTAGCCACATCAAAAACATCATACATAAAGTAAGACATATAGGTACACCATACACATGCAAGTATGGGTTAAGTATCCATAGAAAATGAATATAAATAATCCATCTAACTATCATCATGAAATAACTAGAATCACTATATACAATCATCATCATCGAAGACTAATCATGCATACATAAAATAACTAGTACCAAATTAACTCACGATAGAATCAATTGAGTATGAAATGATATCCAACAATCTAGAAAACAAATGTCACTAATAATCAAACATAATCATAAGGCTGGCCTACAAGAGTTTAGCAATATAATACGAAAAGTAAACTAGGGGTAGGCACTACATCCACTCCCCCAGACTTAGGTTTACTCTTGGAAGCCTATAAGCAAGTAGGGGTGAAAATCCCATAAACTAGATGCATCCTCCCAAGTAGTTGATGACTCATCAGTAGGGTTTGATTGGACCCTTACCCGCTCTATGGTTTGACCATTGCGGGTCAAATCTTGCTACTGCAGAATGCGAAGCAACTCCAAAGCTAGCTACCAGTCCTCCACTTGTAATGCATTCCAATCAAGAACATATAATACATCAAGAATATATTGTCTAAGAACAAAAATATGGAAAACATCATGAACATGAGCTAGGCTAGGCATCAAGGCAAGATGGTAGGCAACTAGACCTATCCTCTCAAGAATCTCAAATGACCCCACAAAATGAGGTGTTATCTTCAAACCCTTTTCATAATGGATTAGACTCTTCCGTGGATGCACTCTCAAGAACACTTTGTCACCAATTCCAAATTGCTTATCCATCCTACGAGCATCGACATACTTCTTTTGTCTATCATCTATAGTAGACACGTGCTCACAAATACACACTACCTATTACTCCATATCTTGAAGCATCTCAGGACCCAACAGGATGTGATCCTCTAGACTATCCCAACTTAGTAGTATACAACAAGGACAACCATACAAAGCTTGAAAAGGTGCCATCCCAATAGAACTGTGATATCCATTATTATAAGAAAAATCCACTAGGTAAAGATAATCCTCCCAAAGAGTCTGTCTATCCATAAAAAGCATCTTCAACATATCCTCCAAAACTTGATTCCCTCTCTCGATCTGACCATTTGTCTTTGGTTGATAAGATGAGTTGAAGTTCAACTGTGCTCCAAGATCATGTTGAAGGATGTCCAAAATTTGGATGTGAATACAAGATCTTTATCTGAAATTATCTTCTAGGGAATACCATGCAATCTCGCGATATCACTCATGAAGACATTAGCTACTAAAGTTGTTGTGTAGGATGAACTCATCGGTGAAAAGTGTGTCACCTTAGTCAATCAATCAATGGTGACCATGATAGCATCATGTTGATGAGCAGTCATAGGCAATCCTATAATGACATCCATAGAGATAATATACCACTTCCATGAATGAATGATATTATGTTGTAAAATCACTGTTGGATGTTGGTGCTCTACCTTGACTCTCTGGCACTCAAGGCACCTAACCATGAAATTAGTGATATCATGCTTCATCCCTATCCAAAAATATAATCACAAATTTGCATGCATCTTCTTGACACCTAGATGTGCCAAGTAAGGTGCATGATGAGACTCTGATAGGATCAATGTACGAAGCTCATCCAGTATTGGTACATATATTCTTCCTAAATAGCACAAAAGGCCATCTAACTCTAAATTATAACCTAAAAACTTGCCCTCCAATGGTCTACCTAGATCTATCTCCCTGTTCACCTCTTGATACCAAGTATCTGTAGGAAGTGTTTGAAGTATACGGCTCCTCAAATCCACACTATGAGTCAAAGATAGTGTCTCATGTCTCTTATGACTCAAAGTGGCAGCTACCACCATCTCCTTTCCCTAAATATACTTCAACTCGAAGTCATACTCACAAAGAAGCTTCAACCAATACCTTTGTCTAGCATTCATATTAGGCTACGTAAATATATAATGTAGACTGTGATGATTTCTATGAAGCTCAAAATGATGTCCCAACAAGAAGTGTCTTCATCTCACCAGGGCATAAACTACCATAGCTAACTCAAGATCATGCATAGGATAATTCAACTCGTGATCCTTGAGTTTATGCAATTCATAAGCAATCACCCATCCATCCTACATCAATACTGCTCCAATCCCCTCTAGGGAAGCATCTGTACACACCATAAAATGTCACCTACTAGATTAGGTACTAATAATATCAGTGCACTCATCAAAAGTTCCTTAAGCTTTTGAAATGCTTCCTTGCAAATCTTCATCCAAATAAAATTCTTTCCTTTTCCTTTGAAGGGAAGTGATAGGATATGCTACTCTAGAAAAGTTCTAGACAAACTTGCGATAATAACTGGCTAGACCCATTAAGCTACGAATATCCAACACAGTAGTGGGTGCAGGCCAGCCTACCATTGCTTGGTTCTTTGCAAGGTCTACTGAGATATCATCCCCTAATATGATATAACCTAAATACTGTATCTCTGATTGAAAGAAATCGCACTTTGCTGAGTTGGCATAAAGTTGATTATCTTTCAAGCGCTACAAAACCAACCATAGATGCTTCTCATGTTCCTTATGGGATTTGGAATATATCAAAATATCATCCAAGAACACAAGCACAAATCAATCAAGAAAAGAACAAAATACCCCATTCATCAAACACATGAAAAATGATGGAGCGTTCATCACCCAAATGGGACCACTATGAACTTGTAGTGCCCATAGCAAGTGTAGAAGGCGGTCTTGTGAATGTTAGCATCATGAATGTGAAGTTGATGGTTTCCTAACTTTAGATCAATCTTAGATAACATTGTGGCTCCCTTGATCTAATCAAATAAATCATCGATCCTTGGTAAAGGATACCTATTTTTAATCATTACCTTGTTCAACCACCTATAGTCAATACACAAGCGTAATGAACCATCCTTCTTCTTCACCAAGAGCATTGGTGATCCCCATGGAGAAACCCTTGGCCGAATACAACCCTTGGCCAGAAGGTCCTTAAGCTATAGGTGCAACTCACTCAACTCTTGAGTGGTCATCCAATAAGGAGCTCTAGAAATAGGCTCCACTCCTAGAATAAGATCAATTTTGAAATCAATATCCCTCTTTGGAGACATACCCAAAATCTCGCTAGGAAAAATTCCACATAGTCCTATAAGATAGGATGGTCTAGAGTCTTCCTTGTAGGGTCTTCTTCCTCTAGTTCACTCATCATAATGGAAAACACTTGGCATCCCTTATGAAAGCTCTGCTATAATTTCATAATAGAGATCATCCATAGAGATAAAGTTCTTTGGATGCCCACAATCTCTGCGTCCTTCTCTTGATCATCTTTAGACAAAATGGTTTTCTTTCTACAAGCAATACTAGCTCTATGAGAGCCAAACCAATCCATACCCAAAACCACGTCATAAGAACCAAAAGGGATGACCTGAAGGTCTATAAATGTAACAAACCCTCCTATTTTTAGTTCACACTATTGCACTAAGGAATCTATGGGAACCCTAGCTCTTGAAGCTAGTTCCATTTACCAACCCAAACTTTGCTTTACTGCCTCTAACCTACATTTAACAATTATGGATAGTAAAATAAAAGATTCTATAGTACCTGAATCAAACAAGATGGAGAGAGGTGTACTTTGGATAGCTTTCATAGTCTCAAACATGGTCCACTAATGATCTGCCTAGCGGTGGTCCTCTGCTACATATACTCTATGTGATCTACCTGCATCTCCAACTGTAGGCTCAAATGCAGCTGACCTAGGTCCCAAATAGTGAGATGTATGTTGTTGACTACAATGTGCCCAAACTATCCACAAGAAGGTCTACTAATTTAACAAGCCCTCCTAGGTTTAGTTCACATTGTTGTACTAAGGAATTTGTGGGAACCCTAGCTCCTAAAGCTAGTTCCACTTGCCAATCCAAGCCTTTCTTTGCCACCTCTAGCTTACATCTAACAACTATGGATAGTAAAATGAAAGAGTCTATAGTACCTAAATCAAACAAGATGGAGAGAGGTGTGCCTTGGATAGCTTATGTAGTCTCAACCATGGTCACCTAATGATCTTCCTAGAAGTGGTCCATCACTAGAAATAATCCATGTGATCTACCTACATCTCTTATTGTAGGCTCAAATACAATTGACCTAGGTCCTAAATAGTGAGATGTACACTGTGGGAAATTGGTTGCAATGTGCCTAAAATATCCACAAGAATAACATCCCATGCCTCCACTAGATCCTCTCCCTATTGTAGGTGCACTCAAATCCTAGTGGCTATCCCTACTAGGAAAAGACTGGTCACTTTGCGTAGGTTCAGTATTCTAATTTCACCTATTGCACTATGAGTTACAGAAGTTCCTAGAGTTGGAACTACCACCACCACTCTGTGCTAGAGGGTAGGATGCTTTCTTCTATTACGGTTGTTGATGTTGTTGATTTTTTTTTACCTTAAGATAAGGAGGTTTTTTTTTCCACCCGCGCTCTAGTTACCCTTGGACCCTGATACTTTAAGTGCTCCCACAAAGCCACCATGTCCTAGAATAATGCTCTACTCTACAAGTATAGCCTAATGCACCATGTCCTTAAGGGTTTTAGGTTGAAAAACCTTAACACCCCCAACTAGATAGGTATTCAAACCCTTGATAAAATATTGTGCCATCGGTAGCAAGCTATTGTTGATCCCTGCATAGGGCATGAGCTCATAGAATTTTTGCACATACTCTACTATGGTCATAATATATTGTCTTCGATTGTGAAATTCATCTACTCTCTACTAATGTCATTGCTCTGGTAGGAAACACTCATAGAAGTTCTCCAGAAATAACTCCCATGTGACAGTGTTCATGGTGACACCCATCTTTTTCTCTTCAATGTTCCACCATGTGGCCCCAAAGAGTTCTAGATGGGTGATGGAAAACCTCACTTTGATGTTAGAGTCAAAGTCATGTATAGAAAAATACCTGTCTAGAGCAATTAGCTATTGCTTGGCCACATATCATGATCCCAACCCATTGAAGGGATTGATCTTGGACCTCTAAAGGTCCTTCATCTTAGCAGTCGCAACTGACCTCTGCATGTCATTATAAAGGTCTCTCTGAGGACTCTTGGACCTATGTCTCTCCTCATTCCTTACATGGTGTGACTCCTGATGATCAACACCCAAAAGAGGAGGTAGGTGATCCATAATGGTCCTCATCGTCTATCGCAAGTCAACTTCCTCTAAATCTACCTGATTCTCCCCATTATGATCCTCCTTGTTTTCCTCTTGAACAAGGCATTGCAAAATAGGCTCATGCACAATAGTATCCCTACATCATCCCCGACCTCTACTATGGCCTGAGCTACAACCTCTAACTTCGATCTCATCCTAGTTACCATCCTACAATGATATCCAAGAACAACAAGATGTTATAATACTCATAAGAACATACTACTATAAAGCATACACATAAAAACATGTTTTGAATACAATACAAGATCCAATCCAGTTTTGCCTATTTTAGGTTTAAGTATATTTCAATTTTGAAGTTCAAGTGTTCTAGTTTGAGAATATACATATAACAGTTTAAGTTTTGTTTCAATTCACTTAGTTGTCATCTGGCGACATTCCAATATACGCAGAGCTCCCAATGTAGAAACATGACTCTAATACTAGATGTAACACCTTGCTAGGGAACCCAAAAGAAATTAACCTAAAGTTTCATTAATTTCCAAACATTTTTTATTTATTTAAAGATAATAAACACTAATATATTAATATAGCAGAAGCAATAATCACATACATAACATAATCCATAAAAAAAATTTCCTCTCTCAAAGGCCCCATTACGTTGATCACATTTAAGTTCTATTAATCCTAAATCCAATATATAGAAAATCCACATTAAAGAATAACTACAAGTATGAATCCAATTAAATAATATACAATTATATCAAATGCCTCTTGGCAATAATCAAAATGCATAATCATCCACTGTACAAGTCACATGATATGGAAATCTTAAAGAATAATACATCATAAAATAAATTACAATATCATCTTGTAAGATCTCTGAAATTAGATACAATGCAATAGAGTATAACCATCCATCATAGTACACAAGAACAAAATAAAAGTAATACACACCAGGGAACTTTAGAAATGATATCAAACTATTGGATCTCAATGGTGTAGGTAAAAAGCATTGCCACATGACCTTGTGAAACCTAAAGGGTCCACTCCCATAGTGTTGAGGACATAGTTTCAAGTCCCAAATAGGATAACAATCATAAAAGTCATAATCAACATCTAGGTCAAGGAAAAACTGAAAGAAATCAATCTCAAAGGTACTGAGACACAAATGACATCTAAACCCAAAGGCAACCATGACATGTAGGAAATCTACTATGTAAGTGGGAAAGTGTCATTACACATGAGCCAACCCTAAGGTTATCCTAGTAGCCACTCTGGACTCTGGCCAAGACACCAGTATCCTTTCGTATAGACAAGGCATACTAATGAAGCAAGGTCACAACCAAGAATCCTCTCTTATCCCATCCTAGCCTGTACTAGCATTCGAGGCACAGGCAAGGAAACAATGACTCTCATTAATTCATTTTACTCTCATCTAATGAAATCTTATCACTTATTAAAATAACCTACAATGAGTTACCCAGGCAACCTCTTTAGGGCTTCGACCTCTATTATAAGCCACTTTCCAACATAACATAAAGATAACCTACCCTAAGTACAATAAAAGTAGATCTCATAAGATCGTAGAACACACATTAGTTCTTAAACAAGCAACTGGAAAGCACTGATATCATTGATCAAAATTCCCAAATCTCATCAATACAATCATCCTAGAAGGATTGATCCAAAATCAAGTATGTATATATACAACCATGACATTGCATGACATTACCAAAATCAATAACTCTCAACCTCTAGTAGACATACCAAAACTGGTCAACATCCTAAGTCAACCCCAAACCCAACACAAAAAAAACGTACATCATGCAGTGTGGTCTCATAGATTTTGTTTAAATGTCAGGTTCAAAGTTTCTATTTCTTTCAAAAGTCTCAAATTCATCAAAGTTTACAATTTTCCCATTTTTAGAGAATAATAATGATTCATTTAAATCAACATTAGATTTAAAATAAATAATTCAAAAAAAAAATCCTATTAGTTTAAAGCAGAAAACCATTCCCAAAACTTGTCATTTAATAACTAACATATAGTTTAAATTCATTATAACAAAATTTACTAATTAATATTATTAAACCTTTTTAGTTTAATTAATCAAAATTGAATTATTATAATAACATTTTTTCTTTTTTTTGCTCGGTAAGAGGCCGAAGCCAAGGTTAATTATTATTAATTATTATTAATTATTATTTTATTAAGCACGGGTAGATTCGAACCCAAGACCTCTTCGATAAGAGGTTCACAATTTATCATTGTGTTGTAGGCTCTTGCCTATTCTAATAACAATTTTTAAAAAACTATATTTAAAATTTATTAATTATAAAATTTTAATAATTTAAAGTACTATTAAAAAAAATACTTGTAAACAAAACATTAAAAAAAGGCATTTTTAAAGGTCAGCCAATTTGTATGAAGGTTGTCGTAGTAGTTTGTTGCACAGGCATCAAATAAAGTCGTCGTTGGGTTTAGGAGAGGAGGGGAGGTGGGGTTGATGGCTCACCTCCAACTAACATATAATTTTTTTTTTTTTTGTTTAATTAAAAACAACAAAACCAAATTTTGCCCCCCCAAATTTAAATCTTCAATTTAATTTATTTTTTTTCTTTTTCAAATTTATATTATATATAATTTATATTATTTTATTTTACTTTTTTGGATCAGTAAGAGGCTGAAGCTAAGATTCATTATTATTATTATGTATTAATCTTGAGTAGGTTTGAACCCAAGACCTCCCACATAGGAGGCTCACAATTTACTGTTGTGTTGTAGGCTCTTGCCTATATATAATTTTATAATTATATATACATATATATTTAAAGATTCTCCAAATTAAATATGATAGAAGAAATACAGACAGTCAATTGAATCTATTTGAAACAATCTTAATTTCTTTTCCAAACCCTATTTCTATCAAAATACAGTTCTCTAAGATTTTAAAAATGAGGGATTCTAAATATCAAATCATATACAAATGATTTCAAAACAATAAAATTTGCAACAAGGGTTTCAACCCAATTCAATTCTAAAAATAATTTCATTTTGACACAAAGAAGATAGAGAATTCAAAAACCGGAAACTATTGCTCAAAAATCACAAGATTCTACCTGGATTTGATGCTAAAACCACGAATGCACGGAGCTCACAAGCAATTTCCCTTCTTTCGAAAACCTTCTTCTTGGAGATTGGCTCCTTCAAATCTTAGTATGGAGAAATAAACTCTAATTTCCTAATAACGAGTTTTTCCCCAAATTAGGGCTTCAATTTTGCAATCACGCGAAACCCTTTTTTCTTTTTCTAAAATTATATTTTAAGTTTTGTTTGCAATTTTTTTGCAATTTAATTAAAATATATTTATTAAATCATTTTTTTTCTCTCTTTAATTAATTCATGAGACGTTAAAATATTTATTAACTTAAATAACAATAATATTTAGAGTTTATTTAAAAAAAAAAAACTTTTAAATATATTACTATTAAATTAAATAAATATAATTATGCCAAAATTAAAACTTTAAATATATCTTTATATTTAATTCTTTTATTTAATTAATTTCTCAATTAATCAATCATTATCAATAAATGACACAATTTAAAAAAATTGTAGTCTACTTTACAAATGCGAAAAGTGACAAAACCCAAGTAGTTCCAAAATTCAACCACCCTTGTAAAAACCAATTCGATAATCCTCTCCAGATTGCATGAAATTGAAAGCCATCATCTAACTAAAATAGAAGAAAATATGAAGCATGGCAATAATGAAAATTGCTCGAGCTTAAATGAAAAGGGTATAATTGCATATCAACAACAAAATATGTAGACACCAGCAGAACAATGGAAAATAGTTCGAAGGAGAGAGAGAGAGAGAGAGAGAGAGAGAGAGAGAGAGAGAGAGAGAGAGAGAGAGAGAGAGAGAGAGAGAGAGAGAGAGAGGCATTCTCTTGTTGGGAAATTTAAAGCACCTTCCAAGCTTAGGACCAAAAGAGAGAAATCTACCTAAGTCACAAGGTAACCAAAATTAAGTTTTAGCCCTAGCCTCGAATTTGATCCACACGCAAAGAACTTTCTTTTAAAAACCAAATATGCGCAAAATCAATCTGAAGATCACCTCTAAATCTACATAGAAAGGAAGATTTATCCATTAAAATCGGGCCACAAAGCTGACAGCCAAAGGAATTCTCCTATGCATTTAGTAAACCTTCAAGATTTTTAGGAAAAAATCAACAAGTTGTTCCAAAAAAGATGTTGATGAGCCAGGATTCAATACTCACAATCCCACAACCTTTTATAGTATCTACCAATACACATATTAACCTCAAAACTTCCCCTAATCCCTGCATTCTGCCACACAAGAAATCATCACTAATCCCTAAATCTAAATCACAAGATTATATAGGAAAATCCATTGTGGAACCCTTTCCTAGAACCATAATAATAAGTGATGAATTCAGTGAAGAAAGATGATGACTCAAATGTCACGAAAGATGATGACTCAAATGTCATGAAATAGGAGTATATGCCTTCTGGAATGCCCTAGCAAACAAAAATGGTAACTTGGGCGACTGGATCAAATCTTTCAATTGGGAATAGGTAAGTATACTCTCCCTCTCTCCTAGACTAGTTTATTTACATTGTAAGAATGAATCAATTAGAGATTCAATATTGGAATTACAAAAAAAACTATGAAAGGTTATCCCATTAATTTTATTAAATGGAAACCTAATATGCTAGAGGAATCCTTTTACCATTTAAACCTTCCAACATGGTTAACTTTTAGAAATGTCCCCATAGAAATTTTAAACTCACATAATTTGTTCAAAATAAGAATGGGTCTAGGAACACCCATTGGGATAGATTTAGAAGATATTATTAACCCTAAGCTTCTAATCAAACCCAAATCATTTTTTAATCCAAATGGAGCTATAAAAATTATCACTAATAGATCTATATATTCAATACATAATGAATTATTTAAAGGTCATATAAGCAGTCTTTCTCTCATTTCGACAAAAAAATCTAAGCAAAACCTAATTCCAAAATTCACAGATGTAAGAAGAAGCACAGATCTAAGATTTTGTATTAAAAATCGACAACCTAATAGGAACCATGGAAGGCATCCTAGCATAAAAAGTTGTATTGTTAAAACAGATAAGATAATAGAACAAACAGATCCTCAAGAGACTAAAAATGGATTCAACAATGTTGAAAGTAAAAATGTAATAGTTCAAGAAGAAGCACTCATGCAAGAAGATAGAACTCCAAAAGGATGGAAGGAAGGGAGAATCAATCACACAGAGGAAGTGAACCTACAAAAGGAGCTAGACTCAAATTACCTGTTAGATAGAGGACCAAAGAGATCAAAACAGTGTGAAATTTGTGAAAATTCTAATATAACAATTGAAGACATCAAGGATAGTTTACAAAGACACTCGAAGCTTCCTAATGAGTTACTTCTCCTTCATAATGACATAGCAGATCAACTTGTACTCTGGGAAGTATCCCATGATCAAATCATGGAATCTAAAATAGAGGTTCAACTAGACATGCAATAAAAACAAGTAGATAATGGATACACTGAAGGAAGAACCACACTAGAAGTAGTAGATGAAGAAAAGGAAGGCATTATAAATCTAGAAGCAAAGGTAGATAAAAAGGAACCACAAACTAGCATAGGGAAAGAAATGGAAGGTGATCAAGTAGAAGGTGAACTTATCAAGAGAATGCAACCATTAGTAAGTCTACCTATGTCCACCAAAGATAAAGAGCATGAAATGTTATTCGTAGTAGTGTACTCTAAAAAGGTAGAGGCAAAGAATACTAGGAGACTAGATAAGTCAAAGAGGACAGAAATAATGTCTGGAAAAAAAAAATTGGAATTCTGGAAAACCCCAACACAGATCAAGATGCTAGAAAAAGAGGAAATCAATGAACTAAAGTAGGGAAATGGACAGAAAGATAACCAAACAAAGGAGGATTTTTATTTAGAGGAAGCAGAGGATAGGATAGAAGACATTTAACTCAAAATAGAGGAATTAAATGAGATGTTCATCAAAGAACTCCAAGAGGAAGGACAAGATGAACACATATCAAAATTAATTAAAAGACTACTAGAATTGGATGTAATGGCTACTCTATTAAATATCTCAGGAAAGATTTGAAGGATTTTCAACAAGAATTAAAGACAAGGGGAATAGAGCAATCAAAGTAGGCCATCAGAACATCAAATGTGACAAGGAACTTGAAGAAAAGAGGAAGGAAATCCAATTAGGAACTTCAAAGCAAAATGACAAAGGTAGAAGGTTAGATAAAGCTTGTAGATGTCTTTGAAGTAGGGAAGAGGAAGAGCCTTCCCAAGATGAGATGAAGATCTTATCTTGGAATAGTAGGGGTCTCAATGCCCCTAACAAACAACAACTCCTTAAAAGATGTTTAAATAAATACAACCTGGACCAATTAATAATTCAAGAAACTAAAATAAATCAAATGGAAATTGAAAACTTTAGCAAATGTATAGGAATAAGGAAAATCCTAGGAAATTCCAATTGATAGAGCCTCAGGGTCTTTAGCCATAATTTGGAGCCCTAGAGTTTATTCAATAGAACCCCTAAGAATGGAAAGAAACTAGATCAATGTTAAGGTGGAGGATTGGAGAAATTCCATCACCTTCCATCTTATTAACACCTATGGTCTAACCAACTACTTAGACAAAAGAGTAGTTTAGGATGAAATCGGCTTACACCTTCAAAAAATCAAACTCTTTTCTTATATAGGAGGAGACTTTAATGCCTTCACATCCCTCAAAGATAAAATGGGAGGCTCTCTTAAATGACCTCAAGCATCAATTGAATTCAATAAATAGATCCATTTTGTTGACTTAATTGAATTTCCCTCCAAGGATAACTCATTTACATGGTTTAACAAGAGAGTAGGGAATGCCCATATAGTAGAGAAAATAGATAGATTCTTCACTAAAGGTAGTTCCCCCCCTCAAATTTCTCATAAAACTTTTGAAACTCTCCCCTTCTTAGGCTCTAACCATTTTCCCATCCTTCTTAATGCATCATTAAATTATCATCCTAAAAGGAATCCCTTTAAAGTAGAACAAATTTAGTTTAAAGACCCCTCACTCATTGATTTACTAGAGAAATGGTGGAACTCAGTAAGTATATAACCTGATAAAAAATGTTTAAAATTACTCAAAAACTCAAAATAATCAAAATTAACCTAATCCAATGGAATAAATGCTAATTTGGTAACATTTTTGACATAAAGAATAAAATTGAGCTTACCCTATCAGAAATTAATAAGGAAATCATCTCAAAAGGGATGACTAAAACAACATACAATTAGGAAAAGAGCCTTGATTAAAACTAGAGGATATCCTTGCAAAGGAGGAAAAACATTGGAGAAAAAAATCTAGAGAATCTTGGTTAAGGGAAGGAGACAAGAATACCAAATTCTTCCACAACACCACCAAAATTAAAAGATCAATCAATAGTATAACTAAGATTAAGATCAAGGATGGAGAAACACTAGAATCTAAAGACAATATTATCAAGGAAGCCCTAGAATATTTTGGATCCATCCTCACAGATGTATCATCAAGCCTTGATCAATCAAAATTTCTCAAAAATATCCCTAAAATTATCATAGCTCAAGAGAACAATATTATCCCCCAGTGAATCTTCAAGGAAGAAGTAACTAAGTTATTGTTTAAAATGAATCTTGACAAGACCCCTAGACCTAATGGCTTCCCAACCTTCTTCTTCCAAAAATGTTGGCACTTTTTGGTACATAAAGTCACTGAGGCCCTTGACAATATGCATAACTCTGGTAGTATCCTTAAAGAAATTAGTCATACCTTCCTAGCTCTTATACCTAAATCAAAGGCATGTGAGGGTTTTAAAGATTACAAACCTAATGCTCTTTGTAATACTATTTATAAACTCTTCATTAAGATTTTGGCTACCCGACTCCAGCTTCTCCTTCCCTAACTTATTAGTGAGGAGCAATAGGGATTTGTGCCAGGTAGGTTCATTTATGATGGTATGATGGTCTTTAAAATTGAACAAGTAGCCCAAAATTTGATCAAACTAGATATAAGCAAGGCCTATGATAAAGTTAATTGGAGATTCCTATGTGACTATCTCAAGGCTTTTGGGTTTGCCAAATCTTGGATTAACCTAATCTATGAATGTATTTCTACACCTAAAGTTTTGGTGTTAATTAATGGGACACCTGAAGGTTTTTTTCCTCCTCTAGAGGAATTAGACAAGGGGATCCTATTTCTCCTTTTCTCTTTATCTTACTTTTAGAAGCTCTGGGTCGATACCTTAAATGCCTTAAAACAACATCTTCCCTTAAAGGTCTTAAAACCTCAAATAATAACCACTTAGAAACTTATCAAAAATTTGTGAATGATACATTATTGTATAGAGAAGCCAATGTTTAGGAGGCTAGAATCCTAAATGCAACACTCCTTGATTATATGTAGGCATCAGGTCAAGTGATTAAGAAAAGCAAATCAAAAATTTTCTTCTTTAAAACAAACTTTGACATTCAAAGGGCTATAACCTCTACCCTTAATATTAAAATAGGATCCCTACCAAGAAAGTATATTGGTTTCCAGCATAGTGACCACAACCCCTTTGCAAAATTATGGGAACCCCTTATTGATAAAATTAGGAATATGATCCGATCTTGGAAGGGGAAGTGGCTCTCTGTGGCAGGAAGGACCACAATGCTCAAATCTATTCTAACTAGTATGCCAATATATCAATTATCCATAAAAGATATCCCTAGTGGCTTTGAGAAATCCATGAATAAAATCCTCAAAGATTTCTTCTGGCAAGGCTCAGACCCAAAAAAAAGTTTAACTTAATGGCATGGGATAAAATATGCCAAGCTAAGGAAAATGGAGGTTTGGGTATTCACAATATTAGACTTCAAGCTAAAGCATTAGGGGCTAAATTAATTTGGAAAATGATAGAACTCTAGAGTTGGCCTGGGTTGAAGCTTTATCTAACAAATATCTCAATCCCTTGGATCCCCTTGATCAACATCTGTAGAACAAAAACTCCCCCTTTAGGCTCAGGAGTATGGAATTTCATGCTTAAATGCAGATCTTTGATTTTTAATAAAGTTATTTGGCAGGTTGCTAATGGGGAGAATGTCAGACTTTAGATAGATTCCTAGAAAGGATTCTCCCCACTATGCAAGAAATAAGAGTTAGCCTTAACTATTTCTATTTTGTCCAAAAAAGCGGGAAACCGATTGATAGATTACTAGGAAAGAGACCCCTCTTCCTCCAAAGGATGGAAATGGAAAAACTTTAACAATTTTAACATCCCCAAGATGAGTTATATCTCTCTGAAAAAATATTATCTACTAGATCCTTTTGTTGAAAATAGATTGATATAAGTACATGATAATGTGTTTCAATCATTGTTTTGGCACTGATGTCAAACCTGCTACTTGCTGGTAAGATAATTGCTTAGATGATTTGAGTACTATCATTTGTTTGATTGACAAAGAGGATTTGATCAAATGAGGTATTAATAGCACCTAGAGAAAAGGTTAAGTTATGATATGAAAAAGGAGTACAAGGACCAATTAAGACAACGATATTATAGTGCATTGGTAATCTACTCAAGGTTGCAAAGAATGGATACACTGATTAAGTTCAGAAGAATAAGTTAAATGAATTGTGTCTACCAAGCTTACCGATCTGCACAGTAGGTGTTAAGAAAAGTTAGTTTCTGCACAGTAGGTGTTAAGAAAAGTTAGTGTAAGCTGAGTAGAAAATTAGTTGGAGCTAAGCAAATTCAATTTCAGTGTATGTCGAGTGATACAATGTAAGCTAAGTAAAGTTTAGCTGATGTTAAGCACCAATAAACTTTAGTCCATGCCAAGTGTTTTGATAGTGGATGTTGAGTAATGCAATATGTGTCGAGCATCAGAAGGAAGTTAATGCTGAGTATCAGTGTTATGAGAAAGATCATGAATTTGATGAATTTGAGCTGACCATTTTGATTTCTTGGATTGTGTGAACCATGTGGAAGATAAGCTTGATGAGATGGTGGCACAAAATTCAAGGTTAACTATTTTGAGGCAAATTCAAAGAAGATTGAAGGAGAAGTTTTTAGAAGGGAATGAAATTAAATGATGGGTAGATTCATTGAGTCCTACCTAATCTAACCTAACCCTAAAATAGATGATGAAGGATGAATGAGAAAAGATCTTAATTTTCTATTTATAGAGATGGTTGGTCATAAGCAAAGGTTGTCATATGTGAGAACCTAAGGAAGACAAGGATTCTAGGGTATTGCTTCATTCAGTGACCTAAGAGAAGGGACTACAATGACAAGAAAAGCAAGAAGGCTTAAGGGTATGTATGCTTGAAGGGTGAACAAGCTATCAGAGTTAAAGTGTGTGAAAGCCAAGCAGAATGGAGGACTAAAACATAGATCTATAATTTGCAAAATGGAGTTGTAAGTTGTTATTAGATCAAGCCTTACTATTACTTTCTAATCATTTGTACCAATCTAGGTAAATCCTTTGGATTAAGGTTGACCTAACAGTCATTTGTAAATCCTTTAATTGGGTGACATTCCAAGTGAATGATCTAAAGTCCTCTAACAAGGTTCACTCCTAACAGGGTGATTGAAATCCTCTAACCAGGTCACATTTAACAATGTGCATTATAACCTTTAATAGGGTTGTCCTTTCATAGGGCATCACTTCAAAAGAGTAAGAATGAGTAGGATATTACTGGTGGTTTTTACCAAATTGAGTTTCCATATTAAATCATTGTGTCAAATGTTTCATGCTTACATTTATGCAAAGTTGATTTGACAATAACCTACAAGTTTAAGTGATTATATGATCTTATGGATGCATGCATGACAAAAATGTTTTATGGATATGGGTTCACTAAATTGTGAAAAGTGTTATTTGTACATTTGGACCTTGGATAACAAATTCACCCCCCCTCTAAATTATTCTAAAAAATTCCAACACCTTTTCTCTAACCTCAGCCATGGATAAGCTTATATGTATTGGATCTAAAATAGGGGAATACAATACCAAGGATGGTTATAATTACCTCTTACAAGGTCAAAGACTAGCCCTTGAGGCTCTGCCTTTTAACCTTTGTTGGAACAAACTTAGTCTTCATAAAGATGGTATATTCACTTGGCTAGCATTTTAGAACAAAATCTTCACTACGAATAAACTTAAAAGAATAAAATATCTTGGCCCATCAAGATGCCCTTTTATGTAAAGTAGAGGAAGAAACCCGAAATCATATTTTCTTACATTGCAATTTCTCTCTCCACATTTGGAACTAGTTCTACAAGAAAATGAATATATCTATGGTTCACTC
The DNA here is from genome assembly GCA_028749045.1 of Cupressus sempervirens. Lineage (NCBI taxonomy): Eukaryota > Viridiplantae > Streptophyta > Pinopsida > Cupressales > Cupressaceae > Cupressus > Cupressus sempervirens. Next base: position 407,212,696 of record CM053788.1, on the reverse strand, counting down.
GAAAATAATTTAGAAACACCTTCTAGCATGGCCTAAATTTAATTATAAATTTTTTTTCCAAGGTCTCTGGATCATATCTCCTTCTAGCATAATTTGGGAATTATGGAAGGAGAGAAATAAAATGATCTTCAAAGATAAGGAAATGATAGGTGAGCAGTTGAGCCAAAAAATTGAAGCCTTAATCATTGAAAACTTAAACAACAAATTACATCAAACCAACATTTAGATGTCATCTTGAAATGGGACCATGAGAAATAGATGGATTGGTCTCTGAATTCCTCCCTATAGGGGTAAAGGTGATAGTGATAATAATGAGCTAAGATTGAATTGTAAGTGGATCCCTCCTGAGTCGGGTTGGGTGAAATGTAACTTTGATGGGGCGTTGAGAGGTAACCCGTGAATTGTAGGTATAGGAGGGTGTATTAGGGATGCATATGGTAAAATATTAGTTGATTTCTCTTAGCATATAGAAAATTCAACAAATAATATAGCAGAATTCCAAGCCCTCACAAAGGGTCTTTGGCTATGCTTACAAAACAATTTTCAAAAAGTAGCAATAGAAGGTGACTTAGCAATTGTTATAAATGCATTATGAATCAATCCACTCCGAATTGGAAATTAACCAAATTTCTCAACATACCCCTGGACCATATAAATGCATTGGAACCAGTGACTTATAATCACATCTTTAGGGAAGGCAATTTCGAAGCTAATGCACTAGCTAACTTACGAGCCGATGACATGAATCGACTACAAAAATACTTATAACTTTCTCATACTTTTCTAAACTAATCATTCCACTACCTATCTTAACCACCACTTTCTCTTTGACCAAGCAAAATTTTCCTTTTTCCTTAATCTGTCAAAATCATTTAACTGATCCTCTTAGCAAGATTACTGGGAACATGTGACCTCTAATGTGATTTGGTACCCTCATTGGAGAGGGAGAAATCAAATGAATAGAGTTCTTAATGCCAACAGCTAGAAGTTGATAATACTTAGTAGATATTACTATATTTTACTGTTATGTTAACTACAAATGAAGATAGATTAATCTTAAACTTTTTATTATAATTTTAAAATCTGGTTGCTACTAATAGTTGCTATGTATTAGAAAGTTTTGTTACTTTTTATAGCATGGTTTAACTCTGCTAATCTACAGGGTGACTTCATCCATCTCAGTAATAGGTAAGAATGATGCTTTTGTCATTAGTATATATCAAATAATGCAGGTTTTATCACTGTCACTAGAGGAGCTCTCTAATAAAGATAATCTATTTTAACTGCCTCAATATCTCGACACTCCTTTATCACTTTAATTTGTCTTAGTCTTATGATAAGGATTGGCACTAGAAATCTAAGATCATTGTAATTATAAAATTTGTGAAGTAGATGGTACACCATCTGTAATCCTTGATATGTAAGAGGAGGTATGTATCCTTCAAGACCCTTATAAGGGCATTTATATCTCATAAATGACTTTAGACCCTGGCCATACTTGGGGTTTTCTTGACCCCGTTCTTTTTCCCTTGGTGCCTGCATTTGAATGAGGAAAAACTATGTAAAATTCTCTTATTTGATAATAAAATATACAAGCATTTTCCTTTTACTGATAAAAACCAAATAAAAAATTCTCAATTAATTAAATATTATTAAATATTGAATTTTCATTATGACACTTCTATTAAATTAAATCATTAAATACTCTTAATTTGATTTAATTATAACTAAAAATCACAATAGACTCACAAGATGAACTACGAAAACCCATCATAAAGTACATAATACTAAATCAAACTCAAGAGTCAAAATCATGAATTTACATCACTTGACAAATTGGGAAGGGTAAACAACTTAGATACTTGTCTTACTTTCTAGGACAGTTGGCTTAATGTTAGGATTTAGACTCAAGAATTATCTCTCCTTTTTTACCATTGAGATGCTTGGATAGGAAATGCTCATCCTAGCAATTCAGGAAAGTCCATACTTGATACCTACAATCTACATAGAATCCACGCATGTACATACACATATAATCTACACTAAATAGGCAATAGAAGTGAGTGGTGCATCATATAGATCTTGACTAGCAGGTGATTACAACTCCCTCCCTCAACTACATCAGAAACATCATACACAAAATAAGACATACATGTACACCATACACATACAAGTATATGATAAGTATCCATAGAAAACACATACAAATAGTCCATCTAACTATCATTAGGAAATAACTGAAACCACTATATATAATCATCATCATCAAAGAATAATCATGCATACATGAAATAACTACTACCAAAATAACTCATCATATAATCAATTGAGTATGAAATAATATCCAACAATCTGAAAAACAAATGTCACTAATCATCAAACATAATCATAAGGCTGGCCTAAAAGAGTTTGGCAATATAATACAAAAAGTAAACTAGGGGTAGGCACTAAAGATTCTCTCTAGTCAAATTATATCACAATTCGAACCATATTCCTTAAGTATGTCACTAATGTTCCCAAATTGAATCCCATTCCTTGAGTATATAGCTAATGTCCCCAAATTGAATCCTATTCTTTGAGCATATTGCGATGTCTCCTGAATGAATCCCATTCCTTGATTAGATTGTTGGTGTTCCCAAATTGAATCCAATTAGAGTGTGCCAGTCATCATCAAATTGAATCCTATTCCTTGAGTATATAATTGATGCTCCTAAATTGAATCGTATTATTTGAGTATATAGCTAATGTCCCCAAATTGAATCTTATTTTGTAAATATAGTACAATGTCTCCTAAGGGTTCATTTGTTTCACAGAATTAACAAAGCTGAGTTTTGATTCAAAACTTGGTTTTGTCAAAATCAGGTTTTGAATTTTGAAATTTGATTTTGAAAAAATATTTTATCCTGTTTGGTTAACTTGGAAGATGAGTTGAAAGATACATCTTTCACGTTTGGTTCATAAAATTAGAATTGGAATTAAAAAAATAAAAATTATTTTTTAATTTTTAAAATTTACTTTTTAAAACTATAAATTTAATAATAATACCATGGTCTGGCATATTTATCCAAGCTTGGCATGAGACAAAATCCACCTTACTCATAGGTACTATAATCATAGCACAACCTTGCTTCAACATTTTGCACAACCCTGTTTCAAGATCAGGATATTCTACTGATAATAACACTTTTGAGACCACCTTTGCAAATTCAGTTGCCAATGAATATCTCACCTTTGGGTTGTGTAGATGAGATAACTGAATTAAAATCCCATTGTTATGTTTTTCCCATCACACAAAAGAAGGTGCAGTTGCGACAAAATTATCTGTACCTTCATGCTCTCTTCTAATTGTTAGTGTATGAAATTAGCATGGGCTCTATGATTTCGTAAACAGGCGAATCTGGAAGACATTTAACTATTTTGTGTTGTTTATCCATTGAAAAACCAAATGATGGGTATGTGAGATAAGAAAGAATAATTTTGTTTCATTCTCTCCTCAAAAATCCCTTCCCTCTTTGCAGCTTACCCAAGGACGCATCAACTGAAATAGAAGCCAACAAACATGAAGAACACCACAAGCCACATGTTACAATACTCCTCGACACTGGGATGCACAACTACTCTAAGAATATTAGAGAAAAAGTTAAATAAATATGCCAAACCTGTGTATTCAAAATGCCTCGACATGAATAATGTTTTTAGTGGGGAAAATCGTGGTCACACAAAATGAACGGATGCCAAAAATTATTCTTTTCAATTCTGTTGTAATCCCCAAAATAGCAAACTTGGGATTCACTTCCCAATTCTTGGTATTTCAATGAAAGACTGGTATCCTTGCTTTGGGTCAAAATTAGAAGACTAGTATTCTAATTTTGTTTTAACAATTTTGACCCAAACACCCATTTTGACAAAACCAGATTTCACCAAGCCCAATTCTAGTCTAATTCCATGAAACAAATGCGCCTTAAGGGCCCATTTGTTTGCTGGCATAGGAATTAAAAATTAGAATAGAAAAATAGAATGAGAATGGAAATGGGGAATGTGAATAGAAAAGAGCAATTCCAAACGTGTTTGGTGCACTTGGAATTCGATTGGAAATATGTTAATCCATTGTTTGGTTGTAAAAAAATGAAATAAAAATACGATTAAGTTTTGTATTTTTAAAAATATTTTCCTTAATTTTTTTGTTTTAATTTATTATTTGTTAGTTAATTTTTTCAATAATGGTAAAACGGTTAATTTATTTTCATTTTTATTTTATACATTGAAGTTAATGAGAAATGTAATTTGTTTCACCTTTTTAAACAAATAGATATAATAATAAAAATATTATAAAAAATGATTTAATTTTTTTTAATTATAAACAAATTTTAAAAAATAAACAAAATATTATTTTATTTTAAAAAATTCAAATTGGGAATAGTAATGGCCTATTCCAATAAAAACTATTTTTTTGGAATAGACATATGCTCATTTTAAAGACAAAATTAAAATATGTTTGCCTATTCCCTATTCCAATTTAAGGTACCAAACATATAATACATTTTCTATTCCAATTTTCCTATTCTTATTACTACAAATAGACGAGTCAAATGAATCATATTCCTTGATTATATTGTTGATATACCCAAATTGAAATATACCCCGTGATTATGTCTTCAAAATAAAACCTATTCCTTGATGATGTTCTTATTACTTTGACTACTAGATATCTCCTCAATTACACCACCTTGATGATATAGACTCCTTGTTGATATTCTTATTCCTTGGCTCATAGATATCTCCTTAATTACACCTTTCCCATGCTTGCTCAAACCTATTTACCCACGGAGAGGAGATTGCTTTCTATCTCTGATAAACTATCTATACCTAACAAGCTCAAAATGATACTTATATTCCTCACCCAAACAGAAGAAATCGTAAGGTCTGTTGAGGGTCAACCGTTATACAGGCACGAATTTCGTCAGGCATACGAAGGCAACACTTAGTCAATTTTTCATTCAACTTGTAAATAGTAGTGCATAAAAATACCAAATTCGTACCGTGTTGAGGGGGCAAAAGGTGTCTTTGAGTGGTTGAAATCCCCTATCATCAGTAGGGATAAAAACGGGCAGGACTACGGCCCGGGCCCCAACAGTCGCCATCAGAGTTGCTGGTCGCATTAAAATCAGCGTCTTCCCATGTGTGGGATAATATTTTATTTATTTATTTTACTCATTTCTAGCCTCCATTTACTTTAGTAAAGGTATTTTGGTACGAGTACGATCCACTGGCGTCGTTTCCTTCCAAATGTTCAGCAAAATTCCCTTTTCAATCATTGTCTTTATTGTTATTCTCAGTCATCCTTATCGTGATAAATCTACCTAAAGCCTCTAGATTTCTGAATCCCTTCGATGTCCAAGAATGGAGATGCCCTTGTTTGGTTGCAGAAGTTCCTGCAATTAAAACTCATGGATTAGATTGTGGGTTCAAATTTAGAAACTTTCGGATTCGGTATTTTATATATATCTATTTTTCTCCATAACCAGCGAGCAGAATTACTACAATAAATGCTGATTTCAAGGTTGAAGTCTTGGGTTCGGCAATTCGTGGCATGTATGGGGTGGGTATTCCGTTCATTTCCTTTATATCTATTGGTGATTTTCTGTGGCATAAATTGTTTATCTTCCTGGTTTTGTGTGTTGTTTGTGTGGTATTCTGAACATGAACCCAGGCCGTCAAATGTTTATACCATTGTTTTAAATTGAATTAGGGTCAAAGTAACTTTTGAGCCATACATTTAGGCGGCTGTCTTTGAGAATCAGGATTGGAATACCGTGGAACAGCTAGAATTTTTTCTTTTAAGCTCTCAATTAGGAAAAAAACAAGGACAAAAGAGTTTGATATCTTAGACACATGCCGAACAGGGATAACTCTAAGAAACCCCACTTTAGAAAAAAGTATAAAACTATGGCGAATATTAGTTTAGGGAGAAAAATTCAATCTTTCATTATTGATGAAAATCATGGAAAAAATTACACGTACCTAGAAACAATGATTTTATTAGTATATGGAGCTTAATTAATTATCAAACTTTAAGGTTAAATTTAGCCCACTTTTATCATTACAGTTTCCCTCCAAATTATTGAATGGTGGTTTGGTGGAAGCACCCCTATTATTTTTAACTGTTGGATGATTCTAAATCAATGGCATAAATCCTATTTCAAGCCAAACTTTAAAAATGATACCAAGTTTTAAAGAAAGTTCCCAAAGTAAAGACAAGATTCTCCAATCAAATCTATTTCACGGCAAAGTGAGAAAGGATAAAAAGTTTCATGAAAAGTCTTTAGAATAGAGACACATGTCAAATCTACATACTTAATCCATAGTGTAACTTAAATTTTTACCAAATATTGGCGAATATGAGCATCAATTAAGACGAGCCTTGAAAATTGTCGGTGAATATATTGAAATTACTACGTAGAAAAATTAGATTCCATTGACAAAGTCAACACTAAAATATAATTGCTTATGTAATATTATTGGTGATTAGGTTAAGCACGAGACCCGATTTTAGTAAAGTGCAGGGACATGGACACCTCAAAAGTGCAAAAAAAAAAGCCAAATCTGGGGTCCCCGATGAGTGAGATTAGCCAGTTGACGAATATTAGCCACTAAAGTTATTCTTATGCCGAATTCAAGGGTTGGGGAAAACACTCTTTATTTCCCCTTTTTGTTTGTCATTTCTGGGATGAACGAAAGAAAATTTAATAAGCGTAAAGACAGAATTTTACAGTAGGCACAGCAGCCTTGAGTGAAAATGCATTTTTTAAGAGCTCCAGTTTTTATTTTTATTTTTTGGATGAGGTTATTGCTAATAGGTTCTTGATACTATGCTTTGCTGTAGGTGATATTACCATCAATTATGGAATTCTACCGTCGTGTAGATGCCATTTTCATCTTTAGGCTACAATCATGAAGAAAAGTTGTATCATTTAGAAAATTATAGTTGTAGTAAGGCTTGCCTCTTTGGAATCTTTTATAAACTCTTCCATAAATTTTCTATAAAAATCTGTTTTCCAACTTTAACTCTTTATTCAAAGATGTTATCACAAATTCTCAATCTCTGTCATACTCTAGTAAAGTGTAACAAAAACCTGAAAATAATCTTGTATCCCTTTATCTACGGTGAAGAAAGTTCAATGAAAACTTATGATGTAGAAGATTGATACTTTTTAACCTCTCTTTTAAGTTCTTCAGCAATTGTTCTTGTCTCACTCTTATGTACCTCTGTTCTGAACATTTTTTTTTAAAATATTGGCTTGCTCATTCAATCTTGAAGAGAGTGACAGTTGAACTTCATGCCAAATAACTTCACATTGATAGTGATCTTTCAGACATAATTTCATTGACTGTTTATGCTTGATATGATAGTGATATTCATGGAGAAATTTTTCCTTGCTTGGCATTAACCATATTGACAAACATGTCTAATATGTTTACAACACCTTTAATAGATAAGCTCTTCTGTTGTTCCTGATATGATTATGATATTCCTGTTGAAATTTTTCCTTGCTTGGCACTAACCATATTAGCAAACATGTCTAATATGTTTATACTTATAACACCTTTAATACATAAGCTCTTCAAACTGCAACTGCAACAGAGTTTTATCGTATCCACCAGCTATAAGATATATTTTGATTTAATCTCCTATCAAAGTGATTACCATAATTACACAAAGAAATGTGCGCTTGGTTTGTAGACATGGAGCTTGCTGAGCTTGCCAGATTTGAGCATTGTTGGGCAGTTAAATGAGACTATTCTGCACCTTTTTTGTTTATTTAGTATAAAAATATATTGGCCTCCCAACATGAATACATTCGTTTCTTCTAACTTTGGGGTTGGGTACAGGAGGTAAGCAAATCATGAACTTTGTATATTCCTGGATTAACAGTTTATCAGTGCCAACTTTCTAATTGGTGGCACTTCCTCAATTTATTACACCACAATTAATAAATCATAAGAATTTTCTTGAAGTTATTGGCAAATTTAGATGTTCAGAGAGTATAGCATAGTACAAATACCATGAATAGAAATATCCATATATTTAGAGTTAAAATGTGTTGTGGTCTGTTTATTTGTGCATGGTAATCAGGATTATCATGTCTGCCTTCTCTTTGATTATTTGAGTGCTTTAACTTTTAGTCACTTTTCAGCTTTTATGTTTCTTTTTAACTTGAGTACCATAATAGTCCAACTAGAGATTTTTACATGTCTTTCTCACTCCATTCCAGTAATGTTCTCATCAGGATTCTTTTTCTTGGTCCTGATGAAATGTGGTGTACCGAATGGTAGACTAAGCCCTCCCCACCATATGACACCCACACTCTTGTGTACCAGTGTCCCCTTTGTACGCTAATGACACCACCTCTGTACCGCACACTTTCATTGTACCATGCACACTTCTACCGTACTGCACACACTTCTACCATACTGTGCACACTTCTACTGTACCATGCACCATATGACTGCACTCAGTATGCTGCAACTCGAGCACCTCTGGCACCCGACACTCGACACCCTTTGACACTGGACACCTTCGACACTTAGTACCAAACGAATGAATATTATACTCGATCTATTCATAAATATGAATTACTATTATTATAATCCAAGGTAACACAATATATCGTAGATCAGGGTATATGTAAACCACAAAAATGAAAGGCTATCAATCGGAGATGTATATTCTTAGATTATATCCATATGCACAAATTTGTCTTTGCAAACGACTTCACAAATCTGATAATGAAGCACATAGTGAAATATCCAAAGTTATATCTAAAATGATGGACTAGGGTTGCTACTAACCACTGAAGTTGCACCTCCAAAACTTCAAACAAAAACTCAATTCCAATTGGAATCGCCAATACACAAGAAAAGATAACTCTAATGATTACCTATGGTGCCAATCAACACCTTGTAAAGGCCTCCAAGAAGTTTTTGGAAAGTTACAATGGCCGACATATCTTTATTTGATAAGTAGGAGATAATTTAACTATGGAGGAAACTTTGTAGTTAAGCACGCTCAGGCTGGAGTAGTACTGGGATGGGTGACCTCCCAGAAAGTCCTGGTGCTTCACCCTTGTGAGCATCACCTAGATCCAATGAGTGCTAAATGTTCCATTTATTCTCATGAGAGATGGATTCATGTTGAATCACTACTCATGAAACACGGGTCATCGAGTTTGACTCCAAATCACACAGTTAAATCCTGATATTCACATCACAATATCTTTATTTATTATTTTGGCCCCTTTTTATTTTATAACTAAATTAATTGATTAAAGAAGTTCTTTATAATATTATTTAAATTTTAGGATCACATAATTCATTAATTTAATTAAGTTGCTTTATTAAAATTGGGGACATTACAACTGTCACCACCCAAAGATTGTTTCCCCTAAGAAATGGTCACCAACCCGTTTGCCAATTGCAAAGCTCTAGGATCCCAAACCGTGCGCAGGTGTTGATAGTCGTATCCGCTTAAAGCTTGATGCCACACCATGACTGTGAGAACCACCTACAAATCTCCAATAAGCTTTTATTGCGCCACTCTAATATAACATTGCCCTACTTGGAGTTGAGGAACAACACATCAAAATCCAACATGCTTTCTTCATATAGATGCCACTCCCAAGGAGGACTTGGAGTTGAGGAATAACACATCAAAATCCAACTTGCTTTTTTCATATAGATGCCACTCCCATGGAGAGATGGAAATCATACATACCTCATGCCTAATTGAAGGAAAAACTGCATCTGCTTAACCAACTGTAGAGATTGCTCCTACAGGGGATCATTGGTAGATTTTGCCTCTCCATGAAGTTGATCAACCACTGTTGGCTTGATAAAATTAATGCAAACATCTTCATCCTTGTGGTAGTCTTGAAATTTTAGATGTTCTCCACTTGAAGGTACAATTGTTGCCTCTTTCTTGTTGTCTATGAGTATGTCTTTATCCTCTTCTTAGGATTTAAAGTGTCGTGTTGTCCATTGTCAATCCCTTGCTTCAGATTATTGTTGTAGACTATAATTACCTTCGGAGGATGGATACTTAATTTTGAGGTCTATGCAATCCTAGAGAGAGATGACCATTTGTTGTCCAACATCAACCCAAACCTGCTTGAATTGCTTTAGTGACTCAACTAAAGGGGTGCTTGCATTTCTTGTTGCTCTATCTTGGGAAGGAAGGTTGGCATCATTTACCTTGTGTTGCAGGGTTGTGAATCTCCTTTCATCCTCTCTTTTGTCAAGTGATTGAGCATCTCCTCCATTTGTTGATACTACTCATAGTTGGAAAACTTGCCAAAACCAAAAATGCGCCAAGGCTTGAAAATAATATTCTGGTAAAATTCGGCCAGTTCTAAGTGAAAACTAGGCAAAAAACTCAGGAACCTAATGAAATGCTTGATTTTAATTATAAATGCATTTCTCTTTGCAAATTTCAATGAGAAGATACATGTAATGAGTTAATAAATGAGAGCACAAAAGAAACAAGCCGAGTTTAGATATATTTGAATGCAAAGTGGGCTTGTCATTTGGAATATTTTTGGCTGGAAGCAAAATAGTAAATAGGTTTTGTAAAACTAAAGAAAATACTTCATTACAATTGCATCTCTCTTCCTAGCAATAGTAAAAACCAAGGAAGAGGTAGAACTATATAGGGTCTAGTCCTAGATGCCTACGATGAGCATGGCTATGCCACCTTGTTTGATATGCCCACTTAGTTTGTGGCTCATCCTCCATCTTGGATGTATCTTTGTCTCTAGCTTCTCTTGGCATTGATAATGACTCCTCATCTGACTCATCCTCGTCAATGTAATCCATTGTGAAGCCAAATCCACCCCTTCCTCCATAACCCGCCTCTCCAAATCATTGACATCATCTTCAAATACCACCTCAAATCTGCTTCAAATTCATTTGAAATCCACTTCAAAGTCAACGGAATTCAGTTTGCAAGTGTTTGGAAGACTATTTTTCCATCTCTCAACGAAATACAAGTGATGAAATGAGAAATGAAATTCATTTGGGCCATTTTTTGCCCTTAAGCACTATTCTAAAACTATGCCCGAGAGTTTTTAATTTGATGAGTTGTTGGCAAAAACATGGCGAGTACTCAACAATTTTTTGCCAAAAACTCTTCAACTTTTTGGCAGTAGTAAAAGTTGTAAAAACTCGCTTAGCCAAACTTCACAACTAGTTTTTGCAACTCGCTGAGTAATCCATCTATGGTCTTAGCAAGCTATTGTTGAATATTATCAACTCCCTCAACATGGTTGTCATAACTAGATGTGTATTTCCCCTTCTATTACTGGATGCCATGATTCTCCCAAACATGTTGGCAAGGTCACTAGCTTTGATACCATTGTGATGTACCAAATGGCTGACTAGGCCTCCCCATCGTACAACGCCCACACTCTTATGTACTTGTGTCCCCTTTGTATGCGAATAACACCTCCACTGTACCGTACCGTACACAGTTTCACTGTACTACACACACTTCTACCATACTGCCTACTGCACATTGCATGATTGCACTTCGCATGCCACAATTCTACACCCTTAACACCCGACACTTGACATCATTCGACACCTATTGATGTGTTTTTTATGACTCACCAAACAGTAGAACAAAATACCGAAATATCTTATCCTCTCTTGAATAAAGTCTTGTGTATGCTAAGATTGCAAGAAGATCATACAATGACTTCAAGGTTCCTTTAATGCCAGGTCTTGACTGTGGATAAGATCAATAGTTGATGTGATTTGCTAATGATCACAAGGGGCTTTATGTGTTTATTCAGATTCATTTCAAGCCATACTAGATGTGGGAGCTATCTTAGGGTTTTGCAATGAAGTACTTTTTTTGGAGTTTTCACAAAATATGCAGAAATTCAATAAGACAAGGTTCAGGAATTCTATTCTAATCCTAAGGGTAGTGATAACAACAAATAGTATTCTAGTGGACAAATTCCTCAATTTACTGAATTCCGCTTTGCCAAGTTATAATACAACTATGCATGAATCGGTGCAATCTTCAAGGGTTATGCTAGTGATTTTCATATCACCACATACACCATTATAAAGAACAATGTATACGAATGATAGAAGTTGAGCATATGCATGAAAGGGGTTCAGGCTAACTTTACACGAGTTAGAATATCACTAAAATGTCAAAAGTATGAACCAAATGAACTCATCAATACACCATCATATTCTTTATTGTAATCACCACGCATTGACTATGCTAAACTTAATCTAATTGAAGAAATTTAGGAGAACAAGCAAATACTAAGACACGTCAAGTATTCACCAAACTCCAATGAAAACTTTATTATCTTAGCAGCTCATAGCAACAATCTCATAAAAATCTCTCTTTACAAATGAGAAATGAGGCCTTTATATAGGTCCTCGATTACAATAGGTAGCTTGGATGATCACAATAACCGATGGCCAAGATTGTGCCACATCAGCCCTAATTAGGGTTAGGGCAAAGGAAAGGAATCTACATTAATGCAACAAGGAATCCATTACTGTAGTGGGTAATAAATGCCCACTCTGCATGCTCATTTAGGAAGGAGTGGGGTGCAATAAATATCCACCATGCATGTCCATTGCTCAATAAATGCTCAGTCTTGAATAAATTATTCTTGATTCCATTCTCTGAATGCATAGAAGTTTGACTTGGAGACCTCGGTTCTTCATCAAAGATAATTTGATGCCATGAAATGATGATGGAGGCCATGTAAGCTCGAGTCTTTTCCAATTGCATCATTTTAACTAAGATCCAACTTTGACTGACTTTTTTGAAAATCTCTCTTCAAACATTCTCGTCTTCCATGTACTTGCTTGGAAATTTATATCCCTAAAATGGATTGGAATCCCTTGCTCTAGAATTTCTTCATATTGAACTTCCTTCGCCATGTTCTTGGATTTTTGGATTTGAACTTTGATCTTTGAACCTTGAATGTCTAGGACCGGATCACTTAGTACTTTGATCTTGGTACTAGAATTTTGGATTTGAGCGTCTTTCTTGAATTTCTAGAACTAGAGCTTTCTCCTCCTTTTTCTTCAAATGCCTTCAATTCACTGTTATGCCTTTTCTTAAATTTTGAAGAATTCCCCCTTTTTTTATCATCATCAATCATTTTTCCAGTCTTGGGTACACACTTGAAGAGGGTGAAATTCAAGATCTGGAGGAGAAATTTCCAGCACTTAATCCTTTTTCATTTTTCCATGAAGGAGAAAGTTTCCAACACTTAGCCATTTATTCTTCCATGAAGGAGGAATTGCCAACACTTAGCCAGTTTTTCTTCCATGAAGGAGAAACTTCCAACACTAGCATTTTTTCTTCCATGAAGGAGGAATTTCTAACACTTCACCATTTTTGCTTCTATGAAGGACAAATCTCCAACACTTAGCCATTTTTGCTTCCATGAAGGAGAAATTTCCAACACTTAGCCATTTTTGCTTCCATGATTTCTAATTCTCTTGCTCGTGGAAATTTTGAGTGGTCATGGATTTTGTCCATGATGGAAGAATTCCACAACAACCATTTTTCTCCAAGGCGAGATTTTTTGAGTGATCATGGATTTTGTCCATGATGGAAGAATTCTGCAACAACCATTTTTCTCCAAGGCTGGATTTTTTGAGTGATCGTGGATTTCGTCCATGATGGAAGAATTCCGCAACAACCATTTTTCTCCAAGGCTGAATTTTTTGAGAGATCGTGGATTTTGTCCATGATGGAAGAATTCTGCAACAACCCTTTTTCTCCAAGGTTGGATTTTTTGAGTGCCCATGGATTTTTTCCATGATGGAAGAATTCCGCAACAACCATTTTTCTCCAAGGTAGGATTTTTGAGAGATCATGGATTTTGTCCATGATGGAAGAATTCCGCAACAACCATTTTTCTCGAAGGTAGGATTTTTGAGTGATCTTGGATTTTTTCCATGATGGAAGAATTCTGCAACAACCATTTTTCTCCAAGGTAGGATTTTTGAGTGATCTTGGATTTTGTCCATGAGGGAAGAATTCCGCGACAACCATTTTTCCTGTTATTTTCATGCCTTTCTACTTTTGGATATTTCATGGGTGATTCCAGACTTAACCATTTTTTTCTTGATTGACTATCGTGCTTGCTCATTCTTTTGGATATAGACACATGTACCCTTTTTTCTCTTTATCAACCATAGCTCACTTGTTGCAGAAATAGACTTGCCAAAAATAGACATTCTAAAAATAGTAAGTTTTCCCAAAGTCAAAATAAGGCCAATCTGAGAGGCGGTGAAATTTACTAAAAATAGACTTTATAAAAATAGTAAGTTCTCCCAAAGGCAAAATAAGGTTAATCTGAGAGGTAGTGACATTTACTAAAAATAGACTTACTAAAAATAGACTTTCTAAAAATAGTAAGTCAAGACAATCAATTCTCAAACAAGCAAACAATTTCCATTCTCAGACCCACATGCACAACACTTTCCAGATCTGGCCAATTTTACCAATTCTCATTTGAAAGAGAGAACTTTAGAAGATTGAGCCCAATACTACCAAGAACTAAAGCCAAAAGGACAAGACCAAGAGACAAAAGGGGCCCCCCTATTTGCAATGGGGCGATGGTGTGAAAAGCCCACAACAACACCCAATATAATTTCCTTTTTTGCAACTTTTTCTCTCAGCATGTGATACTTAATAGAAATGTGCTTGGTCTTCGAATGCAACACTGAATTTTTAGATATATGTACTATACTTGTATTGTCACAATGTATGACAACAGTTTCACTGATTTCTATCCTTATATCCTTCAGCATTTGCTTCATCCAAACAACCTAATTGCAATTGTTTGCTGCTGTAACATTTTCTGCTTCCATTGTACTTTGTGATGTACAATCCTGCTTCTTGCTTAGCTAAGAAACCAAACTTCCTCCCAGAAAGAAGGCTCCACTACTAGTGCTTTTTCTATCATCCATATTGTTTGCCCAATCAGCATCAGTATAGGCACATACAGTGAAATCATTAGATCTATAATACCACAATTCGAACTCACACGTTCCTTTCAGATATCTACATATCTTTTGATTGCTGCATAATGTGCTTCTCTGGGATCAGCTTGGAATCTTGCAACAATTCCAACTGCATTTGCTATATCCAGTTTTGTGTGAGTTAGATATTGCAATCCTCCAATCATAGATCTGTACTTCTTTTGCTCAGCAGTAGGTGTCTCGTCCTTTGTAGATAACTTGTGTCCAATTACTATAGGTCTTCCAACCTTTTCAGTAAATCCTTCAAGTACTCAGTCTGAGAAATAAAGGTTCCTTCTTTATTCTGTACAATCTGTAATCTTAGAGAATATTTCATTTTTCCTATCATACTCATTTCAAATTCTTTCATCTCTTCAACAAATTTGTCACTTTCATCATTATTTCCTCCAAATATGATATCATCAACAAATATTATAAAAATCATCAAATCATCATCAATTTCTTTCCAATATAGATTACTATTTGCCATACCTTTGCTATATCCAAACTTTGTCAAATGTTTGTCCAACCTTGCATACCAAGTTTTGGGTGCTTTCTTCAAGCCATACAATGCTTTCTTCAGTTTGCATACTATGCCGTTATCGTCTGTCAAAGGACAACCTCTAGGTTGCTCAATGTACACTTCTTCAAGTTCTCCATTCAGAAATGTTGACTTGACATCCATTTGATACACTTTGAATTTCTTTTGTGCTACATAGGTTAAGAATAATCTTACCTGCTTCTATTCTAGCCGCTAGAGTATAGGTCTCATCATACTCTATTCCTTCTTGCTGTGAGTAACCCTTACATGCCAATCTTGCTTTATTCCTTACAATTTCACCTTGTTCATTCATCTTGTTCCTGAATACTCATTTAGTTCCTATCACATTCTTGTCTGTTGGTCTGGGGATCAATTCCTATGTCTTATTCTTTACCATTTGATCCAATTCCTCTCTCATAGCGTGTTTCCAATGATCATCTTTACATGCTTCATCTGCATTCTTAGGTTCAACTAGAGATATCAAACATAGTTCCTCATTGTCTCTACTTCTTATCATCACACCTTTACCTTTTCTTCCAATGATTTGCTTGGATGGGTGATTCTTTATCATATTCTTTCTCGAAGTAGGAGTTGCCATCTCAACTCTTGGCTCTACTGAAGGTTCCCAGCTTTGTTCTTGCCTTGGCTCTCCTTCATTCTGCAAATCATTGTTAGTGTCAAGAAATACCTCATCATCCCTTGGCTTAGTAACAACATCATCATCTGAATTGTAATCAACTATTCTTTCTTGTATCCTAAATTTCTCATCAATTCTCACATTTGCACTTTCCATAATAGTCTTAGTTTTCAGATTATAGCTTTTATAAGCATTTCTTTTCAATGAATAACCAAGAAACATACCTTCATCACTTCTAGCATCAAACTTACCAATATCATCATCTTTTTTGATATAACACTTACTACCAAAATTTTTGAAATACTTAACTATAGGTGAGTGACCAAACCACAGTTCATAAGGAGTCTTGTTTGTGTCTTTCTTGACTTGCACTCTCTTCATAGTGTAGACTATTTTATTCACAGCTTCTCTCCAAAACATCTTGGATACATCATTCTGAGCTAACATAGCTCTTGTTGCTTCTGTAACTGACCTGTTCCTTCTCTCTGCAATGCCATTTTGTTCAAGGGTTCTCAGAGCTGATAACTGTCTTTTGATTCCATTTTCTTCACAAAACATGTTAAACTCATTTGAAATAAATTGTCCTCTTCTATTTGATCTTAAACATTTAATCTTCATACCAAATTCATTCTCAACTCTATTCTTAAATATCTTAAACTTAGCAAATGCCTCATATTTCTCTTTAAGAAATGCAACCCACATCATTCTAGAGAAGTCATCAACTAGAATCATAAAATACCTTCCACCATAGAATCCTTTAGTCTTTGTAGGACTGATGAGATCTGTGTGTACAATCTCCAGTATTGCTGTAGTAGTAAACTTCTTGCTGGGAAAAGAAGTTCTGTTATGTTTGGCTAAAACACACTCTTTGCAAATTATGTTAATAGGTTTTGCAATCTTAGGCAAATCTCTAACTGCAAACATACTACTAGTCTTCACAATACTGTCAAAGTTTATATGACAAAATATCTTATGCTATAACCAACTATCATCTACCTTTGCAACCAAACATGTCATTTTAGTAGAATTCAACTGAAATACATTAACTCTAGATTTGGTTTCTGTTCCAATTACCTTTCCATCTTTATCTCTAATCATGTATGTCTTCACTGTGAACTGCAGCTAATAACCTTTGTGCACTAGTTGTCCAACACTTTAAAAAATGTGCTTTAAACCATTAACAAAATATACATCCTTGTGTTAGTTTTACCATCAAGAGTTATAGATTCAATACCTTTAACTTGGCATGTCGCATTGTTTTCAACTCTGACAATGCCTCTATCCTGACTTTTGAAGTCAACAAATTTGTTCATATCACCAGTCATATGATGAGAACAACCACTGTCAATTATCCAATTAGATTCTTTTCAACCTGTGACACCAAAGCTACTTTATCTAGACTTTCTTGTTTAATTGCTACAAATCCAATTTCATCATCACTAGCACTTACTGCTTGTTCATCAGAATCATTTTCTTCATTTGCATACAAACACTCTCTATCTCTTCTAGGTTTGTAATTTCCTTTATACTTTTTCTCTCTTTTAAGACACACAGATGTATAATGACCATATTCATCACAAGTCCAACATTTAATGATTTTTTTACCTCCTTTTTCTCTTCTTATCAGAAAGGCTACTCCTTCAATCTTTCTGTCCTCCTCAGATCTGTTTTTGCTAGCAAAATCTCCTCTAGCACTTGTGCTCTTTGATAAACTAGGTTGAATATTCAAGGCATTGAAAGTTGTCTTTGTTCTGGTCAATTCTCCAGATTGTCTAAGCTCATTCTCAACTGCTTCAAGTCTTCCAAGCAATGGCTCCTTTGTGAAATCTTTGGTACAAGTTATCAACAACTATATCATTTGAACTGCTGGCTTAAATGGTGGTGTTAGAGTCTTCTATATCCTGCATATAATCTCATCATCTTCTTTGGTTCCTCCTTGAGATTTAATACCCGCAATAATTTCTGATAATCTGCCTACATATGTTCTTACATATTCATATTCTATCATTTTAGTATCTTGAAATGCAGAAATCCAACTTTGTAGTTTCAACTTCTTAGAATGTGTATCACTTTCAAAACTAGTTTCCAAAGCTTTCCAAATCAAATGTGAAGTAACAAGTGATTTTACCTGATTGTATTCAATTTCAAGAAGTGCAGTCAATGGTGCTTCTTCAGCTCTGATGTCGCACATAAAAAGATCTCTTTCATCCTTGGTACAATTTTCCAAATCTTTTTTAGCAATGATTGTTTTCATTGATTTTGTCAAGATCCAATATCCTAGGCTCATACACAACAGATGTGTCTCCATCTTTTCCTTCCAGTTGTCATAATTTGTTCCATTGAACTTCGGATTATCTTTCTTGAACATGCTCGCCATGGATCTCCCAAAGTTGTTAAACTTTATCTTCAAGGACTTGATGCTCTGATACCAATTGTTAGAAACAATAGTCCACCAAGATAATTGAGATGGGGGGGGGGGCGGGGGTGGCGGGGCGGGGGGGGGGGGGGGGGGGGTGTGTGAATCAGTTATCCAACAATTAAAACATTTATCTTCTTTAAACAAACTTAACCATTTAACCAAAGTAAACAACAACCATAATAAGATGCACAGACAATTACACCGATATGTTAACTAGGGAAACCCTTGATCAGAGGGAAAACTCCGGTGGGAATGATGCCCACAAGATTATGTACTAATATAAATATTCCTTGTTAGAGGATGGACTCTATTAGGAGTCTATTACAACATGTAGTACATATCAGTCCCTATTAGGAGACTTTGAATCCCTGTTAGGAGTTGTGGTACAAAGTATGCAAGAAGAGCCCACTGCCCAAACATGCAATTTCAACTACAAAAAGAGCTCTTTGCTCAAACATGCAATTTACTGTTATGTTCTTCTTTCTTTTGTTTTTTCAACCGAACCAATCATTGTTAAACCTTGGAGACCAGGTCACTAACCTCGGATCCAAACATCAAACCTTGAATCACTCAGCAAAAACTCGACAATAAAGTTTCCTTTACTTCCGCTTTGTTCTGCTCAACTTTGCATTCCGCTCTGCTGCTTACAATTACTTCTTATCAATCCAAATCCATGTTTATGATAAAGGAAAATGTCCTTCCTTTATATCGAGTCCATAAAACAATTCCTTAAGTTGGCTGTTAGACCTTCTTAGTTAATCATTATAGGACCACATTAAGAATACGTTACACTTAGCAATAATATTAATCTTCTGCCTTGCAACTTGAATGTCTTTCCATACATGTAATATTATGATGAGCGAACTTGGCCACGTCATCATCAACATCTCTTCTTCACATCCTCAACCTCGATTCTCAGAATAACAACTCTGCTACAAGCTGTAACAAGTGTACCAGAACATGCCTCTACAAACTCTATCTCAGAATAGACATCAACAAAACTTACATAACTTCTTCCAGACTTATCATTTCTTCATCTGACATTAACTACATATACTAGATACTCAGAAGTATCTCCCATAACTTCAGATAGTGAGAATACTCAACTAGCCGTCCGTACCAACTTGATCTTTCCACTGTTCTTTTATCAAATACCACATAAGACTGCTATGTTGACATCAATGACAAATTCAGTCATGAATGTAACATATCATCATAGTAACATTTCTACAATACTCCCCCATTGGAATATTATCAGCATTCATGCTTCCAACAAGAAGGCCTCACAAATTTGACAATGAAGTACACTGAAATATTTGGAGTGATGCCTCTAATTGCAAACTAGGGTGGTTGGTAACCGCTAAAACTGCAATTGCAGACTAGGGAGGGTCTTGCACCCTTTGAAACTGCCAACAAGAACTCAATTCCAATTGGAATCGCCAATGCACAAGAAAAGATAACTGAGTCAGTCCATGATAACTACCTACGGTGCCAACTAATGCCTTGTAAAGGCCTCCAAGAAGTTTCTGGAAAGTTACAATGGGCCTACATAACTTTATTTATCATTTTATTATTTTGGCCCCATTTTATGTTATGACTAAATTAATTAATTAAAAATGTCTTATTTTCCGGGTTCAGACCTTGCTGCCCAGATCTGGGCCTGGGTTCGCTGTGGGTCCGAGTAGGGTCCTTATTTTGGACTGTGGGTCCGCCCAGGGTCGACTCGCAGTCCAAAATAAGGACTGTCGACTCGCAGTCCAAAATAAGGACCCTACCTGGACCCGCAGTGAACCCGTGGGTTTATCTTTTTTTTGTATATATATATATATATATGTATATGTATAATGTACCCACGAACCCAAATGGGAATTTTTTTTTGCCCGAACCTACGGACCCAAACCACCAGCCCGAATCCGTCCCCGAACCCGAATCGGCAACTTAGAAAAAATCCTTTATAATATTATTTAAATTTTTGGACCACCTGATTAATTAATTAATTAAATTTAATTAAGTCACTTTATTAAAATTGGAGACATTACAGTCCTCGCTGCCTAGAGATTGCTTGTCCTCAAGCAATCTGTCATCAAACCATTTGCCAACTGTGAAGCTCTTGGATCCCAAACCAATTGCGGGTGCTGATAGCCGTATCCTCTGAAAGCTAGATGCTGCACCGTGACTGCGAGCACCACCAAGCTTTTGCTGCACTGCTCTGATATAAACATTGCCCTGCATGGAGTTGAGGTACAACATATCAAAATCCCACTTGCTTTCTTCATATCAATGCCAGTCACAAGGAGACATGTCAACCAATGCCTTATATGCCTTTTGCTAAATTACTGATTTGTGGTCAACTATCATTTATTTGTAGGCATGAGTTTTCCACAGTCCATAGTCATCTGCAAAGAGTTTCTGGATAAACTGTGGAATATTATCTATTTCTTTATTTTGTTTCTCCTGGCTCTTTTCCTCTCTTCCACCTCATGCCTTCTGCTCACTTTCCAGTCTCTCTTTCTCAACCCCCCCCCCCCCCCCCCCCCCGCCACTCTGTTTTCCTCTCTCTCCCCCCTCTCTCTTCCTCTCTCGCTCTCCTTTTTAAGTCTTTAGTCTGCAATCCAATTTTTCACTTTCCCCATCCTGATGATGGATTCTGAGTGCAATTCAAAACGTTGATGCCAAAATTACACAGTTTATTCAGAAACTGTGCATATCATTTATCTATTAATCTTTTTCAAATTTAGTGCTAACTTATGGAAGTTGTGCAATATTTGCATTGGAATTTAAAATATTTCTTCTGATTTGTACTAATGTTTCTACAGCACCTTTTGTATGCCAATTCATTTTTATCCTACCTTTATTTTTCTGTTATTGATTTTCTAATTTTATTTTCTGCTCTTTTATTAATCCTACCTTGCAACAGAGCAGTGGTTGTCTTGGAGGCTGTGCAAGACCAACACCAATTATTGCTGTGGATGAGCCCTCAAAGGGATTGAAAATTCAGGGAGAAAGTGTGAAGGGGCCTGATTTCTCTGACGATTTTTGGAGTACAAGTACTAATGAGATGGACAATAGCACAGCACCATCCCAGAGAAGCGGGTCATCAATAGGTGTACCAAACTCAAATGCTGATAACCGTGGAACAAACGCCAACTCAAATAACACCGAGTTTGTCAACCATGGTAAATGTTCTCATTTTTGCTAAATCTTTCAATTTTGAAAACTGACCATCTACCCAAAGCTAGTTCCATGGCTGTGGATAACATTGTAAACAATAATGGCATTATGCTGCTTCTGCATTTTGATATTAATTTTTGTTTTATGTTTATGCTGATCCTTCATTAGCTCTCAACTTGTGGAATGAAATACGGCGGGAATGGGTTGGAGATCGACCTCGGAATCATCCCACACAGCCACGTGAACCTGTTTTGAGGTATTTTATAATGGATGTGGGCATTTGTGATGGTTATGCCCCTTGTTAAAGATCAATCTCTATATTGGCCGAATATTTAGATTAGGCGTGTTGTTCCCTTTCTTCCACACTAACATTGTTGTTGATGTTGTCTCTATGGTGATGGTTCTAGTTGGACGACAACTTACGACAGTTTGCTCGGAAGCCATAGGCCATTCCCACAACCTGTCCCTCTTCCGGTAAGTTTAGTATAATATATCCTTGTGCAAATGTTTTTAGCAACATTGTGAAATGGATGTAATTAAATATGTTGTTTAATTTGACATTTTTTGTTGCAGGAAATGGTTGAATATCTTGTAGATGTTTGGGATCAAGAAGGATTGTATGAGTAAGGTCTATGCCCTGGAAACTTGAAGTACATGAAGACAAATAATTATCATATTTCCTGTTTAAGAAGCCATGTTAGATTGTGGGCTTGTCAGATCATTATTATAAAGGAGCTCTACATGCCAGACCAATGGCATGCAGATGACAGAGTGATCTTGTCAGCATTATCTCAAGGGTAAATCTTATTATTGTGCCTTATTTTTGGTGCTTTTTCCCTAGTGGACAAGTGCAAACTGCAAATTAATTACTGGTCATTGCTGATAGAACTTTCTTACAATCAAAAGACCTGTAAGAACCAAGTTTCTAAAGCATGGAGGATTAATTATGGCTAGATTGTAAACAAGCTCAAAAGGCAATATTAACAGATGCTCTAAGTTTAATGAATGTGTATGCTGTACCCTTAAAAGTCATGAAACATAACTCTTCGATTTAATTATGTTACCAATGTGTCCCCTGCAATACCTGGATCTTGGCCTGGTTCATACCGGGTTCAGATTTGGGGCCAATATGCCAGTGGAATATGTCAGGGCGTGTACAGGTGATTCAGTTTTGTTCCAAAGCCTGTTGAACCCAGCAGAACCCGACAGAATATTAAACAAAACAGAGAAGCAGTTTTTTGTTTTTTTTTTGGCTATTTTTAAAAAGCAATTTTCTAACCCTAAAATTGTTCTCTTGACACTCTTGAGATTTATGACCATGTTTATCCATGATTTTTCTTTATGCTATATGTTCTAACTGTTATTCAATTAGAATACCCTAGCATATAAAACATTACAGATATTACTTAAATTTTAGTAGTTTAATTTTATTGTTTATAATCTAATTCTGTACTCACAATTTTTTTGATATAATAAAATATTTATGAACTCTATATATGCTAAACCGTGTATTTTTATGATCTTTGTCCTTTGCAAAGATGAAAGCAGTCAAGGCTGTTTATTTTCACTGAACCAAACTCCAAACTCTTAACATACCTCAACCGGATACTCAGCAATTTAATGAAAGTACGAATAGAACTATTAATCATGGGATATACATGGAATATCTAGCACCTTCGATATTTTGTGGCATTTAATGTTACAGGGCAAAACAAGAGGTAGAATTATAAAAGGCAGTTCATACAAAATTGTGTCAAAATTGTGTCATGCCATTGATTGATGATTATGGTGGCCCTTTTAGTTTAATGGAGCAAAGAGAAATATCTGTGGTAATCAGAGTTTCTTTAAAAACAATTGGTAATAGCCCTTTTGTGTTTTGTATTAGATAAATTGTAGGGTATCTTAGGACAAATAATAATAGTTTGGTTGTAAGCTGCTTTGAGTGGTTTGTAATAATAGTTTGATTGTAAGCTGCTTTGAGTAAAATGTCGAAACCAAGTTCATGTTGTACATTTGTTATTTGTCATTCTGTGTAGATGGTTACACGTATATTCTATTTGTCATTATAAAGTGGCATAATGTAAGTAATTAAGTATTATGGCCGGTGCGGTCAACCACATATGGTGTCATAGCCTTCCATTGGTTCATGGTATAAAGATCAGATTGAATAAATGCATTTTGAAGACAGATTGTTATGTGGGCACCATTTGATTGGCTGAGCAGCTACGGTAGGGAGATCTGCCCGGTTTAGGTAGTAGCAATAAAATGTTTCAACACGTGAGAGAAAGTTGCAGTTAATGCTGAAGTGTTTGACGTGTGTGTAGATAAGTTCAGGTTATTGTGATAGGCGTGGGCAATTTTTCGTCCCAATTAAGATGCACAGGAGCAATTCATACAGCTAGTCACATTATAAAGGAGCATAGATATAGTATGTTGCCTTCATAAGAACCGCAACGTGAAGCTTGGAGTGTTAGTGTGGCGGCTGCCATTAAAGGAGGGAGTTTTTGGGTTTTGTTTTGGCTGCAAACAAGGTTGTTGATGCGCCAGGCTTTGCATTCAGCTTGCTAAATCTGTTTTCAAATTTGTAACGGGCAGCTCTTCTGAATTCACCACCAACAGAGAGCAAATAAAAGTCTCCTTTATATTAATTCGTTTTGATTTAAGCTACCACTTGAGAGATATAAAACTCAATTGTTTGTTATGGAAAGCTCCTTAGATTTGTTGCTGTGTATGAGCAGTTTTATTGCAAGAAAATTTATCAGTGAATGTTTGAAGTCGTCGTTGTAGATTTAATCTTACACTCAACATTTTTGGATGCATGTATACCATTTAAAATAGTACTAAATTCAAAGTTTTGTCCTGCTTTTCATTCATAATCGATTGAAATGTGTATGTATACCGGTTAAAAATCAAATTATTTGATTCGAAGTCTTTTCCTGCTTTTCATTCATAATGTCGATTCAAAAGGAGCATTGAATTCTATAATGAATATAGTGGCTGGAAATATCAGAAGTTTTCGTGATTTTTTTCAAGGCAAAGAAAAGGTTACGTTTAAGATTTTTTTCTGAAATCATGATTGTAGAACAAAGTCATAAAAGAGATCTATGAGTCGGTTACAATTAAAATTGACGAAATCTTTAGGGCAGTTACAATTCAAAACAAGTGAGCTAGAGTCCTTGTCTTTTGGTTAAAAATAGATAGTTGTTTGAGTAATAAACAAGAAAAGGAAATATTGTTTTGGGCATTACATAGATAACAGATTTGACAGAGTTGTTATACAGTGAACTGGATACATAAGGTTGAAGCAATATAAAATTTAGAGAAGCTATATTTAATCCGAGAGGGCAGTGATTTAACAAGAAAAGGAAATTTTGCATAACTTTAAATTTGTTAGTTTAGATAATTTTATATGGTAACAGAGTATTTAGAATATTTTATATTGTGATAGATTACATATGTAGAAGTAATTGATCCTATTTTGATATGTAGGGTTTAGAATTTGAGTACATTTTTGAGAACCTAGAAATATAGAAAACTATGAATTATGATAGATTGTCCTGCACTGGGGAGCATAAATATCAAATTGTGGCATGTAAATCTACTTCACAAAATCAATAGCCAAAGTAGTATAACACAGACTTGGTATTTTAAAAATGCTAAAAAGCAAACACCATAATTTATCAGGGCAGTGAAGACACACATTAATCATCTTCCAAAAGCAAGCATCCATGGAAGATAGTAATGCCAAATGACAAGGGGCTCGGAAGAAAATTGCATAATTGTTATCATTTTGAGTATTTCATGTTGAGGATATATTTGTTGGCTGCTCCCTTCCTTTCTTCCATGACAATGCTATTTTTTCTCCTTAAATAAATTTTAAAAATAAACATTCTTTTTTCAAGCATATACACATCCTGAAATTGCTTCTATAACTGTAAATATCTTCAGTATATCATAAATTTTGGATAAATATATAAAACTAGAGCAAGATGATGTTTTGTCCCAACTTTACAACTTTACAATTTAAACTCAAATTTTTATTGTTTCATTTCTCGCACAAGTAAGAATTAGAATACAGTCATAGTGGACGAGCTAAAGTTCCAATCATATTGCCTAGAAATCTACAAAGAGCTCACCTATGAAGTGTAATTTTGTAAATGCTAGTCAACAGATAGTCTAGTGTTTACCAATCACATCAATTCCCTTAGGTTGTTTCCTCAAATATGACCCATGGAAAGAGTAGAGTAGCAAAATATCAAAGAATTGGCATCATAAATCATCGAAGTGTACTAAGAGTGAAGTTTTGGTATGCAACTGTATTTGTTGCTGCTTTGGATCTTTTGAAATATGATGACTCTAGAAAAGTGTGGGCTTGTTGACCAGAAGTAAAATCAAAAGAAAGTGAAAAGAACAAATGCCTATTGATAGGTAAATTAAAATATTGTTATGAATTTCCACTTTTGATCTTATTAAACTTCTAATGTATCCAGAATTTGGTTCCTAATTTCACTTTTGGATTTGTTTAAATTATAATTAATAGTTACTACTTGGCATTTAATATATATATATATTTTGTTCTTGATATTATTGAAGAAATTTAAAATAATGAATTTGGAGCCATCTAGGTTAAATGGACAAGTTGGGAGAACAAAATCGTCATTTAAATCACAATTCAATACGGTTTTTCAGTAAGAAATTTGAAGCTAGGAAATGAAACTCTCATTCTAAATATAAAAAATTCAAGAAAGAGTTGTGAAACCATCATGTTTAGATGAACTAGGGATGGAAGACTCATCTTTATCTGAAGCCAAAAAATGAAACTCTCATTCTAAATATATAATTCTAGTTACATAACGACAAGAACCTATTGTCAAATTTGCAAAGGAAAAAATTTCAAATGAAATAAATATATTCAAAATTATGAGTAATGTTAAACAAATATGCTCATGTTGAATCTTGCTAATAAAAAAGGTGTTATGAAATGGAGCAGGCTAAGAGTTCCGAGTATCAACCCAATATGTAAATATAATTATAAATTTAATGGAAACAAAGACAAAACAACCATAGAGAAAACAAACTATCAAAATTAAAGTATCTATTGTTCATGTATTTGTTCTAGAGACTTCTTTTAAGTCAAACAAACTCAAGCCCAGTGTACTCCATAATGAACAAAATAGTTCTAATATAAAACTCTCTTTTTTAAAGCATCCATTACTTGTGCTAATTTTGACCTCACTAATTTTATAGAGAACATAAACCCTCTTTCATTGTCGTCATAGATTGAGAAAACCTAACCTATAACAAAAATAAACAATTCAAAACAAAATATAACTACCAGTTCCAAACTTTTGTACTTGCAACGATTTGATAGGTTTTTACTAATATTTTTTAAAACAATAATTTATTGTGCATAAATTAAATTAAAATTAATTTTCAATTTAAGTAAAATAAAATAAAATAAAATTCTTTCAATAAATCAAATAAATATTATTTAATTTATTATATACTAATAAATTATCATCAAAAAAATAACACGTATAAAGTGAATAGTAGAAAATAAACTAAAATAATTATAAAAACTAAAACAAAACTAATTTAAATTCTGTTAGCTTAAATATATAAATAAAATAATCATTTAAAAAAATCTCCATGAAAAAATTTATTATGAAAAATTAATATGAGAAATATAAAAATATATTAAAAAATAGCAACTCCTCCCACAAATATCCTATTAGCTAAACTAATTTAAAAAATAAATTAAATTAATTTTAAAACTAAAACTTGAATCAATTTAAAAAATCAAAAGTTAAATAAAATGAAGAAAAATGTGAGGGAAAAGTGGATATAACAACTAATTAAGTTTCTAAATAAATAAGAAAAAAAAGAGTTAAAATTATAGATAAATTATAAATGAAATAAAATCTCATCTCAATAAATTAAATTATAAATAATTTCTAATTAAAATAAAATAATATTTATTTAAAAAAAATAAACAACCAATAATAACTACTTAAATAAGTAAATTTAAAAATAGTAGTGACAATAGTTAATTAAGTTAAATAAATAAGAAAAAAAAGGTTAACGGTATAGATGATAGCTAATTAAATTAAATAAATAGATAAAAAAGAGTTAAAAGTGGAATGAAAGGAAAATCAGTTGGAAAATTATTAACGGCATGACAATTTACCGTCAAAGGCTGACAATTTTCTAGCCAAAAAAGTAATTTTATAGAAACAAAGTTCCCACATATAGCCTATTGGCTAAAACATATATATTTGTTTTCACCAATAGTTTCAATATGAAAGAAACAATAGAAAGTCAGAGTGCAAAGATTATAAAAATTATAGAACCATACAATACAATGACTAAAATGGAGAAATGTTCACAAGAAGCTAAAAGGATAAAACTCTATGTTCTCACACATCAACATAGAGTTCTATGCCAGTATATATTTAATTTCATCAACAAAACACAATGGATGGCAAAAATCATGGAAACATGATGCAACCATAACTACCAGATTTATTCTCCTACATTTAAGACTTTGAGGTCTATAAAATATCAATGAATTTAACATTTTTTTCTTTCAAAAATATTAATACCACTAGCAAAACTTGTAATAGCCAATCAAAAAATTGTATTACAATAAAAAAATCTATTTATAGTAATAATATTGACAAATATATAGAATTAGTCAATGTTTTTAAATTTTTATAAGAAAATATTAATTGCATAAACTCAATGAAAACTATAGTCTCTTGCCTATAAGGCAAGGACTAACAATTTATATTTTCTAAATAAATTGAAACGATTGAACTTTCTAGCTGGGCCAATAATTTTTTGAGTAGAAAATGTATACATGAATACCACAATGAAAAAAATGACTACTAGATAATAATTGTGTTGATGAAACATTTCATTTTGGTTACATAGTTTTGCAAATAGTCAAATAGAAAGTTTTTTAAAAATAATAGAAATATTTGAGTGTTTGATGTATCCATAATCCATATAGATAGTAAAATTTTGATTATGTTTGAATATTAAAATAATAATCTTTATTTAAATTGGTAAGTGTAATGAATAAAAAATAATTTAAGTAAAATAATTAAAGAAAGTAATGATGCACTTTCAGATCAGAGAGACCTCAAAGTCGAATTGTTAATAAGAGTAAACACAATGAAAATAACAAGAATATAGAGAGAAGTAAGATCAATAGTAATTAACAAACAATCAAATGTACATAGGTTCAATCATTGACCTCCTTACATGCCAATCTCATACATGTTTTCTTGCTTACAATCTTTAGTTTGAGACCTTAGATCCAATTGCAAAGACATGTTCTTCCTAAGATCATGAACTAATACATCTAGAGCTACATCAATTACAATATATAGACATTGTGACATGTAGGTTAGCTTCAAGGTCAAGAGCTCTCCCCAAGAACAAGAAAGATATTACCAAAAATAGGTTTGATACTAAATTATAAGGAATAAATGACTAGATGTTTGAAGGATTAGAGTTCTAAAATTAGGTCCTCCAATGATTGAAGAACATAGCTGAATGTGCTATTAAAGATCTACAACTATATATTTCCTTGCCAGATTGAAATCCACCAACAATCATTAAACTGGCAAGAACATGCTATTAGAGAGAAGATAAATCATAACTTGAGCAACAAAGAACCAAAATAGCTATGAACCTAGGAATAGTAACAAACCTAGGTCTAGATCATTATCTGAACATTGCAAATGCTGACTTAACCAAATTTAGGTTTGCAAAATTGATCAATAGACCAGAAAGTTGACAAACTAAACACTCCTTTATCCTCTAATTTCATATCTCTCAATTCTGAATCTCCCTTAGGACACATACAGATAACTATCTCAAAAGGTGTCTTCTTTGTACTCCTACTCACCAAATTATTATATGTAAACTTTGCTTGTGCGAAAACCAATTTTCAATTACCTTGTTTATCTCTAAATGAACTTCTCAAAAAATTGCCCCAACTCCTATTTACCACTTTTGTTTATCCATTGGCCTGTGAATAAAAAGTAGAATCGTACTTTAAATCAATATCCAACTTCATCCCAAGTGTTCTTCAACAGTAACCAAAAAAATTACTATATCTATTTGAAATTATACTTCTTGGTGACATAAGAAATCTCACAATCTCCTTAAAGAATAAGAGCACTACATGCACTCCACCAGATGTCTTCTTGCAAGGAATGACATTTAACATTGAGAAAAATCTATCCATGACCACAAATATGGAATCATTATTGTGTCTTTGGTAATTTCTGTATGAAATTAATGCTAATATATTCTCAAGGTTTACTAGGTATAGGAAATGGTGTATACAATCTCACATTTTGACTGCTATCTTTAGAAACTTGACAAAATCTCCAATTTCAAAAAAAGTTCTTGACATTCTTACCAAATATGTGGCCAATAATTTCTTTCACTCACCAAGCTTCCTGTTTTATCAATACCAAAGCATTTGAAAACCCTCCACTATGCTTCTCCTTAATAGGATTATTCCTCATTGATCCTCTAGATATGCATAATTGAACTCCTTTAAACAACATATCATCTTTTATGAAGTAATCCAAACATTTGCTTTAGTCAAATGTTACTAGTTCCTTACAAGCTTTGCATGTTGCAAAATTAGGATTTGTCTCATAAAAAGTTTTCAATTCATCAAATCCAAGCACTTTGACCCTAATTTTTGTTAACAAATATCTTCTTGTGCTCAATGCATTAGCTACTTTGTTTGATTATACACCTCGGTGCTTCAATACAAAAGTATACAATAACTCAACTCATCTCTTATGTATTTGATTCATATTTCATTGACTACTCAAATACTATAATGCTTTATGATAAATGTATAACACAAATTCCTTCAGTAAGAACTAATGTTTCCATTTCTTTAAAGATAAAACTATGACATAAAACTCTTGATCATAAACCAAATATATTTTCTTAGCATCATTCAATTTCTCATTGTAAAATGCAACAAGTCTACCTTCTTGACTCGACATGCTTATAACTGCATACTTGGATCACAATCCACTTGAAATACCTTATTAAAGTCTCGTAAGGTTAAAATTATTTCTCAACTACTTTATGCTTCAATAATTCAAAACTCTGGTCAACTTCATGTGCCCATCTAAAATTCTTCTGATCACGTCTTGTAGTTTTTGTCATAGGATTACAAAGTGAATTGTAATTCTTGATAAAATTTTGGTAAAATGTACTCAATCTATGAAATGATCTAACTTCTCTAACATTCTCTGTCATAGACCATTCTAATATCACTATAAATTTTTCAGGGCCCGTTTCAAACCTTTAGCTAAAATCATAAATCTCATATACATTATCTCCTCCCTCATTAAATAATATTTTTTGATATATATCAACAATTTTTCTTCTTTCAATCTTTGCAATACTTGTCTCAGATGCATCAAATGTTCCTCTTTACTCTTACTAAAAAATAGAATATCATCCAAGAAATGCAATCACAAATTTATCCAGAAATTTCCTCAATACCTCATTCATCAACCTCAAAAGTACTAGGGGCATTAGTTAAACCAAAAGACAATATCATTTGTTCATACAACATTCATTAGTCTTAAATGAAATCATCCATTGATCTCCTTCTCTAATTTTGATCTAAATATAGTCATTCTTCAAGCCAACCTTGGTAAAATACTATTCTCAACTCAAATAATCCATTATGTCATCCATTCTATGAAAATGAAACTTGTGCCTTATTGTGATCTTATAACTAGCTCTAGAATAAGTACTATCCATTCTTCTTAGGTACCAATACTATAGGTATTGCACAAGGACTCAAACTTTCTCTAATAAAACCCTTCCTCAATAACTCTCTTGGACTTGCCTATTCAATTATTCATTCTCTACTAGTCTCATCCGATGTGGTGCTTTGTTTGGTAAACTTGCTCCCACAACTAGATCCATACAATGAATGATACTCCTAATCGATGGTAATCCATCATACACAATATATAAAATGACATCCTTAGACTTTGTTAGTGAAACCATTATTTCCTCAAGATTTCCTCATGTGACACCAAAATAAGTTTTCTTTAGAATCAATGCATAACACATACTTTCCCTTTTTAAACCATCTTATTTTTTTTCCTTCAACAAAATAAATCTTATTGTAGTACAATTCTCAGTTTTGGCATCTCCTATAGTGCCTCTTCCATTTGATTTATGTTTTCCATCCTGATGGGTGTGATCCCAATGTTCATGCTTTCTGAGTGATCATGTTGGGACCTATGAGTGGTCTTTTGGGGTGATTTGATTTATGTTTTATCAACAAATTGATTATGCTCTATTCTCCACTAACAAGACTTAAGATGTATTTGATGGTTTCACTGAGGTGTGTGATAGTGATTACCTAAATTTGCATGATATCACAATGTTATAATTTGAGTACCTTTGAGATATGAATAATGGTTGCTCTGTGTGATGCATTGGGCTACTACACCTAATTCTAGTTCCTATAGTAGTGTTGATTGATATGTTTGGTCATGTTGTTAGTGGTATTTTGACTATATATGTATGATGGTGACTTATGATGTTATTTGGTGTATTTTACATTTGAGGTTATTGATGTTGCTTCAGGATTATTGTATGGGATTTTACAAGTATATGTTTTTGATAGGTGGGATTTTACAAGTAATGTACCATATAAGTTGATAGTTAATTTGTTTATTCATTTTTATAGATAAATGCTTAGAATAATTAGGAAATGATTTATCTATATTCAGGTTTGGAATTATGGACATATTTGCATATGAAAGATGTTCACTTGGATTTTTTTTTTGTGCCTCTATTGTGTGGAAATTTGTTTTTTGATCTTAGTTGATATTTATCCTCGAATGACTAGAAATGATTATTTTAATATTTTAATTTAAATGCAATATCATGTAGTTATATGTTTTTATGTTGTACTACACCACTTCTGTGAGAAATTCCTCTTTGTGCTATTACAAAGTGGGAATAGATTTGTAGTCGCTTGCGAGATCTATAAGGTGTTGAGTTCTTCTTCATGTGTATTTGTGCCTTTATGTGCTTTGGATATTTATATATTGAGCATCCACTTGATTTTTATTGTTTATTATATAGATACTAGCTACATTTACATTCAATTAAGAATTTGAGTGTGTACCTATATACTTGGTAGTGGGCACTAGGAGATAATGACTTTGGCATTTTATGTTGAGCCAATGTCATCCCTATATGGATCACACACACACACACACACACACACACACACACACACACACACACACACGTTATTATCAACTCTCCTATAATTGGTAAATCCAGATTCATAATGCATTATGTAATTAGATCCATGAGTGTGTATGTGCATTTAGGATTTCATAGTTGTGACAAAAAATGTTAATTTAATTGATTTGCAATTTTGTATTTATTTAAATAACTTTATTTTAATTACCAATTACTTTATCATAGTTGAATTCCAAATATCTAAAATTGATTTATTTGATTTGGGAAATGGG
The DNA here is from genome assembly GCA_028749045.1 of Cupressus sempervirens. NCBI lineage: Eukaryota > Viridiplantae > Streptophyta > Pinopsida > Cupressales > Cupressaceae > Cupressus > Cupressus sempervirens. Next base: position 407,179,310 of record CM053788.1, on the reverse strand, counting down.
TTGATTGGTCTATTAAGTGATCAATATTTTAATTTATAAGTCACTTTAATAAAAATTCTTATATTAGGCAAAAGGTGAGATTGAACTCTCACTTTTCAATTTATGTTTGAGAATTGAAGGATTTTTCTCCAAAACTCTTCTTAGAGAAAATCATTGTTTTGCTTATTGTGTTTGATCTCGTTGTCATATTCTTGCGTGGAGTGAGTCATTGGATCTATGTTGGGATTGCTCCACTTTGCTGAAGATTTCAGCTAATCCAATGAAGTCGTCATTTTTATTTTTCTTTTACTTGACTTTTACCAAATGAATGAGGTGGGACATCTCACCATTCTTAAATGGCTTTGTTAATTCAAATGAAATCTTTTGCAATAGGCGTGTGGGATTAGAACTAGTGTTTTCTCATTGTTTTATTTATTTACATCACTAAGTTGGAAAGGAATGAACATTTGAGTGTTTTCATGCTTTGGAGTTTGAGGTTTTTATTAGTTATGCTACTAGATTTTACGTGTGTATCCAAAGCTTAAATTTAATTTGATCTTTGGTAGTTTGGGTATATTTTGTAAGTGGATTTTTTTGTTTCATTGAATCCTTTTAATTTTGGGTAATTTTGGTATCACCTCATGTTGTGTGTCATCCATTATTTGTTTTTTGCCTTGTTTAGCTTGAATTAGGTTATGTGCTAGTAACTTATACTACAAAGAGTGAGACCACAGATTCAGAATAATTAGATGACCTTCTGAGGTATTTTATATCCTAATTTGAAAGTGTGATTTTTATTGTCAATGTATATTTTTGGTTCTTGCCAAATTTTGGATGTTTGTGTGCAATTTGTGCATTGTATACTATCCTCATGTTCTAACGAGATGATTAAAGGATTGCATAGGAATGCACACTCTCGATAAAGTGGTCAATTGAAATATGTCATAATGCCCTACTTAGGAATCCTTGCAAATGAGGATATAACATACACTAACATATATTTTTTGTAATTAAGAGACAAGTACATACATACATCAATCATAACAATAAAAAGTGGAAAATTTAACCAACTCACCAAATATTCCCAAGTGTTCCATTACTTACAAAATGCATACCTTTCCATCTACAGGATTAATCATGCAAGGTACAATCTATTAACCATAATAAAATTAAATGCAACATTCATTTTAGTGCTCAAATACAAATTGTTACATGATTGAACATACAAGTTCAATTCATTGATAAACAAACATACAAGTTCATTTATGGCTAAAACATAAAGGAATCACAAAAAATTTTCTAAATAATTTAAAAGTGTATGATAATTGATTTATTTTAACTTGAGAAGCTACAATATCTAATTGGGTATTTGAATAACCAAATTACATTAAAAAAATCCATAAATGCTCAGTGTCTAAAGTAAGATGAAGTACAATTGGTATCATATGATGAAACTCCTTAAGAGGTGTGATGGAATATATTATCATATGATATAATGCTCAAAAGGGTGTGAAACTTCATCAAAACATCGTACGATGGAAGATTCTATTACATGTGATAAAATTTATTTGTGCGATGAAATATTATATTGGGTATGATAAAACATTGTATTGAACATGATGAAAGACTAAAATGGGTACGATAAAACACTAACAATGTAGTATAAAAATGGTCTTCACTCTGGAAGCCATAATTTTCTCATTTGGACTTTGATTGACTCCAATCAAAAAGCATTGGAAAGGTCTCGATGTGATCTACAACATATTGATGTACTCCACAACATGGATAACCTAAAACTATCATAGGAAAAAATCATTGTTTACACCATACTAAGGAATCAAACATAGCCTAAAATAAGTGATCACATTTGCCAAAACATGTAATGGGTAAGATGCTCCAAACAACCAAAGAAAGAACATGTCAACACCAATTTACGACATATAATTAAATCTAAATCTACACTAAAGAGTACTACATACATGAATATTGAGGCATCATCCACTTGAATACAAAGAAAATATATTAAATTAAAATATCAAGGTTATCCATCAAGATACAATAATAAATCAAAGCTAGAAGAGTCCACACCAAATTGAAGGTACAAAACAGAAGTCAAGAGGAGAAGAGAAGGAGGTATAAGTCAACAACATCATACATCTGAAAGATAGCCATCTGTATTCTTCAATACCCAATAGTGGTATAGGTAGCACTTCCTCCCAACCACATGGAACCCATAAGCCCACTCCATCATGATCATTGAGATAATGAATTGACTTCATCCACAAAGACAAAGAAATCCAAGGATAGCACATAGACACAAATGAGTGCATGACACAAATACTCAATGATCATGAATTAAATGCAATACATTAGGTCATCAACCAGACATAATATAGGATAAAAAAGTAGGGACTCTAATGGAGTGTAGTTTTTTTGGCTTGTACTAGCCCAAGCTATAAAGTGGTATGATCCCTCGAGAGATTTCATACTATGTCATTTCACCAACTTCTATAGATGAGTGATGACCATATAGATACTATGCCCATAAACCAACTCATACACGAGATTGAATACCTTGCAATCACCATGCCCTTACATTGACTCCCTTGAGATGCTTGAAAACTGTAAAGGTATTCTCTTATCTTAAATTAAGTTGTATTATTTCATTTTTATTATTTGGTGAACCTCTTCACATAACCTTGTTAGCCACTTCTAGGTCAAGGTATACAAGAGAAGCCACTCCACACTGGTGGAAATATATTGTAGACTAGGTTACTAAGAGGGGCGGGGTAAATTAGGAACCAATATAATCTTAAACTTAATTCACCAACTTAAACCATCACCATATAATCTGATCTAGTTGCATGCATGAAAGAATGAAAGCAATAAAATATTCATAACACTTTGACACAATATTTGGTAACTTGGAAACCTTCCAAATAGAAAGTAAAACTATAGTGGGGATGATACCCAAAAGCTTTATTACTACAATATAAGTTATCTTGTTAAAGCTTACAATTGATCACTTCTGATGATTTGCCATGTTAGGAGCAATAAGGATTATTAGATCTACCTTGTGAAAGGATTTACAAACATATAATGAAGCATGCACTCTACTAGGAGATTCTATAATAGACTGTTAAGTCCACCATACTAAAGGATTTAACTAATGCACCTATTAGGATGAATCAATGCCTGATCTCTAATCTGCAACTCTAATTTGTTGAATGAGATTCCTTGAATTACAATGATCATCTTGCTGTGATAGATAAGTCTCTGCTTTTCCTTATATTGCTTGTAGCCTTCTTCAATTCAAACTCATCTGCTTCTTTCTTATTCAAACACTTATATTTGGATATGATAAGATACATTACATATATACTAATCCACTTAATTGCTTAATGGAGTTGGCTATAATACCCAATTCATCATAATTCACTAAGTCAACTAGCTATTGGAAATTAGGTTCTGAAGACAACTCAATGATGTTTTGGCACTTAGAAAACACTGTGAACACTCAAAAGACTTTGAGACTCAGTTGATGTTGAATCTCAGTCCATACTGATCACTTCAAATAGCAAGAACTCAGTTTGCACTGGATGACTTGGTGAACACTGAAGAACTTAGTAGATACTGAATTACTTGGTTGACACTACATGGCTAGGTCAAAATTGTCTTCATTTACTTTGTTAACATTGTGAGCTCAATAGAAACTGATATACTTGGTTAACACTAAAGAGCTCGGTTAACAATAAGATCTTCATCACTTATACTGGAAAGCTCGGTAGACTCTACTATACTCGTGTAATACTATACTTCACCTCAGTAGATTGACAAACACTGTAATTTGACTAATTAGCTTGGTAGCAACTGAAACACTTGGCTTACACTACTAGCAATAAGCTTGGTAGCAACTATAGAGCTCAGTAGCAATGTAACTAGCTGACTGAGTGTTAATTCACTAATAGAAAAACGATTTGACCATAAGGTCAACAATCTCCCCCTTTGGCATTAGTGACAATAACACTTATCATAGATAAAATTTGAATTCTCAAAATACAAGTCAAAACTCCCCCTATCAACATTTTGGGTCTTCAACTCGGTTTTGACTGATGTCTATTGTTGTAGCTCAATAACCTCTTACTCTATATTTTTTAATTTTTCAATATTGGTTTTGTAAACATATTTTTTGCTATGTATATACATTATTCATACTGTACATGTTTTTCCTTTCTTATTACAACTCTCCCATACATATATTTGGTGTATGATAATATTCTCCCCCTTTTTGGCACAAATGCTAAAAATATAAAGAAATTTACAAGTTAATACCAAAATGTGACAAGAAATCACTGTGTACTTCAAAATGATGTACTTCAAAATGATGATCATTGTCTTGTCCCAATTCTCTTGCAATACTTTCGATGTATGCATGGCTATCTACACTTCTACTAAAAGTTCCATGGTATGATCAGCTATGGAGAAATTGTTATCATGGACCAATGTCTTTGCATGCACAATGTGTTTTTGTATTGCATCCATGTTGGGAAGGATCATGCCTTGAATTTCTATATGTGTGGTCCTTATTTGGTTTCCTCCCTTAACAATTTTTCCTATAGATCTATCAAGTACCCAATCTTTACAAAATGTGCAGAACTGCAACTAGGATCAAGTGACAATTGATGTGCACTTGCCTTCAAATCAACATCTATCTTGGATAGTTTGTCCTTTTATTTCCTTAGTGAAGATAGATGTATCACTTGACAAAAAAATTAACAACATTATTTATAGAAACGTCAAGTGTAGAAATAATAGTAGATAATTGAACTTTGTCAATGGCCATATTCTGTGTTGCCTTCTCCAAAACTTTGTTTTCAAACTTTCTTTTTACCCTCTACAAAAGTTTTTCCTATTCATTCAGCTCCTCATTATACTTGTGAACAATGTCAACAAGTTGATCTAGAATTGGTTGTTTCTCATCAACCTCAATTCTCAGTGCATCAACAAATATTCCTTTTAAATCCTCAAGAACCTAATTCCTCTATTTTCTTTCAACTCTAAGTTTTTGTTGCCTTTCTCTTTTCTTCCAGAGCTCACCAAGGGTACCCATCTCTTCAGGAGTGGGGTTAGAGGTATCCCAGTTTGGAATAACAATTTCCTCATCCAGATCAATTTCTTCATTAGAGGCTTCTACCTCTTGACCCTTTTCCTTATGACTAACAAAGGAAACAATTTCGTTTCCTTTATTCAAAATTTTAGTACTTGGTTGAGGCTTAGCCTCAACTGTCATTGTACTTTCCATGGTAGAAACAATAGTGGAAATAGTAGAAACAACAACAAATGTAAGAGAAACAATACTAACAAAATGAATTCTCGGAATACCTTATTGTAGCTCAGTTATGCCTGATGCTAGGATGATTGGAGCCTGTTTCTCAGTAGATGAAGTGATGGAAACTTCACTCATCATAGCATTGGGTAATGTTTCTCCAATAGTTATTTGGGTGCTTGGTGAACTAGTTTTTACCTCAACTAACTTGATAGAAGCCTTCTCTGAGCTAGGTTTCACTAAGGCTTTACTTAGAGAGTGAGGAAGAGAGGCCATTACCTCTGCTGCCATCTTTTCTACATCTGAGTCTTCAATACTTAGTATATCAGGAAGATCTCCTTCTGTAGCTTCTTGATCTTGTTCATCGTTAGTATTATCTCCTTCAATGTTTTCTATTTCCTCATCATCTATATCCTCATTATCTTTTTCTACATCCTCTTCATCATCATCCTTGTCATCAATTTGCATAACTTGATCACTGGGCTTATGAATCCCATAGATATTATTCCATGCAATAATGGTGTTTGACTTCACAATAGATTCTATGTCCTTTGATAGAATTAGGAATGCATTGAATCTAGGGATTAGATTTTGTTCATTCACGTTTAGTGATTCCTTCACTTCCTTATCAGAAAGACTCATCATAAGTTGTTCGAGAGTTTTCTCTTTGATGTCTTTGGAAACATTCATTGCATTGCTCCAATGTGGTATTACTACCTTCAGTAAGTCATGAGGAACTTTCATTTTCAATTCATCAGGGTAATACTTCCACTTAGCCATTTTTGCCACTAGGGCATCCTCAATCTGTTTATGCCCTATCTTGGTTCTTATTTCACACTTCAAGAATCTGAAATTTCTTGTACCTCCACCTTCTTTAAGTCTTTTTAATCTTTTATCAAAGGTGGGGAAAGGCTTTTTGAATGAGATATGCTCATCTTCATCATCATCATCACCTACCTTCAACTTCTTCTTTGATTTTGTTGTTCTTGTGGTGAACACAATAGGTGAAGACTTTGTAGGTTTGGTTATTATGACCTTCCCTTTCTTCTTGGGAGGATCCTCCTCTTCAAGTTCTTCTTCCTCTATATTTTCTTCATCTCCTTCCTCTTCCTCAAGGTCATCTCTTTTTCCCTTTGTCAACATTAGAGGAGAATTGGTTTGCTTGGTTTTCTTCAAGAACTTTTCTACTTTTTTTCTTCCTCTTTTGATGGCTTGGGGCAACTTTCTTTTCATTGAAATTCTAGCCTTTGCTTCCTCATAGGTACCAAAATATGGTGCCTTGGGATCTACTTGCTCATTCAAGAGAGCCTTAATTATATCCTTAGTGCCATCTTTTTTTACTTTATACCCTAGGGGTTTAACCCATGCCACTCTTGGCATGACTGCCTAGATATGGACCTTATCACAGTCAACAAGAAAACATATATCTTGCTCATAATCCTCCACCAATTTCTTGGGGATTCTATATCTACCTTGCATTTTCTCTTTAAAGGAATCAAAGTCGTTATTTATTATACTTTCAAAATTTTCACCCATTTCTACTATAAACTCAATAATCTGATATAAAACTAATCTATCCTTCTTCCACACCATAGTACATTTGGAAGGGAAAAACTTTTGCACATAGAAGAATAAACAAGTCAACAAAGAATCAAACTGACATGGATTTTTTCTTTGAAACTTAGATGTTTTCCATGTTTTTACTGAATTGGTTTAACAAAAACTCACCAAGGTTGAAGGATAGGTTATGCAATCCAACATTGCTTGGTAAGGTCTTGTGACCCAATCTTTCTTGGTAAGGTCTTTAGCTGCCAACTTCACTTGGTGATCGTTGTGCATCTTAAATGTTGACATGAATCTTCTATTGCTGACTAGAACTGATGTGAGATGTCTCTTTCTAAATCATAGTTCCAATAATCTCCATGGGTAACTAAGTTGAAATGGTTGAGTCACCCAACTCATTGACTTGGGTGTCAACAAGTTTAGGACCTTGGCTTGCATTCTCTAGAGATTTTTGTGCCCATTGCTACCTCATTTGTTTTCTTATTTTGTCAGCCTTTTCTTTCTTTTTATCTTCAAATCTTCCTCTATTCATATAGTTCTTGGCAAGATGTCCAAGTTCTGTACATACCAAACATCTCTTTGTAGTGTCTCTCTTCCTCATGTGATGTATGTTTTATGCAATTTGCTCCAATGTGCCCATACTCACCACAATAGTGATATCTACACCATGTGTTGTAATCCCAACCAAATATTTCTTTCACAATTTTTCCTATTAGGTTCCACTTCTTGGTCTTGCATTCTGAAGATTTATGCCCTTGCTTATTGCAATTGAAACACTTTCCTTCAAACTTGGTTTTCTCTGTGCACTCACTTGCTATATGCCCATGATTTTTCCAACTATAACACTTTCAATTGAATCTTGGTTTACCATTGCTCCAACACTTTTTTGATGTATGACCTATCTTTCCAAAATCATTACAAGTAAGTCTTTTATTCTTTTGAGACCCTTGTTGAGATGATTCACCTTCTTTTGTGTATCCTAATCCAACTTTTCCTTTGTATCTATATTGGTTTTTCTCATTCAATTAATTCATGTTTTCTTGAGATTTCATCATCTTTTCATTGGTTTGTTTTTCCATGCTGAGATCATTCTGCAACCTTTCATTCTTTGTCCTCAAGTTGGTAAGCTCTTTATTTGCATCATTAAGTTGATCAATCAAATTTTTTTGCTAAAGGGATAGTTGATGAATTTCATTGTCCTTTTCTTCTATCCTTTCAATTAGAAACCACTTTTCTTCATTGGCTTTTTCCTTTTGTTCCATGTTTTCACATATTCTAACTGATTGCATTTCTTTCACTCTTTTCAGATTTCTAAGTTCTTCTTGAAGAGTGAGATTCTTTTCAGGTAAGTATTTGATTGCTACATCATCTTTGTTTGAACTTTTGTGTTGACATATGTCTTCAATCTTTTCTTCAATGTAGAGATTGTCATTCAATTGCGTATCTATTTCTTTTCTTCTTTGCAAGGATTGAGAGAGTTGCTCCTTTAATCTCTTGATTTATCCCATGGCCAATTGTAGATCCAACTTTTCATTCTCAATAGCTTTATCTAGCATGTATACCTTCATTGCCTTTGATCTTTCCTCAAGCTACTAGACTTTTGATGTGAGAATCAAATACTTTGATACCAATTGTTGGAAATATAATTTAGACTAGGTTACTAAGAGGGGAGGGGTGAATCAAGAACCAATAAAATGTTAAAATTAATTCACCAACTTAAACCATTACCATATAATTTGATCTAATTGCATGAATGAAAGAATGAAAGCAATAAAATATTCATAACACTTTGACACAATATTTGGTAACCTAGAAAGCTTCCAAATAGAAAGTAAAACTAGGGTGGGGGATGATACCCACAAGCTTTATTAGTCCAGTATAAAGTTAGCTTGTTAAAGCTTATAATTGATCACTTATGATGATCTACCTGGTTAGGACCAATAAGGACTATCAGATCCCCCTTGTGAAAGGATTTACAAACATACAATGAAGTATGCACTCTATTAGGAGATTCTATAGTAGACTATTAAGTCCAACCTATTAAAAGATTTGATTAATGCACCTATTAGGATGAATTTTGTGGATGATCTTTGATCTGCAACTCTAATTTGTTGAATGACATTCCTTGAATTACAATGATAACCCTGCTATGACAGATAGTCTCTACTTTTCCTTATACTACTTGTAGCCTTCTTCAATTCACACTCATCTTCTTCTTTCTTATTCACACACTTATATTTTTATATGATAAGATACATTACATATATACCAATCCACTTAATTACTTACTAGAGTCAGCTACAATACCCAATTCATCATGATTCACTAAGTCGGCTAGCTACTAGAACTCAGGCTCTGAAGACAACTTGGTGATGTTCTGACACTCAACAAACACTATCAACACTTGGTAGACTCTAGCACTTGGTTGAAGTTGAAGATTAGTCCATACTGATTACTTTGAGTAGTAGGAACTTGGTTCACACTGGATGACTTGATGAACATTGAAGAACTTGGTAGATGCTAAATTACTCAGTTGACATTGCATGGCTCGATCAACATTGTCTTCATTTACTTTGTTAATATTGAGAACTTGGTAGACACTGATATACTTGGTTGGTACTAAAGAGATTGATTAATACTAAGATCTTCATCACTTATATTGGAAAGCTCAGTAGACTCTACTACTCTCGATTAACATTGTACTTTTCCTTAGTGGCTTAGTAGAAATTGTAAAGCTTGACAAACATTGTAATTTGATTGATTATCTTGGTAGCAACTAAGACACTTGGTTTACACTAGTAGTAGTATGATAAGCTTGCTAGCAACTATAGAGCTCGGTAGCAATATGACCACCTGACTAAGTGTTAAGTCACTAATAGACAAATGATTTGACCATAAGTTCAACACACATGTCTACTCGAACCATGAACTATGAAAGATACACTTGATAATGATGATTGGATCAATTCTATGAATAGGGAAATAGATCAAATTTAGGAGAATAATATATGGACACTTGTATTGAGACCAAAAGACAAGAATGTAATTGGAATCAAGTAGATATTCAGGAATAGATTGAATGAAAAAGGTTTGTTGGAAAGTAAAGTCCACCAAATTTTAAAATACTTCTCAACCTTATAAATATTTAAGCATGTAAACAATATAATCAACAACCATAATAAGATACTCATACACAATAACACCAGATATGTTAACTACAGAAACCCTGGATCAAAGGGGAAACTCCAGTGGGGATGGTACCCACAAAATAATGTACTAATATAAATGCTCTTTGTAAGAATATTCCTTGTTAGAGGATGGAATTTATTAGGAGAAATTGAAATATATTCAGTACATATCAATTCCTATTAGGAGACTTTGAATCCATATTAGGAGTTGTGCCAACCCTATTAGGAGTTGTAGAAGGTAGATGGGCCCACTGTTCATACAACTTCAGGAGCAAGACCACCGAACTCACTGTTCAACTAGTCTTTGTATTATTACTTTTAGAATAATAGAAATGGAATAGCTTTAGCTCCTCTTTCCTCTTGACCAAACTTACCCTCTTTTGATCTCAATACCAGATCACCAATCTCACATTTAAATAATCCCTTGGATCTCTTACACACATTTATCAACTTCACATATCACTTGTACAAATTTCACTTGATACATTAATCACACATCTCTTCACAAGGAAAATAACCTTCCTTTATACCATGTCCTCAAAACAATTCCTTGAGTCGAACTTGAGGTTTTCTCAATTAATTATAATAGGACCTCATTAAGATATCACAATACTTTACATATTTTTGTAATTAAAAATTATTGTCTACTCATAGCCTTTATAAATTTTCACACATGTGCACTCATTGACATAATTATCAAATTGTCTACTATCACTATATAACAACATTTATCATGATTCTATCTCAGTTAAGAGATACAAATAAATCATCAAAAACCACTTATCATGCACTTTTTCTGCTTACTATCTTTGATAAATCAAGCTTATCTTTTGCATGACTTCACCTCTCTATGTGTGAACTTATACACATCATTAGGATATAGTCTAGAATATGTCCTTAAATGCACTTGACCTGATCCTCAATTCATAGCTCATATGACCTCGTTCTTTGTCTACTACTTTGCCACTCTTCACAAAAACAATTCTATGTTGACACTAATGACAAACACAGTCATGAATGCAACATGTCAATACCCTCTAATGCCAAGGATACTCCCCTAAAGGAATATCATCAAAATTCATGCTAATAATCTCTCCCTTTGGCATTGATGGCAACATAGATGAAAAACATATAGGTTTCAAGAATACCAAATTAAACTATGTTGCTTCTACAACTCTCTTCTTTTCAAATAATCTTCATTGATCAAATCTAAAATCAATAAAAACTTGCTCTGATTATGCTTTTTCATTCTTAGGATCAACATCACTTGTTCCCATTCTAATTCTTAGGAAAAACTTGCATTCTTTGTCATTCTTAGGATCAACATCACTTGTTCCCATCACTTGTCACCAATTTTCACACTTCTCCCCAATTCATTGTTTCTTCCATTGACATTAATTTCTCACTCATGCATACATCTCCCACATACTACTAGAAGATGTTATCATGTACTCTTTCTCACCCATTGTGCTAGAAGATGTTTTTCATGCAATCTCTCCCCCATTGACATCAATGACAAAGGCTTCATTATGTCAATCATCTACTCCAAGTTTTCAGTTAGCTAAAGTGTCCAAATACACTATTCAAAACTATCTACCAAGAGTCTTTGATGATTTTTCCTATCACAAATACTCCCCCATACAAGAAGCATCAACATTCATTCCAAATAAACAATATTACTTTGTACCACTAGACTGACACATTTTTTGCATCATCTATTCAGAAGTAAGCATGGGCATTGGCCCAATAATACCTCACAAATACTCAATTGTATCTTTAGGCAAAGGTTTCATTAAGATACCTACAATATTCTCTTGTGTACTTACATATCATAATTTGATCTCTTTCTTTTCAGCTTTCTCTCTCAAAACATGATACATGATAGATATATGCTTAGTCTTGGAATGAAACACATGATTCTTAGACATACTCATCACACTTGTGTTATCATAATGTATGATAAAAGGTTGTAAAAATTCTATTCCAATGTCCTTCAACATCTGCTTCATCCACATGATCTAATTACAATTGTTTGTTGCTGCTATATATTATTCTTTTACTGTACTCTATGAAATACAATCCTATTTCTTTCTTAGCCAAGAAACCAATCATCCTCCAAGGAAAAATGTCCATCACTAGTGCTCTTTATATCATCTACATTGCCTTCCCAATCCACATCAATATATGCAAACAAAGTACAATCACTTGATCTGTCATACCATAGTCCAAAATTAGGTGTACCCTTTAAATATTTAAATATTCTTTTTATTGTTGCATAGTGTGATTTCTCAGGATCATCTTGAAATCTTGCTACTATTTCGATTGAATTTTCTATATCTGGCCAGGTGTGAGTAAAATATTACAAACCTCCAATCATTGATCTATACTTCTTTTTCTCAATTGTAGGTGTCTCATTTTTTGCTAGATAACTTGTGACCATTTATCATAGGTGTGCCAATAGGATTACAACTTTCTATGCCAAATATTTTCAATAATTATTTCAAGTACTTTGCTTGTGATAAGAAAATACCATCATTGTTTTGTACAATACATAGACCCAAGAAATTTCATCTCACCAATCATACGCATTTCAAACTCATTCTTCATTTCATCAAAAAATTTATCACTTGCTTCATCATTACCTCCAAATATTATGTCATCAAAAAATATCACAATAATCAACAATCCATTCTCAATTTCTCTCAAATTTAAGTACTATCTATCATGCCTTAAGAAAATCCTTATATTGCCAAATATTTGTCCAATCTTGTATACCAGGTTTTGGGTGCTTACTTTAGACCATACAATTCTTTCTTCAATTTGCATAACATGTCCTTTTTTTCTATCAAAGGAAATCCTTGAGGTTTCTCAATATAGAATTCTTCTTCAAGTTTGCCATTCAAAAATGTTGACTTTACATCCATCTGATACACTTTGAACTTCTTGCTTTCTGCATAGGCCAAAAACATTCTTATTGCTTCAAGTCTAGCAATATGGGAAAATATCTTTCATAATCTGTTCATTCTTGCTATGAATATCCTTTGCATACTAATATTTCCTTATTCCTCACAACTTCATCTTGGTCATTCATCTTATTTTTTAATACCCATTTAGTTCCAATAAAATTCTTCTCTTTATGTCTAAGAACCAATTCACATGTCTCATTCTTCACAACCTAATCTAGTTCATCCTTCATTTCTTGAATCTAGTGGTCATCCTTGCATGCCTCTTCTGCACTCTTTGGTTCAACTTGAGATATCAAACATAATTCCTCATGTACTATGTTTCTTTTCATAAATCTTTTTCCTTTGCTTCCAAAAATTTGATTCTTAGGGTCGTTCTTTATCAAGTTCATGTTTGGTGTGGGAGTTGTTATTTCAACTCTCACTTATTTTGTTGGTTTAGATCTTTGTTATCCTCTTCGTTCAATAATTTCAACACCATTCTTCAAATAATTGTTAGTCTCAAAGAAAACTTCAATATTTTCTATAACAAGTTTAGGATTATCTTCTTCTTCATTATAAATATAATCCAACATTCTCTCTTTAACTCCAAACTTTTCATCCACTTTCACGTTTGCACACTCAAAAATGTCTTAGTTCTCTAATTAAAACATTTATCAACTTTTCTTTTCAATGAATAACCAAGAACCATACCTTCACTACTTCTTGCATCAAACTTACCAATATCATCATCTCTCTTTATGTGGCACTTACTTCCAAAAATTCTGAAATATTTCACTGAAGATGTGATAGCCCTCATTTTCACTATACTAAAATTTTCATTCTCATTGTGAAAATGATCTGAAATTGTTTTGCATTGTTAAGGTTTTTGTGTCTCATTTATTTTTTGTTTTCAAAAGAACCCTAGCCAAATCATTTTACCCTAGTTCAAATAGTGAAAATCTTGCCCTAGGGGATTATTTTGGTATCCTAAGGTTTTGTTTTTATCTTGCCATTTAATTTTTTTTTGTTAAGACTACAACCTTTTTGCCCTTATTCTAAGTATTTTCAAGTAGCAGATTGTATATGTTTCAAATCATGGAGCTCCAATCTTATGATTATGGCTTTGGCATCTAGTCACAAGCTCAAATTTTCTTTCTCTTGATGTTATGACATAAGGGTTAGCGCATGACTGTAGAGTGGTGTTTTAAGTTCCCTGATCTTAAGATATGTATGGTCATAGTATCATAAATGAAAAAAAATGGTTCCCAATCTTATGATTTCCCTTTGTGTCATGTCATTGTAAGTTTTGATGGAAGGTTTTAAGTCATGGCATGTGATGTTATGACAAGTAGGAAGTCATGGGATCATAGATGTAGAAAGGAAGGATCACAACCATGTGATAAGTGGCTTGTTGTAGGATTGTAGAAGTGTGAAAATGCAAGGAAGAAGCTAAAGGTATTGATCCGATGATAAGGGTGTGATTGAGGCATCAAAATGGTCTATGTAAGGTCTTATGTTGTTATGCTAAGGCCCTAGTCATAGGCTTGGGAAATAAGAGTTTGAAGCTCATGATGCTATGGGGATGACGATCGTAAGATTGAAAGGTAACAAACATAAAAGAAAGTTGGTAGTCACTACCAAAAAAATGACATGTGTTCTATCCTGATTGGTCAGAACTACATCACATAAAGGGTGAGTGCCACATCAGGCTAGTGGGGCCAAAAAGGTCTTTACATAAGTTATAGCAATATAATAGATCCCATTCTTTGATCTTATGACAAACAATGTTTTGTAAGATCTCAAGGGTAGTGAAAAGGTGTTACAATGCTACGAGAGGCAGTGTATTGGGAGATTGTAAAGGTGAAAATAGATGTTAGCAATGCTATGATAAGGAACAATAGAGATTTTTCATAACATCTTAGGGGTGAGAAAGATGATTTCCAAAGTCATGAAATGGTCAGCTAAACTATGATCATAGGATCATAAGGCAAATGCAAATGAGATAAGATGCTACACTTGTGAGTATAAACTACCTATCATAAGATCATGGAAGCCTTTTTTAAGGCTTATGACAATAAGATAAGGGTTTTAATTTTGAACGATTGTAGGATTGTTGTGCATTTCTTCCCCACCTAAGATATTACAAAGGGTTTAACTTCTCAATTGGTCATAGGATTGTAAACCCTAGTTTTGGCCTAAAAATGTGTTTTTCACTTTTCTAAGTTTGAAATGATGAGCCACTCTCGACCAACGAGATTAAGAAATATACAAAAAGTATAACATTGGATAATAATGACAATGCTCCCCTGAGGTGATAGAATAAGTTGAGTCTTAAGGCTTGAGCATGCTGAAAATCAATGTAAAGGGATGATAATGATGTACATTGAGTTATAAAGACATTCTATTACAATTTACCATTCACAAAGAAAAGAAAATATAAGTAGTTGTAGAGTCTCCAGTGTGTGCAAATTATTATTTTCAATGCCCAGATATAGTTCTAATCAGTTTGTTGAAGAATGGATTAAGCTTTTCTAAGGATCCTCAAATGCTAATACTATAGATGATCATACTTTCATGGACCCATATGCTCTATGCAAAGATGCTTCACACCCTCGGGTCATAGGTTCTAAGACTTTCAAGTATTTTTATAATAACAAAGATAAGAAGACTCTGGTGTGTAATCCATGGAAGAAGAACTTGGCAAAATTATTTTTTCCAATTTTTTTTGTTGATGCTGATTTGGTAAAAGTCCTAAACAAGTCATACAATTCAACCACCAAATCATTTCATAGGAGAGATGGAACCATTCTTTGTACACTAGATCATGCTTCATTCATTAAAGCCTTTGGGTTGGATGGTGCCATGGGCCAACATGTAGACTTGGAGGATCTATAGAGGAAATTGAGAGAAATACAAAAGCTTATACATGGAAGTCTATGCTACAACATATTCCCATGGACTTAAAAAGTGTAGGTGATTACCCTAAGAAGGTGGAGAAAATGGTGCCTGTTGTCACAAAAGTTTGCACCCTTGCTTGAGGTTTGACCCTCAAGTGACCTTGTGCAACATGGAAACAACCTCCAAGTGTGGGAATTGCACTCTAAGGCTGAATCTCAAGAGAAGGCCAATTTCCTTACTATCAGGGTCCACCTAAACTATTGCTTGAGAGGGAAAGGGAGAAAGAAAATTGAAATTAAAATGCAAAAAGGGAAAGGGAGGTGATGCACCAAGATAGAATGATGGTTACAACTCTGCCCATGTATGCACAACACATCAATAAAAAGTTCAAAATACACTAGTCTCTACTCTATTCCATCTCCAACAATCCACATACAGGTTTGGAACTATTTGAAGTGCTAAAAGGAAAGACATATTCACTTATACAAAAACCATCAACAGTTTGGACATGACATACAAACCTTGAAAACTAGAAAGAAACACCCACCAAAAGGAAAGATACATGCACATTTGATTAATGGAAAGAAGAGGTAAGGAAGGAAAACTATTTCATTAATGGAAGGAAAGGAATTACATAGCATAGTGCTGCTATAAAAGAATGCAGATAGAGCAGAACCTTAAAAAAGTATTTAAAACTACCTTTAAAGAGCTTAGAAATAACTTAGATCAAACTTGAAGTTCAAACCCCAACCAAAGGTGGAGTCAAGTTGTAGAGAGTAGCAATAAATAAAGATCAAAACTAAATCTGATCTTGTAATACAATTTTATTTAGAAGTGACAGGAAGAAACCAAAATCAATGCATCTAGTTGTAAGAGATCAAATCCAAAAGATTTGATCATTAAATGTAATAAAGAGGCATAGAGATGAATTAAAACCATGGAAAAAGGCCCAAAATATTGGTTTGCATTGAAGAAACAATCCTTGCAATGTGCCATGACTGCCACAAATAAATCCGCATCGTTGTCAAAGAAAATGTGGGATGGGATAACATGCAAGTTAACTCACTGCAAAAATTACAAAATGACTCACATGGAATAAATCTAATTTTCCCAAAAAATGTATGAACTATTGATGAAGATCTTCTTTTGAATATTGGTGGCCTAGATGCTACAAAAATATCCCCAACCAATGAATAAGACACAACTATAGATCCAATATCTCCACCTAACCATATAGATGGCTGATATGCACTCAAAACATCCAAAGAAAGCTCCAAGATCTAATGGCCATCTATCTTCACAAGAGAAAAAGGAAGCAATGCAAAAATATGACCACCATTTGATTAAAAGGAACCCAACATAAGAAGGATCTACCACATGGCATGCAATAGTTGGTTGACATATTTCTTGAATGTTCAGTTGAAGAGACAATAGTGATTTTGCGATTTCGGAAAGAGAAAAAAAGTCATTCTTTGAAATGAAGAAAATGGTTAATGTGAAATGTTAACCCCAGTAGAAAATGTACGTTAACCTGCAACTTGGCACATGAAGAAAAAATGAGTGAGCTCGACACATGAAGGAAATGAACTAGCTCGGCACATGAAGAAATTGAACTAGCTCAACACATGAAGGATCTAAGTTAACATGAGATGTTAACCCAACCAAAAAGTGTGTTAACACACCTCAAAGAATCTAGCTCACTAAAGACCTCTCAGACTGATTATCAATGATGGGTTGAATGGGGGCCAAAAATGGCCAACATTCTTGATGACTTAGAGGGGATGCTTAGGTATAAAGAATAGATGAGTGGGCTTAAGAAATACATTGGGCATAGAGTCACCAACAAGAATTGACATGTTATTCCACCTATGACCAGCAAAAATTCTACATCCAGTAAGGAAAAAAAACTTTGGGGAGCTCTAGAAAGCTCATAACAACTCTGAAAAAAGGAGCAAATGTGCTCGTACACTTCTTGGAAAATAGGAAAGAACTGAAAACAAAAACTACTCTACTATGTATAAGTATTCACAATGCAACAAATTAAACAAAACCATTGAGTGGCTTGTTGAAGTAGCTGCCCTTCCTCACAAGTTGATTTTTTCTTCTATGTACGTGGGCAATTGAAAATAGTAGCAAGCATAACAAACATAATTCAACCTAGAATACCTTCCTCCCAATGCTAAAAATGACGAAGCTCTCTAGTATTGGGGCATTACCTTGTGGAGAAATAAATACTTGCTCTTCTTTGTGATCTTCTTCCTCATACTCTGGAATGAGCATGACAAGGCGAAACATGCTGATTTGTTATAGATCTAGATGTCTTATGGGACATCCTCTTGATGGCTTTAGGTCTAAGAAATCAACCTTGATCACGCTATTGTGCTCAACAAAATTTGTATCCTCTTGGCCAGCAAGGGCTAGCTCTGATGGTATGGCTGGTAGTATTTATTCTTCATGTTGGAGTTGCAACATGTATTCCTCTTCAAGCCCATCTAAATCATTACAAACAAGGGGCTGCACCTCCTACAATTGTACATGCTCTTGTGATGTGGGAGGGAAGGGTGGTTGTATTTCTTCTACCTCTCATGTAGCACTCATCATGCTCATCAACTTCTCTTGTAGCTCCTTCTCACACTGTTCCTTTTGTGCAACCAACTCCCTTGTAAGAACTACTTCATTCTCTTATTGTTGGCTTCTAGCCTCTTTGCAAATTCTACTTCAAGCCTCCTTGAAAGCTCCGCCTCAGGCTATACTCATTGTGCTTCTAGCTACTAGAATAGGGTTTCTCTCTCTGAGGTGTGTGGTGGTTCATGAGAAACAACTAATACCTCTTGAACTTGGGGTAGTAAAGGAAATAATTCATCCATATCATG
The DNA here is from genome assembly GCA_028749045.1 of Cupressus sempervirens. Taxonomy (NCBI): domain Eukaryota; kingdom Viridiplantae; phylum Streptophyta; class Pinopsida; order Cupressales; family Cupressaceae; genus Cupressus; species Cupressus sempervirens. The sequence goes on along the minus strand of CM053788.1, from coordinate 407,160,538 downwards.
GGAGACCTCCTGCTACAACACATGGTCTAGCTTTTCATCTTTTTACAATAGCCCCTCAGGTTCCATCCTAGGCTCAAAAGCCATATTTTATTCCTCAAGAATAGGAATAAACTCATTGTCTTATTCTTCCTCAACAAATGAGGGAAGCTCATCAAATAAGAGGATTGGATCCTCTTCCTTTTTCTCAATAGCAACCTCTTTTTCCTCCTTAATAGGTTGTAGCTCCTCCCTTTGTATCTTTGTGGGTTTTGTTTCTCTCTCCCAAAAGTCCATGTTTGGGCCACCAAGAGTCCATACCACTAGTCCACTTGGAAATAGGGAAATGATGATATATCTAGGGGGTTCATGACTAGTCCAAATTTCTCTTATAGGGGGTGGAGGGGTTACAACAATAGGCTCTTAAAATGGAGGGGGCTTCTAAAAGCTTGGAATGACATATTTTGGAAAAGGGGCTGCCTCTGCTTCTTTGGTCTGAAAATGAGTTAACTGGAGTCTTGCTTTCTTCTCTCTTGCTAGAACAACCTTCCTTACAAAATTCTCCTCAAAATGTCTCCGTCTCTCCCTCTCTTTTTCTTTCCACTACATTCTAAGCGGAACATGATGAGCCAACTCAAAAATATCATAAACCTTAGACACCATGCTACAAACATGTGGGTCATCTTCCCATGTCTCCCTATTATTTTGCAACTCTTCATTCCAAACAATCATAATGAGTTTAATGTAAGAAAAATCCCAATAATCTTTATCTGGGTATGGATTTTCAATATAGCTAAAAAATCTTCCAAGCTCAACAAACTTGGAAACCAAGCTATGTAAGTGGTCATAGAGTAATCTTTCCTTTGATATGTCAACTCTATGAGGTTTCAAGGGTGACTAGATAGGTTGACATAGGGAGTGAGAGGGACAGGGAATAGCTTCTTCATGATATGGGAGAAAGTGGGAAGGATCTCTATGAAAAGAATCCATGATAAAGCATTCAATTAACTAATCTCATAGAAAATCTTGAAAAAAAAAAGATTAGAGATGATCTTTACAATACCAACACTTGGTCCAAATGAAACCAGAACATGCATAGAGTCACCATGGTGTTGGATGAATGCCTCAAAAGGCTGATTGCACTAAGAAAAACACCCAATTTCTTAATGAATGGATCTTCAAACTGGCTAATCAACATACTTATGAAGCTGAATGTGTGTCCCACTGGGTGTGCCAAAAATTTTTGTCACAAAAGTTTGCACCCTTGCTTGAGGTTTAACCCTCAAGCAACCTTGTGCAACATGGAAATAGCCTCCAAGTGTGGTACTTGCACTCTACGGTTGAATCTCTAGAGAAGGCTAGTTTCCTTACTATTATGGTGCACCTAAACTACTACTTGAGAGAAAAAGGGAGAAAGAGAATTAAAATTAAAATGAAAAAAGGGAAAGGGAGGTGATGCACCAAGATAGAATGGTGGTTATGACTCTGCCCATGTATTTACAACACATCAATGAATAGTTTAGAATACACTAGTCTCGACTCTATTCGATCTCCAAGATCGACATGCAAGTTTGGAACTAGTTGAAGTGCTGAAAGGAAAGACATATTCACTTATACAACAACCATCAATAGTTTGGACATGACATACAAACCTTGAAAAATAGAAAGAAACACCCACCAAAAGGCAAGATACATGCATGTTTGATAAATGGAAAGAAGAGGTAAGGAAGGAAAACTATTTAATTAATGGAAGACAAAGAATTACATAGCATAGTGCTACTGCAAAAAAATGAAGACAGAGCAGAACCCCGAAAAAAGTATTTACAACTACCTTTTAAAGAGCTCAGGCATAACTAAGATCAAACATGAAGTTCAAACCCCAACCAAAGGTGGAGTCAAGTTGCAAAGAGCAGCAATAAATAAATATTAGAACTAAATCTGATCTTGTAATACAATTTTCTATAGAAGTGACAGGAAGAAACTAAAATCAATGCATCTAGCCATAAGAGATCAAATCCAAAAGATCTTATCATTACATGTAATAAAGAGGCATGGAGATTCATTAATGCTGTGGAACAAGGCCCAAAATATCAGTTTTCATTGAAGAAATGATCCTTACAATGTGCCATGACTGCCACAAATAAATTTGTACCATTGTCAAAGAAAATGCAGGATGGGATAACATGCCAGTTAACTTGCTGCAAAAATTACAAAATGACCCGCATGGAATAAATTTGATTTGTTAGAATTCTTTAGAATAACTAAGAGGGGGGGTGAATTAGTTATTCAAGGTCCAAAATTCCCTATTAATACCTTTTTACTACTTTTGATGAATCCATATACTTTTCATCCATCCAATACTTAAATCAATCATATAAGCAAGTTACGGTAAATCAATATGCAAAGATAAAACATTCAAGATCAACACATGACACAATGATTTACGTGGAAACCCAATTTGGGAAAAACCACCAGTAACATGCTACTTGATTCTCACTCTTTTGAAGTGATGCCCCGTTAAAAGCTTGCCCTGTTAAAGGCTTACAACACACTGTTAAATGTGACCCTGTTAAAGGATTTTACCAAACTGTTAGGAATGGGCCTGGTTAAAGGTCTTTAGAACATTCACTTGGAATGTCACCCTGTTAAAGGATTTATCTAATGGCTATTAAACCAACCTAAGTCCATAGGATTTAAACTTACTGTTACAATTGCTAGAAAGTAACGATAATGTTCTTTTGATCTGATATAACTTACAACATACTTTGTAGATTTTAGATCACACTTTCAATTCAATCCTTATGCTTGGCTTCAATCACTTTAGCTCTGACTGCTTGTCTTCCTCTCAAGCTTTGTCTCCTTTACTCATTCTGCCAATGCTATCATCCTTGTGGTCGTCTATTGAAACTGAGTTCCAGTGCTTTCTTCTCCTTAGCACATTCTACAACACTTCATGCTTTTATGCTTGACCACACCTTTCTCTTTTTACTATCCCCTCTTCTTCATTAACTTATGTCTTCTTATATAGAAGTCTAATTTGTCTTTTTCGCTCAATTCTTCCTCTCCAATTTTAGGGTTTCAAAATGGGTTAGGTAGGATACAATGTATCTACCCCATATCTTGTTCTCTTCTAGAAACTTTGCGAGTTGTATCATTAAAATCATTCTACATGGTGTTCTGTGCCACCAACTCATCATTCTTATCTTCCTTTTAATTCACAAATTTCTAGATAACAACCTTGTCGGCTTAGATCTGGTGAATCTTTGATTTCCATAATAATGCAACAGCTCAACATTATTGAGTTACTGGTGCTTGACACCTCTGTGTTACTCGACACCTATAACTACTCGGCACTTGGTTATGCTTGGCACTTGGTTCTGCTCGGCACTTGGTTCTGCTTGGCACTTGATTCTGCTCGACACTTGATTAACTCTGTGTCACTCGGCATCTGAAGTTTACTTGGCATTAACTAGGAATTTGCTCAGTTCTTACTAGCTTGCTCGGCTCCTTCTCTCTAATGAACTTAGTTTGAGCTTTACAAAAGACTTAGCTAAAACCTTAAATCTTTGATATGTTTCAGTGTGCCCATTCTTTGTTTCTTATAGTATTCCATCAAATACACTTTTTCATCAATGGCTTAGCTGATCCTTGTACTTCATTACAACATCATAACTTTAGCCTTTCTCTAGGTGTTCTAGTTACATCTTATTGATTGCCTCCTCCTTGACAATCAACTAATTGATAGTATTTGGATCACTAAAGCAATGGTCATTCCTGCAAGTAGCAAGTTTGACATCAATGACAAAACAATGATTGAGGACATTCTTTACCAGTTCCATATATTATTTCAACAACTTTTCTTATGATCATTTCAATCATTTCCAAAAATCTCCCTCTTTGGCATTGATGGCAAACCAAACTAATCAATTGATCAACTTAGTTACCACCAAGATTGTGTATGTTGTCTTGCTGCATTTTTACTACTGATCTCATATATCTCCTTCTTTCTTTGTATTGATCAATTTTTTGCATATTTCTCCCTCTTTGATATAAATGCCAAAGATGTAGCATCTTTATCATGTAGAATATAAGCTTTGGCTTCTAGTTGACTTTCTCCCTCTGTCACCATGCTTGTGACTAATTTGGAGTTTCTGTTCCTGCTATCATCCTTTGCATCAACCTGTTAATATTTCAATGATTTATTCTTGTTGATGCAAGGCAGCTTTCTTGTTGCCTTAAATAGCTTGAGTTAGTGGTATGACCCCCAACTTGCCTCTAAGATATTCATAGGCATCCTTGGACAATGGTTTGGTGAAGATATCTGCAGTTTGTTCCTTTGTGTGAATGTATTCCAACTTCACTTGTTTGTCTTCTACCAATTCTCTGGCATAATGATACTTGATTGCAATATGCTTGGTTTTTGCATGCATCACTGGATTTTTGGATATGTTTATGGCACTTGTATTATCACAATACAATATCACAGGTTTTGTTACTTCTTCTTTCATTCCATTCAATAAATGTGTGAGCCATACAATGTTTGTGCAATTGACTGCAGTTGCCACATATTCTGACTCGGCAGTAGACTATGATGTACATGTTTGTTTCTTGCTAGTCTAGGTAACCAACCTTTTGCCTAGAAATAATGCACCTCCACTTGTGCTTTTTTTGTCATCAATGTTTCCTCCCTAGTCTGCATTTGTATAAGCATTGAGCTCAAATTTCCCATTCTTTTTGTAGTATAGACCAAAGTCATCAGTTCCTTTGAGATATTTCATTATTCTTTTTACTGCTATGAGATGATTTTCTTTAGGATTAGCAGAGAACCTAGCCACTATTCCAACTGCTTATGTTATGTCTGGTCTACTATGTACAACATATTGTAGTTTTCCAATCATGGATCTGTACATTGTTTGATTAACTTCAGCTGACTCATCATTTTTGGATAGCTTATTTCTCGTTTCCATTGGTGTGCTGACTGGTTTTGATTCCTCAAATCCAAATGTTTGAAGAATTTCTTTGATGTATTTTGATTGTGTAACAAATATTCCATGTTTGAGTTGATGTATTTGCAATCCAACACAAAATTTGATTTCTCCAAACATAGACATCTCAAATTCATGTTTCATTTTGTTAGCAAAGCCTTTGCAAAGTACTTCCTTACCACCAAACACTATGTCATCCACAAAGATTTCAGATACAATAATGTCTTTACCTTCTTCTGCCTTGATGTACATGTTGTTGTTATCATCAGTTCTTTCAAATCCAATTTGCACTAGATACTTGTGAAGTCTCTCATACCATGCTCTAGGTGCTTGTTTCAAACCATAGAGTACTTTATGTAGCTTACACACCATATCCCTATTGTTTTCATCAACAAATCCTTCTGGTTGTTCAATGTAGACTTCTTCTTCTAGTATACCATTTAAGAAGGTAGATTTTACATCCATCTGATAGATTTTAAAATCTTTGTAGGTAGCATATGCAAGTAAAGTTCTTACTCCTTCCATTCTAGCAACAGGAGTGAATGTTTCTCCATAGTCTATTCCTTCTTCTTGAGCATAACCCTTACATACTAGTCTAGCTTTATTTTTGGTAATCTCACCATTCTCATCTAGTTTGTTTCTGAATACCCATTTGGTGCCAATCACATTCTTGTCAGTTGGTCTAGGAACCAAACTCCAGGTTTTGTCTTTTCTTATTTGATCAATTTCTTCTTCCATAACTTTATACCAGTCATCATCTTGTAATGCACCATATACTGTCTTGGGTTTAGATTTTTTGATCAGACATGATTCATGTCTTAGTCTGTTCCTTGTCATTGGTCTTGCATCTTTGTCAACAATTATCTGTTCAACAGGGTGATGTCTTTTTACATATTTGGATAACCTTGGATCTATCCTTGTTTCCATGTTTGATCTTTCAGATTCAAGATCACTATGCACTTCGTTGTCAGGTTGTTCTTCATCATGTATGTTGTCTTCAGAATTAGATTGTGCACTTTCTTCATTCTGCAACTTGGCTTCTGAATGCAACTCGGCATTCACTGGTTGTGAATCAGCTGAAACTGATACCTGTTGTTGATTTCCAATTTGATTGACATCATTTTCATCAACAATCATTCCTTCATAAGAATACACAAAGGTTTTGTACTCTTCCATTTTCTTTGGTATTTCAGCTTGGACTTCTGTGTGCTCATCAAAATTTACATTTGCACTTTCCAAAATTTTTTTAGTGTTAATATTCAAACACTTATATGCCTTACTTCTAGTGGAGTAACCAAGAAATATGCCTTCATCACTTTTTGCATCAAATTTTCCATTTCTAACATCTTTAAGGATAAAGCATTTGCAACCAAACACTTTGAAATGTTTTGCATTGTGTGAGTGACCATACCATAATTCAAGAGGTGTTGTATTTGTACCTTTCTTGACTTGTACTCGGTTTAGTGTATGAACAACTACACTTACAGCTTCTCTCCAGTATTTTAGAGCAACATTCTTTTCCATCATTAATGTTCTGGCACAGTCAATCACAGATCTGTTTCTTCTCTCAGCAATTCCATTCTGTGGGGGAGTTCTAAGAGCTGACGTTTGTCTTTTGATTCCATTGTCATTACAAAATATCTCAAATTCCTTTGATGTAAATTCACCACCTCTATCTGATCTTAGGCATTTCAAGATTTTTCCAGTTTTCTTTTCAACTCTAGCCACATACCACTTAAACATTTGAAAAGCATCGGATTTTTGTTTTAAGAACATAACAGTCATCATCCTAGAATAGTCATCAACAAATAGCATTATATATTTATCTCCTCTATAGCTTTGTATTTCCATTGGACCACATAAGTCAGTGTGAACTAACTCAAGTATCTCTTTAGATGTATAGTTTTTGCTTTTGAAACTTGATTTTGTCATCTTTCCTAGCTGACATTGTTTGCACATGATATTATCAAGCTTCTTCAATTTTGGTAGACCTTTGACTTTCTTCATTTTACTGATGTTGATTAGATTGTCAAAGTTGACATGACATAATCTTCTATGCCATAACCATTCATCATCAAATTTTGCAAATAGACAAGAAACATCATCCATATCAAGGTAAAACAAATTGCTCTTTGTTTGATCTCCTTTTCCTATCAGTTTACCATTAGTACCATAGATTTTTGCAGTTTTGTTTCCAAATTCCACTTTGCAACCTATATTGCCTAACTGTGAGACACTTAGTAAATTGTAGTTTAATCCTTCAACATAGTATGAATTGCCACATGAAATTTGTTCTGTGAGCTTAATGGAACTTTTTTCTTTGATTTGATATGGAGAATCATTACCAAATCTAACACTATTTCCATCATACTGAGTAAAGTTAACAAACTTACTTTTGTCTCCTGTCATATGATGTGAGCATCCACTTTCTATGATCCATCTGTCATTCTTGTTCATACATGTCACTAGTGCTATGGTCTCTTCTTCATTAGATTGGTCCTTCATGGCTACATAAATAACTTCATCATCATTTTCATCAGAATTTTCTTCAACAATATAACACTTCTTACCTTTTTCTTTATAATCTCTCTTGTCATCATCTCTTCTGTTCTTGTATTTGTTGCCTTCCTTGAAATCCTTTTTCTGTGGAAAGCTTGCAGTAATATGACCTACTTCATTGTAATTGAAACAAATGATAGGCATCTTACCTTTGAATTTTCCTTTGCCCCTGTGAAATCTTCTAGCGAGCAATGCTTCCAATTGTTCCACATCTTCCTCATTAGTGCTGCTGTCACTAGATACATACTTCATTTTTCTTCCTTTCTTTGATTTCACCTGTTCGACATCTTTCAGTGATAACTTGGCCTTAAAAGCAAATTCAATATTTTCAGGTTTTTAGTTGTCAAAGTTAGATAACTCAAATGCAATGAGTCTACCTATTATACCTTCAAAGTTTAGATTATTTCCTAGTATACATCTTAGCTCTTGTATTGCTGATACTCTAATAGCATAGATAGGGAGCAAGGTTCTTAAGAACTTACTATTAATAGTATCTTCATCCAGTTGACCACTCAATCATCTTATTGCACTTACCACTTCCTTTATTCTTGCACCATATTGAGCAGCATTCTCATTTTCTTCCATTTTCATGTCATCAAAATTTCCTCTGAGAATTTCTCTTTTTTCTCTTTGTACATTCTGATCTCCTCCATAAATGTCTGATAAGGCTTTCCACATTTTGAATGCAGTGTCACATCCTTTGATATCATCAAATTCAGCATAGCTGAGTGCAGAGGCAATTTCTAGCATTGTCTGGTTGTGTTCTTGCTTGTTTTTCATGTCTTCTGTAGTAGGAGCACCTGTTGGATCTACATGTTTAGTAACAATTGAATTTTGGGCATAATCTCCTATGGATCCAAGATGTAGCTTCATCAAACTTTTCCATGCAACAAAGTTGTCTTTGTTGAGCTTGGGAACTTCTCTCTTTGCCATTTTGATCTTTTTTGCTTGTAGTCCCTTTAAATTGAATCAACAGTTAGCTCTGATACCAATTGTTAGAATTCTTTAGAATAACTGAGAGGGGGGGTGAATCAGTTATTCAATGTCCAAAATTCCCTATTAATACCTTTTTACTACTTTTGATGAATCCATATACTTTTCATCCATCCAATACTTAAATTAATCATATAAGCAAGTTATAGTAAATCAATATGCAAAGATAAAACATTCAAGATCAACACATGACACAATGATTTACGTGGAAACTCAATTTGGGAAAAACCACCAGTAACATGCTACTTGATTCTCACTCTTCTGAAGTGATGCCCTATTAAAAGCCTACCCTGTTAAAGGATTTTACCAAACTGTTAGGAATGGGCCTGGTTAAAGGTCTTTAGAACATTCAATTGGAATGTCACCCTGTTAAAGGATTTATCTAATGGCTATTAAACCAACCTAAGTCCATAGGATTTAAATTTACTGTTCCAATTGCTAGAAAGTAATGATAATGGTCTTTTGATCTGATATAACTTACAACATACTTTTTAATTTTAGATCACACTTTCAATTCAATCCTTATGCTTGGCTTCAATAACTTCAGCTTTGACTGCTTGTCTTTCTCTCAAGCTTTGTCTCCTTTACTCATTCTACCAATGCAATCATCCTTGTGTTCATCTATTCAAACTGAGTTCCAGTGCTTTCTTCTCCTTAGCACATTCTACAACACTTCATGCTTTTATGCTTGACCACACCTTTCTCTTTTTACTGTCCCCTCTTCTTCATTAACTTATGTCTTCTTATATAGAAGTCTAATTTTTCTTTGCCACTCAATTCTCCCTCTCCAATTTTAGGGTTTCAAAATGGGTTAGGTAGGATACAATGTATCTACCCTATATCTTGTTCTCTTCTAGAAACTTTGCGAGTTGTATCATTAAAATCATTCTACATGGTGTTCTGTTCCACCAGCTCATCATTCTTATCTTCCTTTTAATTCACAAATTTCTAGATAACAACCTTGTCGACTTAGATTTGGCGAATCTTTGATTTCCAAAATAATGCAACAGCTTGACATTATTGAGTTACTGGTGCTCGGCACCTCTATGTTACTCAGCACCTATACCTGCTCAACACTTGGTTATGCTTGGCACTTGGTTCTGCTTGGCATTTGGTTCTACTTGACACTTGATTCTACTCGGCACTTGATTAACTCTATGTCACTCGACATCTGAAGTTTACTCGGCATTAACTAAGAATTTTCTCAGCTCTTACTAGCTTGCTCGGCTCCTTCTCTCTAATGAACTTAGTTCGAGCTTTACAAAAGACTTAGCTAAAACCTTAAATCTTTGATATGTTTCAGTGTGCCCATTCTTTGTTTCTTATAGTATTCCATCAAATACACTTTTTCATCAATGGCTTAGCTGATCCTTGTACTTCATTACAACATCATAACTTCAACCTTTCTCTAGGTGTTCTAGTTACATCTTATTGATTGCATCCTCCTTGACAATCAACTAATTGATAGCATTTGGATCACTAAAGCAATGGTCATTCCTGCAAGTAGCAAGTTTGACATCAATGACAAAATAATGATTGAGGACATTCTTTACTAGTTCCATATATTATTTCAACAACTTTTCTTATGATCATTTCAATCATTTCCAACATGATTTGCCCAAAAAATGTATGAACTATTGATGTAGATCTTCTTTTGAATATTGATGGCCCAAATGCTGCAAAAATATCCCCAACCAATGAATAAGACACAACTATAGATCCAATATCTTCACCTAACCATACAGACGGTTGAGATGCACTCAAAACATCTAAAGAAAGCCCCAAGATCTAATGGACATTGTATCTTCACAAGAGAAAAAGGAAGCAATGCAAAAATATGACCACCGTCTAATTAAAAGAAACCCAACATAAGAAGGATTTTCCACATGGCATGCAATAGTTGGTCGGCACATTTCTTTAATGTTTGATTGAAGAGACAACAATAATTTTGAAAAGTGCAAAAAAGTCATTCTCCAAAATGGAAAAAATGGTTAACGCAAAATGTTAACCCTAATAGAAAATGTGCATTAACTCACAACTTAGCACATGAAGAAAAAATGAGCCAACTCGACACATGAAGCAAATGAGCTAGCTCAGCACATGAATGAATTGAACTAGCTCAGCACATGAATGAATTGAACTAGCTTGACACATGAAGGATCTAAGTTAACACAAGATGTTAACCCAAATGGAAAGCATATTAACCCACCTCAAAGAATCTAGCCGATTGAAGATCTCTCAGATCGATTATCAATGATGGGTTGAATGGTGGCAAAAAATGGCCAACAATGCCTTCAAAAAAGTTTAAGAGTTACTTTGTAAAAATAATATATGGTGTCCACAAGGTGGTTGGAAGAGATGGAATAGATATGGTGTATGGAGTAGAGTTTATCATAGCTAGAGATGTGCAAGACTCATACCATGGAGGGGAATATGATTATGTTGAATATATCCTAGAGGTGATGAAGGAAAAAATTGCACTAGCTTAGAGTGGAGAAATGAATGATTTCAAGTTCTATTGCTACTCACTACTGATGCACTTGATCTTCTACAAGAATGTGGGTACATAAGCCCTAATTTCATTGATCATACAATAGATGAAAATGGAGAGGTGCTAGTTCATATGTAGATATGGGTATGGGATAGTTCATATCATTCTTCTAATTCTATTTCTTTCTTCAATAATTTTAGTGCTATTATTATGAAAATGTTAGACCTAGGTTACTTTAGGGCACCTAAAATCCTAAAGAGTATTTTGAGACCAGTCCTGCTCCTAGAGAGTAAGAGATTAGACCATATTTGCGGAGAAATCTTCCTATTTCCAACCTTTTCTTTTATGAGAGTATTTGGCTATCCCCATCCACCCCACATATTTCCAAAATTCATCCCTCCCACATTGGCCATTATTGAATTTAGGTGGCAATTGTTTATGATTAATAGGGAGTACTTAGGCCCTAAGGTTCATAGGGGCACATTTTTATGTAAATGTTATAGGGTGGGGGACTTTTAAATTGGAAAAGAGGCCCTAGATCAAGTTCATTCTTTCCTCCACCACTTCAACCTATCAACTGGTCCCTACAAGACATATGATCTTGATAATTGGATGAGGAAAACCCCTAAAGAAATAAGGAACTATGTGTTGCCTAATAACAAGGAGATATTGCATGAGGATGTTATTCCTAATATTTTTGTAGAGGGGGAGGCAACAAATACGTTGGCCAAGCTTCATGATGTGTTGAGGGTAATGAAGATAATAGATCCCAATTTCAAGGGATTTTATATGGATGTCCCCTATTGTCATAGGATTAGGAAGATGGTCACTGACCATGCTGAAATTATGGCCCAAATGCTAGTGGGACCCTTAGGAGAGGAAGAGAGGGTATGTACTGATAGCCATGAACTTGATATAACTCTTGAAGAAGAAATAGAGGAAGATGAGCATGCTAAGGCATCATGGGTCACAAGAGGAAACATGTTAGGAATAAGGTGTCTCAACCTTGGATAATTCCTATTGTTGTCATTTTTTTTGTAAATATATTTTTTGTAAATAATGTAATTAAGTTTGAGTGTACATGTCTAGTTGGTATGTTTATGTAAAACCCTGATACGGTTATTCTTTGGAAGTTGCTCTAAAGGAGAAAGCACATGATATAAACATTTTTTAGGGTTGTAGATTAGAGAGTAAGAAAGTGTATTGTTGGCATGGTATGTTGCTACTAGATTGGTCTTTTTTGTTGTTGTCCTCCTAAAAGAAAATTATATTGCAAATATTTTGTAACCTTCTATACTAAAGATAATACATGGTGTAGGTTTTGGAGTGGTGGGGTTGTTTTACCAAAAGATTTTTCCCCACTGGCATATCTTTGTGTTTATGTGTTTTCTTTCTCTATTTATTTTTTGTATCCATTTTTGACTGCAATATTATTGTTTACATAATATTGAATCTAAAATTGTAAGCATTTAATAGGAATTTGCACAATACTTTCCTTAAGGGATTAGTGTAGGAAGTTGTTTCCACACCTGAGCTTCCTTACAAAACAAGGGATAAAAAGTTGACCATATCCCTACAAAGATTAAATAGAGGACACTACAAATTTTACCAAGCAAGATCTGATACTTTTCTAATTTGAGACAAAGTTATATACAAGATAGGGTTATTGTAGCTAAGAACACACTTACAGACCTAGAACTAGCTGCAACAAAGTTGGATGATAGGATCATCCAAGCCCAACAGTTTATAGAAGATGATGAATTCATCAAATTGACAAAGATCAATTTTATTTTTTTAAAATAAAATAGAGTGAGTTGGTGTTGAAAATGAAACCCAGAGAATAAGATGAGTAGAAGTTAGAAATGGTAGAGAAGTTGTAAGCCTATGATCTTGAGAGTGAAGTCATGACTCTGGAGGAGGCAAGAGATCTTGTATAGAGAAGTGGGATGTTGTTGGTACCTAGAGGGGATTTGGAGCAACCATTTATGCTTGACCAGATTTGAAGACAAGAAAATGCCATCTCATATGAGGCATATGGTGCTGATGGAATATAGAGAGGATCAAGATTTAACATTGACACCAAATCCCTAGTAGTATGGAGCATGGATCCCTCATCAAAAAAACCAAAGCTAATGGATATTCATAGCACATAATAGGGTAACATGGTAGTATAGATTTTTCAAGGTACTTCAAGCATAAAGATCTCAAAGGCCATGAAACATTTTCATTCATGAATGAGGCCAAGGTAGCGGAGATAGAGACAAGGCTCTCCAAGTTTGTGTATGACTACATTTATGTGAGGAAGATCTACGAGGATGAGCTTAGGAAGAGCCATGTTTATAAAGAGAGGATTGAAGACCTTGAGAGTAACATCCAAGTACTAGAGGTTGAGGTTGCATCTCTTAGAGAGAAACTTGCCAATCAGAGAAAATGGTTACTATAGAACAAAGAAAAGAATAGGAAAATCAAAAGCAACCAACTAAGATCACAACTGAGGTCCCAACACAAACAAATTAGTTGAAAGTAGAGGATACAACAGAGCCCAAGGAAATGAGCATTGACGCTCCACCAACTCAGGAAGGAGATGAGGTAAGGACATCTATCCTTAAGTGTATGGTTGGCCATAGGGTTGAAACTCTAAAGAGTATATTAGAATAGCCCCATACATTATATGTTTCTTTATAAGGTGTTGAGAAATTTTGCAATGAGGCACTTTCATGGCTATCAGCTACATTCAATCTATGGGGGCCATATACTCAATTTTTAGAGAGGCTTATTATGATGATGGATGAGAAACTTGATTTTCCTAAAAGGATAATCATATTGAAGAAGATCTTGGAAATAGTTAAGGAGTTAATTGGTTTATTCACTAAAAAATTGTAAATTATTTAAGGAAATCTAAAATTTTTATCTTAGGGAATTGAGCCCTGCATGCTACCAATTTTGAATAACAACAATATATTAAGAGATTGGGATGAATGGTCTAATACGTTCAATGTAGTTTGACACAGCAGACCACAGTGGCAATTTTTGAAGACATCAGTGATGCCCTTTCCATAATTTGATTGAAGTTTAGAGCAGAAATAAACTTGAACAAATTCACAATGGAGTCTAAAGCCATAACGAATGCTAGGTGGACAAAAGCCATGAAGGACCTAGAAGAGGTCAAAACCATGGAGTGACCCACCAAGCAAGAGATTTATGTTTGGGAAGTGGTAGGAGAAATAAAGGCCTTAATAGTGGGAAGTAGCTGACAAATAATCAAGGATAAAGACAATAAGAGATTAAAAGATAAGATCAAATACATTGAGCACTTGATTAGAAGGATAAAACTCTCCTAAATGTTCATATCAAATTTTGAAATTTTTGAGAAAATGGATGAATAATGAAGACAAAATGGATTAAACTAAAAGTTGTTGCAATAAAATACCATTGGTTGACTTTTCAACTACTTTCTTGGTTTTTGATCAAGCGTATGAAAATGTTTTAATTATCCTTTTTGTTTATGTCTTGCCTTATCTTTTCTAGTAAGGTAATGACATTTGTTGTCCTCCCATTTGTAGCATGTTGCAATCCTATATGAGGATTTCCAAGATGTGTAGTTAAGGTTAGAAGTCTATATAATTTTCAGTAGTATGTTATTTTACTATCCATCTAGTTTATGTGATTGTATGAATGTGTTTAGTCTTATATACTAGATAATACAATGAATATGAATGATCAAACTACCAAGATTTGAGTTATACTGTGAGTCTATATCAATATTGTGTTCATTTTCAAAGAAAATAATAAAAAAGGAAATTCTACATATCTATGTATCTAAATTTTGTCTCCTCCCTTGCGTATATGTGATTTTAAGATTAAAATGAGCAATGTTCTTTCGGTTTAATAAAATTTAAATAAATTGTATATCTTTTATCGATTTCTTTTAGTTTATAAAACCATGTAATTGCTTTCAATAAGTGGTAGGGTTTTGGGTATATAAAGAGGATATAATAAAAATGATATTTAGAGTCCACTATTGATAAATTTAATTGCAAGTCAATTGAATAGGTCAAAAGATTGTTGGTTTTGACTCTATATAACAATGGATAAGGCACTGATCAATTAATTTCAATTGAAAGTTGATGGTTAAACAATTGCAAAATATACATATCAATCAAAATCAATTTTCCATTTTATGTAATGAAGAACTAAAAGTGCTGTTCAATACTTATTTGTGAGAGTTTTCTTGCTGATTATAACTAGCTATTGTAGTCAAGGAATTTGTTGCAAACCTAAGAAGATTTGTGACCAATATCTACTATAAAGGATAAGGTTTGAAAGAAGAAAAAAATCAGTGAGCAAGTGTTTTAAAGAAGAAGAAAAGATAACCTATCACATTTATATCCCCAAGGTTTTCCCACCTTGGCCCTGTAGATTCTAAAGTGAAGGGAGTCCTAGTGACTGTTGATGTTGGCCCAAAACTAAGATTTAACCTTGATAAATATAGGATTTAGCTGATCCTTAGGCTTGTGCCTATCTTAGGCTTTCTATTATTGGGTTTAAATCTACCTAATATGTTCCTTACTAGAAAGAACTCCAACAAAATGGTGACTCTATTGGGGAGTTGTGTGAAGAATATTGTCATATGTACCAATACCTTGTCTACAAAGTAAGGTTTCTATTACCCAGTGTTTATGTTGAACGTTTTACAGTTTGACCTTTTATGTCAGCTCTATTGATTAAGAGCATTCTTGTATTGTTTTTTAGTCTCAAAAGTCATTATTTAAATACTTTCTCTCTATAGGGTGGCAACTCAAGTCTAAGGTTTTGTAGCCTGGTGCTATAAATATTTTAAGAGATCCTAACCAATGGATGATAGGAAGAAAACTATGCGTGCTTTTATAAAGAACCACCTAGAAATACCATTATACACTGAATTACCTCCTGTGGGTAGAAAAAACAAAAAAAAAATGAAATTTGAATCTAATCCTACATGGATCCCTAGGGGAATTCTGTCTATCCAATCACATTACCACCCTATGGTAGAAAGGGAATCATCCTCCCAAAGTTTTAAATTGTAAGATGCTATGCTACTAGGAAAGGCTTTCACCACCCCTTTTCAAGAGGAGAGAGCTTATTGGGATAAAAAGGTGTCTCCTATGGGGGATATGACTTGTCAAAATTTTGTGAATGAAAAGAACCATAGATGGTTATTTAGAGAAAACATGGATGTAAGTTTCAGTCCTAGACAAGGACCATATGTGGCTAACTTTATAGACTTAGATGACCCAATGGATTCTAAGGCCACTACTATAGGCCCTAAGGATTTATTTCCATAACTAGTCCTTCTTAGTAGGTGGGTTGTAGAAGAGGAAGCCAGATGCATTCATTTAGAAAAGGAGAAATAAAAAATACTTTAAATACTCTAATTAAGAGAGACAATTTGCTTAGGAGAATGGCTTCCCTACTAGAGAAAAATAAGAGATTAGAGGAGAAATCTTCTAAGCTACATTTTGATATTTTTGGAGATATGGAGGGTTTAGAATTGGAAGTCCAAGAGTAGGAAGACCTTCTTAAAGAGAAGGAGGGGCCTGTTATTTCACAAGTTCAACCTTATAAACCAATTAAACCTATAATTGTAGATTTGACTGACAAAGACCCTAACAAAGGAAAAAAAAAGATTAGGGGAGTACAAATAAATGAGCCTTAGGTTCTTCCTAATAAGCCCACTAGAAATGTCATGTCAAAGCTTGATCTAGAATTGGAGAAGGCCAAAAAGGAAAAGGAATATTTAGCAAACAAACTTGAGAAAGTAGAGAATGAAGCTTAGGTAGTTGAGACTAGGACAAAGATCCAATTTATTAAACCTAAATCTGCACTAGCTTTTTAGCTAGGCCAATCCTCACAAGTTACCCCTTCTATCCCTACTACTGGACATTTGATAACAGGCTAGAGCTCTTCACAGTTAGCCCCTTCCCCAAGTTCTTCTACTACTAGCCAAATCATTATTATTCAACAAATCCAACATACTCAAACTCCTATCCAAAGCCAAGTTATTGGAGCAAGTACCTCAAATATTGCATTTTTCCAAAGGAAACAAATTTATATGAAAAGACACAAAAAAATATTCTTCTTAGTTATCCCTGGTTTTCCACATTCCATCTCCAATGACCTTAGAGAAAAGGTCATGGAAATTCTCTGGAAATAATGTTATCACTTGTGAGGAACAACTCAGGAAGTTCATTGACATGCTCAATGATTATGAAGTGGAACATGAAGATGTGGTGATGAAGATTTTTATTCTTTCACTCATAGAGGATGTCAGAGATTGGTTTAAAAGATTACCAAATGATAGTGTAGCCTCGTGGAGTGACTTAGAAAAACTCTTCAAAGAGCAATATGGTAAGAAAACCAATGCCAAATTTGTGTTGAATGAATTCAACAACATAAAGAATGGTGCAAATCAGTCCACTTTTGATTTTAATGTCATATTTTAGAAGGGAATGTATAAAATTTTCCAAGTAATGAGGCTAAATGAGGACATGTGTCTCACAACCTATTTCAATGCTTTTGATTGTAAAATGGCCTATAGTCTCAGGGACAAGGATCCTAAAACATTGAGGGGGGCTTATATGGTAGCATTAAACATAGAAAATAATAGGAAGGCCTCTAGTAAGGTGGTAAGAAGGGATGACCCTAAATTTTTCAATCCTATAGATAAGAAAGAAGTTGGAAAGCCTACTGTAGGTAAGAAGCCTAAGGAAGATATAATGGGGAAAGTTTTAAATCTTTTAAATAAAATGAATCCACCAACTTACCAAGTAAACAAGCTAAAGACTACTAAGAAGGCCCTTTTCAACAATAATTTTAATAGGTAGCCTAAGATGCAAAACTATCCTTATACCACCCAATGGAAATATGGTAAACCAATACCTAATCCCACTCAAGGAAAGAAAGAAAAGGAAATACCATATCCTCTATAGAGGAACACTATGAACATGGTTGATGATATGCCATGGTGTATTATATGTTAGTCCCCTCACTCTGTTGACTATTGTGCAGTTGCTCAATCAGTTTTTGCAATCTACGAGGCACAAAATGGAGAGGAGGAAGAAGAAAATCATGAGGGTATGACATGAATTATGGCAAACTTTTGTGACAATGTGGAGGAACCTAAGATTAATGTTGTAGACCAGAGAAATCTATATCAGATGCATCATCAGTAGGTGTTTTCTGATAATGAAGACCAGGATGAAAGCATAGTATGCAACACACTAACAAAGGTAGATCATATAAATTTGAGAAGACCTTCCAATAAAGAGATTGATAAAATTACTGTAGAAATGGTGGCTCAAGTCCAAAGTACCTATATTTTGAGAAATAGGACTATTGACAATGTTCCATCTAAGCCAGCTAATATCTTTATCAAAGACACTACTACAAAGACTAGTAATGAAAACAAGAAAGATACTCCAGAGATTTCCAAGCTAAATGATGATAAAAGTAAACAGGGGGAATCAAAGAAAAATGTGCAGTTTGAAGGAGTTGATATTGTTAAGGCAAGTGTATAAGAAAAGAAATTAGATTATGATATCTTCAAGCCAAAGGAGGTTCCTTCTATTCAAACACCTACAACAACAGGTATTTCTATTAAGCCTACCAATTATGATCCTATTGACATGATTTCAATATTATCACAAATTACTATTAAGGTCCCTTTATCATAAATTTTTAGGATAGAGGAACACAAAAATAAGGCTTTATCTTGGTTGGAGGGGATACAAAAAAATAGTGTTGTCACACAAGAACCAACAATCTTATCATCTAACGCATCATTCATAGTAAAGGATAAGGAGGATAAAGAGGTCATGTCCCAAATACTACAAATTTATTTGGACAATTCATCTATAGCCTATCTACAAGATATTGATCCTTTTTTCCTTAGTCTAGTTGTAAATGGTAGAACTCCAAGGAACTGTATGATTGACTTTGGTGCATATAAGAATATCATGTCTTTTGAGGTCATGGAAGTCCTTGGTTTAGAGGTAGATACCAAAAAGGGTAGATGTAGAGCAATGGATGCTAGAGAAGTACCTACCAATGGTACTATCAATGCCTTACCTTTTAAACTTGTTGTTTACCCTGATGTAGAGTTGTTTATGAATGTTCTTGTAGCTAACATTCCCTCCTATTATTGAATGTTTCTCTCTAGGAAGTGGAGTATTGCAATGGGATGTAGCTTGCAATGTGACTTATCATATGCTACTTTCCATATAGGGGAAAAGGCTATCAAGGTTGATAGGGAACCACAGGTTACTCATATATTTGAAGATAGTATTGATAAGGATGCTACTTGTTTTCTAGACATTGAGGTCAATGCATTTAGGGCTGAACTTATCATCCAAGAAACTGGAAAACCACACCCCATGGTTACACAAGAGGTAACTAAATGTTTGGACTCATAGAAGATATGGACCATGTATTTTGATTGGGAAAGTTCTAGGGAAGGCTCAAGAGCTAGGATAACATTTATATCCCTAGAGAAAAACACTTTTAGATACACATTTACCTTGAACTTCACATATACCAATAACGTTGTAGAACATGAAGTATTTTTGCTAGGATTAAAAGTTGAAACTAATCATGGAACAAAGAAGTTTCACATTATTGGGATTCTAAATTAGTGGTATCTCAAGTTAAGGAAACATATTCCTCCAAGAACAAAAGATTAAAACAACATAGGAATGTTGTTTGGGATCACATAGAATCATTTGATGCTTTTGGCATTTCTTGGATGGATAGGAGTAATAATAAGATGGTTGATTTGCTAGCTAATGTGGCAATCAAGGTAGATGATATCTCATTTGTTGGTGTGTCTACAATTGAAGTAAAAAATAGGCCATCTATTCTTGACAATGTAGAAAATTGGAAAGTTTTTGAAGATGATAAGGACATTTTTAATTTCTTATTGAATGAAGACAAGTATTATGGCTAGGAAATGGACTATCATGCTTGGATAGAAACAAAAAATGGAAAGGAGAAAATATTTGGTCAAGAGATCTTATAGTTAAAGACAAATAAGGTACCTAAGGGAGTGGTTGTCTTGGATAATGTCTTTGATAATCAAGATGGAGTGTAGTCAAAGGTCAGAAATCAGAAGCCACAAGAGCTAGAAGAAGTCAATCTAGGCACTGGAGAAGCTTCGAAAAAGGTATACATTGGAAAAACCCTATAACTTGAAATTAGGAAATCTTTTATAAACCTGTTAAGAATATTTAGAAATATTTTTGCATGATCATATGATGACCTTAAAGCTTATAGGCAGGATTTGTTCCAGCATGTAATAACCCTTAAGGAAAATGTTAAACCTTTTAGACAAAAGCAAAGACTTGTGAATCCCACTTTAGCCCCTAAGATGCAAGAGGAACTTATGAAGCTTAGGGATGGTGGTATAATAATGCCAATTGGGCATTCTTTATGGGTGTCTAACTTGGTACCAGTCAGAAAAAAGAACAATGATATTAGGGTTTGTGTTGATTTTAGAAACTTGAATATTGCATCCTTGAAGGATAATCATGGATTGCCTAATATGGAGGTTATGTTGCAGCAAATTACCGGTTCAAAGGTGATCTCTATGATGGATGGTTTTTTAGGATATAATCAAGCCCTTGTGGATGAAAAAGAATAATTTAAAACAACCTTCACTACACCATGGGGAACATATATGTCCGTAAGAATGTCTTTTGGTTTAATCAATATAGGGGCAACATTTCAGAGTGCCATGGATGTAGCTTTTGATGAGTATATTGATAAGTCTATGGTTCTATATCAAAATGATTTAACTACATAGAGAAGGCTGAAGATCATTGTAAACATTTAGAAAAGATTTTTATCAAAGCTTTATAATATGTAGTTTCTTTAAACCCAAAGAAATGTACTTTTGGGGTGACAGAGGGGAAGTTGTTGGGTCGTATAGTGTCCAAAGAGGGGGTTAAGGTTGACCCTACAAGAGTAGCAACAATTGAAAAAGTACCAAGGCCTAAAAATTTAAAGGTATAGAGTCCTTCTTTGGGAAAGTAAAAGTATTAAGGAGATTTGTAACCAATTTTGCTGAAATTAGCAGACCAATCTCAAAAATGCTCAAGAAGGGAGCAACTATGCATTTGGAAAGTGAACCTACTATTCCTTTCCAAGAAATTAAGACTACTATCAAGAATACATTGGTCCTTATAACCCTAGACTATGGAAAGCCCATGCATATTTTTTCCTTTGCATCTTTCCATACTATAGCTACAGTCCTATTATAGAAAAATAAAGATGGACATGAACAACCTATTGCATTCCTTAGAAAATCTCTTCAACTATCAGAACTTAAGTGTGAAATAAACAAGAAATAAGCATATACAGTTGTTAAAGCTATCAAACCTTTTAGGTGTTACCTAGTGGGTGTTGTTGTTATTTCCTTTGTACCTAGTGCAGCAGTTAAGGACATTTTCTCTCAGCAAGAGGTGTTTGGTAGAAGGTGTAGATGGATTAACAAGATACAAGAATTCAATATAGATATCCAAATCACAAAGTTAATAAGAGGTCAAGGATTGGAAAATCTTATGGCTCAATCAAATTTGGATGCCAATCAAATAAATGTTGTAAATAAGGACCTTACTTTTGATACATGTAATATGGATCAATGCGACTAGTATAAAGATGTGACTTATTATCTACAACATATGCAAGCTTCACCCCATCTAACTGACAATGAAAAAAGAATAGTTAAGTTACATTCAGTTAGATACATTATTGTTAAGGGAAATATGTGGTGGAGAAATTTTAAAGGCATACTTTTGAAGTGCATTGATCAAGGAGAATAAAAAAGAGTACTGAATGAGATACATTCAAGGGTATGTGGTGGGCATTACATTGAAAAGACTACTACCCACAAGGTCATGAGGGCAGGCTTTGGTGGCCTAGCCTATTTAAGGATGCCCAAATCTTGGTTAGAAATTGTGAATCCTATCAGGAATTTTCTGGAAAATTAAGGTTCTCTGGGAACACACTTTTGAAATTAGTTGAAGTCCAAGTACCTTTCCAATAGTAGGGAATGGATTTTATAGGTGAAATATCACCCATGTCTAGTATTAGCTACTCATGGATCTTAATTGCAACTGATTAATTCACTAAATGGGTGGAAGCTATCCCTACAAGAAAAGCTACCAGTAAAGTGGTAAATGATTTCCTTCTAAGTAATATCACTACAAGGTTTGGATGTCTTGAGAGGATAGTAACTAATAGTGCCATGTGCTTTAGGTCTAATGAATTTAACAATTTTTGTGACAAATATGGCATTATCAAGTCTACTTCATCACCTTATTATCCACAAGGGAATGGGTAGGTTGAATCCACAAATAAAAGCTTTTTGAAAGTCATAAAGAGGACTCTAGATGATAACAAGATGGCATGGGACTCTAAGTTGCATTTGGTAGTCTAGGCTAATGGAGTGATAGTAAAGAAGATAATAGGTGTTTCACCTTTTGAACTTTTTTATGGAATCTAGGCTAGAATGCCTTAGAAAAACCTCATAGGCTTATGTAATTGTATCCAAATGTATGATGAAGATATCATTGATGATATGAAAGAAAGGATGGATAAATTGGTTGGATTGACTAAAGCAGGGAAAGAAACCTCTACAAGAAATATTAAACTATAGTTGCAAACAAAACATCTATATGATAAGAAGGTAGTTGCTAGAAATTTTCAACTAGATGATCTTGTCCTAATGTGGAATGCAAGGCTAGAAGATAAAGATAAAAATGGAAAATTTGATCCTATTTAGCTTGGTCCTTATCTGGTTGATTCTAGTTGGGGTGAGGAGTCATATTTCATCAAAGAATTATTAGGGAGCTTTCTTGAATTGTCAGTTCATGGACAATTGTTAAAGAAATACTTTAGTTGAAGGTATTTTATTTTCCATGAATAGTAGTTAAGTTTGTATATCTTTGTACATTTGTATAATTGTCTGTGCATATGTAAATAGCCTCTATATATGTATATGTTTTTGTATAGTCTCAAGATAGTCGTCTCAAGTTGTCATGTGTGTGGTTTGCTTTACCCAGAGAATCTAAATTCTTGTATAGATATAGGTATCCATCATCCCTAGACAAAGCCACTAATAGCCCTCCTTTTCACTATGCTAAAATTTTGATTCTCATTGTGAAAATGATTTCAAATTATTTTGCATTAATAGGGTTTTGTGTCTCATTTATTTTCAATTTTCAAAAGAACCCTAGCCAAATCATTTTACCCCAGTTCAAATAGTGAAAATCTTTCCCTAGGGGATTATTTTGGTATCCTAAGGTTGTGATTTTATCTTTCCATCTAAAATTTTTTGTTAAGATTGTAACCTTTTTGCTCTTATCCTAAGTATTTTGAAGCAGGAGATTTTATATCCTTCAAATCATGGAGTTCTAATCTTAGGATTATGGCTTCGGCATCTAGTTGCAAGTTCATATTTTCTTTCTCCCAATGTTATGACATAAGAGTTAGTGGAGGATCGTAGAGTGGTGTTTTAAGTTCCCTAATCTTAAGATATGTATGGTCATAGTATCATAAATGAAAAAGAAAAGGTTCCTGATCTTATGATTTCCCTTTGTGTCATATCATCGTAAGCTTTGATGGAAGGTTTTAAGTCATAGTGTACAATCTTATGACAAACAGGCAGTTGTGGGATCATAGATCTATAAAGGAAGGATCATGACCATGTGATAAGTGGCTTGTCATAGGATTTTAGAATCATGAAAATGTAAGGAAGAAGCTAAAGGTACTAATCCTATGATAAGGGTGTGGTTGAGGCATCATAATGGTCTATGTAAGGTCTTTGATTGTTATGCTAAGGCTTTAGTCATAAGATCAGAGAAGAAGAGTTTGAAGCTCATGATGCTACAAGAATGACAATCATAAGATTGTAAGGTAAAAAATGACAAAGAAATCTGGCATTTAGTGTTAGAAAAATGACACGTGTTCTATCCTGATTGGTCAAAACTACATCACATAGAGTGTGGATGCCACATTGGGTCGGTGGGGACAAAAATATCTTTGCATAAGTTATATCAATATAATAGATCATGAGGTATAATCATTCTTTCCAAGGTTACTATTATGGGTGATATAAAACTGATGCCTACCTGAGAATTGAAAGCTTGGAAGGTACCCTAGCTTGGTTGTAGGTTTGCATGTGGGGGTCTTGTTGAAGCATTTTAGCAGAATAGTAGTTTTTTGTTTAATGTAGTAGGTTTTGTATTTGTTTGGCATTTGTGGGGACTTTTTTAGTTTTCTGGCATCTATTTTGGTTTTTGTTTGTTTTCCTAGCTCCCATCTTTGCATGGTAGAGATTTCTATGGTATTAGTTGTGGATCATTCTCACATGGAAAAGACTCATAATGGGTCCTCTTTAAGAATGCATGCACAACAAGCAAATACATTTTATATGAGTGTTGGCCCTAATATGAAGAAGGTTAATGGGTGTCTTCCTAGAACCCAGGATTGCCCATTTTTGGTCATTTCTTCTAATTTGGTGGAAGAAGATGTCTCATATTGGATTAGAAATGCTCTAATCTATAAGTTTCTTGGTATTTTCATTCCTTTGTCCACTCTCGAGGCTTGGATCTGGCATTCCTAGTAGATTGAAGGAGATATGGACATTCTGCTTGTAGCAAATAGCTATTTTATGGTTATTTTCTTGAATATGGCAAATCACAATAGAGTTTTTGAAGGTGGCCCATATTTTTATAATCAAGTTGGATTATTTATTAAAACATGACATGCAAGTTTTAACTTAGTTGAAGAGATTCCTTCTTGAGTTCTTGTTTAGGTTTGTTTACCTCACCCACCCTTGGAGTTTTGGCAAGAAGACATTTTGCATAAAATTACTAGTCTCTTGGGAAAGCCTAAAGAAGTTGCTACGCAAACACTTGATAAAAAGGTGATTTATTTTGCCTAGATTTGTGTTGAGATAAATCTAAATAATTCTCTATTGGATTTGATGGAAATTTGTTTGGGATCTTTATCATGGATTTAGCAGTTAAATTATGAATCTCTACCATTTTGATGTCAATTTTTTTCATGAGTATGGTCATCTCCTATGGAATTTCCATAAAGTTTGTAAGGAAGCTAATTCCCCCTCTTTGGCACCTCCTCCTTTGGGTAAAGATGGCAAAGGGAAAGCTCCCATGATGGCTAAACCTCATGGAAAGGATAAGGAAGGATTTATACTTGTTAAAACTAAGGCTAAAGGATGAGGTCAGAAGAGGCCATCCAAGGATAGACAGAAACATGGAGGATTTAATAGGTTTGAGGTGCTAGAGAATTTAGCTTTGGAAGAAGGAGTCCTACATGGGGTCACTTCTAATAGAGTTGGGGTCAGTATGGAGGTTGTACCAGCTCTTGAACTAGAACCAGTTCAAGCTATTCAGGGACAACAATTGGCTTAGGTGACTTTAAATAATTCCATAGAGGATGATATTATTTTGGCAGATTTAGGTAGAGAAGTTATAGTTTCATCGAAGGGTTCATCTCATAGATTGGGAGTGTAAAAATGACCCCTTAAGAAAGGTCTTGTTGATAGCTCCTCAAAAGGGTGGAAGATAGACCTTGAAAAGATAAAAATGACTAGAGATTTGTTGATGGAATCTAGGTTTTTTAAACCTATTGATTCTCACTTTTCTCAAACCCCTCAATGATCATTCTTTCTTGGAATGTGAGGGGTTTGAATATCACCTATCATCAAAAAGCTATTCATGATTTATCATTCTTTGGATGCCTTTTGTGTTCAAGATACCAAGGTTTTTGTTGAGGTTATGTATTAACATGCTCCACACATTTGGTATGTTGGTCACTATCAAAGTATTGCTTCACAAGGGAATTCTAGAGGTTTGGCTCTATTATGGGACCCTCAAAATATTTCTCCCCTTTGGTGGATTTCTAGTCATTACTCAATCTCTATGGTGGCTACTACCTTGGACTCTAGTGAGACTATTCTTGTGACAAATGTTTATGCCCCCATTCACGGGAAGATTCATCTCTAGGATTAGATTAGGTATGTGCATTCTTGTGCTCCTTATTTTCCTTGGATTTTAGGAGGCAATTTTAATTCTATTTTAATTCTTGAGGATAAAAGAGGAGGTTGGCCTTGGCTTGACCCTGCTTCTAATCTTTTTCAAGCCTAGGTGGATGTTATTTTTATTATTGATATTAAGCCTTCAAATGGGGTTTTCACTTGGAATAATAGATGGAGTGGTTAGGAAGCTATCTCAAAACATTTGGATAGGTTTCTTATTTCATGTTATTGAGTTGGTAGTGGCCTAGTTATGAGTTCTAAAATTCTTGATTAGAGAGGTTCTGATCATTGGTCAATTAAGTTCTTTTCTTCTCCTGTTGCACTCCCTAAAAACCCTTCTTTTCTATTTTAGCTTATGTGGCTCTAAGACTCATCCCTTTATGATTTGATGGAAAAGTGGTGGAGAGAGGATGGCCTAGCTTATGGCATGGCTATTTTTTTCTTTGAGAAGAAACTTAAATATGTAAAATATCATCTTAAGAGATGGAATACTTCTTGCTCTGGGAATCTTCTGTCTAGAAAGAGGAATGCTTTGGATCATCTTGTAGTGATTACTCACCAAATCAGGGACTTTGGGCTTATAGAGGCTCTTGGCAGGGAAGAATCCAAAGCTATTTAGGATGTGGAAGAATGGGAACTTTGAGAAGAGATTTACTAGAAATGAAAGGCTTGCATTGATTGGCTATAGGAAGTGGATAGAAATACTGGTTATTTTCATCATTCTATTCAGGCTCATTGTAATAAAGGGTATATTTCTTCTCTTATTACTATTGAAAGAATTCAAATTTCTTCTAAGTCTACTATGACAAAGGAAGCCCTTCAATTTTATTCTAACCCTTTTACTAAGGTAGCCTATGGCTAAGGAGGAGAACTTAATTCTTTGATGCATTCCTTCTCTTATCACAAATGCAATGAATGATTCTCTTCTTCATCCAATTTTAATATTTGGACTTGAAGAGGTTATGTTTGTGATGATTAAAGGTAAAGCTCCAAGCCCAGATGGCTTCCATATGGAATTCTTTTAGGAATTTTTGGAAATTATTAATATGGATCTCTTGGAGGTGGTTAAGGAATCTCTTAAAAATAAGAAAATGCTTCATGCATTGAACTGCACTTTACTGACTCTTATCCCTAAGAAAGAAGGTGCTTAAAATCTTGACTCCTTTCATCACATTACTCTTTGTAATGTTGTGTACAAAATTATCACCAAATTGATTGCTGACAAACTCAAGATATGCCTTCCAGTTGTGATTTTAGAGGAACAAGGTGGTTTTGTGGCTGGTAAGAAAATTCTTGATGAAATTTTTATTGCTTCTAAAGTTATTCATTCTATACATACATCAAAAGAGCAAGCAATGTTCATTAACTTGGATATGGCTAAGGCTTATGATAGAGTCAAATGGAGTTTTCTCCAAAAGATCCTCTTGGCCTTTGGTTTTTGCCAATAGTGGGTGAACTAGATTATGAGTTGTGTTACTTCAGCTTCTCTTTGTGTTTTGGTGAATGGTGTTCCTTTAGAGCCCTTTGGTGCCTCTAGAGGACTTTGCCAAGGGGATTCTATTTCACCTTATCTCTTTATCATTCTAGCTAAGGGTTTTGGATGTTGTCTTAAGCTTTTTGTTTGCCAAGGTTTGATTCATGGGTGGAAATGGGGTGCTATCTTGCCTCCTATTTTGTATCTTCAATTTGTGCATGATACTTCATTTATGGGATAGGCCCATCTTCAAGAAGCTACTTCTTTTAGGTATGCTTTGGATGTGTATCTAGCAACTTTGGGACACAAAGTTAATGAGAAAAAATCCTCCATTTTTTTCTTCAATAGTCTCTAGGCTATTCAGAGGTGTATTGCTACTATTTTGAGGTTTCAGATTAGGTCTCTTCCCTTTGTTTATTTGGGTATTCCTCTTGCTATTGGTAGACATCCTAGATCTTCCTAGCAAGTTTTTCCTGATAAACTATGATAGAAGGTTAATCATTGGACTCATCGATGGCTATCAACTGCTGCTCACCTAACTCTATTAGAATCGATTATTCAAGCCCTTCCTATTTATAGGTTTTTTTTTATGCTAGTCCTTTGTATTTTCTTCAAGAATTTGATGCTCCGTTCCATCAATTCCTTTGGAGTGGGAACCTTTCAACTTCTAAATGGAATCTAGTTAAATGGGAAATAGTGTGTAGACCTTAGAAGGAGGGTGGCCTTGGCTTATAATTAGCTATTTGAAATGGACAGGTTCTCACTAAAAAACTTTATTGGCATTGGTGTACTAATCAACATCATCTTTGGGCTTTTGTTCTCACCTATAAGTATTTTTTGGATATTGATGTGGTTGAATTTCACTACTTTCCTTTGGAAGGGAGAGGATCCATGATTTGGTATATGCTAAATTTTGGAGCTCAATCAGTTAAAGATGGTCTCTTTTGGATTTTTCATTTGAGATCACAAGCTTTATTTTGGCTTGGCTCTTGGGATGGGCACCCTTCTATTCTTACCACTCATCCTCAATTACATGCCCTATATCAAAATTTTAGTGTCGTTGGTTGGGACATAGTTGATTTTTACAAGATAGGGTGTGTTAGAGGTTTGGCTCCTTTCTTTCATTGGAAACACCCCTCTGAATGGCCTCCAGAAGGATCTGAGGAGGATAGGAAGGAGTTGTTTCAGATTTTGCAGTCTTGTGAGTGTACTACTTTGGTTGGTAATGATGTTCTAGCTTGGGATAGAGAAGATTTGTCTGGAAAAATTTTAGTGTCTACAGGATATGTTGAGCTTCTTTAGTAGATGTTGGGCAACATTCAAATGCCTTGGTGGAAGCAAATCTGGTACAATTTTTCTTGGCCCAAATGTAATTTTTATGTGGTTGGAGGTCCATAACTGATGTCTTACGTGAGATAATTTATGCAAGTGTGGCTTCCAAGGACCTTCAATGTGTGTTCTATGCTGAAATAGTGAGGAAAATATCTCTCATCTCTTTTTCCAATGCTCTTTCACTAGACATATTTGGAACTCTTGGTGGAATGTGCGGAACCAATCTTGTTGGCATGTTTCCTCACTAGAATTCTTTGCTCGCTGGGGTAAGGCTCCTATGAAGACTTCATTTCTTCAAGTTGCCTAAACTCTTGGACCCTCTTTTATTATTTGGAATATCTAGTTGGAAAGGACCCATCATATCTTTAAGGATGAGTTTTTAGAGGTTCCTCACTTATGTTAGGAACCTGTGTGTTCCTTCTGTTTATTTTGTTAGAGTAGTGTTGTTGGACGCATA
The DNA here is from genome assembly GCA_028749045.1 of Cupressus sempervirens. Classification (NCBI taxonomy): domain Eukaryota; kingdom Viridiplantae; phylum Streptophyta; class Pinopsida; order Cupressales; family Cupressaceae; genus Cupressus; species Cupressus sempervirens. The sequence continues at coordinate 407,131,177 of CM053788.1, read as the reverse complement.
TGCTTTGTAAGTCGTCCCGTGAGTATATTTTATTATCCCACATGCATAGGTAGTATTACTTTTCTAGATCGTACTCAGTATATAAGAATAGGTTGAGGCCCTTGATGGGCACGGACGAATTTATTATATTGAGCTTGCTCAAAGGAGGTTACCCCCTCGAAGTGGCCTGCGATCAGTAGATTCATTCTGAGTTCTGCTATCACTTTGTATTCTGTTATTTCGAGCATTCTCACGATATTGCTATAAGGAGGTTCATCACATCTGGTATCAGAGCACTCTCTTGGGCTCGCTGGGTGGAAATTACATCAAATTTTTTTTTCTGTCGTGGCCTTCAGGTTCCTCTCACTTCTAATATCTCTTGTTATTGCAATAACTCTTTTCAGTTGTTCAGAACATCTGCAATATCATTTCGCATACTTCCTTCCTTGGCGACCCAACCCCAAATTTTACATATCAAAGCCCTAAATCCCTCATTTATCTAATTTTAGGGTTTGCCCTATCTTTTTCACCTCTCATCCAATCGCCACCAAATTGAGCCACAAGATTCAATTCCTCATTTTGCTCCCTTATCCCTCTTGGACTGTTCGCCTCATTTCGCCTCCCTACCCTTGAAACCCTCATTTTTCTGTTTCCCTTGTCCCTAGATAGTCTCCCACCACCCGTCGAACACCCATTTCCTATCTGAGTTTTACCCAAATCCAAGTTTTCCATAACTAAAAAAGTTTTTATTTCTCATCTTCTACCCATTCCAAAAAAAAAAAAAAAAAAAAAAAAAAAAAAAAAAAAAAAACTTTGCAAAAATCATGGAAGAAGAAATGGCATCCCTCAAAACCAAACTTCAAGATCTGGATGACAAAATTCTGGGTCTTAACTTTCAGCAGTCAGCCATGAGCCGAAACCATTCAGGAGATACTGGGTCCTCTTCTGGCAATTTCCGTGGACCAAAGCTTGATTTTCCACGCTTCGATGGTTCTGATCCGACTGGATGGATCTATAGGGCAGAGCAGTATTTCAGCTTGCATAATACTTTGGATAACCACAAAGTCCCCCTTGCATCTTTTCATTTGGAACATGAAGCTCTTCAATGGTTCCGTTGGTACATCAAGGCTAATGTAGGCCCAACATGGAGAGAATTGTGCACCCTCATTTTGGAGCGCTTTGGCCCTAGTTCCTTTGATGATTTCACAGGAGCACTCACTAAACTGCGTCAAACAGGCACTGTAAGAGAATACCAGACAGAGTTTGAAAAATTAGCTAATCACACAGAGGGCTTGTCTGATGAATTCTTCCGTAGTTGTTTTGTCAGTGGTCTGAAGGATGCACTTCGCTCAGAAGTCAAAATGTTTCGACCTACTACAATGATGGAAGCCCTTGGGTTGGCTAAGTTAGCGGAAGACAAGATTAGTGCTCTACAATGCTCCAGATCTAATTTTGTTCCATTCAGAAATACAGGTTCTCACAACCCTCCAGTCATACCAGCTCCCAGAACTACTCCGATCAAGCACTTGTCTGAAACAGCGATGCGAGTCAGGCGAGACAAAGGGCTTTGTTATAATTGTGATGAGAAATGGTCTCGGGGCCATAGATGTGTTCAGCAAAAGCTCTATCTCTTGGATGTGGATTCTCCACCGGAACTGGAAGAATATGTAGATGCTCAGGAAATAGTGGATGATGAGGTTGAGCCTCACCAGCCTGAACCTCCTTCACCAGAAGCTCCACCAGAGATATCTGTCCATGCTTTGGCAGGAGTCACTACTCCACAAACCATGCGGGTCCAGGGTTTCTTCAAGAAGATCCCTCTTACTATACTCATTGATTCTGGTAGCACTCATAACTTCATTGATCCACGAATAGCCAAACAGGCTGATTGCTTTATCCATCCCTGCTCTAGCTTTGAAGTCATGATTGCCAATGGGGGCACTTTACCTTGTAAAGGGAAATGTCGCAATGTGCGTCTCTCTATTGGTGATTATAACATGCGCTCTGACATGTTTTCCTTACCCTTAGGTGGCTGTGATGTGGTTTTGGGTGCCCAATGGTTACGCACTCTTGGCCCCATTCTCTGGGATTTTGCTGAACTTTGGATGCAGTTTTCAGCCGAGGGGCACCAACACACTTTGAAAGGCTTACAACCAGGGTCTCTCAGCATCATCAGTTCACACCGTATGGAAAAACTTCTTAAGAAGAATTCACATGGTGTCATCGCTCAGCTCCATTCCATTCAGATGCAGCCATCAGCAGTCTCTAGTACTCCTGCCGATCTCGAACACATTTTGGACAAGTATTCTGGTGTATTTGCTGAACCTGTGGGATTACCTCCTTCTCGTCCAGAGGACCACCATATTCAGCTCCTTCCTGGCAGTGTTCCGCCCAACATCAGGCCCTACCGCTACCCATTTCATCAGAAGACCGAAATCGAGATACTTGTCCGTGACTTACTGAAGCAAGGTATTATTCGCCCTAGTACCAGTTCCTTTTCTTCTCCAGTTCTGCTTGTTCACAAAAAAGATGGGTCATGGCGACTCTGCATTGATTTCTGAGCACTTAATCATCTCACTATAAAGGACAAGTTTCCCATTCCAGTTGTTGATGAACTTCTTGATGAACTTCATGGGGCTCATTTTTTCTCCAAGTTAGATCTTCGTTCTGGGTATCATCAAATTCGGGTTAATGAGGAGGATATACCTAAAACTGCCTTCCGCACACATGATGGTCACTATGAATTTTTAGTCATGCCCTTTGGCCTCATGAATGCTCCTTCAACATTTCAGGCAGTGATGAATAACATATTTCGACCATACCTCCGGAAATTCATTCTGGTCTTCTTTGATGATATCCTCATATATAGCAAAACTTGGGCTGAGCATCTCCATCATCTGGAGCTTGTCTTGCAACTTCTCTCTGATCATCAACTCTGTGCAAAACTATCTAAATGTGTGTTTGGCCAGGAGGAAGTGGAGTATCTCGGGCATATTGTTGCACACCATGGAGTGCGGGTGGATCCTACAAAAATAGATGCCATGAAAACTTGGCCGCATCCTAAAACTCTCAAGAGCCTTCGGGGTTTTTTGGGGTTGACTGGCTACTACCGCAAGTTTGTCAAAGATTATGGGAAAATTGCAGCACCATTGACAGCTCTGTTAAAAAAGGATGCCTTCTCCTGGACCCCTGTTGCTGAGACTGCATTTGAACAACTGAAACAGGCTATGTGCAGTACACCTGTTCTCGCAATGCCAGATTTTTCCAAACCCTTCACTATTGAGAGTGATGCTTGCGGCAATGGATTGGGTGCTGTTCTCCTGCAAGATGACCATCCTATTGCGTTCACTAGCAAAGCCCTCTCTGGTAAGAATCTAGCCCTCTCTACTTATGAAAAAGAAATGATGGCTATTTTGCATGCTGTACAGAAGTGGCGGCCATACCTCTTAGGGAGTCATTTTTGCATCAGAACCGATCACCAAAGTCTGAAATACTTCCTGGAACAATGGGTATCCTCTCCTACACAACAAAAATGGGTCAGCAAACTCATGGGGTATGATTATGAGATCACCTACAAGAAGGGTAAGGAGAATATTGTGGCAGATGCTCTTTCTCGCACATTTGATAATCAAGCTTCCCTTTCCGCTATTTCTATGCCCATTCCCAATTGGTTAGCGTCTGTTCAGCAGGGCTATGACAGTGACTCTTCTTTATCTCAAATCATTCACCAGCTAGCCAATAATCCTTCTGCTATACCACATTACTCTTGGGATGGTGCTTCTCTTCGATACAAGGGTCGGCTAGTGCTTCCTCAGAACCCAGCTCTACATCAGGCTATTTTTTATGAACTCCATGCTTCTCCTTCAGCAGGGCACTCAGGCTTCCTCAAAACTTATGAGCGAGCAAGGAGAAACTTCTTTTGGAAAGGGATGAAACAGACGATTCAACAGATGGTGGCTGAATGTGATACTTGCCAACGCCACAAGGGTGAAACGACCCTCCTTCCTGGCTTGCTCGAACCATTGCCCATCCCTACACGGATTTGGACTGATATTTCTATGGATTTCATTGAAGGGCTTCCTAAATCCGGTGGCAAGACAGTGATCTTGGTTGTGGTTGATCGTCTCTCGAAATATAGTCATTTTTGTGCCCTCAGCCACCCCTATACTGCCTCCTCTATTGCACAAATCTTCATGGACCAGATATTTCGTCTTCATGGACTCCCTTCTTCCATTGTCTCTGATCGTGATGCAACTTTTACCAGTCATTTTTGGACTGAACTGTTTCAGAAAACTAGCACCAAACTGAAGATGAGTTCGGGCTATCACCCACAAACTGATGGTCAAACTGAAATTGTCAATAAATGCTTGGAAACTTATCTTCGTTGCTTCACTTCCGAACAGCAACATCAGTGGGCCAAGTGGCTCCCTTTAGCTGAATGGTGGTACAATACCTCTTACCACACTGCCTCTAAAATGACTCCATATGAAGCAGTCTATGGTCAAGCACCTCCAGTGCTCCTTCCCTACACTCCCAACAGCTCACCAGTCTAGGCAGTTGACATAGTTCTCCGCAGCAGGGATCAGATTCTTCGTACCTTACAGGATAATCTTCACATGGCCCGTAATCGGATGAAACAGCAAGTAGATCAACACCGTTCTGAGCGCTCATTTCAAGTTGGGGATATGGTTTTTCTTCGTCTACAGCCATACAAACAATCCTCCCTAAAGCTGAAAGGGCCTCATAAGCTGGCCCCAAAATTTTATGGGCCTTATAAGGTTCTGCAGAAGATTGGTTCAGTTGCTTATAAACTGGAACTTCCTCCTTCTTCCCGCATTCATCCAGTCTTTCATGTTTCTTGTCTAAAGAAAGTTCTGGGTACCACTGTCAGAGCACAAACTACTCTCCCTGAAATGGATAAGGAAGGATCCATTATCCTGGAGCCGGTGGCAATCATTGACCAGCGCACTCGCCAGCTTCGCTCTCGCTCCATCTCTAAGGTCTTGATTCAGTGGCATGGCATGCAACCAGAGGATGCTACCTAGGAACCCCTTCTTCATATTCAACAACAATTTCCACACCTTAAGCTTTGAGGACAAAGCTTTTTTCTAAGGGAGAGGGGATGTTAGGAACCTGTGTGTTCCTTCTGTTTATTTTGTTAGAGTAGTGTTGTTGGACGCATATGCTTTGTAAGTCGTCCCGTGAGTATATTTTATTATCCCACATGCATAGGTAGTATTACTTTTCTAGATCATACTCAGTATATAAGAATAGGTTGAGGCCCTTGATGGGCACAGACGAATTTATTGTATTGAGCTTGCTCAAAGGAGGTTACCCCCTCGAAGTGGCCTGCGATCAGTAGATTCATTCTGAGTTCTGCTATCACTTTGTATTCTGTTATTTCGAGAATTCTCACGATATTGCTATAAGGAGGTTCATCACAACTTATGGTGGAAAATTATCCATTCTTTGGGGAAAACTATTTCTGCAAAATGTGACACTTCTGGGACCATGGAACTAGGGGAGGATATTTTCAATAATCATTTGAATATTCCCCCCAAATGGAAAAGTACTTAGAAAGATGTGTAGACATCCCTTGTGAAAGATAAATAGGGTGAGGAAGTGGAGTGCCCCTCCTTAGGGTATTCTTAAAATGAACACGGATGGGTCCAAGGGAAATCCAAGCCCTTCTGGCATTGGTGGTGTTGGTAGAGATAGTAACAGGGATGTCTAGTTTGTGTTTTCTATTTATAAAGGTCATCACACTAACAACCAAATGGAGGCCATATCTATTTTGTATGTTGTGAAGAATGCTTGTGACCTTGGTTGGAGTAGGCTTATCTATGAATTAGACTCACAAGTGGTGAGATGTCTATTGAATCAACAACACTCTGAAGTTGTTAGTTGGAGGTTAGCTTTGATTGCTGACTAGATTCATAATTTATGTACTTATTTGGAGTATATTTCTTTTTCTCATATTCTCAGGGAATGGAATAGTGTTGTTGATTGTTTAGCGAAGTGGGCTTCTAACCATATGTGTAGTTGGAACATTATTGATAAGACTCAACTTCTGACGGGCTTGTCCCATCAACTTTATCAATTGGTTGATCTTGACAAGGATTTTTGATGCCCTTTCTCTATTTTTTCTTATTTCTCTTTTAGCTTGAATAAGTTTTCACCCCTCCTTTAATTCAAATATAAAATATTCCATTCTCTGATCATAAAAAAAATAGTGTTTCATAAGATCTCAAGGGCAACAAAAATGTGTTACAATGCTACAACAAGAAGTATATCAGGAGATTGTAAAGGTGAAAGTAGATGTCAATGATGCTACAATAAGCAACAATAGAAATTTCTCATAACATCTTTGGGGTGAAAAATATGATTGCCCAAGTCACAAAATGGTTAGCTAAATAATGATTGTAGAATTGTAAGCCAAAGGAAAATGAGATAAGATGCTACACTGGTGAGTATAAGCTTCCTGTCGTAAGATTATGGAAGCCTTTTTTAAGGCTTAAAACAATAAGATAAGGGTCTTAATTTTGAACGATCATAGGATTATAGGATCATAGAAAATTTCTTCCCCAACTAAGATATTACAAAGGGTTTAACTTCTCAGTTGGTTGCAGGATCATAAACCCTATTTTTGACTTGAAAATGTGTTTTTCACTTTTCTAAGTTGGAAATGAAAAGTCACTCTTGACCAATAAGATTCAAGCAATATAAAAAAAATATAACATTGGATGGTACTGATGATGCTCCCTTGAGGTCACAAAATAAGCTAAGTCTTAAGGCTTGAGCATGCATAAAATCAATGCAAAGGGATGATGATGATGTACATTAAGTTATAAAGACATTTTTTTGATCAGTTATAGTTTACCATTCATAAAGAGAAGAAAATATAAGCATTTTTAGAGTCTCCAATGCATGCAAATTATTATTTTCAGTGCCTAGATATAGTTTTTCCCACACTTTTAAGCTATTTCAAAATTTTTGACAAGGAGGTTGAAGAGATTCAGGTAATGGACATGGATGTTGCAGAGACCTCCACTTCTAAGAGAGGAGAAATGAGACAGAAGAAACCTAATTAGTTTTTTGAAGAATGGATTAAGATTTTCCCAGGATCCTCAAATGCTAATTTTATAGATGACCGTACTTTCATGGATCCATATGCTCTATGCAGAGATGCTACATGTCTTGGGGTCACAGGTTCTAAGCTTTTCAAGTATTTTTACCATAACAAAGAGAAGAAGATCCTTGTGTGTAATCCAAGGAAGAAGAACTTGGCAAAATGATTTTTTCCAAAGGTTTTTGTTGATGTTGATTTGGTAAAATCCCTAATTAATTTGTACTATTCGGCCACCAAATCATTCTGTAGGAGAGATGGAACCATTTTTTATGCAGTTGATCATGCTTCATTCATTGAATCCTTTGGATTGGATGGTGCCATGGGCCAACCTATAGAATTGGAGGATCTGTAGAGGAAATTTGAGAGACATACAAAAGCTTATACAAGGAATTCTATGCTACAACATATTCCCATGGACATAAAAAGTGTAGGTGATTACCTTAAGAAGATGGAGAAATTGATGACTTTGGACAAGTTTAAGAATTACTTTGTAAAAATAGTATATGGTGTCCACAAGGTGGTTGGAAAAGATAGAACATATTTGGTGTATGGAGCAAATTTTATCATAGCCAGAGATGTGCAAGACTCATACCATGGAGGGGAATATGATTATGTTGAATACATCCTAGAGGTGATGAAGGAAAATATTGCATTGACTCAGAGTGGAGAAATGAAATATTTCAAGGTCCATCACTACTCACTACTAATGCACCTGATCTTATACAAGAATGTGGGATACATAAGCCTTGATTACATTGATCATACCACTAGTTCAAATGGAGAGCTACCAGTTCAACTATGGACACGAGTATGGGATAGTTCATATCAATTTTTTGATTATGTTTCTTTCTTCAATCATTTTAGTGCTATTATTATGAAAATGTTAGACTCGGGTTACTTTAGGGCACCTAAAATCTTGAAGAGTCTTTTGAGACCAGCCCTACTCCTAGAGAGTAAGAGATTAGATCATAATTGGGGAGATATCTTTCTATTTCCAACCTTTTCTTTGATGAGAATATATGGTTGTCCTAGCCACCCCACATATTGCCAAAATTCATCCCTCCTAGATTGGCCATTATTGAATTTATGTGGCAATTATTTATGGTTAATAGGGAGTACTTAGTCCCTAAGGTTCATAGGGGCACACTTTTATGTAGATGTTATAGGTTGGTGAACTTTTCAATTAGAAAAGAGGCCATAGGTTGAATTCATTCTTTCCTCCACCACTTCAACCTATCAACTGGTTCCTACAAGATGTATGATCATGATAATAGGATGCAGAACACCCCTAAAGAAATAAGGAACTATGTGTTGCCTAATACCAAGGAGCTACCCCATGAGGATGATATTCCTAATATTGATGTAGAGGGGGATGCAACATATAAGTTGTCCAAGCTTGATGTTGTGTTGAGGGTAGAGAGGAAAATGAAGAGAATAGATCCCAATTTCAAGGGATTTTATATGGATGTCTCCTATCCTCATAGGATTAGGAAGATGGTCACTAACCATGATGAAATTATGGCCCAAATGCTAGATGGACCTTAGGAGAGGAAGAGAGGGTATGTCTTAACACCCCTCAACCTGATATAACTCTTGAAGAAGAAATAGAGGAAGATGAGCATGTTGAGGCATCACAGGTCACCATGGGAAACAAGAGACAAAAATTTGTCCATATTCCTATAGAGGTTAAAAAAGGACACTACAAATTCTACCAGTCAATAATCAATACTTTGTTGACTTGAGGCAAAGTTATATACAAGATAGGGTTATTGCACAGTTGAGAACACATTCACAGACCTAGAGCTAGTTACAACAAGGATGGATGATAGGATCATCCAAGCCCAAAAATTTATAGAAGATGATGAATTCATCAAATTGATAGAGTCTAATTTTTTTCTTGTATAAAATAAAATAGATTGAGTTGGTGTTGAAAATGAAACTAGGAGAATTAGATGAGAAGAAGTTAGAACTAGTTTGGAAGTTGCAAGCCTATGACCCTAAGAGTGAAGTCACGACTCTAGAGGAGGCAAGAGACATTATATAGAGAAGTGGGATGTTGCTGGTGCCTGAATTGGATTTGGAGCAAGAATTTATGCTTGACTAGATTTGAAGATAAGAAAATGCCATTGCATATGAGGCATGTAGTGCTGATGGATTGCAAAGAGGATTAGGATTTAACATTGACACTAAATCCATATTAGTATGGAGCATGGATACTTCATCAAACAAACCTAAGTTGATTGATGTGCAGATCATAGAACACGGTAGCATAGAACACGATAACATGGTAGTATGGACTTTGCAAGGAACTTTAGGTACAAAGATCTCAGAGACCATGCAACATTTTTCATTTATGAATAGACCAAAGTAGAGGAGATAGTGACAAGGCTTGCCAAGTATGTGCATGACTAAAATGATGTGAGGAAGCTCTATGAGGATGAGCTCAAGAAGAGCCATGTCTATAAAGAAAGGATTGAAGAACTTGAGGCTAAGGTCTAAGTACTAGAGGTTGAGATTGCATCTCTTAGAGAGAAACTTGATAATGTAGAGCAAATGGTTATTGTAGAATAGATCAAAGAATAGGACAATCAAGAGCAACTAGCTAAAATCACAACTAAGGTCCCAACACAAATAGATGAGTTGGAGCTAGAGGATACAATAGAGCCCAAGGAAATAAGTATTGATGCTCCACCAACTCAACAAGGAGATGAGGTAAGGACATATGTCCTTAAGTGTATGGTTGGACATAGGGTTGAAATTCTAGAGAGTATATCACAATAGGCCCATACATTATATGTTTCTTTACCACCTCTGGCATATGTGGCAAGTATAATGTTTTGTTTGCATATGCATATAAAGTTCATTTTCTCCATAGAATCTTTTTCGACAAAAATCACAAATTGGATGGCCCATAAAACCTCCTCTTTCTATTTCACTGCCATCCACGGTGCTAAGAAATTTTTCAATGAGGCACTTTTATGGCTATTACCTACATTCAATCTATGGGGGCCATATACCCAATTTTTAGAGAGGCTTATTATGATGATGGCTAAGAATCTTGATTTTCCTAATAAGATAATCATAGTGAAGGAGATCTTGGAAATAGTTAAGGAGTTAACTGATTTCTTCATTATGAAATTGAAAATTATTCAAGTAACATATTAAGAGATTTTCATGAATCATTTGATACATTCGGTGCATTTTTGACTCAAGAAACCACAATGACAATTTTTGAAGACATCAGTGATGCCCCTTTCCATAATTTGATTGACTCCTTGTTTAGAGTAGAAATAGACTTGAACAAATTCATTATGGATTCTAAAGCCATAACGGATGCCAGGTGGAAAAAAGCCATGAAGGACCTAGAAGAGGTCAAAACTACATTGTCCCACCAAGCAAGAGATTTATGTTTGGGAAGTGATAGGAGAAATAAAGGCCTTACCAGTAGGAAGCAAAAAAAAAAAAAATTAAGGCTAAAGGCAATAAGAGACTAAAATATTAGATTAGATACACTGAGCACTTCATCAAAATGATAAAACTCTCATAAATATTCATATCAAATTTTGAAACTTTTGAGGAAGCAGATGGCAAAAGAAGACAAAATGGATTAAAGTAAAAGTTTCTGCAATAAAGTGCCACTTGCTGACTTTTTAACTACCTTGTTGATTTTGGATCAAGCATAAGAGAATGTTTTAATTATCCTTTTTGGTTATATCTTGCCTTTATCTTTTCCATTAATATAATGACACGGGTCCTCCTCCCATATGTAGCTTGTTACAATCCCATATAAAGATTTCCAAGATGTGGATTTGAGGTCGGAAGTATATATAATTTTCAATCTTATTTTACAATCCATCTAGCAAAGATTACTTTAGTGGTGAATTTTTTCCATTTGGCAATCTTGTCTCATGGGTTGATCATCATTTGGTGAATAGTGCATGTAACGTAGGTCAAGCACATTGCCATATATTTACCCGATTTGGATCCAACACCCGTGGTAGTTTCCCATTATTTATTACATGATTGGTCAAAAATCTTGATCCAATCACCAATGCAATATACATTTTGGATAATTTTTTTTTTTTAAAATTCCATCCTTTCCATGTTGTTCTTATTGGAAAACATTCTTTTGCCATTACTACAACCAAATAATTTTCTTTGGGTTGGGCATCACCTACCATTTCCTGATGTGTGTCAACCACAAGCCCCATTTAGCTAACTATTTCCTCTTGTGGGCTTGCATAGGAAGGTGTGTTTTGCCAATATTTCACATTCCTACTTGTTAATCCTACATTATTTGCCAACCTAGATTAGACTATAAGATACTATTATTCTACACAATTTGCTCTTTTATGATCTGGAGACTGGCATTTCTTATTGTTGCCAAAGTTTCAAAGTGCTGAATGCATTGTCCATTAACTCGTGGACCATGGTTTTCAAAAAAGTTAAGTGATTTTTAATTTATTTTTTGTGGACAGTGGTACTGGTACTAGTTATCTTTTAGTTTTACTATCCAGTATCTACTAGTGACTAGACATCACACATGCTAAGATAGGTTTGCAAATTTTATTGGGTAGTATTGTAGACTATAGTACCATAGCAGTAGTACTCTTTTTATGAGAATGAATCATATTATTGTCATTATATATATTCTAAGTAGTCTACTATCATAGTATTTGATTCATCACTCTTTGAATCTTTTGTTCAACAAAAAAGTTTTTTTTTTTTTGCAGCCTTTATCAGTTTGTAATGTCAAACAAGAGGGATAACAGGGGTTTTGGTAGGATCCTTGAAAGACAAGAGAGGCCATCATTACCAAAACATAGAACCATATCTGCATATATTGGTGGTGGAAGAGTTGGCAACCTACAAGATTCACAAATTAGATCTCCAATGCTTATTGAAAAAGAAGATTCATCACAAGTTCAAGACCATATTGAAGAAGTTTAAGTTGGTGAACCTAATATCTTAGTCAAGGATAGACTTGAACACAATTTGGAGGTACTTCCCCTAAGTAGGGAGTCACAAACTAATATTATAGAATCGGAGTCAGTTTTGGACCAGTCGAGTGAGAAAACCAAAAGTGATTTCATAAATCATATTCATGCACAAAAGCAAAAAATAAAATTGGAATCAAAAAAAGATTGATCTCCCTGGGATCTATCCAAAAAAAAATTTCAATTAAAATGGGTGAAAAGTTACTAGTTTATTGAATCAGTGGCTAATGCAATTGATGGTGAGCCTCCTATAGAATGCAGATGTAAGATTTACATAGAGATAATAAAGAAGGAAAAGAGGTTGCAACTTAACCTTGATACCACAGAAAAACATGTTACTAAATTTACAAAAAGGAAACTATAGATGGAGTTGAAAAATCCGTGCTAACTTGAAAAATAATAGAAATTTTTTTGCATATCAAGAATGCTGAAATATACAAGTTACACAAGCAATTACATGAGAAACATTTTGTAGTAAAAGGTTCCATTGAAGATTTCTTTGGAAAAGTAATGGAAGTACAAAATATGGGAAAAGTGGTTCAATTAAGTGTGGTCTTTAATATTTTGAATAGAGGGTGTCCTATGATAGACTACCCTTTAATTACTACTTTATTGTACTTTTTAAAAGTTTGAATATATCTGAACAATCATTATTCAGTAAACATCAGGTTAGAATGGGCTAGTTGTCTTGCACAGATTGAGAAAGAAGATATGAAGGAAAAAATAAAACACTCAAATTTCATTACATTTTCTCTAGATGAAGTTACAACAATTGGTAATACTTCATGGGTGTGCATGCATGTTTATACTATAATTGATCTTTGTCATCGACCCTTTCTACTATTTGTTGCTAAATTTACTTGTAATGCAATAGCCAAAAATTTATATGATTTATTAAAGTGTATTCTAATTGATTGTGGAGGTATGGATAACATGGAGATTGCCAAAAAGTTGGTATGTGTTGGAGCAGAGGGAGCTTCGATTATGAAAAGAAGAGACCCCTATCAAAAATCAGAGAGCTTTCCAAAAATGCAAGAAATTTAAAAAAATCTCTTCATTTGCGCTCTAGAGATTGATTTTGTCAAAACAGGCCAAATTTTTCAAATCGAGTTTTTGATCCTTAATACGACCTCAAAATTCAAAACACAAAAAAAGAACCCCCATTAGAATTGAAAACTCTTTCTGAAAATGTAAGTTTTTCTAAAAAATACGTTGATGTGTGACCAGAAATGACTTTTTATGAAAAAAAAAAAAAATCAGAACTTTCGCAAATCACGTCAAAATGCTTTGAAAATTATACTAGGACATTTTGAACACATAAAAAACCTACAAAAAAAAAATTCAGAACCAAACTCCAAGCGGTTTAAAAGATATGATCAAATCTTTAAACCAACTAGATTTTTGGCCTTCAAACCAATCTACTTATGGGTTGGCCTTAAAATAAAAGTGATAATTCTACAAAAGCATTTGATTAGATCTAATATGCTGCTATAAAAAATCAAAGATAAGAAATGAAAGAAAATGGAGCTAGAAACTTGATTCATGCCCCACGGTGTGCGCCAAAAATGTACACTTGATTTGTGTCACACTCTAAACCCTTCTATCCAAACGATTCCATGAGTTCGGAATGTTTGGATGCCGGCTTAGAGCTCCCTATCCATGGAGTACAAGAGAGTGTATTTCAAGTTCAAGGGCTCTCAAATGAGCTTTAGAGATACTCTTCTTGCTAATAAACCATGCAATGGGAGGTTCCAAAGACAAGATGCAAGAATGCAAATGTCCCAAGGAGTTCCTCAAGAATGCAATGCAAATGAAGATTAAGCTAGAATGAGATGCAAAGTGGAGCTATGATAAAACATGTATGAGAGTGTTACAATACCATTATTAAGCTATGTGAGATTAAGCTATATGTAAAAATGAAAGCTAAGCTAAGCTAGAATGGCATGATGCCATGGATGAGAGAATGTAGACAAGAAATAGAAGTTCTCCACAAAGCTCCAAAGAAACCTATTAGAAAACCTGCAACATAACAACATTCAAAATGAGGATTGGATGAGGGGGAAAGCTCTCTCCCTTTTAAAGTTATATGGATGGTAGAGATCAAGATGAAGATGGTGGATGATCAACGGTGGAATTTGAAAAGAGGAGTGATCCATGTGCACACACAAGTCAACCAATAGAATATAAGTTGACTTGTCATATAAGACAAAAGTCACAAAGCCTTTTCTTTTGAATGCAAAATAGAAAAAGGACTTTATGTGTGCACTTTAAGTGGGTTAGAAGAATGGGGTCTTTTATTTAATTAAAAGGGGACATGTTCTTTTAATCAAATAATGAACTTAGGATAGCATAGTCAAACTATAGGTTATAATCAAATAAATTGATTATTAGCAATTTGGTCTAGGTAAATGATTAAATTAATTTAGCCAAAATGTTGAAAAGGGGGCTAATAGTCTAGATGACCATTTTTAAGTGATTACAATTGTAACATAATGCATTTAACAAAATAAGATTTATTTTTTAAAATTTTTATTATAATTTATAATTATAAATCAACCTATAACATAATACATTTAACAATTACAAACAATTATAACCTTTTACAAATGACTCAATTTCAGATGACACTAAATTCCCTTTTATAGATACAAGGGAGCAATAATAGTTGTAGGTTGGTTTGTAATTACATATATAATCATATTATTACTACATAATACATTATGTATGTACAATCACATTGCCAATTGTACAATTTTTTTCATCTTCTATGTGTAGTAATAGTATGTCAATGCCTAGCTGTCTAACTATCCTAATATGCTAGATCTTGATTCCTATAACAATTAACATCAAAAAAAGTTGAAATTAAATCCAAAATTTGAAATTAAAAAGCAATAAGTAACAAAAAAATTATAGTACTATCACTTACTAAGTTGTTACTTCTTAGTGCTATTCGCTATGACTGTCACTGACTCTAACAGTAATAGTTTGAGAAGATGACCTGTTAGGATTAAATCATAGACATAAATAAAAATTACATGCAAATATAACCAATAACAAAAAATAATAGATCACACAGAAAATAACACAAGGCACCAAGATTTAACATGGTTTACCCAATCCTTGGGCTACATCCACCAAACAACAAGTCCAATATTATTACCATCCAAAGATTACAACTTGAATACAATTTATAATCCCTTATAGCTCAATACTGCCACAAGAACCAATTTCACATCACAAATTAATGAAAATACTTAACCCTAAGCCCTTTTATACAAGTAATTTTATGCCACTTTAGGGTTACAACATGTCGGCCATATGTTGGCCACAACGTCAGCCACGGCCAAAAAAGAATTTGTGGCCATGCCTCGAACCCCAAAGAATTTATGAAGTATGTACAATACTTTCCTAATCACTCACTACAAAATAACATTACCCAACTCCAATGATGTTCTTTAGGGTGCTCCATTATGCATTATTTAGAAGTTCTTATTTTTTTAGGTTGTAGCTAAATAGTTGTAAGCTCGTCAACAATTAATACTTTGAAGATATATTTTTACATGAATCAAGGAATTTATCTATAACTACATTCATTGTTGATAGTGGTTTGATGCAACTTGTAATTCTTTCTAGAGTGGTTTCCTTAGGCAAGTTTCCTAAATTAGAATTCATGGTATTGTGCAACTTTTTCATGTAATCTTCTTTTCCAATGAATTTGTCATCTGAGTCAGTAGGATTTGGTAATCCAACATTTAGCAAGTTTATTATGTTGTGATTCATCTTCATCAAGTCTCTAGAAGTAGATTTGAGAGCTTCATCTATTTCCATTAATTGTTCACAATTGTGACAGATAGCATAGGTCATTATAGAGGCACCCAAGCAGCTATTTATTCCTTAGTTTTTCAAATGCATGTCACTGGATCTCTGTACTTTATTCAAAAAAATTTTATCAAGATTTTTTAGGGAATTGGTGAAGATACTTCTTTTACCCTCAATATCTTTTTTAAAATTTTCAAAGACAACTTTGAGATTTCTATTGAAATCAAGCCGTTGAAACAAACTATCACTATTCTTCATTAGTTTGTCCTAATTTTCTTATTTGATAATCTTAACCATGTTTATTATAGTATCCTAGACATGATTGTTTTTGGAAGATGTCATTATATTTTGTGAAATTAAATTCTCCATCTTTTTCTTCATTTCAAACATCTCTATTTCACTCATTTTTTATATTTCCTCTAGTTTCCCTTGCCAATTAGTTGTTCTCTTCCTCTCATCCTCCAATTTATTCTTCAAATCTTGGATTGTTTTTGTAGTAGTTACCTCTTTTTTCTTCTCATCCATGAGTTCCATTTTCAAATCATGGATTCTATTTGTAGTGGCCTTCTTTTTCTTCTCATTTTCCAATTCCTTCTTCAAATCATGGAGGATTTGAGTAGACTCCTCTTTCTTTGCATTCTCCAATTCCTTCTTCAAATCTAAGATTTTCTTTGTAGTTGACTACATTTTTTTTGCATTCTTTGATTCTTTTTTCATATGGTGGATTGTGTTACTATTTATAGTAGTACTAGACTCCATTTTCTTCACATTCTCCAATTCCTTCTTCAAATAAAGGATTTTTTTTGCATTTGACTCCTCTTTTTTCTTCATATTCTCCAATTTCTTTTTCAAATTGTGGATTGTGTTTGCACTAGACTCTTCTATTTTCTTCTCATTCCCCAATTCCTTCTGCAAATTATCAATTATCCTTGCCTTAGGCTCCTCTTTTTTCTTTTCATTCTCTAATTCAATCTTCAAATTATTATTTTCCTTGACAGTAAAGTCCAGGTTAGTTTTCAATTTATTGTTGACCTGTGCACTACTCGATACAAACTTGAACAATTGTGTAGTAGAGGCTTTTTCATGCTAAATTCATTTTTTGTATACATCCAATTCTTTAGTTAAATTTTGTTGTTGTTCGTTCATCTGTTCTTGCTGAACAATTGCCTTCATAGAAGAAGAATTCTTTAACCTGTTTTGCAATTCTTTGAACCTATTGCCTATTTATTTCTCCTTCGTGCTCACATGATCAATGTCTGCCTATAACTTATAACTTTTCTATTTGCTTTGTAAGCCTTTTTTTTCCTCTCCACTTTCAGAAGTGTAGAGTAGACCATTTTGTTGCTTTCTTTTGATATATTGATTTTGTCAATATTTTTCACTTTTGAGAAATCCATTTGAAGATTGGTAACTTGTCCATTGTTACAATTTATTACATTTTCTAGTGGATTATCATCTCTAGCTAGAGGCATGACAACCATGAAGTTTATCATTTTAGTGTTTGAATCATATGTTAGAAATATACTATTAGTAGATCCCTAACATTCAGTAATTGCATCACTTTTTAGAGTCTTCATAATTTTCCTATTTCTTTTGCTTGTATGATCAAACTTTGATGCAAACTCCTTTAAACTAAAGTTTGGGTTTGCTTACACAATTGAGTGTTTGAAAGGTGAATTATCAATTGTATTGTTTTATTGTCCTCCAACTCTAGTTAAACTTACTCCATCTACAATTGTATTTTGAGGATTGCCAACATAGTAAAGATGGTCCAATCCAAATCTTAGTGTTTTGGGACTATTTTTTAAGGTTTTGTACAGAATCTACTAGCACATACATTGGTGAAGTAACCACAAATATTGCTTGTGTTGTAATTGTCATAACTTTTTTCTTTTTTTTCACAAGGTTCATCCATGCTAGTACCAATGCCAATGGGATCAATTACAACTAGATTTGAAGATTTAAAAAATATTGTGTTGGGATATTTTAAAAACCAAAAGTATAATGTTTTTTTCCCTTTCGAGATGAATCATCTTCAATCTCATTGGAGAGTCCAATGATTGGTTTACTTCCTCTTTTAGGTGGGTCTAGTATTGGAACTAGATTCCAAATCCTTTCAATACTTGCACCAATGGGCCCTATACATGCATAATCCATTTATTTAATAGAATCATTCATTTGAAGATTAACAATATGCCTACCCCTGGTTGATCCAAAATCTTGAATACCTTGAATGTCTCCATCAAACTTGAATTCCTTCTATCCTTGAATATTACTATCATTGCAACTGCCAAAATTATATAGTACAATTGGATGCTCTTTATTCCAATAATTTTCTAAAAATTTCATCCTCCTCAATTTCCTCAAATCCTATTAAGGTCTTTGGTTCACCCAAAGTTTCCCTCATTTTCCAAAAATCAATCATCTTGGTTTGACACCAAAATTCAAATGTAAATGCCTTTTTAATTGCTTCTGGCATAGAACTCTTAGAAGGTTGAGATTTTTTCTTATAGAAATTTAAGTATGTCAGAGGCTTTGATTTGTGTGACTCTAATATGTGCAATGTCATAATTTGGAATGACAATTCTTGCATTGAAATATTATTCTTTGTTGGATGTTTCTCCATCTCTTTCTTAACCTCATCCCATGAATCTATGTTTTTTGACTTTTCTATCAATGAAATCTCCTGATGTTGATATTTTCTTGCAAAGTTCCCATTGGCAATAAGTCTTTATTTTATTATGTTCAATGGATCATAATTCCAATGATTGACAAAATCAAAGCCAAAAAAATTTACCAATTCATTTGCCACTTTGAAAGCCATTCTCTCAAATGCGAGGCCTCCAACTGCAAAAGGCAAGGAAGAAAATATCATTTTCTTTTGTTGTCTAGTAAAAAGTGCATTTGTGCTCTCCATCTTTCATACATATTCCAGTGAAAAAACTCTTTCTGTAACATGCATTGGAAGTTTGCATAGTTCAACCACTAAACTATAAAACCTTAAGACAATGTACTCTTCGATGAAGAAGCAGTCAGCCAATTGAATTTGACTTCCTAGTTGAATGCAATCTTTAGAAGAAATAGACAATCTAGGAATCGAAGTGCCTATAATTTTTTGGTAAATAAGTGCCAAAAAGAAGTCTACAAAATAGTTGTAGTTATTATTGTTAGCAGCCATCCTCATCTTATGTGTCCACTCATATACTGAACTTGGAGTCTCTAATTTCTTTTGGGTTTTCTCATCAAACTTATAGACCTCAATATCAAGCTTGTTGTTCTCTGTCTCAAATATTGGGTGATGCTTTGCTAAAAGAAGGTAGCACAAGTAACTTGTCAACCTAAATGTATTCATCTTGCCCGTAGTTGTACTTTTTTTAATCATTAGTAATTGTTCTTGCATACATTCAACAATATGTTGAACAAAATTATATCTTACATCTACCTTCTCAACTGACTAACCTTGATAGTGGATATTGTAAATCATTTCAAGAACACTGGCCCCTACTTCCTTGTTACTATCCAATCCCAAACAAAATGATAATAAAGAAATAGTATTATGAACCCATGGCACAAAAATGTTATACTGATAAGGAGGCTTATGGTCTATGTCTAGTGTAACTGTAACACTAGTATGATAAGTAGACGACTCTAAGTTTATTAAACCCTTAATCTATGAATCTTGAAAAACTCTATCTAGTTTGTCATAAGCCGATGCTAGTTTATCCAAGTCAATGCACTCGTTAAAGCTTTCTGGTTTAAACCCTAGTCCTAAGTCTAACAGAGTGAAATATTCACTCTCAGTTATGGATAAAATTTTCTCTTGAGTGTTTTGGTTTACAATTTCCTTTCTATTTTCATCATAATTCTAAGCACAAAGCATTACAATTTTAGGGCAAGGGAATATTTCGAGTACAACAAGGTTTGCTAATCCAGTAACCAAAGCAACTAGTTTATTTGTATGTACATGAATACTTTTTTTATATTTGTAATAATTTCTCCCATTTTGTGGATCTTTCCACTTTTTAGACAATGAATGTCTAATTCCCATGATTCCCAAATCTCCATGAATAATAGGATAAAAAATATCACAACATTCATCAGTGAAACCTGGGTTTGTAGCTTGCCTGAGTTCTATAATGTCTTTCTTTTCCTTTATACTTACACTCATACTAGAGGTTTTTAACTTTATTTTTCCCATGCCTACTACTAGTTGTGACACAAAAAATTTCTTCAATCCCTATCTAAAAAAATTGTAAAGTGTAAACATAAGACAATAAGAATCAAGATTTCTATTGCTACAAATGGCACTAAATTTTTTAAAAAAAATATAAATACCTGAAATCAAGAATCGAGATTCAACAATATTGGTGCTAATAGATACTCAATCAATTGGTGTTGTCCTGTGATACTCAAGTTTCCACTTTTAGTCTTCAAAACACAAAGTAGAAGTTAGTTAGTCTTTGAAAAGTCAAAATTTGAAAACCCTATCATATCAGACTCTCGATTTTGATAATTTTGAACTTCATACTCTAAAAACACAAAAGGTTAATAGCTAAAAGTTAAAACATAAGTATTAAGTAATTAATGGTTTTAAGTACTTTACTAATACTATGTACAATGTACATGTAAATGACATCAAGACTACATTTGAGTGTTGAAATTTGTTCATTTTAAATAAATTAATTAATAAAAATTGGACTTAATAATTGATATAATTTTCATGTCAATTTGTGGAATGTTATCATTGTTTTCAAGAGTCATCCAAAATTGTGACACTTGTCAAGGACACATGTCACAATTCTGTATGTTTCTTGACAACTGCGATAGCATTCCCAAAATTTACCCGAAGTTCATCTCGAGTTGTTGATCTATCTTTTGCTTAACAATCACCGAGTCAAGATTAAGTAGTAATTTTTTAAAAGACAAAACATAATAATTATTAATATTAACCGAGTCTTGACACTTAATTGAGCTTTTCAATGATTGGACACATGTCATGATTCTAAATGAATCTAGGCACATGGAAAAACATTCCCAAATTGGTCTAGAATTCATCTCAAGCCGTTGATCTTTCTTTTAGTTAACGGTTGGGAGTTGAGACTCAGACATAACTATAACTAATAAGAAAGAATCTTCGACTACATGTATCTTGATTTCAAGTAGAAATATAATTTAACTTTAATCTTTTAAAATTTGCCCTGAAATAGAGCCACAGTTGTTGATCTATATATCATTGAATGGTCTAAATTAAATCATTAATTGTTAAAATTTTTGCATAACTAATATTAATTATTTAAATTATAATTTCGGGGAGATGACCCAATATTTGAGCAGGTTTGAATAGTCGATCACCCTATCGTGAACATAGAGTCCAATCTTCCAACACATTTTTACTATATATTGTAATTAATTGATCTATTTGTACATATAAAAAATATTCAAACACTGATAAAAAAATATACCAATACTTGAACACATGAAAACTTATAAATGTTATAGAAAAAATAAAAATATGAATTCATTAATGAGTAAAATAAATAACTTTTTGTCTCAAATAAAATATCATAGCTATTTCATATATGTGTGTCACTCAAAACATAATATGTTCAATTAAATAAACATTGATATCTTAATGTACAAATACTACTCTTATGTGTACAACTATTGGGGTAGCAATGTATATGCATAGAGTAAATCATGTCAATAATATATCTCATCACAAATATAAACAATGAATAATAATAAACGCTTTGTATTTTTTGATGAAATTTGTGAGATTGTCAAAAACTTTTAGTGTTCAACTAATGGTCCCTTTGTGTTGGTTATAGGTTGAATTTATATAATAATGTGTTATTTTGTAACAACAAATAATTATTTTTTGTTGAAGTATTTGTCATTTTGTGTTATATATAGAAAATATTTATGATTAATAATAACTATTTGGTCCATTTAAGTTGCATATATGTTACATTTCATATAGTTGTAAAATATTCTATTAACAACAAATAATAATTTTAAATTCAATTATTAGATATTTTTAGATTAAGCTTTGATCGAATGTTTAAAAAGTCATTTTTTGGACACATCTCACTAGGTGCACTATTTTAACGAGTTGTGTGACGACTCACAACTTCAAACCTTAGTTGTATCTTGTAAGTTTCAATGTCCATTTTACATTTTTTTTAAAATAGTCTTATGATATCCCATGTAGTAGCTACATGTTGATGAAGTTAGCCCTCACAATTACTGGTTGCTCTCCCCTATCTTATTATTGCACAATACAAATTAAAACTTAAATCACAAAATGCAATAACCAGTTGCAAAGATATAAATTATTTGAAGTTCTCGATGATTTCCAAAATCCATGATTTGGATGAATAAAATTAAACATATAAAATTAATGAAACATCAAATTTTTCAAAAATATAAAATTATAATTTGTAAATTGTAATCAATTATCATTCATCGATCATTAATTGCTTGATAATGATAACTTGATTTAATAAATCGTAGCATTTTTACTAAATTATAATTGATTTAGATTATAATCAATATTTGCTAAATAGCTTTAGCTTGATAATGATAAGTGATAACTTAATTTAAATTTAAATAACTGTGACATTTTTCATTTAATTTAAAATATGATAAAAAGTTAAAAATATTATGATAATCATGATATTTAAATAAATTTACATTTCAAAATAGGAAAAAATGAATAAATAAATTAGTATTCAATATTTTATATGAACATTTATATATAAGTTATAATTTAAGCTCTTTATTTTCAAATCAAATTTCAATATTATCTATACAATTTATATTGCATGATCATTGATCAAGATTCATGATTCATGAATCATGATCTTACATGTATCATAAGTTTAACTTTAACAAACTATTTTTTTATTTATTTAATACTTTAAAACAAATTAATAATAGTTAAAATTATTATAACTAATAACTATTAACTTGCATGGCCCTTGCCCCTATGTTCATATATTATTGAATCTTACAAGGTTTGAAATTTAAAGGACATACATATACATATTACAAATTTACAAATTTTTATTGGATAATTTTCAATTGAATAATTTTTTACTATAAATCATTAATCAAATATGAAACCATAAAGGAATTGTTGAAACCTTTTTTTTTTAATGTTTCTAGCTTTATAACTATTAACAGCTAATTTTTTATAACAAAGTCATAGACTAACATTTCAACAGTGCATCGAGATGCCAAAAATAGAGTCATGGACTAACAAGAATAATGATTTGAGAAACAAAAAACTATCATTTTCATTGATAATATTCTAGATTGTACAATGTACATAATACTAATTCATAGCATAGATATTCAAAATAGCTGATTAAATCAACGTAGTTTTACTATTTCATAATTTACATTAAAGGGCAAGGCCCAATCCGAAGAAAAATAGATATCTTAAAAACATTTTTACCCAAAGGGCAAAGGTCAAGGAAACAAGATTCAGAAAATTGGGAACAGGGAACTAGGGAACAGGGAAGCTAGAAGCATCAGGAACCTAAAGGGCCAAGGGCTTGAAGTCTTCAATTAGAAAGGTCTTCAAGCCCCTCTAAGAGGGATCCCTTGGAGAAGATGATGTTGCTAAACTCATCCAACCATGTGAAGTTGGTCTCACTAATGCCATCCAACAATAACCACTTCTATAGAAAATCTCTCCTGAACTACACCCACTTTCGATGGTGAGTCAATTTTCATTCATTCATGTTGAGTAGGATGGGATGCTTTTGTATAATGCTCCCTATACCTTTCTCCCAACACTTTTCTATTACATTTGCAAAAGGGATGCTAATGCTCAGCCCTAGTACTTGCTCAACCAATACAAAAATTTTGATGTCATCTTCTAAAAAAGGTTTCCTTTAAAATTTTATGTAGAAGTATCAGAATGTCTACTTTATTGCCTCCAAGGTTGAGAACATACATGAGGAAGTGGGAAGTAATATCTACGGACATGTGATACCTCCTATCATTTCTTAAGAATTCATGGTCAAGGAGCATGAATAAAGCATGACAAATAAAAGAACCATTGGCATCTTCCTTGCAAACCATGGCTAGGACATCATCAAGTATCATGCCAAAAAAGGGCTTTTGCAGACTCAATGTAGTATATTTCAAGAAAATTGGTGTATCCATGACTAAGAAACTCTACGAACTAAAAAACTCTATAAATTGAATTCAGATTTGAGAATTTGAGAAATGATAATGAAAGAGGAATTCAAGAGGCTAATTAATGACAGTTCCATTAAATTGTTTGGCATTCACGATCTTTCATATCTTGTTTTTTCATATTCCTATTCATTTTCAAGTGTACAAAATGTAGTCACATTAATGTTGGACAATCGGAGTGCCTACCAAGGTTGCTGTAAGTGGAATGTAATAATTGTAACTATCAGTACCACATTTATGATTTTAATCTTGATGTGATATTCACTAAATTCTAGTTAATGGTTTCCATGCAAAACTTACCACATGTTTCCATTCTAGAGAATATCATGTGACTCCAGGTCTTTTCAAGCAACTAGCCCCAAAATGCATCTTCTTTCATTGATCTCTAATTAATCAATGGTCGATAAAACTATTGTATTAATGATATAAAAGCGATGGTAGCCAACTTGGTAATGGTGACACTAATTTAATGACATTATTAATAATAGACCTAAGACAATATACAAGTTGAAGTGACTACTTAGTAGTCAATACAATCAATAGCCAATACACGTGTAGATTCACTTTCAAATTAAACAATTTTTTAGTTTACCACTAAAGATTAGCCCTACAAAACAAGTAACTCACCTCTGACATTATTAATTCATTTTTGGCAAGGGAAAAAATAGTCATCATTTATTTATCTGTCATCAAGAAAAAAATTAATTCACCACATTTAAAATGAGTTTTGCTAGGGCAAGAAAAAAATTGCCAACTCACAATATTTTATTTCCTTACATAGAACAAAAAAATCACCCTTGACATTAAAATTTTCCCGCCCACAAAATGTTGGATTTGCCAGCATTTTAGGCATTTTCTTGGGAGGGGTTTCTTAAAGTTATCCCTATCGTCTAGCTTTTGTGATTGTATGAATGTGTTTAGTCTTGTATACTTGAAAATTCAATGAATATGAATGACCAAACTGCAAAGATTTGAGCTATACTATAAGTCTATATCAGCATTGTGTTCATTTTCAAAGAAAATAATACAAAGGAAAATTCTACATATATGTGTATCTAAATTTTGTCTCCTCCCTTGTATATTTGTGATCTTAATATTGAAATGAGCAATGCTCTTTCAATTTAATACAATTCAAATAAATTATATATATTTTATTGATTTCTTTCAGTTCAAAGAACTACGTAATTACTTTCAATAAGTGGTAGAGTTTTGGGTATATAAGAAGGATATGATAAGAATGAGATTCAGAGTCCACTATTGACAAATTTAATTACAAGTCAATTGAATAGGTCTAAAGATTACTTGTTTTGACTCTATCTAACAATGGATATGGCATTGATCAATTAATTTTAGTTACAAGTTGATGGTTATACAATGGAAAAATATACATATCAATCAAAATCAATTTTCTATTTTATGTAATGAAGAACTAAAAGTGTTGGTCAATACTTATTTGTGATAGTTTTCCTATTGATTATACTTAGCTATTGTAGTCAAGGAATTTGTTGCAAACCTAAAAAGATTTGTGACCAATATCTACTATAAGGGATAAGGTTTGAAAGAAGAGATATCAGTGAGCAAGTTTCTTAAAGAACATCAAATACCTATCACACTTATATCCCTAAGGTTTCCCCACCTTAGCCTTGTAGAGCCTAAAGTGAAGGGAGTCCTAGTGACTCTATTGATGTTGGCCCAAAACTAAGATTTAACTCTGCATAATATAGGATTTAGTTGATCCTTATGCTTGTCCTTATCTTAGGTTTCCTTGTATTGGATTTAAATCTACCTAATATGTACCTTACCAGAAATAACTCTAACAAGGTGCATTTCCAAACCATAATTCATAGGGAGTCTTGATTGTACCTTTTTTGATATGCACCCTATTCATGGTGTATACTTCTATGTTGATTGCTTCTATCTAAAATGTCTTGGACACATCATTCTTAAACATCATTATTCTTTTTGCTTCTATTACAGACCTATTATTTTTTTCAACTATCAAATTTTTCTCAGAAGTCTTAGGTCCTGATAGTTGTTTCTTAATACCATTTTCTTAACAAAAGATATTAAACTCTCTAGAAGTAAACTCTCTAGCTCTATTTGATCTCAAACATTTTATCTTTTCTCCAAATTCATTCTCAACTCTATTATTGAACAACTTTAACTTTTCAAATGCCTTAGACTTTTCTTTAAGAAATGTTACCTATGTCATTCTAGTGAAATCATCAAAAAAAATCATAAAGTACATTTCATCATAGAATCCTCTTGTTCTAATAGGACCACTCAAGTCTGTATGGACAATCTCCAATTTCATTGTAGTAGTAAACTTCTTGTTGGGAAAAGAAAGTTTCTTCTACTTAGCCATAACACATTTTGCAAACAAAATTAGTAGGTTTCATGATTCTAGGTAGATCTCTAATAACAAATGTACTACTTGTTGGATACAATTAAGTAATTGCGTATTGTCTTTGATGTTACACAAATGTCATATCAGTTATCAGACAGAGTCTACCGAGTTCTATCAACCAGGAAAACAGTTTACAGAGTCTACCGAGCTCAGTCGGTCAGTAAAAACCTTTTGCAGTGTATACCGAGCATTCCGGTATGTCACACGGTGAGTTAGTGTTAATCGAGTTCACTCGGTAAGCTAAGGAAAGTTTAGTTCTTACCGAGATCACTCAGGTATCAAAGGATTTTGTTGCGAACGGTTAGTGTTAACCGAGTTCGCACGGTAAGCTAAGGAAAGCCGAGTTTTCACCGAGCTCACTCGGTAGTCAAAGACAGCTTTTACCGAGTCCAGTCGGTTTCCAAAGGAAGTGGCAGGTTTACCGAATTCCCCGGTAATTGTAGTTTTTACCGAGTTCTGCCGGTTAACATAGGAAGGAATTTTTTGTTCTGTATTGACCGAGCAGCGTCGGCCAGTGAAAGTTTTTTTTCAAGCCAACTTTGGAATATGTTTCGTCAAGTTGGTTGGGCAAGCCGACTTTGGAATTGTTTTGACAAGTTGGTTGGGCCGACCTGGTATTATGAATAATATATAAAGAGGTGCTCAAGATGAAAAAAAATAGTAGAGAAGAGAATGAATATACGAAAAGTGCAAGGAAGAGACTTTCGTGTGCCTAAGCAGAATTGAGCAGAGGGAAATCTTGGAGCTGCAGAGATATATTTGATCAGTAAGGATCTTGTGGAGCAAAACTGAGATCTGTATTCAGCAAGATAAGTTGCATGTATTTTCAGATCATTCATTGTTGCTTTCTAACCATTGTAACAGTGATTCCAAAATCTCCTAACAGAGTTGGTTTAACAGCCATTTCATAAATCCTTTAACAGGGTGGCAATTCAGTTGAATTGTTCAAAAGACCTCTTACAAGGCCACTCCTAATAGGGTGATTAAATCCTCTAACAGGGTCACACCTAACAGTGTGTTTTGTAACCTTTAACAGGGTTGGCTCCTAACAGGGCTCACTTCAGAAGAGTGAAAATTGGTGACTAGTTGCTGGTGGTTTTTCCCATATTGGGTTTTCACGTAAATCTAGTGTCTACTGTGTTAATGATTACTTTCTTTTGCATAGTCGCTTATTTCAGTAAATGCTTCATAAATTAACTAAACACCTATCAAGTTTTAAGCAGTGATTTTTGTAGCAGCAGCAACTAAGTTTAAGGCATCTTTGGGATTTTTGAAAATGTTTTTGTGGTAACTGATTCACCCCTCCCCTCTCAGTTACACCATCTTCATTTTCCAACAATTGGTATCAGAGCTTTTGGTGCTTGCAGGAGAAGATTTCAAAGATCTAAGCCAAAGATCAAGATGTCTTATAAGAGGGAAATCCCAAGGCTTAACCGAAACAACTTCTCAGCATGGAAAGGATTAATGAGACTTCATCTAGCTTCCATTGGTGACACTGGTCTGAAATATCTTGATGAGAAATATGTAGAACCATCAGGTACATTATCAGTCAATGACATTGCTATAAAGAAGACTCATAACATTATGATGATTGATATTGCATCTGCCTTGAGTTATGAAGAGTTTGATGATATCAAGGACTGCACTACTGCCTATGAAATGTGGGAAAGACTGAAAGAGATCTATGGTGGAGATGACAATGTTAGAAGAGCCAAAGCTGAAAGTCTAAAAGGACAGTTCGATCAGATAAAAATGAAAGAAGATGAAAATATTGCCAAATATGTTGAAAGAATTAAAGCATGTGTCAGTGCTATCAAAGCTTCTGGAGGAAGTATCAGTGAAGAGACAGTCATAAGTAAAGTTCTTAGAACTCTACTTCCAGTTTATGCCATCAGGGTATCAGCCATTCAAGAAAGAAGGTGTGAGGCCAATCACAAGATAAACCTAGAGGCCATAGTTGGAAGATTGACAGCATTTGAATTAGATAATTTTGATAATTATGTTCCAGCTGCAAAGAACATTGAGTCTGCATTTGAAGCCAAGCTCTCACTCAAGGACAAAGGCAAAAAGAAGAAGGAATCTCAGTCAGAGAGTGAAGATCAATCAGATCAGAGCTCTGACAGCGACCTTGAAGTAATTGAAGCCCTACTTGCAAAGAAATATTCAAGAGGAAGAGGTAAGTACAGAGGTAAAGTACCCCTAATCTGCTTTTCATGTGAAGAAGTCGGTCATATTGCTGCAAGATGTCCAAACAAGAAAGATAAAGATGAAAAGAAAGATAATAAATGGAACAGTAAGAAAGATTTCAAATCATTTAAAGATAAAAGTAAGAAATCATGTTTTATGGCTAAAGATTCTAATGATTCTAATGATGAAGAAGAGGATGAGATTGTTTACATTGCTGTAAAAGATGAATCTGACAATGAAGAAATGGAACTCATCTCTGACATAAGTAAGAATGATACATGGATCATTGATAGTGGCTGCTCACATCATATGACTGGAGATAAAACAAAGTTTGATCAATTTGAAGAGTATGATGGTGGCAGTGTAAGATTTGGAAACAACGAACCTTGTTGCATCAAAAGAAAAGGAAGAATCACTCTAACCCAGGAACTTGTATGTGATAATGCTTATTGGGTAGAAGGACTAAAGCACAATTTATTGAGTGTGGCACAGTTACTCAACAATGGACTCAAAGTAGAATTCATCCAAGGCAAAGCAAGACTGCTAAACGATAAAGGAAAGCTAATTGGATCTGGTATTCAAACTAAAGGTAACTTGTTCTATCTTGAACTTGATGAACATTCATGTTTTATTGTTCAAATAGAAGAGAGTTGTTTATGGCATAAAAGATTATGTCATGTGAATTTTGACAATTTGGTAAAGATAAGCAAATTCAAGAAAGTGAGAGGCATTCCTGATTTAAAGAAACCAGAGGTCGGTTTATGCAAGAATTGTCAAATTGGAAAGATGGGTAAGTCTAGTTTCAAAAGCAAAAATTATCAGTCTGAAGATTTATTAGAAATTGTGCATACTGACTTATGTGGACCTATTGAAACTGAAAGCTATACTGGTGAAAAATATTTCATTCTTTTTGTTGATGATTATTCAAGAATGATGACCATCATGTACCTAAGGAAAAAATCAGAAGCATTTGAAAAGTTCAAATGGTATTTGGCAAGAGTAGAAAAAGAAACAGGGAAAAGATTGAAATGCCTAAGGTTAGACAGAGGTGGTGAATTTATTTCACATGAATTTAATAACTTTTGTATTGAAAGAGGAATCAAAAGACAGGTTTCAGCACCAGGTACACCTGAACAAAATGGCATAGCTGAAAGAAGGAATAGATCCATCATGGATTTTGCAAGAACCTTGATGATAGAAAAGAATGTTGCTATCAAATACTGAAAGGAGGCTATCAGTACAGTAGTTCATACCTTAAACCGAGTACAATTAAAAAAGGACTCATTCAAAACTCCCTACGAAATATGGTATGGCTATAAACCCAATGTAAGTTATCTGAAAGTATTTGGAAGCAAATGTTATATCTTGAAAGAATCTAGAAAAGGAAAATTTGATGTAAAAGGTGATGAAGGTATATTTCTTGGATACTTATGTAAGAGTAAAGCATATAGATGCTTAAACTTATCTGCTCACAAAGTCATAGAAAGTATACATGTGAAAGTTGATGAATTTGCAGAAAAGACTGAAGAAGAAAGCAGAAAAGAACCAGAAGATTACAAAAGATTTGTCTTCAGTGATTCAGATATAATATCAATTGCATCAGAGAATCAGAAATCTTCTTCTACCGAGTCATCACTAACCGAGTTGCAGGAAACATCTACCGAGCCAACATCTACCGAATCAGAAAATACCAAGTTAGAGATTACCGAGCCTGAGGTAACTAAGCAGGTACATACCGTGCCAGTTGATACCGAGCCAGACCAAACCGAGCAAGGAGGAGAAATGCAAGAAGATAACGACAAAATTCATCCAAAAGAAAAAGAACCTGTTCTAGCCAAATATGTCAGGAGACATCATTCAGCAGATCAGATCATTGGAAATAAATCTGATGGAACCATCACAAGAAGTAAGTTGAAAGGTACTTGTTTACTTGCTGATTTTGAACCTAGAACTGTCAAAGATGCATTAGAAAATGATAATTGGATTGAAGCAATGAATGAAGAAATAGAGTAGATAGAGAAGAACAAACATGGACTCTTATACCCAGGCCTAAAGACAAAAATGTAATCGGTACAAAGTGGGTTTTCAGAAATAAGTTGGATGAAAATGGTAAAGTATCAAGAAACAAAGCTAGATTAGTGTGCAAAGGATATTCTCAAGAAGAAGGCATAGATTATGGAGAAACTTTTGCTCCTATTGCTAGATTGGAAGGTGTTAGAACCTTATTAGCATATGCTACCTACAAAGGATTTAAAGTTTATCAGATGGATGTCAAGTCAGCATTTCTAAATGGTATACTGGATGAAGAGGTCTACATTGAACAACCTGAAGGTTTTATTGATCCAGATAAAAAGAACATGGTTTGAAAATTACACAAGGCATTGTATGGTCTGAAACAAGCCCCTAGAGCATGGTATGAAAGATTGCATAGCTATCTTATTCAAATTGGATTTCAAAGAAATAATGATAACAGTAGTTTGTATATCAAGGAAGGACCAGAAAATAAGATTGTCCTGGCAGAAATATTTGTAGATGATACTATTTTTACAGGGAATGATGATCTTTGCAAAGAATTTTCAGAACAAATGAGCAAGGAATTTGAAATGTCAATGTTCAGTGAAATCAAATTCTTTGTGGGACTTCAAATTCAGCAGAACAAGAATGGCATCTACATCACTCAAGCAAAATATATCAAAGAGATATTGAAAAAGTTTGGTATGGAAGACTGTAAACCAGTTGGAACTCCCATGTGTACTAGACTAAAACTTACCAAAGAAGATGATTCAAAGGAAATAGATCAGACATTGTACAGATCTATAATTGGAAAGTTGCAATATGTAGTTCATACTAGGCCAGATATTGCTCTTGCAGTTGGAATTGTGGCAAGATTTTTAGCCAAACCAAGAGAAAATCACATGATGGCAATCAAGAGAATAATGAGATATCTGAAAGGAACTGAAGATTATGGATTATGGTATAAACTTGGAGGAAACCTAGACTTAAAAGTGTTTACTGATGCTGATTGGGCAGGAAACCTTGACGACAGAAAAAGCACAAGTGGAGGTGCATTCTTTCTTGGAAAGAGGTTGGTTTCTTGGATAAGCAAAAAGCAAAATTGTACAGCTCAATCAACAGCAGAGGCAGAGTATGTTGCTGCAGCAGTAAACTGTTCTAATATTGTTTGGTTCAAGCAATTGCTACAAGGCATGAAGATGGAAATCAAGGAACCAGTCGTCATGTTTTGTGATAACACAAGTGCAATCAATATATCTAAAAATCCAGTAATGCATTCTAAGACTAAGCACATTGCAATCAAGTATCACTTTGTCAGAGAATTGGTGCAGGACAAGGAAATTAGATTGGAATATGTGCATACAAAGGAACAGATTGCTGACATATTCACAAAGCCTTTACCTAAGGATGCATTTTTGTATCTCAGAGGTAAGTTAGGGGTTATTCCCCTATCTGAAGTTCACTAAAATAAATTTTAGTAATGCATCAGCTCTTACAGAATTGAACAATCATCAGTTGATGCAACAAATCAAGGAAATATTGCATATGAATCAGTACTAAAGGTACAATGAAATTCATTTGAAATTAGATGGTCTTTGGCATGTGTTGTCAAAGAGGGAGAGTTTTACTGTCATATCTTTTCCAAAATCCGAAATTTGATTAAGTAATTTCTTCACAGAGGGAGATTACTGTAAGAGGGAGAGTTCTCTATCTTAGAGGGAGAATTCTTAATTGTGTTGTGTTGCAATAGACTTGCTTTCAAATTTCATTTCTGCTATGACATGTTGTGTTGCCATCAATGCCAAAGAGGGAGATTGTTGGATACAATTAAGTAATTGTGTATTGTCTTTGATGTTACACAAATGTCATATCAGTTATCAAATAGAGTCTACCGAGTTCTATCAACCAGGAAAATAGTTTACAGAGTCTACCGAGCTCAGTCGGTCAGTAAAAACCTTTTGCAGTGTATACCGAGCATTCCGATATGTCACACGGTGAGTTAGTGTTAACCGAGTTCACTCGGTAAGCTAAGGAAAGTTTAGTTCTTACCGAGATCACTCAGGTATCAAAGGATTTTGTTGCGAACGGTTAGTGTTAATCGAGTTCGCACGGTAAGCTAAGGAAAGCCAAGTTTTCACCGAGCTCACTCGGTAGTCAAAGACAGCTTTTACTAAGTCCAGTCGGTTTCCAAAGGAAGTGGCAGGTTTATCGAATTCCCCGGTAATTGTAGTTTTTACCGAGTTCTGCCGGTTAACACAGGAAGGAAGTTTTTGTTCTGTATTGACCGAGCAGCATCGGCCAGTGAAAGTTTTTTTTCAAGCCGACTTTGGAATATGTTTCGTCAAGTTGGTTGGGCAAGCCGACTTTGGAATTGTTTTGACAAGTTGGTTGGGCCGACCTGGTATTATGAATAATATATAAAGAGGTGCTCAAGATGAAAAAAAAATAGTAGAGAAGAGAATGAATATACGAAAAGTGCAAGGAAGTGCAAGGAAGAGACTTGCGTGTGCCTAAGCAGAATTGAGCAGAGGGAAATCTTGGAGCTGCAGAGATATATTTGATCAGTAAGGATCTTGTGGAGCAAAACTGAGATCTGTATTCAGCAAGATAAGTTGCATGTATTTTCAAATCATTCATTGTTGCTTTTTAACCATTGTAACAGTGATTCCAAAATCTCCTAACAGAGTTGGTTTAACAGCCATTTCATAAATCCTTTAACAGGGTGGCAATTCAGTTGAATTGTTCAAAAGACCTCTTACAAGGCCACTCCTAATAGGGTGATTAAATCCTCTAACAGGGTCACACCTAACAGTGTGTTTTGTAACCTTTAACAGGGTTGGCTCCTAACAGGGCTCACTTCAGAAGAGTGAAAATTGGTGACTAGTTGCTGGTGGTTTTTCCCATATTGGGTTTCCACGTAAATCTGGTGTCTACTGTGTTAATGATTACTTTCTTTTGCATAGTCGCTTATTTCAGTAAATGCTTCATAAATTAACTAAACACCTATCAAGTTTTAAGCAGTGATTTTTGTAGTAGCAGCAACTAAGTTTAAGGCATCTTTGGGATTTTTGAAAATGTTTTTGTGGTAACTGATTCACCCCTCCCCTCTCAGTTACACCATCTTCATTTTCCAACACTACTATCCTTCACAATGTTATCAAAGTTTATATGAAAAAATATTCTATGCCATAATCAACTGTTATCCACTTTTTCAACCAAACAAGTCATCTCTCTAGGGTTCAATTGAAACAAAATTACCTCTAGATATTTTTCTTATTGTTATTAACTTACCATATTTATCTTTTATAATGCATATTTTCTCCGTGAATTGTAACTAATAACCTTTATCAACCAAATTTAAAAAACTCAATAGGTTATGCTTTAATCCATCAACAAAATAAATTTCATTGGTGTATTCTTTTTATCACAAGTAATAGATCCTATGCCCGTGATATGACAAGCTGCATTGTTACCAACTCTAACAATTTCTCCATCATGATTTTTAAACTTAAAAAACTTATTCATCATCTTCATTTGCATACAAACAATCTCT
Organism: Cupressus sempervirens; assembly: GCA_028749045.1. Classification (NCBI taxonomy): domain Eukaryota; kingdom Viridiplantae; phylum Streptophyta; class Pinopsida; order Cupressales; family Cupressaceae; genus Cupressus; species Cupressus sempervirens. The sequence goes on along the minus strand of CM053788.1, from coordinate 407,096,885 downwards.
AGGTCTTCTAGACTTGAAATTATTCTTATATGTTTTCTCTCTTTTAGGACACTTAGAAGCATAATGACCAAATTTATTGCAAGTCCAATATTTAAAAATTCTCTTACCATCCGGTTCTCTTCTTAAAAGTAGTCCAATTTATTCTTCAATTATTCTATCCTCCTCAGATCTAGATCTTATACTACTAGCATAGTCTCCATTGGTTCTTGCACTTTTTGATAAATAATGATGAATACTTAATGCACTACAGACTATTTCCACTCTAGGAAATTCTCTAGATTTCTTTAAGATCACTTCCTTTGCTTCCAATCCTCCAAGTAAAGTCTCTATGGTAAACTTCTCAGTGCAAGGTATCAATAGTTCAATCATTTGCACTACTTGGTTGAATGGTGGTGTCAAAGTTTTCAAAATCTTCCATAAAATCTCATCTTCCTCTTTATATCCTTGGCAATATTTGATTCTTGCAACAATTTATGATATTCTACCAACATAGCTTCTCACTTATTCATCTTCCATCATTCTAGCATCTTGAAATAAGTATATCCAATTTTGTAGTCAGATTCTTTTAGCATGTTTATCACCTTCAAAAATATACTCTAAGGCTATCTAAATTTAATGAGATGTCTATAAGGATTTTACTTGATTGTATTCATTTTTTAGGAAGAGATGACAATAATGTTTCTCTAGCAAGCATATTACAGATAAACATATCTCTTTCAACTTCACTGCATTCGTCAAGTTTTTTTTCTTCCACAAGCTCCTTTTCATTCTTTGTCATTAGCCAATATCCTAGATGTATACATAGAAAATATATCTTCATCTTCTCTTTTCAAGTATGGTAGTTAACTCCATCAAATTTAGAACTCTTTTCTAAAATGACCTACCATTGATCTCCCAAAGTTGATAAGGTTTTTCTTCAAGGACCTGATGCCCTGATACCAATTATTAGAAAGTAAAGTCCACCAAGATAACTGAGAGGAGGGGAAGGGTGAATCTAGTTATCCAATTGTTAAAACACTTATCAACCTTATTATTCTTTAAGCATATGAATAATATAATAAAAAACCATAACAAGATACTCGTACGCAATAACACCATACATGTTAACTAGGGAAACCCTTGATCAAAGGGAAAACCCTAGTGGGGTTGGTACCCACAAAGTAATGTACTAATATAAATGTTCCTTGTAAGTGAATGGACTATGTTAGGATCCAATGAAATAGATTTAGTACATTTCAATCCTTGTTAGGAGACTTTAAATCCCTGTTAAGAGTTGTGTCAACCCTATTAGGAGTTGTAGAAAGAAGATGGACCCACTATCTAAATAACTTCAGGGACAAGACACCGAACTCATTGTCCAACTAGTCTTTGTATTATTCTTTATAGAATAATAGAAATAGGATAACTTCAGCTCCTATGTCCTCTTGATCAAACTTATCCTCTTCAAATATCAATACCACATCACCAATCTCACATTCAAATAATCCCTTGGATATATTACACACATTTACCAACTTTGCATATCACTTGCACAATTCATGTTTTATACATTAATCACATGTCTCTTAAGAAGAATAATAAACTTCCTTAATACCATGTCCTCGAAATAATTTCTTGAGTCAGCCCAAAGGATTCTCAATTAATCATAATAATAATTAAGATATTACAAAACTTTACATCTTTTTGTAAGTACAAATTATCGTCAGCTCATAGTCTTTACATATTTTTAGATGTGTGACCTCATGCCTTCCACACTCATTAATGCAATAATTGGAATGTCTAACTATGATCATCATGATTATATCTCAGTTAAGAGATACACATCAATCATCAGAAACTACTTATCATGAAATATGTTTTCTTGTTGTCCTCTATAAATCAAGTGTATATTTTGCATGTTTTTTCCTCTTTGTATGCACACATATTCATGTCATCAGGATATAGTATATAACATGCCATTAAATACACTTGACCTTATCCTCAATACATGGTCTATATGACCTCATTTGTTGTCTTGTACTATGTCAGTCTTCACAAAAGAATGCCATGTTGACATCAATGACAAACATAGTCATGAATGGAACATGTCAATACTCTCTAATTCTTAGGATACTCCCCCAAAGGAATATCATCAGCATTTATGCTAGCAAGGTGAAGTTGTGAGGAACAAATCCATATTAGGTTGTAAAGGTTATGCCTAAGAAGAAGGAATTGATTTGGTGAGACCTTTACACTTGTAGCAAGATTAGGAGTCAGAACATCATTGGCTTATGCAAGTTACAAGAGATTTAAAGTCTATCAAATATATTTTAATTTAATATTTCTAAATGGCATACTAGAAAAAGAGGTCTACATTGAACAACCTAAAGGATTTGTAGAGACAAATCAGAAACACCTGGTATGCAAGATGAATAAAGAACTATATGGTTTGAAGTAAGAACTAAGTGCATGGTATTAAAGGTTCCTTCATATCTAATCAATATTAGAATTATTAGAACAAGTGAGAATAATAATTTTTACTTAAGAAGTGAAGTTGATAACAAGGTTCGAATACCTGAAATATTTGTTGATGATATAATATTTGGTGGTAATAATTTGTTGCACAAATTATTTGCTGATCAAATGAGAAAAGAATTTGAGATGTCTATGTTTGGTGAGATCATATTTTTCATTGGTTTACAAGTTCATCAAACACAAGGTGGTATATATGTGACCCAATCCAAGTACATAAAAGAGATATTGAAGATATTTGTATGGATGAATCAAGGCATGTAGGATAACTAGTTATAATTGATTCACCCCCCTCCTTCCCCAGTTATCTAACAATCAGTAATTGGATGCAAATTATCTAAGGAAGATAACACTACTAAATTAAATGAGACATAATGCAGATCAATGATTGTGAAGTTGCAATATATAGTACACATGAGACTTGATATTGCACATGCAATTGTAATAGTTGCAAGATTTTCATCTAATCTAAGGAGACACATATGACTATAGTTAAGAGGATATTTAGATACCTAAAAGGAACATAAGATTATGGACTATGATACAAAAAAGAAGTTGATCTTGAGCTTAGAGTTTATAGCAATGCTAACTACGAAAGAAATGTTGATAATAAAAAGAGTATGTTATTAATGCTATTAATTATTCAAATATTGTAATGATTAAGTAATTGTTGGAAGGAATGCAAGAAGAAGTCACCAAACCTTTTACTATCTATTGTGACAATAAAAGTACTATGAATATATCAAATAATATTGTCATGCATGAAAAAACCAAGAACATGTCTATCAAGTATCATTACTTGAAGGAGAAAGTTCAAAAGAAATAATTTAGACTAGAGTATATGAAGTCTAAGGAGAAAATTGCAAATATATTCACAAAACCATTGTCTAAGGATGCTTTTGATTATTTGAGAGGTAAGTTAGGGGTCCTTCCCCTATCTAAGATTCACTATGAGAAGATTTGTGCTGCATCAATTCATGGATTATCGAAATATCTTTGTGGAGTTGATGCAAGAGTTCACTCTTTAGGGACTATTTCCTAAAGTTGAGAAAGAGATTGTAATGAAGCTAATGAAATTTTTACATGCAAGGTACAAGATATTACTACAAAGTTTATAGGTTTCTTATTGAAACTTATAGTTACCTTTGGCATTTTTTTCAAAGGGAGAGAGAATTGGAATGGCGTAATTGTAAGATTGTTGTCAAAGGGAGAGGCAAAAATATGGAAGATGATATCCTAAGTGAGAGTAATTGCATAGTTGATTGAAGATATTATAGAATAGAGGAGTATACCCAAATGGGGAGAAAATGTGGAATTGAAGAACCTAATATTGAACCTATTACAAAGAACCTAATTGAAGTTGGAGAGATAAAGATGTGCTGCCATTTGATGTTTTATAATGTGATGTTATGTAATGTAATATCTTATGTGTTTATGTGTTTCCATCAATGCCAAAGGGGGAGGTTGTTATCGCTAAATGAAAATGTTGTTAATGTATGTGAAAGAGTCATATTAGTTATGTTTCCATTGATTTCAAGCCTTCCTTGGTTAGACATTATGCTAATTCAATAGAGTTACATATCATTTAATTGATGAAGAGAATTTGAAGAAAGTATGATGATGTAAGTGATGATAATTGTATGGTATTCAATGGGAAATTGAATAAGTTGGACTCTAATAGTATAATGTTGGTTTGATTGTTTTCCATGATTTTATTAAGCGTTGAGATCATGTATAAGAAAGATAGTTTTGTCAATGAATGAAGGAACATAGTATTAATTGAGCTACTACCATTGTTATTGAGAACATAAAGAATAGATGTAGAAAGTGTGATATCAACTAAGAAATTTTAGTGTTAACTGAGTCAAGTGTTGACAGAAGAGGATGTAATGTTTTTGATTAAGTAAAACAGGTTTTATAGGGATCCTGAAACCCAAAAGTTTTACAGCATAGATATATAAAGATTAAAAAAGTCTAGCAAACATGGAACTGCTACAAAAAGCCAAAATTAACAAAAGGCTAAAGGCCAGGAGGCAAAATCCAGCTACCTACCCTATAAGAAAAAAAAAAAAGAGAAATAACCTAATGGTTCTCCTTATCCAGGTTCTGCAGAGTTTCTACAACTTTTTTATCCTTCTAATTATCTGCTCCTTCCTGGTTCTTGTTCTGGGCATCCTCCTAGTCCACTTGGTCCCTAGAAGCTTTCAAATAAACCTCTTCCTAGCCAATGTCTAGAGTGGTCATCTTCACCATATTCCCACTGAGGCCAGCTCTTATTAGAGTATCTGCCAGGTTGACTATGTTCTCATTCAAAGTGTGCAAAGTATCCACAATTTATTTTGTCAGAATCTGGTGGATGTAGTCAAACCTCTAGACTTTCTATTCAACTAGGGATAGTCTGTCCACATGTTCTACTCTAGAGTCTTGGCCACTGTAGTACTTTGAGCTACCATCCTGATTAGTCTTCTTTCTAGTGTTCTCCCGGACACTGTGGATGTTTTGGATACTATCATGGTTTTTCTTTTCCTTTAGAGCCTCGATTTGCTAAAAAAACCATTTGATAGATCAGAAGTTATCTATCAAGCTATTCTTTGCATTGTTCAAGAGGTTGAAGCTAGTTTCCTATGCTTTTTTAGAAATGACCAACAGAGCAAGGTCAATTAGATCATCATAATGGGTTCTGCCATTAAGGTCCTCCATCACCTAGATGTTCATCGACTCTCTAACAATACCCAACCTAGTAGTATCCATGTTAAAATTCCTCCATGCCCTCCTTCTGTCCTTCCTTATTACCTACCCACTTTTTTCCAACATAATTTCAATCATCTCCTTAGGCAGGGAAATGGGCAAGTCAGGTTTAGGGGTCTCAGAGGTCAAGGAAATGGGGTCTTCCTGAAGCAAGGCCTAGTCTCTTTCCCTCCCCTTCTCCTCATCCTTCACTATGTCCTTCCCCTTATCCTTTTCCTCATCCTTAGAGTCAGTGTCAGTCCCCTCTTCTTCCTCACTATCCTCTTTCTCCTCCTAAGGCTCTGGCTTGGGGGGAATGGGGGGAAGACATCTAGGGATCTTTCTACTGGGAAAGCGGGGATTGTAGGCAAAAGAGATGGATTTGGTGGAGTTTTTCTCATCCTTAGTTTTAACAACTTGAACATCCCTAGAGTCTAAACTAGCAGTATCTTTCGAAGCATTACCTAGGTCACCAAGGGATTTTCCCTTGGTTTGAGTTTTCAAAAACTCATAAACTAGGAGGAGAAGGCCTTCGTGGAGGTTAGGATTAGTGACAAGTTTTATCTTGGAACCCTCAATACTCTTAGACAAGGAAGTGTAAAGATAGAAAGGAAAAGAAATTTTAATAGCATGCCTAAAGCAATTTAGCAACACAAAATGGTGCATTCTTATCCTGTCAAACCTAGAGTCAAGAGTGATATACTCAATGAGAATCCAAAGAACATACTTCCATAATTTTTTGATGGATTCCATCTTGTAATAAGTATCAGCCTTGATAAGTTTGTTCCTCTCAGCATCATCCTTGACAAATTTGCTAACAGCATTGGCTGACATCTTTCTATCCCTGTAAAATTTTATGCCTTCCTAAGGGATTTCCATCACCTCCACAATCAAGCCCTTAGTGATGTGGTGGGTGACTCAATCTATTTTGACTTCCTATTATTTCATGTTTCCACCATCACCTTGGTAACCCTAGCATGAAAACTGTGAAGCTTCTCCATGAACCTGGTGATACCTCCTTTTTTGAGCTTGTGCCAAACCTTCTCCTTCTCCTTCCAATTCTTTATTTCCCTCAAAGGCTCTCTCCTGATCCTTTCCTCGACCATGACTACCTTTGGCTCTATAAACCCTATTCTACTTGCAAAATCACTGAGCTTTATTTTCCTTGGGATGCTGAAAATAAAAACATTATTACATTTTTTAGTAGTTCTGTTGACGCCAGCCCTTAATGCATACCTTCCATATGCGTAATTATGAATTGAAAAGAACTTCACATGACTTCTAATTACTCCCCTTTTGACGTGCAATTTGGCATATCCTTCCATTATTAAAAAGGGATTATATGTGTATCCTTCAATCACCACTGTTGAGATTTTGTCACCATTCTTCCATGTCATCACTGAGTTTCTGGTAACGACATCATTGGTGAACCAATCAGCAATCAAGTTGGCTTATCAGTAAGTATGGCCGATGAAAGTCTTTTTGAACTTACCCAAGTCAAATTTGAGGTCCTTGATGATATTAGCAATCATCCAGGAGGGCATGCCATGTCCTTTGATGATGTTGATAATGTTTAGGGAGTCACCCTCAATCCATAGGAAATTAATCCCAGAAGCCAAGGCCATCTTAATAATTTGTCTAGTTACACTGGCTTCAGTAAAGTGATTAGTCTGGTGAGCAAGAGGGAAAAAAATAGCCACAATTCCTCCACCCAAACTATTTTTAATGAGTCCTCTACTACTGGCCAGGTCAGGGTTCCCCTTTGCTACCCCATCAAAGTTGGCTTTGTGCCAGCCCTCAGGGGGGAAGGACCATCTAGCTTCCTATCTTCTCTTGTCCCTATCTTTTTTCCTAACTTTACTATTCCCACCTTCCTTGATATTTCCTCCCTTTGTTATGGAAAAGTTCTCCATAATGAGTCCTTCAATTTTCTCTCCATTTATGAATTTTGGAGCCTCTCTGTCTTTAAATATTTTGTTGTTGCACTCTTTCTAGATTCCCCAAAAAAAGTGTGGGAGAGTCCAAGAGCTAAATAACTAAGTATTCAAACCAGAGTGGTGGCTTCTCCACTGGCAAAAGAAGTCATGGATATTAACTAGTGGGCACCAACTAAAAGCAAGATCACTAGTTAGAAGGTTCCACACCTTGGATGAATAAGTGATTCACCATTTCCAAGTTATGCTTATAGAGGCTACACCTATTGTGGATTATTTGGCCTCTCTTGGCTAAATTATCCAAGGTAATTATTTTTTCTTGTAGAAGGAGCCTGAAAAAGATATTAATTTTGGGAGTGAGACTAGAAATCTAGGCTTTGGCCCAAATTAGCTTCTCCATCCTATCCCATATAGAGAAATAGCCAGAGGCAATAGAGTATAGCCCATTCAAGTTATCTCCCCAAATGATAGTGTCCCTATTGTTGTTGATGTGGGTGGAGTTTAGTAAAATCATCAAGGGGATAAGGTCCAAGGATAGCTCAGATAGGTCATGTCAGCCTTGACTAGTTTTGTAATCATGAACTTGCATGCCAAATCTTCCTATGTATTGTTCTACCCATCTTCCATAACTGGGGTGATTGATAAGAGGTCCTTGACTAGTCCAGTTATCCTACCAAAATAAGATATTATCCCCTTTTCCAACCTTCCATTTGGCCTTTGACTTGGCTAGGGGTCTAGCCTTTAAGATCACATTCCAAATATAGGACCCTTGGGGAATCTCAGTCTCAATTATCAAGAAGTTGAGAGACTATCTTCTCAAATATTTCTCAATCAAGATATCCCTCCAAATGCCTATGCTTTGAAAGATACACCATAACTGTTTGGCTAAAAGAGCATTATTAAGATGTTTAATCTGTTTTATACCTAGACCTCCATGGCATTTTGGTAGGCAAACAAGGCCTAGACAACAAGATGGTATCTCTTGTGGTCATCAACCCCTGTCCAGAGGAAGTCCCTCTAAATCTTCTCCATTCTATCTGCATGTTTGGCAAGGATACCAAAGAGGCTTAATGCATAATTAGGGAGGTTCTGGAATATGGATTTCATCAGGGTACACTTGCCAGCCTGGCTAAGGTTGGCCCCTTTCCATCCAGAAAGTTTCTTGTTGAATCTATCTATGATGCTATTTCAGAAGGAATCTGGGGGTCTAGAACCCAAGGGTAGGCCAAGATAGTTGGCGGGCAGGGATCCAATGCCGCTTCCCAAGATATGAACAATTTTCCTCTGTCTCTCCAAAGGGGTGTTGATGAAGAAAACTAAACTCTTTTTCCAATTAATAGCCTAACCTAAACCCCTGGTGTAGGTGTTTAGGAGGCCCTTGAAAACTCTAGCCTCATGGATTGAAGCTTCTCCCCCCAAGATAGTGTCATCCACAATTTGCTGGTGAGTGAAGGTAGAGGGACTCAAAGAGGGCTTGAGACCTTACAAACCCTTGTCCTGACATTTCCTTTGGATGATTCTTCCCAAGCATTCAACCAGAATGATAAAGAGAATAGGGGAAATGGGGTCACCCTACATCAGTCCTCTTGAGGGGAAGAAGAAATTAGAGGGGGAGCCATTAACCAAAATAGATAACGAAGGTGAGGAGACAAGTTGAGAGATAATCTTACAAGATTGAGCATCAAAACTGAATGCCTGAAGGACTATCATAAGAAAATTCCAATCCACCCTATCATAGGCTTTAGACATATCCAATTTGAGTAGAAAACCTTCCTTCTTACCAGCCTCTAGAGAATGGATGACCTAGTGAACCATGAAAATAGAGTCAAGAATCTACCTCCTAGGGACAAAACCAGTCTGCTGAGGGGAGATGATTAGGGGGAGAATGTTGAGGATTCTTGTGGTAAGAACCTTACAGATGATTTTTTTAAAAAGAATTGCAAACACTAATTTGCTTGAACTTGTCCATTGTATCGGCCCCTGGTATCTTTGGAATGAGAACTGGGAAAGTGGCATTGAGTTCTTTCAAAATATTTCTAGCCCCAAAGAATTCTTGGACAACCTTAGTAACATCCCTTTTGACCACCTCCTAGTAGACCTAAAACAAGAAGGTCAAGAAACCGTCTGAGCCAGGAGCTTTCTCCCTCGAAAGAGAGTTGAGAGCCTAGAAGATTTCCTCCAAGGAGGGGATAGCTTTCAAAATAGAATTGTGATACAATTGCAATAAGGAGGGGATTACTGACAAAATGTTAGCTTGATCTGACACCGAAAGAGAAGGATCCTTGGAAAGGAGGGATGAGAAGAATTGAATAGCTTCATTCACAATCTCATCATCCTTGGATAGATGAGCCTGGACTTTCTTAATGTTTGAGATCTTGTTGCTTGCATGATGTTTGAGCATGGTCAAATAGAAGAAACGAGAGTTTTGGTCACCTTCTTTCATCCAATTTACTCTAGATATTTGTTTCCAGTATTGTTCTTCCTTAGTAATGATGTTTTGGAAGTCAGAGAGGATGGCCCTTTCTTCCAACCTGTTCTGGTCATTATATCCATTTTGTTGAATTTCTTCCTAGATGATACAAAGCTGATCAATCTTCTTGTCTTTATCCTAGAAAATGTGGCCAAAGTCTGACTTGTTCCAAATTTTAATTTTTCTTTTCACGTTCTTAAGTTTTTGGGAAACCTTGTACATTGCAGTGCCTTCAACCTTAATATTCCACCAAGATAAAATCTTAGATTCCAAAGCCAGGTGGGTAATCCACATTTTCTCAAAATAGAAGGGGAAGGTCCTTTTGATAGCTAGAGGGCTAACAGAGAGATAAATTGGAGAATGGTCAGAGCCCACTCTAGGGAGGAGGCAAAGTCTACAAGAGTGAGTCTATAGCCACCCAAGAGAGATGAGGGATCTATCAAGAAAAACCTAGATACATTCCCCACCAACTCTTCTATTAGACCAAGTGAATCTTCCCCCCAAGAGGTCCACATCCATGAAAGCCAGATTGTGGATGAAGTTAAAGAGGTCAAGCTTACTATCTTGATCTGGAGCAAGACCTCCACATTTTTCATCATCTGTGAGAGGAGAATTAAAATCTCCCATGATGATCCCTTTGTTAATATTGTTGTTGGTAAAGACTACTGAGATCTTATCCCAAAAAGCTTTCCTTTCCCTTTTTAAATTTGGGGTGTACAGGTTTAAGATGAACCAAGAGTCATCACTATGGATGTGGGACACCTTGCATAGGAGAGCATTATTAGTATTTAAGATGGGGGACATCTTGAATGCCCTATTGTTATAAAGAATCAACACCCCTCCTGAGGCTTTGTCTAAATCAGTGGCACCACTATTCATGGATTTGTTGAAAGATAACTTGTTTACCAATCCCTTTTCATCTTAGTCTCTGGATCAACAAAAAATCGAGTCTTTGATCTCTGATCAAAATTCTAACTAGTTCTTATTTATGAACCCCATTAAGGCCCCTAATGTTCTAAGAAATGACCTTCATTTCTTACTTCCTAAGAATTACTTGATGGTTCTGTGGCTCCTGTCTACCAAGTTTCTTTTTCTTCTTGCAATAGTTGGTTGGATTTCTTCCTTCTTGGTTGCTTGGGAGTTATCCCAACATCAGCCTTAACCTTGCTTCTTGTTGTCATTGGGGACAAAGGAGGGTGGTCACAATGTTGGTTCTTCTTATAAATTTTTTTTGTCATACACCAACCATTTAAACTATCCAAAGAACAACTATCAATCCACTCTTCCCAATGAGAGACTTGGTCAGGGGATGAGTTGTTGATGAGTTGAAGAAACTTTGCTTCCAAACCCTTGGGAGTTGGCATAGCTTCCTCTTGACCAAAAATCATTTAAGGAGTATGGGTCAGGGAGACCTTGGGCCTTGAGGAAATCTTCTAAGGAAAGTCCTACCTTCCATTAGAATAGGGGGTCTCAGTCCTCTAACCAATATTCTCTTTAGAATAGGGGGGCTCCTGCCTCTGGCCATTCTACTCTAGCCCTCTTGACTTAGAAACTTCCTCCATAGTAGGGGCTTCCACAGGGGGAGCAGCATTAGAGGACTCATTATGGGCTTGATCACCCAAAATGACATCATTCTGCCTAGGGGCATTCTTCTTAACTTCCTTGCTATCCTCCAACTCTAAAGACTTGGAGTGTTTATGCCTCTAAATTAGTTTTTTCTTCCCCTTGGCTATTAGGTGAGAGTGAGAAGGTTTCTTCTTAGATTTTTTTGAGGTGTTAGGATCCTTGGTCTTCTACTTATCTGCCCTAGGGCACTAGTTGGCCTTGTGACCTGCCTTCAGGAAAAGAAAGCAGGCGAAAGGAATAGTTTCATAAATCAATTTTTGAATATGCATTCCAAGTTTAGAATGAAAGGCCACAATCTCAAGCATTTTTGTGCCTTCCCTAACACCTATGTAGATGTAAGCATAGTTGAGGTGACACTTGGAGGTAGTGATCGGGTTTGTAGATAGGAGTTCACCAAAAGTCCTCGCAAGCCCCACAAAAACATCTTCATTCCAAAATTCTAAAGGTAACTCGGGTAATGTAACCCAAATAGGGGCTTGAAAAAAAAAAGAGTCATTCAAGTTCAGTTTGGAAGACCACTTCTCGAGCACTAGGGTGGAGCAATCAATAGCCCACTATCCCTCGCAGAGAATGATGGACAAATCTTCCATGCATGAAAAATTAAATGACATAAAACCCTTTGCCATTGCCATGACTAAGACTTGGCCTTTCAAAGCCCATTTATTCTTGATGAAGGTCCTGACATCATCTATGTATGGTCTTAGCCCCAAAAATTTACCAACCAGAGTAGAAGCCATGGATCGAATGCTATGATCCACAATTTCATCTAGGATGGCAATGGCACAAGAACCTTTCTCAGTTTCAAGAAGAGTCTTAACAGGAAGGAAAGAGGACTTACCTGAGGGTTTTACCCCGAATAGAGAAGACCATTTTGTAGATCCTTGTTGGTCAACTTTGTACCGAAGGAATCTTGACCACCTCCTTGGGCGGGACATCTGGGTCCCCATCCATGGTCTCTGACTAGTCCCCAATACTAGGAGATACCTGACCATCCCCCACTTGCAACCCATATTCTAGACCAGGGATCCGATCCCAACATTCAAGTATCCCACCCTTTCCTGAATTCAAAATTTGAAAACCACTGCTCACTATGCTTGTGCTTGACATGATTTAGTATTGTAGATATGTTACTATTGTGAGGAGGATGTAATGTTAATAAAACATGTAAAGGGAAAAAAATTAAGAAATATTTAATTTGAGGCCAACATTTGATGAAAATAAAGATTGTTTGAGAAGTTTCAAAGATAGGATGAAGTTTGTTACAAGATCAACAACTAGAGAAATTCAAAGATGATCTGATGAAGGAGAATTAACAATTAGAAATGTAGCATAAAGTTCAAGGTGAAAGTATATTTCCTAAGAATATAGATTCAATGAACATGGACCTAATGAAAATCTAATGATTGTGATTAAGCAACAAAACTTTGAAGATTATAGAGGAACTAAAAAATATATCTATTTAAAGGATGAACATAATGTTCATTATTATTGATTGAGGTGATGTTGCTGATTGAGTTGATCAAGTTTTGATTACGTAAAAATAGGTTTTAAAGGACCCAAAACCTTTAACAAAGTATTAGAGAAACAATAACATAAAATTTTAGAGAACAAAAGGCCTCAAAGCCAAAAGAGAATAGACAGAATAAGCCAAAAGACTAGAGGCTAGAATACAACTATGCATGAAAAGACACCAAAAGAAAAGCAAAAAGATAGCCCCCAGATAGCTATAGAGTCTTTAAAAGGTCTACTTCTTGGTCTGCCAGGATGTTCATATTTTTTATAGAAGCTTTCATGTCATCCATCTTTTTTGGTTCTACTCCTTTATTCTTCTTGGAATTAGCCCTTATGCACTTTCTCGAGCCCTGGTCCTCATTCATAGCATGGGAGTCTTAGCCTCTGCTCTACTCCAACTTGTTCATAAGGTTTTTTAAGTTGTTAGCCACAATCTTCAAAATAATATAGTTTTGATTTGCCAGTTTCTTGACTATTTTCTCTATGTTACTCACTCTAGTATCCAGACCATCCATCCTTTTTTGAAGATCTTTTCCTAACTGATCTATATTCTTGTTCTTGGTTTCAAGTGTTGGCACATGCTTCATCAAATTTTTTACCTCTTCCACATTGCCAATAACCTCAAAGAGTCTATCAATGTGTTGACCCAATGTTCTCTCTCCCCTTTCCATCTTGCTAAGATGATCAAAGTCCGTTGATACATCCTAATTTTTTTGTTTTAGGGTACTAATATCCTTAATTATTGTCCCTGGTTTACCAATGATTCCCTTTAGAAATCCCTAATCATCCTCATCCCTATTATGCTCAAAGTAGTCCTCATGCTCCCCCTATTTGTTCCTATCCAGATCCACCTCCTTAAGTTCATTCTCATCACCCACATCCTAAGTAAGCACATTTTTCCTTTTTCTTTCTACCCTCTTAATTAAGAGTTCATTATCAAAGAGGATGACATCTCTTTCAGCATTCTTTCCCCTATTTCCTAAAACTTTTCACAAAGATCCTCTCTTCTCAAAACCCTTTTTATGATCCTCCTCATAATCACTATCTTGTTTTGATTCACTCTCCTTTTCATTCCTTTTCTTCTTGGAAGATCTTCCATGATCACCATTCTACCTCTTTTTCATTTCAACCTCAGCCACCTCATCCTCTATTTCCTCATCAAATTCCTCCTCAAATTCACTACCCTCTATCACCCAATCTAAAGATTTCTTGCTCTGCCTAGGCCTATCAACCTTTTTTAATTTTAAAAAGTTCATTATTAAAACCATTAACCCCTCATGATAGGTGTGATATCTGTTAGGATCATTTTGAATGGCTAAAATGGAATTATCCAAAGATTTTTTGAGGTAAAAGGGTAAATTTATCCTAACCCTATGCCTAAAATGGTTAACCAACATGAAATGGTGACCATATATATTAGTGAAGCATCCATCTAAGGTAAGATACTCAATCACCACAAATATTAAAAATCTCCAGGGGTACAGAATGGAGCTAGGGCTAAACTAAGAGTTACCTATTTTCACCAGTCTGTTGCATTCCTTAGCTGAGTCTGCAAACTCTTCAACTACCTGATTTGAGAGCTTCCTATCTTGGTAGAAGTTAATACCCTCCATTTCAAGCCTCATTTCTTTAGAAATGATATCTTCAGATACCTCCATCCTATGATTCCCCACCAAAAAACTCCCATCTTTCCATGTTTCGATAATTTTTTGGGTGATGGCAGGGTTACTTCCTTTCAATTTTTCCATATAACTAGTAAAATTACCTTCTCCAATATGTCGCAAAACTCACTCTTATTCTTCCACTCTTTGCAGCTTGTTGGTTCAATTCTTTTTCTCCTTCCTCCCATCTTCTTCTGATTAAAATGAAGACTGTCTCTTCTCGAAAAAAACTCTATAAAAAATAAAACTAGAGTCAAAATCCTAGCCAGGGATTTTTGTGGGAAAAAAGATCCACAATTTGTGCGATATTGAATGGTAATACACTGCCCTTCTCATAATAACCTATCACTTCCCTATCCTTCCCATATAATAATTACTCCTTGATGGCATATTCATCATTAATGAAATATTTTTGTTTACTTCTAGCTCTTTCATGCTCGATCAATAAAAAACCCTCAATGGGGATGATATCATTGTGATTCCAAATTACCATTTCATCACTATTGCATGCCACATTAGCTGCCCAATTAGCAACTTGATATATTTCTCTATATTTTTGAATGACAACACAAATTTCAAAGGAATTGATAAGATCTATGGCCTTACCTATAATATTATTAATAGTCCAAGAAGGATTAGTAACTTTATGAAGATAATTAATTATATTAAGGGAGTGCCCCTCAAGCCATATCTTATTCAAATTCAAACTTTTTGCATGGATAAGACCATAGAGGACCACATTTTCTTTTTCCACAAGGTTAGTTTGAACACCAATAGGAATGGCCATTCCACCCACTCTATCCCCATTCATATTCCTAATGATGATATCACAACCAGTTGTTGCTGGGTTTCCCTTCGAGACCCCATCAAAATTAATCTTATAGCAATCCTTCAGAGGACAATCCCATCTTGCTAGATCCCTAAGGTTAGGACCATTTTTCACCAGACTAAGACCATTCAAATTCCAATTCTAAAACATTGATTCTTCCCAAACATTCTGAGGTCAGTGTCCTTTTCTACAGGGTCTAATATTATTAGACACCATATTCTTAATCTTACAGAATAGTTGACCTAGATTAGTTTCTATACCCCTAAACACCCTATCATTATGTTCCTTCCAAACGCCCTAGCAAAGGAATAGGATAGTAAAATCCAATAATCTCATAACCAAGGTATTATTAGAGGGAGACTACCAAACATTGAAAAAATATTAAATTGTAGCAAGGAAAACCCAGGTAATATTCAGTAAGCCATAAACCTTTTCCCATAATATTTTGGTAAAAGAATAATGAATAGTCAAATGATTAATCGATTCATCAATATCCTTATAGAGATAAAATATATTAACAATGTTGAAACCTCTCTTCATCAAATTATCCATTGTCAAAATTTCATCCTACAGAAGAATCCAAGAAAATATGTTAACTTTGGGAGTCATACCTTTACACCAAGCTTTAGCCCAGTAAGGTTCATGATGCTCTTCAAAAGCACTGGCATAGACCAAGGACAGAGAAAATAATCCATTAGGATTATATTTCCATATCAAAGTATCCTCCTCATGGCTTAAAAAGATAGCATTCAGAATCTTGTTGAGATCATTAAGGTTTTTCCTACTCTATTGAGGTTCAACCAATTAGTCTCCTCCCAATAGTCTTCTATAAAAATCTTGGAGAGATTCTTGAACATTCCTCCCATTTCCCACCTTCCATCTGATACCTTTCTTGATAATCTACTTATTTTTTGTATATGTTTCCAAATCACTGAACTCCCTTGTAAAGTCTCATTCTTAAGGAAGAGTTTAAGATCTTGATTCTCCCTATTGTACTTATCATTCCAAATATCTTTCCATTCTCCTTCGTCTTTATTCCACCTCCATATAAACTAGCAAGGAAAGAATCATTCATAGAGGAAACTCTTCTTATACCAAGGCCACCCTAATTGAAAGGCATGCAAACTTTCTCCCATGCAATCAAGGCCAATATTTTCTTTTTTTCTATACCCGTCCATAAGAAAAGCTTCTAATTTTTTTCAAGTGCCAAGGAAAATTTTCTAGGGAACTTAAAAACACTCAAATTATAGAACAAACCATTCTATAAAATAGATTTGAGAACAATAACCTTGCTAACTTGACTAAGGAGGGCCCCTTTCTACCCTGCTAACTCTGAATGGATTTTATCAATAAGCAAACTCCAAAAAATCTTAGGTGGGTCTAGACAAAGGAGTAATCCTACATAAAAGCTTGGTAAGGTGCCAATCTCACAACCAATAATTCTTTTAATTTTTTTCTGCCTATTATCATTAACATTGATGAAATATATCACACTTTTTTTCCAATTGATAATTTGACCAGAAGCTTGCCCATAATCCTCTAGAGAATTCTTGATATTTCTAGAATTCCTCACTAAAGCTTCTCCCATCACTATAGAATCATCCACAAATTTTTGATGAGAACAAATCAGCTCTTTAGATGAGGGTTTGAGACCAAAATAATGGCTAATAGACACCATTTTCTCCATAGATCTTGCCAAGCATTTAGCCATTAGAATGAATAGGATAGGAGAAAGTGGATCCCCTTGCCTCAAACCATGAGAAGCCTAGAAAAAAGGAGTTAGAGATCCATTCACCAGAATAGAGAATGTGGCAAAAGAAACCAGCAAAAGGACTAGCTCCCTAAATCTCTTATTAAAACCAAAATCTTCCAGCCCTCATTGTAAAAAATCCCAATCTACCCTATCATAAGCATTAGATAAATCAAGTTTAAGGAGGAACCTCTCTCTCTTGGATAGGTAAGGGAGTGAATATTCTCATGCACCAAGATGATAGAATCGAAGATCTACCTGCCAAGAACAAAACCATTCTTCTATCTGGAAATCAAATTAGGGAGAAAAGACAAAATTCTTAGAGTTGGAACTTTAGATATAACTTTATAAAAAGAGTTACAAATACTGATTGGTTGAAACTACTCCATGCTATTAGCACCTAAGTTTTTGGAATCAAAGCAAAGAAGGTACTATTCAACTCTTTGAGATTTTTTCTAGATCCAAAGCACTCCTTAACCTCATTACAAACATCTTCATAGATGATATAACAATACTTATGGAAGAAAAGGAAAGGAAACCCATCTGGCCCTGGTGCCTTGTCTCCATCAAAGGAGAAGAAAGCCTTGGTTATTTATTCATTAGATGGAATAGCAGTGAGGAATTTATTTTGATCCTCTGAAATATAGTGTGGGATATAATCTAGAAACATATTCTACTTCTCCTCATCTAGATTGGGATCACCTTGTAGTAAATTACTAAAAAAATCCATGGCTTCCCTTTTATAATCTCCTCATCCTCAGTAGGAACCCCATTAGCGATGAGTTTGGAGATTCTATTAGTCATTCTATGCTTCAAAGTGATCATCTAGAAGTACTTAGTGTTCTAATCACCTTCCATCAAAAAAAATTTTTTAGATCATTGTCTCCAGAACATCTCCTCAGTAAAAATATCATGTACCTCAGTCAATTTCACACTATCCTCCTCCTTAGAGACTATCCCATATCCATCCACCTAAATATTGTCTTGAATTTCTTTAAGTTCCTCAAAAACCTTCTTTTTATCATCAAAAATGTTCCTAAAAGTATCCTTATTCCATCTTTTGATATTCCTTTTAACAATTTTCAACTTGGTTGTAACTTTGAACATGGCAGTACCCTCCACTTGAATGCTCCACCATTCCTTAACAAAGTTTCCCAGTCCCAAATGGAGAGTCCACATTTTTTCAAACCTAAAGGGATAAATCTTCTTAAAGGTTAACAAATCAGCCACAAGGAAAATGGGGTAGTGGTCTGAGCCAACACAAACTTGAGTAGAAAGAGAGCATTTATATTTTAAAAACTACTCACTACTAATAAGTGCTTTATCCAACATGACTTGGATGAGGTCCTGTTAGTTTGTGGTGACTGATCAGGAAAGTACTATACATACTTCATAAATTAGCTTGTGTTGACATGTTGTAACCCTAAAGTGGCATAAAATTACTTTTATAAAAGAACTTAGGGTTAGGTATTTTTCATTAAGTTGTGATGTGAAATTAGTTATTGTGGCAGTGTTGAGCTATAAAGGATTATATATTGGAATCATGTTGTAATTACTGGATTGTAATAATATCAGACTTGCTATTTGGTGGATGTAGCCAAGGGATTGGGTGAACCACGTTAAGTCTTGGTGCCTTGTGTTCTTTTCTATGTGATCTATTATTTTATGTTATTAGTTATATTTGCATGTAATTGTTAATTTTTTCTATGGTTTAATCCTAAGAAGTGGTATCAGAGCAAGGTTGTTTTCAGTTATCCTTTACAGGAAAGTCTCACGGTTGAATGGGAGCGATGGCAGATGAAGGTAGACTGAGGATTGATAGGTTTAATGGGTAGAACTTCTAGTTATGGAAGATGCAAATGGAAGACTATCTTTATCAGAAGGATTTGTGGAAGTTTTTAGAAGGTAAAGCCAAGAATCAAGAATCTATGTCAAATGACAAATGGGATCTTCTAGATAGAAAGGCACTTGGAAGCATTCAATTATGCTTGACACCATTGGTGGCATTTAATATTACAAAAGAAAAAACAACAAAAGAGTTGATGAAAACCCTAGCAACACTGTATGAAAATCCCTCTGCTTCAAACAAGGTATTTCTCATGAAGTGTTTATTTAATATGAAAATGACAAAAGGTGGATCTATTGCAGATCATTTAAATGAGTTTAATACTATTACTAGTTAGTTATCTTCTATGGGTATCAATTTTTAAGAAGAAATTAGGGCTCTCTTGATTTTGTGTTCTTTGCCTGAAAGCTGGAATGGCTTGGTAATGGCTATGAGTAATTATGTTCCTGGATCTAGTACCCTAAAATATGATGATATGATCAATGTTATTTTGAGTGAGGAAACTTGTAAGAATTCCTCAGGTGGATCTACATTAGGAAGTGCTTTGAATGCACAAAGCAGGGGCAGAATGACTAAGAGAGGAAGTAATTCTAGAAATTGTGAGAAATCAAGACAAAAGTCAAAGGGGAGGAGGTCTCAATTGAGAGGAATGAATGACTGCTAGTACTGTGGGAAACCAAGTCATAAAAAGAAAGATTGCTAGAATCAAAAGAAAAATGAAGGAGATAAACTAGATGGAGACAAGGAGGCAAATGTGGTAAGTAAAAAATCCAAAGAGGATGCTTTGCTTCTATCTTTAGAAAGTGTTGATGATTCGTGGGTTTTAGATTCTAGTGCTTCATTTCATGCTACACCTCATAGAGGTTATTTCATTGATTATGTCCAAGGGGACTTTGGGCTTGTTTGTTTGGGGGATAATGAACCTTGTTAGATTGTTGGAAAGGAAAAAATTAAGATTAAGTTGAAAAATGGGAATCATTGGCTACTACATGAGGTAAGTCATGTTCCAAGGCTAAGTAGGAATTTAATTTTAGCAGGGCAACTCAGTGATGATAGTTGTGTAGTTACTTTTAATGATAAAATTGGAAGGTTACCAAAGGTTCCCTTGTAGTATGAAAAGGTGTGAAAGTAGGAACCTTATATCTTTTTATAGGTTATATTGTTCCTTCTACTTTAATTGTTTCAGAGAAAAATGAATGTTCAGTAACAATTGCTGCAGTTGAGTAGGGAGAAAAAATAACTACTATAAATTATGATACAACGTTGTGGCATAATAGACTTGAGCACATGAGTGAGAAAGGTATGAAAGTAATTCATTTAAAGAATGTTCTACTAGGTCTAAAATGTGTTAATATGGATTTTTGTGAAATTTTTGTGTATGGAAAACAAAAGAGAGTGAGTTTTGTAAAGACTGGGAAGGAAAATAAAAAGGAGAAATTAGAGCTTGTTCATTCAAATGTATGTAGACCAGCTCAGGAATCTTCCCTTGGTGGCTCTCATTATTATGTTACATTTATTGATGATGCAACTAAAAAAGTATGGGTTTATTTTCTTAGACAGAAATCTGATGTATTTCAAACTTTTAAGAAATAGAAATGCTTAGTTGAAAATGAGACTAGTAAGAAATTAAAATGTCTCAAATCTAATAATGGTGGTGAGTATTGCAGTCATGAATTTGAAGATTATTGCTCCAGTAATGGTATTCATAGATAGAAATTTTTTCTAAGCACTCCATAGAAAAATTGAGTGATTGAACGCATGAACAAGACTATAATGTAGCACACAAGGGGCATGAGGTTGCATTTTGGGTTGCCCTTACACATGTGGGTGGAGGCTATTAATACTATTGTATATTTGATTAATAGAGGTCCCTCTACTCCTTAGGGCTATGGTATTCTAGAGGAAGCATGGACTAGTAAGAAGGTGAGTTATTCTTTTCTCAAAACCTTCGACTATGAAGCATTTGCTCACATAGATTTTGAAAATAGAACTAAGCTGGAAGCTAAGTCAAAAAAATGCATATTTGTTGGATATGGCTTTAATGAATTTGGTTATAGGATTTGGGATTTTGAAAATCATAATATTTTAAGAAGTAGGGATGTCATATTCAATGAGAAAGTTTTGTACAAAATTTTTTTGCAGCAACATGAGAAGAAAGAAAATGATTATGTAGTGCTAGATGATACTCCAAAAGCTTATGTTCCAGCCATTCCTCATGATGTGCAACAACCACAACAAAAAATACCACACACATCGGTGAATGTCAGAAGGTCAACAAGGCAAATTAGACCTCAAGAAAGATTTTCTCCCTCTTTTTATTCTATTTTACTTATTGATGTTGGTGAACCTAAATGTTATGATTAAGCTGTGCAGGTGGATACTAAGATTCATTGGGAGTCTGCAATGAAAGATGAAATGGACTCTTTGCTGAAGAATCAGACATGAGATTTATGCAAGTTTCTTGTAGGTAAAAGAGTTTTACAAAATAAGTGGGTTTACAGGTTGAAAGAAAAGGAAGGAGGTAAGAAAATATTTAAACCCAAGTTAGTTGTCAAAGGATTTGCATAGAAAAAAGGCATTGATTTTGATGAGATATTTTCTCCTATTGTTAAGATGACTTCTATCTATACTATTTTAAGTCTTGTGGCTACTAAAGATTTTCATTTAGAGTAGCTTGATGTTAAAATAGCCTTTCTTCATGGTGATTTTGATGAAGAGATATATATGGCGTAGCCACAGGGATTTGAGGTCAAAGGTAACGAGAACTAGGTGTGCAAATTGAAGAAAAGTTTATATGGCTTCAAGCAAGCACCTCGGCAATGGTATCTAAAATTTGATAATTTTATGCATGAGCATGGATACAATAGGTGTCATTCAGATCATTGTGCTTATTTTAAGAGGTTGGATGATGAAAGCTACATTATTTTATGTTTATATGTTGATGATATGCTTGTAGCTAGGTCTAACATGGATCACATTAAGGGGCTGAAATGCCAATTAGCACATGCATTTTCTATGAAAGATTTGGGGGCAGCAAAACAAATCCTTGGTATGAATATTTACAGAGATAGGAAAAATAGAAAATTGATACTATCTCAGGCTGATTATGTTGAGAAGGTGTTGCAACATTTCTCTATGGAGAATTCTAAAGCTATCAGCACTCCTTTACCTAGTCATTTGAAGTTGACTAAGGAGATGTGTCCCAAGACACATAAAGAGGAGGATAAGATGTTTAAGGTACCCTATGCTTTAGCTATAGGAAGCTTGATGTATGCTATGGTATGTACTAGGCAAGGTATTGCACATGCAGTGTGAGTCGTTTATAAGTATATGAGTCATTCAGAAATTGAGCATTGGAATGTTGTCAAATAGATTCTTCAATATCTAAGAGGAACATCCAATAAATGTTTACACTTTGGGGGCTCTACTACTTATTTATAGGGCTATGTTGACTCAGATTTGGTAGGGGATATTGATACCAGGCAGAGTACTACAAGTTATGTCTTTATTGTTGGTGGGGTAGCCGTGAGCTAGGTTTCTAGGTTATAGAAGGTTAATGTTTTATCAGCTATAGAGAAAAAGTATGTAGCTGCTACAGAGGTAGCCAAGGAGATGATATGGCTTTATTTCTTCTTCAAAGAATTGGGACACCCTTAGAGGGATAATTATTTGTTTACAGATAGTTAAAGTGTCATTTATCTTGCAAAGAATTCAGCTCTGCATTCAAAGAACAAACACATATAGTTGTGGTACCATTTCATTCGGTCAGTTTTGGAGGATGGATAGTTGATGTTGGATAAGATACATATAGATGAAAATCCAGCATATATGTTTACAAAGGTAGTAATAAGGGAGAAGTTGAACTCCTCTTCAACTTCGGTTGGTCTTTTAGATTGAACATGAATAAAAGAACAACAAAGTCTAGGGTGGTTTGATCTAGTGGAAGGCCCATGTGGTAGTGATATTGCTATAGGATTAGTCTCCAAGTGGGATATTGTTGTCTAGTGTGGAGTCTGATCAGTCCCCAAGTGGGAGATTGTTAGTTTGTGGTGACTAATCAGGAAAGTATTCTACATACTTCATAAATTCTTTGGCTGACATATGGCTAACATGTTGTAACCCTAAAGTGGCATAAAATTACTTGTATAAAAGGGCTTAGGGTTAGGTATTTTTCATTAAGTTGTGATGCAAAATTAGTTATTGCAAAAGTATTAAGCTATAAGGGATTATAGATTGTAATCAAGTTGTAATCACTAGATCATAATAATATCAAACTTCTTGTTTGGTGGACGTAGCCCAATGATTGGGTGAACCATGTTAAATCTTGGTGCCTTTTGTTATTTCTATGTGATCTACTATTTTCTATTATTAGTTATATTTACATGTAATTATTATTTTTGTCTACGGTTTAATCCTAATAGGTCCTTCCCAACTCTTCTATTGGTCCAAGATAATCAACCCCATGAAAATCCATATCATGCAAGAGATGATTGTCAATAAAATCTATTAAATCTAATATGTTATCTAGGTTAGTCTGACTTCCTCCCGTCTTTTCATTTTCTTTCAATGGAGTATTAAAATCCCCTACAACAATCCAATGCTCATCCACAAATTTTTTTCTTTGATTGGTAATATCTTTTAATAGTGCCTTTCTACACCATTTAGAATTGGGAACATAACATTAGTAAACACCCATATAGAGCCATCCTTAGAATTGGAAAATCTAATGTTCATCATATTTCTATTCTAAAATATAAGTTCCCCATTAATATATTTGTCATTGTAGTAAACTGCCATACCACCTAAGGCCCCATCAGAATCATTCCCAATAATACTACCTCCCTAAAAAACCAAAAGACCTTCCACTTTATCCTTTAACATTTTTGTTTCTTGAATTGGTAGAATATCCAATTTTTTATCCCTAATCATATTTTCCATTATATCTTGCTTGTGAGGATTATTTAATCCTCTGATATTCCATGATATAAACTTCATCTCTTATGAAAATATTTTGAATTTAAGATAGTACTCTGACTACCATCTATTATACTTCTAGTAGTCTCAACAATTCTTCTCTACACATTAGATGGTCTTCTTGTGGAGCAATGAGATAGACCAACATCTCCAACTGTGTTACTGTTAGAAATGCTTTAGAATAACTGAGAGGGGGGTGAATTAGTTATTCAAGGTCCAAATGTCGCAATAAAACTTTTCACCAAGTAAAGTGAGCCCATTAAGCTATTCATGCATCCGAGCTTAAAATTTCCTACTTAGTAAGTTATTGTAAAATAACCATGCAAGAATAACACATGAAGAATCAACACATAACACAATGATTTATGTGGAAAACCAATTTGGGAAAAACCACCAGTAACATGCTACTCAATTCTCACTCTTCTGAAGTGATGCCATGTGAAAGGCTTGCCTTGTTAAAGGCTACAACACATTGTTAAATGTGACTTGGTTAAAGGATTTAACCACCTTGTTAGAAGAGGGCTTGGTTAGAGGACTTTAGAACATTCACTTGGAATGCACCCTATTAAAGAATTTACAAATGGTTGTTAAGCCAACCTAAGTCCGTAGGATTTTACCCTAACTGATACAATTTTTAGAGAGTAACAAAAAGGGCTTTTGACCTGATACAACTCACAATTTAACTTATAGATTTTAGATCTCTATTCAGCTCACAAAATTGTCTGGCTTTTAGTCTCTGTGGCTCTGACAACTTGTTCTCCTTTCAAGCTTTGTCTCATTGAGTCTTCATGCTTGATGTACCAATGCAATCTCCTATATGGCCACTTATCAAATCAAAGTCTCTATGCTCTATTTTTCCTTCTCAATGCCTTCTCCTTGACACACTTTAACAACTTCACAACTTGGCACCCTATCAACTCTTGCTTCTTGACCTATGACTCCTTCAATAGAAGTTTGGAAAAATTTTCCTGCTCTTAATCTTCCCACTTTTAATTTTAGATCAAATGGATTAGGTAGGATTCAATGAATCTAACCCATATCTTGTTCCTTCTAGAAACATCATGAAGAATCCTCCTGAATTTGCTCAAAAATGGTTTACCTAAAATTATGCACCTCTAGCTCATCATCCTTATCCTCCATCTAGTTCACAAAATTCTAAGTAACAAACTTGTCAGCTCAGATCTAGTGAATCTTTGACTTTTCAAATAATGCAGTAACTCGACACTATTGAAATTCTAGTACTCAACACATACTCTGTTACTCGACATCAACTAAGTTTTACTGATGCTCGACACCTACTGTGGATTCACTTAGAATCCACTAAGTTTTTCGATGCTTGACACCTATTACTTGCTTGGCACCTAAATTTTCTCAACTCCTTCTATTTCACTCTACACACATTAGATTTTGCATTTTCTCAGCACTAACTAAAAACCTACATGGCATGAACTAGCTTGCTCAGCATCCACTAATGAACTTAGTCAAGCTTTGCAAATAACCTTGTTACAACTTATACTTCCAGAGTGTCTAAGTGTGGCCAACCTCTATATCTTCAAGTAAATTATCAATACAACATTTTATCATTGTCTTAACTAATCCTTGTACTTCATTACAAAACTATAACTCAACCTTTTCCTTAGGTGCTTTTGTTACATCTTGTTGATTAAATCCTCTTCATCAATCAACTAGTGATAGTACTTGGAACTTATAAGCAATTTTCATTCTAGCAAATAGTAGGTTTGACATTAGTGAAAAAACAATGATTGAAAACATTCCTTATCAACAATCTCCCTCTTTGCAAACAATCTTCTTTATTCAATAATGATCTTTTCAATCAGATTTCCAGCAATCCCCTTCTTTGGCATTGATGGAAAACCAAACTGATCAACCAAGTTATCAGAATGCTAACTAGGATAAAATAGTAAATCAAATTCCAAAAAGAAATTTTGTTACCATTGCTATTTCCATCAGCTTTCATATCTCCCTCTTTGTTTAGCTCTCTCTCTACTTGATGCTTATCTGCACTATTTTCTTCCTTTGAGCTACTATTTCCTTTCTCTGATTGATTCTTGTCTGCACTATTTTCTCCCTCTAAGCTACTATTTCCTTTCTCTTTCCTTCCTATTATTCTCCCTTTACATAGTTCTGATGACTACTTTGATCAGTTCTACTCTTCTTAACTACTATTTCTCCCTCTTACATTTTGTTCCTTTAAAAATGTGTCATTGCTCTCTCTGCACATTATTTCTTCTTCTGTATGCATTGATCATTTGTTCCTTTTAAAAATGTTTCATTTCTCCCTCTACACATTATTTCTTCTTTTTTATGCATTGATTAGTTTCTGCTACTTCTCCCTCTTTGACAACAATGCCAAAGATACGTTATTCCAACATTTTATCATGCAACCATAGCATTTGCAGGAACTCCAATTTCTCCTTTTGTCACCTTGCTTATGATTGATTTAGAACTTCAGCACTTTAGTTACTTCCAGTAAAAACCTAAAGTAAGTATCCTCTGCATCAATTTGTAACATTTCAACAATCAACTCATTTGATGCAGGGTAGTTTTTTTGTTACTCAAATAGCCTTGGATAGGGGTATCACCCCTAATTTACCTCTCAGATACTCAAATGCATCTTTAGGTAGTACTTTTGTGAAGATGTCAACTATTTGTTCCTTTGAGCTGACATATTCCATCCTCACCTACTTGTCTTCCACCAATTCTCTTACATAGTGATACTTAATTGCAATATGCTTCATTTTGGCATGCATCACAGGATTCTTTGATATGTTGATGGCACTAGTGTAATCACAATACAGTATCATAGGTTCAGTTACCTCTTCCTTCATACCTTGCAACAAATTTTTGATCCATACAATAATGGTGTAGTTGATAGTAGTAGCAACATACTCAACTTCTGATGAGGACTGTGAGGTATAACTTTTCTTTTTGCTAGTCCAAGTGACTAACCTTTTACCTAAGAAGAGTGCTCCTCCACTAGTGATTTTTTCTGTCATCAATATTACCTCCCCAATCTGCATTAGTGTAGGATTTCAACTCAAACTTTTCATTCCTCTTGTAATATAAGCCAAAGTCATCAGTTCCTTTTAGGTACCTCAATATTCTTTTTACTGTCACAAGGTGATTTTCTCTTAGGTTTGCAAAAAATCTTGCCACTATTCCAATAGCTAATGCAATGTCTAGTCTACTATGCACAACATACTGCAACTTTCCAATCATTGATCTATACATTGTCTAATTTACTTTACTTGACTCATCATTTTTGGATAACTTATGTCCTATTACCATTGGTGTACTGACTGGTTTTGAATCTTATAAGCCAAATGTCTTGAGTATCTTCTTGATATATTTTGATTGGGTCACAAATATGTCATGTTTTAGTTGATGTACTTACAATCCAATAAAGAATTTGATTTCTGCAAACATTGAAATCTCAAACTCATGTTTCATTTGATCAGCAAAATCTTTGCATAGGGCATCTTTTGTTCCAAATATTATATCATCAACAAAGATTTCAGATATCAAAATATCTTTACCTTTTTCTATCTTGATAGATAGATTGTTGTTGTCAACTGTTCTCTCTAATCCTATCTTCACAAGATATTTGTGCAGTCTCTCATACCATGCTCTAGGTGCTTGCTTCAAACCATAGAGTGCTTTATGCAATTTACAAACCATTTCTTTGTTTTTTTCATCAACAAATCCCTCTAGTTATTCTATAAACTTCCTATTCTAGTATTCCATTCAGAAAAGCAGACTTTACATCCATTTGGTAGACTTTAAAACCTTTGTAAGAAGCATATGCAAGTAGTGTTCTTACTCATTTTATCCTTGCAACAAGGGAAAATTTTTCCCCATAGTTCATTTCTTCTTCTTGTGCATAACCTTTGTAGACTAATCTGGCCTTATTTCTTGCGATCTCACCATTCTCATCTAACTTGTTCCTAAATACCCATTTGGTACCAATCACATTCTTATCAGCTGGTCTAGGAACTAAGGTCCAAGTTTTGTTCTTCCCTATCTAATCTATCTCTTCTTCCATAGCTTTATGCCAATTATCATCTTGCAGTGCATCTTTCACTATTTTGGGTTCAATCTTGCTCAACAAACATGATTCATTTCTTAATTTATTCCTTGTCATTGGTCTAGCTTCCTTGTCAACAATTATTTTTTCAGTAGGGTGATGTGTTATCACATACTTGGATAGTCTTGGTTCTTTCCTTCTTTCCATATTTGATCTTTCAACTTCAGAGTCATTGTGCACATCTCTTTAAGGTATTTCTTCATCTCTTCCATGTTTACTAATTTCATAATCAGAATGTGTACTATTTTCATTCTGCAACTTAGCTTTTGAATGCAACTCAACATTCACTAGCTATGACTTGGCTGAGATTGAAACTTGTTGTTGATTCCCAACTTGATTGGTAGCTTCTTCTTTAGTAGGCACTCCTTTATAGAAATATGCAAAGGATTTGTACACTTTTAGTTTCTTGATTTCATCATCTTGAAATTCTATAAGCTCATCAAAATTTACATTTGCACTCTCCACAATCTTGTTAGTGTTAGTATTCAAACACTTATATGCTTTACTTTTGTGGAGTATCCAATGAATATGCCTTCATCACTCTTTGAATCAAACTTGCCATTTCTAGAATCTTTAAGAATATAGCATTTACAACCAAACACTTTGAAATTTTTTACATTAGGTGAGTGACCATACCATAATTCAAAAGGTGTTGCATTTGTACCTTTCTTGACTTGTACTCGATTCAAGGTGTAGACGGTTGTACCTATAGCTTCTCTCCAATACTTTAGAGTAACATTTTTCTCAATCATTAATGTTCTGCCACAATCTATCACTGATTTGTTCCTTCTCTCTGTAATGTCATTCTAAGGTGGAGTTCTTGGTGCTGATCTTTGTCTTTTAATTCCTTTTTCATTGCAAAATGTCTCAAACTCTTTTGATTTGAATTCTCCTCCTCTATCTGATCTTAGGCACTTCAGACTCTTTCCTGTTTCTTTCTCAACCCTGGCCAAATTCCACTTAAACATTTGAAATGC
This sequence comes from Cupressus sempervirens, assembly GCA_028749045.1. Lineage (NCBI taxonomy): Eukaryota > Viridiplantae > Streptophyta > Pinopsida > Cupressales > Cupressaceae > Cupressus > Cupressus sempervirens. The sequence continues at coordinate 407,067,963 of CM053788.1, read as the reverse complement.
ATCAAATTTTTGCTTTAAGAACATGAAAGTCTTCATCCTAGAGTAGTCATCCACAAACAACATTATGTATATGTCTCCTTGATAGCTTCACACTTCTATTGGGCCACATAAATCAGTATGCACTAACTCTAGTACTTCTTTAGAAGTGTGGTTTTTCTTTTGAAACTTGACTTGGTCATTTTTCCTATCTAACATGCACATTGTATTTTTAGGCTTCTTTAGCTTAGGCAAACCTCTGACTTTCTTCATTTTTCTGATGCTAATCAAATTGTCAAAGTTGACATGGCATAGCCTTTTATGCCATAGCCACACATCATCAAGTTTAAGAATAAGACAGGTTGCATCTTCCATATCTAGGTAAAACAAATTACTCCTAGTTTTTTCTTCTTTTCCTATCAGATTTCCATCAGTGTCATAGATTTTGGCATATTTGTTTCCAAATTCTACTTTGCAACCTACATTTCCTAATTGTGATACACTCAGCAGATTGTAGTTCAATCCTTCAACATAATATGCATAACCACATGAAATTTTCTCTGTAAGTTTAATAGAACCTTTTCCTTTGATTAGACATAGAGCATCATTTCCAAATCTAACACTATTTCCATCATCTTGAGTAAAGGTAACAAAATTACTTTTGTCTCCTCTCATGTGATGTGAGCATCCACTGTCTATGATCTATTTTTCATTCTTGTTCACACAAGTTACCGGTGTTGTTGCCTCATCTTCATCTGACTCATCCTTCATGGCTACATATACTACCTCATCATCATTTTCATTAGAATCCTATTCTTCAACAATGTAGCACTTTTTGCCTTTCTCTTTGTAATCTTTGTTATCATCTTCTCTTATGTTCTTGTTCTTGTTGCCTTCTCTATAGTTCTTCTTCTATGTACACCTTGTAGCAATATGTCCTACTTTATTGCAATTAAAACATATGATGGGCAACTTAACTTTGAATTTTCCTTTACCCCTGTGAAATCTTTTGGCTAGTAGTGCTTCCAATTGTTCCACATCTTCTTCATCTGTGCTACTACCACTGGATGCATATTTTACCTTTTTCTTATTCTTCTTTTGTTTCACCTCCTTAGTATCTTTCAATGATAACTTGGCCTTGAAAGTAGATTCAAGGTTCTCAAGTATGTAATTATCAAAGTTGGACAACTCAAATGTAGTAAATCTTCCCACTATACCTTCAAAAGTTAGTTGGTTTCCTAGTACACACCTTAACTCTTGGATGGCTGATACTCTAATAGCATAGATAGGAAGTAAAGTTCTTAAGAATTTTCTATTGATAGTATCATCTTCTAAATGACCACCCAAATTTCTTAATGCACTTACTACTTCTTTCATTCTAGAGGCATATTGAATAGTGTTCTCACCTTCCTCCATTTTCATGTCATCAAACTCTCCCCTGAGACTTTCTCTTTTTTCTCTTTGGACATTTCGATCTGCTCCATAGATATCATTCAAGGCTTTCCAAATCTTGAATGTAGAGTCACATCCCTTGATGTCATCAAATTCAACATAGTTGAGGGCAGAGGCAATATCTAACATTGCCTAATTATGCTCTGTCTTTTTCTTCATATCTTCTATAGTGGGTACAGTTGGATCAACATGTTCTACTTCAATTGAGGTTTGTGCATGGTTGCTTATTGATCCAAGGTGTAGCTTCATTAGACTTTTCCATGCAGTGAAGTTATCTCTATTGAGCTTGGGAACTTCTCTCTTGAACATCTTGATCTCCCTGCTTCTAGTACCTTTAAACCAAATCATTAGATGGCTCTGATACCAATTGTTAGAAATGCTTTATAATAATTGAGGGGTGGGTGAATCAATTATTCAAGGTCAAAATTTCCTAATAAAAATTTTCACCAAGTTAAGTGAGCCCATTAAGCTATTCATGCATCCAAGCTTAAACTTTCCTGCTTAGTAAGTTACTGTAAAATCAGCATGCAAGAATAACACATGAAGAATCAACACATAACACAATGATTTACATGGAAACCCAATTTTGGAAAAACCACTAGTAACATGTTACTCAATTCTCTCTTCTAAAGTGATGCCATGTGAAAGGTTTGCCTTGTTAAAGGCTACAACACACTATTAAATGTGACATGGTTAAAGGATTTAGCCACCCTGTTAGAAGTGGATTTGGTTAGAGGACTTTAGAACATTCACTTGGCATGCCACCCTATTAAAGGATTTGTAAATGGCTTTTAAGCCAACCTAAGTCCATAGGATTTTACCCTAACTGATACAATTGTTAGAGAGTAACAACAAGGGCTTTTGACTTGATACAACTCACAACTTAACTTTTAGATTTTAGATCTATATTTAGCTCACGACATTGCCTGGCTTTTAGTCTCTGTAGCTCTGACAGCTTGTTCTCCTTTCAATTTTTGTCTCCTTGAGTCTTCATGCTTGATGTACTAGTGCAATCTCCTGTATGGCCACTTATCAAAGTAAAGTCTCTATGCTCTATTCTTCCTTCTCATTGCCTTCTCCTTTACACACTTCAATAACTTTGCAACTTGGCACCCTAGAAACTCTTGCTTCTTGACCTATGACTCCTTAAATAGAAATCTAGAAAAAAATTCCTACTCTTAATCTTCTTGCTTTTAATTTCAAATCAAATGGATTAGGTATTATTCAATGAATCTACCCCATATCTTGTTCCTTCTAGAAACATCATGAAGAATCCTCCTGAATTTTTCCAAAAAAGGTTTACCTAAAATTCTATGCCTCTAGCTCATCATCCTTATCCTCCATCTAGTTCACAAAATTCAATGTAACAAACTTGTCGGCTTAGATCTGACAAATCTTTGACTTTTCAAACAATGCAGTAGCTTGGCAGTATTGAAATTCTAGTGCTTAGCACATATTGTGTTACTCAACATCAACTGAGTTTTACTAATGCTCAACACCTACTAGGGGTTCACTCGGCATCCACTAAGTTTTTTGATGCTCGACATCTATTACTTTCTCGACACTTGAACTTGCTTGGCTCCTTCTATTTCACTCGGTACATACTAGATTTTGCATTTTCTCAGTACTAACTGAAAATCTACTTGGCATGAACTAGCTTGCTCGACATCCACTAATGAACTTAGTCAAGCTTTGTAGACAACCTTGTTACAACTTATACTTCTAGAGTTTCTAAGTGTGGCCAACCTTTGTATCTTCAAGTAAATTATGAATACATCATTTTATCATTGTCTTAACTAATCCTTGTAATTCATTACAAAACCATAACTCATCCTTTTTCTTAGGTACTTTTGTTACATATTGTTGATTAAATCCTCTTCATCAATCAACTAAGTGATAGTACTTGGATCTTATAAGAAATTTTCATTCCAGCAAATAGAAGGTTTAACATCAGTGACAAAACAATCATTTGAAAATATTCCTTATCAACAATCTCCATCTTTGCAAACAATCTTCTTTGTTCAATAATGATCTTTTCAATCAGATTTCTGACATATACCTTTACTAGATGATGTTGAAGGTAGAAAGCACTCCCTAGCATTGTTGCTCTTAAGATCACCTTTTTTTATGCCTTTTCTTGATGGTGTGCTAGGGATATCTCCTTTCTTATTACTCCTAGTTTTTAACAAAGCATTCTCTTTATTATTTTTTGAAGATAAAACCTCATTTTTCTTTTTTGATTTATTGGTTCTTTTATCCCCCATTTTTGTCCAGTCTACACTAGATTCATCCTCTACCCCTATAAAGCTTTAGAGATTTCCTCAACATCCCCCCATTTTTTATTACTCTATATGGTTGTAACATCTAAAAGATGTCTAATTAGACTTTGAGTTTCCTATCTTGTAATGATACAATCATGTTCCTCAAATGATTTAGGATCATCTTCATTAATATTTTCAATTCGAATCTCCCCATTTTCTTCCTTATCCCCTTTATTGGGACTAATCACACCACTTTCCTAAGCCAATATATTATTTTTAGCAACACTATTGTGATCCAAAAGAACCTGTACCTAATTCTCCCTTCAACATTCACCTTTGTCTAAGATGCTTCCACCTATTTTTATTCATTAACCACTAAGGTTCCCTTCACCAAACCACTTACCTCTTGTGTATTTCCTTCCTTACATCTACTTTTTGTAGCTTCATCCTGATCATTGAAACCTTTGTGTACTCATATCTTTTGACCTTTTTGGGAGTTCCATTCAAAGATGGGCATTTTTTAGCCTAATGGCTAGATTTTTTGCAATGAAAACAAGCAAAAGGAATTGACTCATACTTTATTTTCTACTTCCAAATTCCTAGTTTAGATTTGAGAGAAATAACCTCTGGCATATCTATGCCTTCAAGAACTCCCACACAAATTCTAGCATAGGTCATTCTTTTTCTCATCACTGTAATTGGGTCCATAGAAAGGAGTTCACAAAAGGTATTAGCCATACCTTGAAACACATCCTCCACCAAAAACTCTAGAGGTAATTGTGTCATTCTAATCCATATTGTAACTTGAATCCTAAATTTTTCAAGAGAGTACAAGTTTGGTGCACATTTCTATAGAATCAAAGTATGTTTACCCACAATCCAGGGACTGTTGCAAAGAATCTCTTGTTTATCTTCTTAACAAGAAAAACAAAAGGAAAGGAAACCTTTCACCATAGCAACAATGTCAACCTGGCCTTTTAGAACCCATTTCCTTTGAATAAAGGCACAAATGACCTCAATGTTGGGCTTAGCACCTAAAAACCTCCCCAACAGAGTCAAGTCCATTCTAGAAATAATTCTATCAATGATTTGATCTGTGATTTCTAGTGTCAACATACCTTGTTCATTTGAAGAAATATTCTTTACTAGCAGAATAGAGGACTTGCCAGCCAGTTTGATGCCAACTAGACTAGACCACTTTTTTGTTAGAACAATAGCCAACCTGGGACCCCCCCTAGATCCTCAATTTTCCTACCATCATTAGGATCCTTCCCCTTTTTATATTTATCCCCAGTTGTCCCTACTTGAACTCCTGATCTAGACAATTTTGTCCCATTCCCCCCTAAATTTTTAAATTTTCCCTTCCTGCTCACCACACTTACTCTAATCCTGCTCCCACTTCCCATGTGTTGTTTGTTCAATTGAGTTGATCAACTTGATGTTTAAGAAGTTGAAGTAATAAGGAGAACTAAACATAAGAGTATTATGAAGATCAAGGAATGGAAGTGCTAAGTTGATGTGTGGAGTGTGTGAATCAACCAGAAAGGGACTAAAAGATAGAGATTGAGCGAATCGGTGATCTAAAAAAAGTAAGGTAGTGCTAAACCTAACAGATCATTTCATCATTACTCTCTAATAATTATAATAGAAATATATCTTAATCAAGTGGACCTAAAAACCTTTTGAAATCTTATATGGTAACATTCTATTGAGTGTTTGTAAGTCCTTTAGAGAAGGCCATTCTTTAGAAGCATTAAAGAATGAGAAAGCTCTAGTAGATCTTTGGTGAAAATCCTCTAACAAGGTCACATTAACAATGTGTATGTAACCTCTAACAAGGTTGGCTCCTAACAGAGCTTACTTCATTAAAGTGAAATTTTTGGGTCAAGTCAGTTCCTAGGTGGTTTTTCCATTTACAAGGTTTCTAGATTAAATACTTGTTTCAAATTGTATGAATGCTTATAATGTTGCACGTTTATTTTATGTTTATTTCTTATTGATGCAATTCGGTATAAGTTGGAAGATAACTATGATATTCGACATATATCAAGTGACAATTTATTACAATGTTTATACCAGTCTAAGTTATGATGCTAGCTTTGGTTACCGAGTTAATGATCTAAAAGATTAAAGTATTTGAATTAGTGTAAAACAAAATTAAGGCATGTAGGATAACTAGTTATAACTGACTCACACCCCCCCTTTATCTAACAAGGAAAATAAGTTATTTAGAAATATCTTAAAAGAATATATAATAGAATATTCATATCAAACCTTTTATGTAAATGGGATTGATGTTCTTAGGGCACGTGAGTGTCTTCATAAAACCATTTTTAAAAAAATATAATAATAAACGAAACCAATCCTCGATGTTGGGCTTGGGAAAGTGTATAGCCCAACAAACAGTATTATGTACATCTCAAAGACAGTATGGTTCCCACAAAATATTATGCATGGGATTTAAGTGCTAGTTTTTTTGAGTTGTGTTCTTGTAATTAGTTTCATTTTTAGATATCTATGTGTGTAAAATATTTTAATTTATTTATATATACTAGCACTTGCACTAGACAAGATGCAATGATGTAGCCAATAGTAATATATGCAATCATAAGAGACTTTCTAATTAAGTTTATGTAAGGCACAACACTTTTTGAAGGTTTTACAAATGAAGTTATAAGCAAAGTGTGCTTAACCAAGGAAGAAACTTTGTAGTTAACATAGAGTATTACAATATATAACATAAAGTATTACAAATACAAAATAGAAAAGGGGGTATTACAAAATATAAAAAGGGGACTAATGATTTTTTTTAAGACTAATTTTACATTAAATTATAAGTTAGATATGTTTTATAAAAAATTTATTACTATTATACATTAACCTATAGAAAGTGGAAATATCAATTTAACTAGTATAAATGTAATTGTTTTTTTGTTTGAACTATTAGTTATTTTAATAAGTTATCAATTGATAAGTGAAAATATCTAGATATTATATTACTTTGACAAAAATTAATCACATTTTAATTTTTCATATAATTTTACTTGGATTTAAGTATTTATAAGTTGATTTTGTCTAAAAAGTGTTAGGAATGGGGAAGAATTTGTAAACTAAATTGATATATATTTTTAACCTTTATTTTTCATTTTTTTATAATCTCTCTTTATCAATACAAAATTTAGAGATTTTTTTATATGTATGAATGTGAAATATCATAAAATGTGATATCACATACATTTTTATTGAAAAGTTACCCTATCCTAAACATGACTTGTGATATCTTTCAAAATATATGTTCTTGCCTTCAATTTGACACATTCAAAATATGTAAATTGATTATGACAATGCTCTCTACCTCATGAACTATGATTATGAATCTTGGAAAATTTTCTTGTCTTCATTCTTGAGCTCTTTTGCTTGGAATATATAGTTATATATACATCATTATCATCAATCATGACCAAATACCCATCAAATTTGTTAGATAACTGAGAGGGGGCTGAATTAGTTATATCTAGTTATCATACAGGCATTTTAAACACTTTAGTATGAATTCAAATTTGTAAACTTTCATATCATTAACTCAGTAACCACATTCAACATCTCAACTTAAACTCAATGATCTCTTTGCATCAAACTATTATCTTATTGTTCATTACTCTATTGAGTACCAAAGATATCACTTTGATGCAGGAGCATCCTCGGTGTAAGAGAAATCTTGCATCACCCAAAATATTTTTATTTTTAGCCTTTTCTATTTGAATAAGGACTAATAGATAGTGGGGTTTCTATTTTTGGGAATTTTCTATTTTTAGTAAGTTTGTCATACAAACTTAGAATGTTCTCATTTTCTATATAAAGGTTCATTTTAGAGTTATAATCCTGCCATAAAAATCTCATTGCTCTAGCTTAAGTATTAGAGAAGTTAGTGTGGATTTTCAAAGTAAATTTTAGGAGAAGAATATTTAAGCTCATCGTTGGAGGCATTAGAGTGCGTGAATGAGGTCCAAAAACTAAATAGAAGGGTGCTTGTGCCATTCTAAGGCTATAGATCAGGAGTTGGCATTTTCAAAAAGTGGTTATAATATCCAGTCAGAGCAACGGTTCAAGAGTTATGGCTTTCCAAAATTGGGCTACCCAAAATTTCTAAAATAATTATTAAAGATGTTTTTGGCCGACTATATATGTATTATTAGGGTCTGTTGGCCCTAGGTATTAAGTTTGAATGTCTAGAACCTTCCCAGGTGGCATAAAATTGCCTATTTAAGAAAAGCCCAAACATTGTCTAAGACAACTCTGGGTGGTAGTTTGCAACTTAGTATTGTAGATTACTATAATGAAGGTGCCCATGTGAGTTAGCATATTGTATTTGTGGATTATGTAATTTTTCATTTGTGGTGATAATAAGAAGTCCATATTTTGTTCTCACATTTGTTGTTGCTTTTTTGTTTCTATTCTAGATTATAGTATTAAGGGGAGCACCCTTCATCAAGTGGTATATGAGCTAGAGTTCTTGAGTGTGTGGAAAGATCACCAACTATAAGGTAGTTCACACTAGGACCATGATTTGGGTTGAACATGTAGATGGATCACTGATTGTGAGGTAGTTTGTATTAGGGTTTTAATGAAAGTGTGAAAATGTCTCCATAAAGAGAGTATGGTGAAAGATCTATAGGTGTTACATCTAAGGGTTTTAGAGCCTTCCAAAGACAAATTCAAGTATTGGAAGAAAAAAATATGGAGGGATAAATATTTTTGTAAAAGATGAAAGTGAGGATGAGGACGAACAAGAAAAAAATGACAAACTAGAGGCAGTTCTAAACCTAGAGGAAGAGAGGCTTTTTAGGGCCATCTCCAAGATTGGACAAAGTCCTAAGTTTGAGGTTCCCAAATTTTTGGGAAATCTTAACCGAGAGGAACTGATCAATTAGATCAATGAATTAGAGGGCTACTTTGAGTATGAAGATATTGATGATCCTAATAGGGTCAAGTTTGGAAAGGAAAAACTGAAGGGACATGCAAAGATCTGGTGGCAGAAGGTTTAGTTGGAGTGAAATAGAAAGGGAAAGGAAAAATCACCAGATGGGATTGAATGATAGCTAGTTGAAGAAAAAATTCATTCCCATGAATTATTAGATTGATCTATTGAAGAAAATATAAGGGTTAAAGCAAGTGAAAAATCTATTCAAGAGTATACCAAAGAGTTCTATTGAGTTCTTATTAGAACCAACCATGTAGAAGTTGATAAGGAGAAACTAGTCTGTTATCTTAATGAGTTAAGGCCAAGTATTCAAGACAAGCTAATTCTAGTTTGAATGAATAGTATTAAGGAGGCATACCAATTTTTCCTAAGAGTTGAGGAGAAATTGAGCAAGAAGTTTGACAACAAGAATAGTGGAAGAGGTCGCGATGAAAGAACTAGCAGTCAATCTTATGGAGGTTGTAATGATGATCAGAAGAACAAGGATGAGGTTGGAAGTACTAGTCAAAACTAGAGGGGAAACATTTCTAATCATTTCCATGATCAGAACAACAGAGATCAGAGAGGAAGAGGTAGAGGGCAAGGATCTAGAAGAGGAGGCTTCCATGGGAAATGTTTTCACTATGGAGAAGAAGGGCATAAAGCATTTGAATGTTCCCAATGCCAAGGAAGGGAAAATAAAAGAATAGAAGGCTAGGCCAAAGTTGCACATGTTGATGAAGATGCCAAAACATCAAATTCTAAAGATGTTGAAAGAGGAGAAGTCCTAGCTAATAGAAGAGTCCTACTGAGTGGTGAGAATGAACCTGATCAAAGAAGGAGCTTGTTTTGCACAAGGTGTAAGTGTTGTGATGTAATCATTAATGGTGGAAGTATTGACAATGTGGTGTCAGAAAAAATGGTCACAAAACTGAAGTTGAAGAGAAAAAAACACCCGCGTCCATACCGTATTGCTTGGGTGCAAGATGACAACAAGGTCATGATCAATGAGAAGTGCTTAGTGAAGTTCAAGATTGGAAGCTACCACGATGAGGTACTATGTGATATCATACCTATGGACATATGTCATATGTTTCTAGATAGGCTATGGTAGTTTGATAGGCATGTTGTACACGATGGGCAAGAAAATACATACACTCCAACAAAGGATGGAGTGAAGCATAAGTTAAAAACATTAAAGGATAAAGAAGAAAAGGTGTGTAGTGCTGCTAGGATATGTTTTTTTGATTTAAAAGAGTTTCTCAAACATATGACGTATGAGCATATGTTTTTTTCTATAATTCCAAATGATGGTAAAGAAGAAGTAGAGGAGGTACCTTGTAACATACAAATTTTCATAACCAAATTTTAATCTCAAATTAAACTAATTTCACAAGTAACTAAATTCAATTCACATGAAAATGATTTATACCAACTAATTATAACTAAAAGAAGCTCTTTTCTATCTATCTTACATATTCAACTAAATTCATGAGAAACAAAAAGAGTTTTGTATGGCTAACATTTTAGCTACTTCTAAATATTCAATTGAAAATAAAGTAATAGCTAATTATGTCAAATGAAAAAAGTTATTAACATAAAAGTAAATGTTTTCTCTATCTTGAAAAGAAAATATCCATCTATCATTCCAAGGTTAAAAGTGAAAGAAACATACAGTATAAACAAAAGAATCTTTTTAACTCATTGTCTAAGCCTCGACATTGGTGAGAGGAGAAGCTTTGACATAGGCTTAAACTCCCAACCACGAACCATTACTTATCCCCACACTTTCTAAATTAATAGAATAGCCCTCCCTACCTTGGGATCGAGCTTGGGATGTTCATAAGTCCATCCATCTGAGTAATTAGGTGGGTTGAAGTCCCAATAGTTATTCTCCAAAATAACTGAAGCATCTGGACAATCAACAAAGATCGCATGTTTAGCACATCTACTTAATTTCTACCCTAGCCAAGAATTTCAAGTTAGGTTTAAAAACTTGATCTCCACCACTTGACTTGACAATGCATTGCATAATTAGAACATGCATGAGATATTATAGTTTTAGCACATTATTTATTTGATCTAATTCCTTTCTTATTTGTTCAAACTCTCTACACCTCCTCACTATTTTCAAGCTACCATGTTAGTGATTCCTATGTGCTCACAAGTTTATATCCACATCATTGCTTCACACCTCTTCACCTATAATGGCATCATTGCCTAGTGAATTCCTTGATGTTAAATTTTTATGATATCATTTTCATTTCTGAATGCATTAAATTGTAAACTAAGATAATTGATCATGAATGATTGATACACTATCTTGATTTAGTAACATCAATGATATATATATATATATATATATATATATATATATATATATATATATATATATGACAAAGACCATATTTGATAATTTTGTTTATCATTCCCTTGAGTTTGGTCATGAATGATTGATACACTATCTTGATTTAGTAACATCAATGATATATATATATATATATATATATATATATATATATATATATATATATATATATATATATATATATATATATATATATATATATATATATATATATATATATATATATATATATATATATATATATATATATATATATATATATATATGACAAAGACCATATTTGATAATTTTGTCTATCATTCCCTTGAGTTTGGTCAATAATAAATTGATATCAATATAAGGGATTTAACATTCAAAGTAATACTCGACTGGTGCAATCAATATGGAAGATTACATACATGGTTGATGGCTTTAGAACTTTGTCTTTATGCTATATTTAAACCATGATAGACTTGGCACTAAGAAATAATGTAATAAATTAGGGAAGCAAGCTAGCTAGTATCTTATGTGACTATTATATGTGGATTCTTTCATGTTAGAAGAAGTAACCTCTGCTCCTTTCTCAGTAACCTATAGATGTGAGTGTGAAGATGATATGGGAAAAGATGAACGGTGATGGTTTCAATCGGTTTTGATATTCAGTCTTTCTACTCTAAGATATTACAAAAAATATGATAGGTAAGAAAGATGAAAGGTAAAAAGATATATTGAAACACGATCAAGAGACTCTATACAAAGATCTTGTTTGGCTTTTTGGCTACTATCAGTTATAAAGAGACTTTTCGAATGCAAAAACAATTCAAATTTTAAAAAAAAAGGAAGAAAAGAGAGGAAAAGAATAAGAAGTTGAAATGTTTGATTTTATTATTTTATTATTGTTTTTCACTTTTCAATATGTTCATGTGTATGTATTGGTAAAGTGGCATCATTAGATTATAGCTTATAATTTATTGGTGTCACCTTATTTTTATGTATGTATGTTCATATTTAAGTATGAATAATAATAATTTAATCATGAATTCATGAATAATTTCTTCAAAGGAATAAATTATAGTTTTAATTTTTTATTGATTATTATATTGTTCTTTTAATAGCTCATGCGGCTCCATAATGCAACATGTTATCAAACCTAGTATCAATGCCAAAGTGGTCTTAGATCAAAGTTGTTGATTCAGATGACTGGACTATTCAACCATCCCCTTCCAATGATCCTGTTTAGCAATGCTTCCCCTCTCTTCAATCTTCTTCCTACAATCATTCAAAACAACATTATTTCCAAGACATCAATTCAAGATTTATTAATTGTTAATTCAAAACCATTAGCGATCATCTAGTGACCATTAGAAATTTCATCAACGTTAGAATAACTAACTCATTTCACATGTTCATGAAAATATCTCATTATCAATTAATACAACACATATTTCAACTAACTCATTTCACCCAATTAGGAAGAAATAAATTGATACAACTGCTAGAATTAACTAACTCACTGCACATGATCAGGAAGAAATAAATTGATACAATGGCTATATTAAATAACTCACTTCACATGATCAGGAAGAAATAAATTGATACAATGACTATATTAATTAACTCACTTCACATGATCAAGAAGAAATAGATTGATACAATGGCTAGAATTAACTAACTCACTTCACATGATCAAGATTTGTTAAATCAATGACTAAGTTCAATTTAAAATTTGGGGCAAAAATTTGGGATGTAACATACCCACCCCCTTAGATTTTTCATCATCCTTGATGAAAATAATAGAAAATAGTACTAGTCAGTTATATGAAAAGAAAAGAAATATTCAGTTTTCAATCTCAGAGAAAAGATAGGGATATCTTTGAAAAATGTCATGATAATCCTCCTAGGTAGCATTATCTTTAGTACACTGGTCCCACTAGACCTTTCACTATGTTACTACTCGATTTTGTAAGCATAGCTTACATACCTCAAGTATTCTGAGTGGTCCCACCTCTACCACTCCTGGCTCTTGCACCTACAGTAATTTCCAATCAATCATATGTTCATGGTGGGTAATATACTCTTCAAGCTAAGACACATGGAAGACATCATGCATCCTAGCAAGGGCTGGTGGTAAGAAATCCTATAAGCCATTGGATTAACAACCTCCAAAACTTCAAATGGTTCTACATATCTCAAGGCTATCTTAGCATTCTTGTCAAACTTGATAGTACTTTTCTGAGGTTTAACCCTTAGTAACATCTTGTTCCCAACTAAGAATTCTCTAGGTGTTCTTTTGGCATCAACATAACTCTTCTATCTATTTTTTGCTTCCTTTAACCTCTAAGAAATTTGAAGTACCTGTTCTTCCATCTCCTAAAGCATTTTGGGCCTGACAATGATTCTATCTTCCAATTGATTCCAACTTATTGGAGTTCTGCACTAATGACCATACAAAGCCTTAAAAGGAGCCATTCTAATGATGAATTGATAAGAGTTATTATATGAAAATTTTACTAGGTTTAAGTATATTTCCCATTGGTACTATCGGTCCATACAGTATACTCTTAGGAGATCCTCTAATACTTGATTTACTCATTCAGTCTAACCATTTGTCTCAGGATGATAGGTTGAACTAATATTCAATTTGGTGCCCAAAGCTGTAAATAATGTCTATCGAAATCTAGAAGTTATCCTAGCATCCCTATCCAAAAGAATTTTCTTTGGAATTTTGTGCAACCTAAAAATTTCTTTTATGAACTTATTATCAATTTTGGGTGCTCCATCAGATAAATACCCTGGTATGAAATGAGCAACCTTAGTCAACCTATCAACCACAAACAAGATAGTGTTGTGTCGATTCTGGGTCATAGGTAACCCTTGTACAAAATCCATATTACTTGCCACTTCCACTTGGGTACTTCATTTGGGTGCAACAGACCTGTTCGATACTAATTTTCTACCTTTACTCTCTGACATTCTAAGCATCCTACTACAAACTCAATTATTTCCCTCTTCATCCCCTTCTAGAAATATAAAGGTTTTATATTGGATAACATTTTTGTTAGTTCTAAATGTTTAGAATATGGAGCTGAGTGATATTCACCTAAAATTAGTCTTCAAAGTTTAGGGTCATTAAGAACATAGATTCTGTGGTGGTATCTTAATAATCCATCCTCTTCTAACCTAAACTCTGAATACTTAGGATCTTGTGGGTCTTTGATAAGATCCAAGCTGATGTCTATATAAAATTCATCATGCTTTAGATGTTGTAAAATATTGTCCCTCAACTTGAAGTTTATCATAGTCATTGTGGAGATGTGTCTTCTTCGGCTTAGAGCATCAACCACCTTGTTTTCCTTACCTTTAATGTAGCCTATGTCAAACTCATAATCTACTAAAAAATTTAGCCACCCTCTTTGTCTAGCATTAAGGTTCTATTGGGTGAAGATATACTTCAAACTATGGTGATCAGATCTAAGCTCAAATGGTTTTCCAATTAAATAATGTCTCCACATTTGCAAGGCATGCACTATTGCTACTATTTCAAGATCATGAGGTGCATAATTTTGTTCATAATTTTTTAGTTTCCTATACTCATAAGCAATTACTTATTCATCCTACATTAAAACACCCCCTAAACCTTCTTCGGATGCATCTGTAATAACTACAAACTATTTTTGTGGATCAGGTACCCTCAAAATAGGTGCAGTGGTCAATTTTTCTTTTAGAAACTCAAACATTGATTGACACTTCTCTATCCAATAAATTTCTTCCCCTTTCTTTGAAGAGAAGTGATCAGATAGGCTATCCTCAAGAAATCTTTGACAAACTTTCTGTAGAACTCAGCTAGCCCCATAAAGATCCTAACTTTAGATACACTTCTAGGTATGGGCCATTCCTTAATCACTTTTATCTTGGATGGATCTATTGCTATACCCTAAGCCGATATAACGTGCCCTAGATACTGAATTTTTTTTTTGGTAAAAAGAACACTTAGATACTTTCCCATATAGATTGTGTTCTCTTAGTCTTTGCAGAACTATTTCTAAGTGCCTCTAATGTTCTTCTTCATTCTTAGAGTATATTAAAATGTCATCTATAAAGACTAGTACAAAATTGTCTAGACAATCCTAAAATATATTGTTCATTAAATTCATGAAAAATACTAGGGCATTGGTTAACCCAAAAGGTAATAATGTAAACTCATAATGTCCATACCTAGTTATGAATGCAGTTTTATGTATATCCTCATCTTTGATTTGAAGCTAATGGTATTCTTATCGTAGATTAATTTTTGAAAATATTGTTGCACCTTTCATTTGGTCAAAAAGATCATCTATTCTTGGCAATGGGTACTGGTTTTTGATGGTGACTTTATTAAGCATCCTATAATCTATACATAGTCTTATGGTTCCATGTTTCTTCTTTACAAATAGCACAGGGGCTCCCCATCATGAGACGCTAGGCCAAATCATCTTCATATCTAGCATATCCTATAGTTGAATCTGAAACTCCATTAATTTTTTAGTTTTCATTCTATATGGGGCTCTGGATATGGGTTCCACTCTAGGTACAAGTCTATGGTAAAATCAAATGCTCGGGAAGGGGGTAGTCCAGGAAGTTCTTTAAGAAATACATCTTGATAATTCTTCAAATAGGGGTGTTTTTCTTTGAAGGATTCTTTTAAATTTTTCTTGATTTCTCCATTTTCATAAATGTAATCATCCCCATATGTGGTTGTTTTAGACTCCCTTGTATGCTCTGTTGGTGCTCAAAAGTGTAGCCCAAATTTTGAGCACTGTTGAGAAAACTATGCCCTGAAGTGCTTTTAAATGCATATATACCCAGCTGTACCTTTGAGGCCCCTAAGGTTTTTAATGTTTCTAACACCCTCCATTCAGTGTGTTTAAGTATTTCATGAAGTTAAATTGAGATTTTGAGCCATTTCATGAAGTCTTGTTTTGAGCTAGTTTCAAATTTGCATTGTCACCTTAGTGTCAAACATCGATAGGAGGCTATGTTTGCAAGTGAATATCTTGCACCCAAAAATGTTTTGTGACTTGCCACTTTGGGAGTGTTTAGTGTCCATACTTGAGAACCTATGTTTCAGATTTGAGTCATTTTGAATCCGTTTGAATAGGTTTTGAATCCCTCAAATTTGGTAATTTATTGTTTTCATGCTGATGCAATTAGTTCAAAATTATGGGAAGCCCTATTTGACATGCTATAACTTTTGACCAATTGACCAAAATGAGAAAATTCCTATTATGTTTCATTGTACACATTAGAGACTTGTTATGTTTCAAGTTTCAGCTCATGACGAATCTGTTTGATCAGTTTTTGTGATGTTATATCTCCTGATCCGTGATAGGTGAGATTGAATGGATTGAACCACTATGTTGTACTTTGACAATACCTTAAGTGTGTCAATTTTTACATCTTGATGAATCCATTTTCACACTTTCCCAAGTCAATTCCATTTGCAAAAAATGTTTTTCTACCAGTATTTCTAGTTTGCAAAATCCAAGTAGCCCACTTTGACCATCTGTCATTTGCGCCCAATTATTCATCATGAGCCCAAATCATAGATTCATACTCATCTCATGACAGAAAACCAACAACCCATCTTTCATCTTCCCAAGTGTCAATTTGTCCAGTTTTTGAAGCTAAATCTGAACCCAATTTATTGTTTTCTGACATGTTTTCTTGCACGCAATTCTGAGAGGTCAACTTTGATAGAAAATATCTTTTGATCCTAAATTCATAATGATATGAGATTCAACAAGGTGTAAGAATGCAGAGCAAAGAGTCAGTGTGTCAATTTTCAGAGCCTGATCAAGTGATATGGTCAATTTTTAAGGCTAGTCAACGGACCTCTTGGCACAAAAGTGACAGGTTGCAAAAAAGGATAAAATGAGTTTCAAATGCTGATTCAGTGGTCAAATTTGTTTCCAATCAGTATCAGGTAGTCAGTGGGCCAGTTATAAGATTTAGTTGTCTAGAAACAAAAAAAAATTAGTTGGACCCACTATAGGGTCCGACTAATTGTATTAGGCTGATGGAAACGTGGGATTGAGCAAATTTTGAAAATTTGAAATAATTATAACTCACTAAATATTAGATACACACATACAATTCAATTGTGTTGAAGAGTACAATCAATATTAAAGAATGGGGTGGGGAGAATACATTTGCAGTATATTTCAGATGCTTGCTCAACATTGTTCAAGAGTTTATTAAATTATTTCCTCAGGGATTGAATATAACTTTGGTTATCATCATCACTTCAAGTTAACACCGAGGGAGGAGTTGATCTTGGAACCTCAGATTTTAAGCCTTCTAGATTTGCTAGCAATGTAAGACCTATGAAAAGTGAAAAAATGTGGTCTACTTCCAGTTATTCAAAGGACAGGTTCTAAAACCCACACTAATGCTTTTTAAAGACTTTTTTGATAGAAAAAATCTCATTTTAGTTCATGATCTACTTGTTGGGCATGAGCTTCCATGTTTAAGAAGTCATGCCTAGCATATCAAGTGAAGCTGCCTAGAAACAACAAGAGCCCATGCAGACTTGGGAAGGAGCTATCTAGGGATCTTCACACCACTATGATCAATCAGTGGCAGCAAAAAAGGCAAGTAAACCTCACATGCGGCATAGAGGAGAGCTTACTTAAAAGAGAGACCACGTGAGTAGGGTAGCAGAGGAGTGGCTAAGATTCAAGAAATAAGCTGCCAGTTAAAATTAACTCCACCCAGCTAAAAGGAAGCAGAACACACCAAAGATACAAAGTGTTTTCCAAAATCATAGGTGCCAAGCATTAACAAGGGAAAGATGCCAGATATAAAAGGAAGGAAATTTTTTAAAAGAAACAAAGCTACATGCAAAGACAAAGCAGGGCAGAGCATCAAACAAGAAGTTTCCCATGGCTTGTGAGTAGGTAGCACATAGAGCTCCGGCATTTTTAAAAATGGCACAGTGGCATGTTGTAAGGAAGCCCCACATTAGTATCAGACAACCATGAGATGCCATGAAGTCCACAGCCAAGTACGCCCATGACAATCAAGGGAAGTCAACTTCAAAATTTGAAGCAGAAGTGCTAGCAAAAGAGAGGAAACCCTTTTTAATCCAAAGAGAACACGTGAGATGGTAGAGCTAGAAGAAGTTCCATGGAGAAGGTTGTGGTTTTATACAAAGTAAAAATGGATGCAGGTGTGAGTGCCTCGAGGGTTAAATTTGAAGTCGAGAAGCGAAGGTGGTTGGGAAACTATACCCAGTTATTGGTAGAGACAAAGATGTCAGGAGAGTCATCAAAATTCTATCCCAGAGGATAAAGAACAATCAACTACTGATTGGAGAGCTTGGCATTAGAAAAGTGCAAAATAAAGAGCATTCACATCAAGAAAAGAGCTCCACACAATCCATAGGCAGAAACTCGTATGTGTAGAGATGTGCAACCGACGTGTGCAGAGTAAACACCATAGGAGGAGTAAAGAGTTTTCTTGAAATGTCTTGAATGACATTTTAAAATGAAGAGTCCCAAAAGATTGGTTTGTCCCACATTTCCTATGTGGGTAACATTTCAACTATTTAAATACAAAAGCATTCTACACTCATAGTGTCTATAAGACAAGTTCTTTTT
The DNA here is from genome assembly GCA_028749045.1 of Cupressus sempervirens. NCBI lineage: Eukaryota > Viridiplantae > Streptophyta > Pinopsida > Cupressales > Cupressaceae > Cupressus > Cupressus sempervirens. The sequence goes on along the minus strand of CM053788.1, from coordinate 407,049,330 downwards.
GGAAGTTATATGTTGTGTGTGGTGGGTCCAACCTGGACAGCTAGAAGCAATGATGCAACAAATTTTGAATGAAAAATCTTGTGTGATGACATGGTGCCAAAAACCTAGATGCGCCCAGATGATGACACGTGTCCCGATCCAACGGTGGGTGCACGCCCATAAAACCAAGATGCACACTAGATAAATATTGTGGGCATGCGAGCAAGTGCCATGTGGCAGTGGGTCCCCGTACGTGGTGACATTTTAGTTACTGGTCAGTGTTGTCTGAGGGGTGATGTGACAAAATATGTGGCATAGGCAGGCCAATCAGGCACTACCACGTAGCAGACTGGGTGGCACTTATTGGGCCCGATGAGGAAGAGGGAAAAGTTTGGAAGTAAAAATAATAATATTTTATTATTTTCTCATAAGAAATGCACGTTAGTGAGTTTTAAATCAAACAGGTTTTCAATCTAAAGTCAGACTTTAGATTAATTTAAAATTATTGAATTTTAATCTTTCATAGTTGCAAACCTGAGTTTTTTAGCAGAGGGGGACTATTTTTCAAACTAATATTTTGGGGGTTTCTGAGAGGCAAACATAGTAGTGTTATATATCACCAGAATTGGGAGAATCTGAATTTTTTGATTATGCAGTTAGTTTTTGCACAGGAAGCATCTTGTTTGAGCTATACAAGGTTTTCTCCATGATTCCTAACTTGCAATTGAATTCAGGTATCAAATTTCAAAACTGATTTCTGGTAAGGTAATGACCTAAATATAGGTAAAAGACCATGAAAATGTAGTTTGGGGTAAATTTGATTACTTTCAAGTCAGTTGAATCAAGGTTTTATCAACATTCTTAAGGCAAATCAGATATTTTGGCAAGCAAGAGGTTTTCATCATCCAGAAATAGATATTTATAAATTAGTTACAAAGTAATGATTAAATCAAATTAGATCAGAAGAGAGAGGGTAGAAAGAGGTTGCTTCATCTTCTTGGGAAGGAATTCTGAGTGGACACATGTCAGGCAAAGATGAGATCCAAGAATTTATCTTCTTCTATATCTTTCTATCTTTCTTTCATTGTGGTTGTTGGCAGTTTTCTTTGGGTAATACCAGCAAGGTTCCAGCGTTTTACTATGAAACCATTTTCTTCAGCATATTCTCTCTTGTATGAACAGCATTAGGAAGGTTAATACAGATAGCTTAGATCTAATAGGTGCTTTCATGCTTTCATTTCATGCATATGAATGTATTATTTCAAGGAAATTAATACAAAGAACAGTAGGTTGAGTTTTAGTTGAATCCTATCTCCTTTATCAGCTAATTTTTAATGTTTTACAATCTTTGACATAGAGCTTAGGTTGTAATTGCAGTCCCTTAAGGTTGTATGTTATTTCATTGTTGCTTATAACCCAAGACATTATGTAAATGCTTCAGGGAATCAACAGGGTTGCAAGTTTACTGATGGGGATATCATGTAGGAATGGGATTTAAATTGAGCATGGATGTCTATTTATAAGTTAAATAGATAGATCAAATATCTGAAGATACACATATGTCTTAGATATCCATATGTATGTTTTTGATTCATGGATTTGGTCAATGGTTAAGGTACTGATCTATTACATGATCATTAGGTCTTATTGTTGCATATTAGGGATTTATTGAAATCAACATTATTAATCAAACATGTTTTACCCTTTCATGTTGAAGGACTTAAAGGATTAACCCTCACTCAACTTATGTGATTCACAGATTTTCATTTAGCTACTGTATATCTATTTTATTTCATGAGTTATTAGGAGAAATAAGGGTAAAATTTATAGTAAATAGATTCAAGGATATGTTTTGCATTCGTATGATATCGATTGAATCTGAGGTCTACCTGCTTAGGTCTTGTAGAGCCTGAAGTAGAAGAAGGTTCTAGCCTTATAGTTGGCCCCGTGTCTAAAATGATATGTTGAGAATGGGAGTTAACTACCCCTAGATATGTCATCTTCTCATTGGGATAATTGAAAACCCTCCAACATTTTCAAACACCAACATCCTCAATCCTAACGACAAAAAATTCATAGCCTTTCCTCCCATATCTCTTAAGTTGCATTGCAAAAATCTATTTTGATCTAATTTTATGTTCAATCCCTAAAATTCTTGTTGATCTATCTTGATCATCCATACAGTGTACAATATTGACAAGACATTCTACTTTGTCCTTATGTTCACTAAGCCAACTAATTCCTATGATAATATCATATGACCCTAGCAGTGCCACTATAAGTTCAATTCTGTAGAGAATTTAGAAAGTCAACCCGAGCTTCAAATAGGCATTGCTCTACATTAGCCCTTGACTAGTTTCATATTCAACTATCCATGGTTTTTCCATAAAAATAGATCTTTTTAGAAATCTACTTAACAACTTGGGTGATATAAAACATTTAGATGCTCCAATATCAATTAATATGGACACAAGGTTCCTGTAAATCTTACCTAGAGTTTCAATGGGACCTATTTGCTACTCTACTTGTCTATTATCTAGGGCTACATGAATCCTTTGCTGAAAGGCTTACTACTACTGGGGAAAAGGTGGTCACTATGGCTGGCTAATGTTGGGTTTAATAGGGCATTGCTTCATATAATGATCTCCTCCATAGTTAAAACATTCTCTTGGTGGTTCCTTCTTCTCATTATTCCTATTGTTCTTATTTGCATAAAGATTATCTTTGACATCCCTTGCTCCACCACTTTTAAATTTAGGTTTATTATTCTTATAATCCTTAAATTGAATTTTTTGTGGTCCATAGTCAGCACCTTTTGAATTCTAGGTAGTTTTTCTTTTGTTGTCTCGGATGGAGTCATCCTTTCTGATCTTGTGTTCCTATCAAACATCTTTTTCTATGGCCTCTTCCATGGTTTGGTGAGCAAGAACATTAATAGCTCCTCCTATCCTATTGTTCAACCCCATGATAAATTTTCTCACCTTTAGATTGGTGTCTTGTTGATAAGGTGGGATGTATTTAAGCAATAGTGTGAACCTCTCCCAGTACTTATGTATTGATAGGTCTCCTTGTTTTAAGTTCTAGAAATCTACAAGCTTCTAATCATAAAAGTCTAAGGCAGCCAATGTCTTTGAAATATGCTCATGAATTTGTCCCAAGTGATTTCAATGGTTCTAATGTTTTGCTCGACCTTAGTGTTTCCCCACCAGGTTGTAGCTTCTCTGATGAAATGATATATTCCCCAAACTACCTTTGAGGTCTTAGAGAAATTCCTAATCTTAAAATATTGCTCCATCTTGGTTAACCAGTCTCCTACTTCTTCTCTGAACTCAGAACTAAAAAACTTAGGTGGTTTAATTTTCTTTTTTTCTGTTGATAAATCAGCCACTATCTCTTTCTTCTTCTACTTTTCTGATCACTTAGGAGAGGGGGTTTTATTATGTTTAGAGACTTCTATCTCTACTCTAAATGTGGATGTGATTTGCACTTCCTCATGGTTTTTTCCTATCTAGGCTTCCATGTCACTCATCCTTCTTTCCATGGTTTCTAACTTTAATTATGTTTCTTGTAAAATCTAGAGTAACAATTTATTAGAAGATTGAGGATTCTCGCATATTATATCTTGGTTTTCTATGTTTCCACTGTTATTCATTTTCATGTTTAGGATTCCCACCTATTAAATTGCAATTGTGCTATTTATGAAGAAAGAAGAAATCTAATAGAGAAAAAGTCTTACATCACATATTTTTAAATAACTTAATTTTATTTTCATTGCTCAACTAAGCAATCTTATTTACAAAAAATTTTCTATTAGGGAAGTCTACATTCACATAGCATTTAATCTTGCTTTGTATTATTACGTTTTGGTTCAGACTAGTACATATCTCATACCATCTAGGATGCTAAGCATTCTAGCTTTGTATCAACTTATTTCTATATGTCACCTTTCTAGAAGGAGTCCACGTAACTCTGTCCTTCTTCATCTACTAAATTTTTTGATTCATGGTTTCATTATCTTAGGGTACAAAACAATAGGTGTAGCCATATTTAGTCATGTTTCTAATGAGATAGGGAAAGATGGGGTGCTAAGTTTTCTTGCGAGGAGTTGTACATATCAACATCCTATAGTCAATTCAATTTTATATCAGGTTTACAAGAAGGTAGGGTGCCCTAGGTTCAGTGTCGAACCCAATGCTCTGATACCATATGTAACATATGAATTTTCATAACCAAATTTTAATCTCAAATCAAACTAATTTCACAAATAATTGAATTCATTTCACATGACAATGATTTATACCAATCGATTATAACTGAAAGAAACTCTTTTCTATATATCTTACATATTCAACTAAATTGATAAGAAACAAAAAGAGTTATGTATTGCTAATATTTTAGCTACTTCTAAATATTCAACTGAAAATAAAGTAATGACTAATTATATCAAATGAAAAACTTATTAACATAAAAGTAAATATTTTATCTATCTTGAAAAGAAAATATATATCTATTCATTTAGAGGTTAAAAGTGAAAGAAAAATATAGTATAAACAAAAGAATCTCTTTAACTCATTGTCCAAGCCTTGGCATTGGTGAGAGGAGAAGCATTAACATAGGCTTAACCTCCCAACCATGGACCATTACTTATCCCTTCACTTTCTAAATTAATAGAACAACCCTCCCTACCTCAGGAAAAGGCTTGGAATGTTCATAAGTCTAGCCATCTAAGTAATCAAGTGGGTTGAAGTCCCAACAATTATTCTCCAAAATAACAGAAGCATCTAGACAATCAACAAAGATCACATGTTTGGCACATCTGCCCAATTTCTACCCTAGCCAAGGATTTCAAGTTGGGTCTACAAACTCAATCTCCACCACATGACTTGACAACATATTGCATAACTAGAACATGCATGAGCTATTATAGTTTTATCATATTATTTATTTGATCTAATTCTATTGTTACTTGTGAAGACTTTCTACACCTCCTCACCATTTTTAGGCTACCATGTCGGTGATTCCTAGGTGCTCATGAGTTTATATCCATAGCATTGCTTTACACCTCTTTACCTATAATGGCATCATTGCCTGGTGAATTTCTTAGTAATCGAATTTCATGATATCATTTTCATTTCTAAATGGATTAAATTTTGAACTAGATAATTGATCATGCATGATTGATACACTATCTTGATTTAGTAACATCAATGATATATATATATGACAAAGACCATATTTGATATAAAAAAATTATCATTCCCTTGAGTTTGATTAGTAATAAATTGATATCAGTATAAGGGATTTAACATTCAAAGGAATACCCAACTGGTGCAATCAATATGGAAGATTACATACATGGTTGATGGCTTAAGAACTTGGTCATTATGCTCTATTTAAACCACAACAGACTTGGCACGAAGAAAGAATGTAAGAAATTAGGGAAGAAAGTTAGGTAGCATCATATGTGACTATTCCATGCATATTCTTTCTAGTTGAAAGAAGTAAGCTATGCTCATTGATTAGTAACCTGTAGATGTGAGTGTGAAGATGATATGGGAAAAGATAGATAGTGATGGTTTCAATCAGTTTTGATATTTAGTCTTTCTACTCTAAAATATCACAACAAATCTGATAGCTGAGAAAGATGAAAGGTAAAAAGATATATTGAAACACAATCAAGAGACTCTATAAAAAGATCTTGTTTGGCTCTTCGGCTGCCATCAGTTATAAAGAAACTTTTCAAATGCAAAAATAATTTAAATTTTTAAAAAAGAAGGAAGAAAAGAGAGGAAAAGAATAAGAAGTTGAAAAGTTTGATTTTATTAATTTATTATTACTATTCATTTTTAAATACGTTCATGTGTACGTATTGGTAAAGTGGCATTATTAGATTATAGCTTATAATTTATTGGTGTCACCTTATTTTTATGTATATATGTTTGTATTTAAGTATGAATAATAATAATTAAATAATGAATTCATTAATAATTTCTTCAAAGGTATGAATTATAGTTTTAATTTTTTATTGATTATTATATTGATCTTTAAATAGCTCATGTGGTTCCATAATGCAACATGTTATCAAACCTAGTATCTTTTCCAGACTGGTCTTAGGTCAAACCTATTGATTTAGATGACTGGACTATTTGACCATCCCTTTTGATGATCCCATTTAGCAATGCTTCCCCTCTCTTTAGTCTTCTTCCTACAATCATTCAAAACAAAATTCTCACCAAGACATCAATTCAAGATTTATTAATTGTTAATTCAAAACCATTGTTGATCATCTAGTGACTGTTAGAGATTTCATCAACATTAGAATAACTAACTCATTTCACATGTTCATGAAAATATCGCATTATTAGTTGATACATCACATATATTTCAACTAACTAATTTCACCCAATTAGGCAGAAAGAAGTTGATACAATGACTAGAATTAATTAACTCACTTCACATGATCAAGAAGCAATAAATTGATACAATGACTATATTAAATAACTCACTTCACATGATCATGAAGAAATAAATTGATACAATGGCTATACTAATTGACTCACTTCACATGATCAAGAAGAAATAGATTGATACAATGGCTAGAATTAACTAACTCAATTCACATGATCAGGATTTGTTAAATCAAAGACTAAGTTCAATTTAAAATTTAGGGCAAAATTTTGGGATGTAGCATACCTATAGAAGTTGCAAATATGTCTTGAGAGTTATCTAATATCGTATTAGATAATGTACCTAATGGATTGCCCCCAATGAGTAAGATCAATTACTAAATGGATTTGGTTCTGAGAGCCAATTTTCCAAACAAGGTAGTGCATAGAATGACACCAGCAGAAAGTGAAGAGTTGAACTGACAAGTTCATGAGTTGTTGGAGAAGAGGTTGATTTGAGAGAGTTTGTGTCCATGTGTTATACCAGCCATATTAGCACCAAAGAAGAATGGAGGATGTGTATAGATTCTTGTGCTATCAACAAGATCATAATCAAGTATAGATTTCCATTGCCAAGGATGGGTGATATTACAAACTATTTGAGTGGAGCTAAGTATTTCACAAAGATAGATCCAAAGAGTGGGTACCATCAGATTTGTATTAGAGAAGGTGATGAGTGGAAGACTTCTTTCAAGACAAAAGAAGGACTATATAACTGGTTAGTCATTCCTTTTGGGCTAACCAATGCACTGAGCACTTTCATGAGGCTCATGAATGAGGTACTAAAGGAGTTTATGGGTAAGTTTTTCATTGTTTCTCTAGATGATATTTTGATCTTTAGTAAGACATTGGAGGAGCATTTGATTCATATTCACAAGGTGTTTGATAAGTTGAGGGAAGAAAATTTGTTGATAAACCTAAAGAAGTACAATTTTTTAAAGAAGATATGATACCTCACCTAGAGATCCTTGGAACAAGGATGAAATACAAGCCAAGATATTAAAAAAATTGAACAAGTATGAGTACACAAGAGAATATCATACACAAATCACTAAGATCACAATGGAAGACTTAACCACCATCCTCACAACCAAAAAATCTCCAAATGCCACTACCCAAACTGACACACACAGGAAAATGGAAACCATAAATGACAACAACACAAAGAATCTAAGATCTATCAAAGCATGGAAAATTAAGTAAACCCAAAGGGTACTAGAATCACCAAAAAATGATCCCTAAAAACTAGTGGAGATGCCACCTATTTTTTGCATGAGGACCAACAGCAGATAGAAATCTCGCACGAGGATGTGCAACAAGCCACATAAGAACATACATTCTGCATGAAGATGTGCACCAAACAACACAATAATTTACTTGACCAAACAACCAAGACACCCAAAATTGGTGTTGGGTTTCATGTGAGAAAGTGCCAAAAGAAATGTGAGAAGACCCAACACAACATGCCAAAACTTACATTCTTGCATGAGAAACTATAAATTTGTATGGGAATCCAAAATAGCAATCCAAAAAATGTTAAGGGAAGAAAGCTAGAAAATGTATTCCTTCACACCAGGGAGTACCAAATCCAAAAATCAAGGAAAAGACACTTGAATAAATAACTACAAGATGGAAATTGCATCCAACCATCTAACATAAGAGTGAACAAAAACTACAGAAGGAAACATTGCAGTATACTAAAACAACATTACAATAAACTGAAGAAACATCACAATGAACAAAACAACCAAGCTAAGTACGTGGCTCCTCCCAACCACAATAACATCATAAGACCATCATGGGCCCTAGCCATCCCTTATATGTAACATCCCAAATTACTAACTAGATCGTCGGTGCTATCTTATGAGAACATCACTACTAAAATATGCTACAACATAAGCCTAGGGTAATCTAACATGTTAGAAGTAAAGAATAAGATAATCCTACAAATAAAATCATCATCTCCATATGCTAAACATCATATAAGGAAATGCACAAATACTAACATCATCTAAACATGATATACAATCATTCCAATGAAAGCATAAATCATAAGATAACATACTGTGGAACCCAAAGTACCAAGTGAAAACATCCAGCAATAGTCACATTGGGATAGTAGACCATCTTTGTACACCAGTCCCTAGTAGTGGTATAGGTATCTATGCCTCCCAACAACATGGAACTCGTAGGCCCACTCCCACCATGTTGATTGAGATAATGATCCAACCACAAAGACACCAAAGTAAACAACCATGGCTATCACTCACACCTAATAGTAATGAGGACAAAATCCAAGACCATGCAACAATGCAAGTACAATAGGTACTAGTTTGACAATCTATGACTAACTATGCATGGACTTTGGAGGAGAGTTGGTAAATTGGAATTACCCAAGTTGTAGCACACAAACAACCATTCCCCTCAGTACACCCTTGGGAGGCTAATGTGCTGAAATAAATAACCATTCCCCTCGGCACCACCCTCAAGAGGCTGACCATAATTTCTTATCTTAATTAATTATCTATCAATTAATTAAGTTATCACTTGTTAGAAACCTCTACACATACACCATGTTAGGGACACTACTCAAGTTATGAGAGAATCCCCTCCACCACCTTAACCTACATACCCATGCTCATCACATGATGAGTTGCCATAGGCATGCATATTCCAAACCCAACCCCACATAAACATAACTCCATCAAAATATAACATGAGGTTAGGCCTTGCAAGTCAATCAACAAATGCATGTGCACGTGCTCTTGTATGGTGCACCACCATCATGAAGATCAAAGACAAGGGCTAGATGAGAACACAAGTAGAAATGACACTCAAATAAATAACAACTTGGTAGGAAAGATGTGACACACATTCCAGTTCAATAAAAAAAGTGCAACATTGGTCTGACTCACATCTAAATAGATCATTTAGCTCCATGACCAACATCATGCCAAAGAAAATCTAAGAAAATAAGGCAACACAAAAAACAAGGTAAAAACTTCAAAATTAAAACTCATTTGGTCTTTGGGCATAGAATCCTCAAAAACACAATAATATTTTGGTTTAGATACCATATGAAAAAATGGCCAACATGATTTGTGTGAAACCCCAAACCCCCATCCCAAAAATAGGGAAAATTTTCATACCCGACCAACCAGACATAACCAACAAATAGAAATAGAGGGGAACACTCGTTCTCAGCTTCCTAACAAACTACTACCAGAAACAAAAGTTGAAATGAAGCAAAAATAAGAAAATAGGAAAGCCCTACATGACAATAAAAGGGGCAAAAAATGAAATTGACCTAATAAAATAAATAACCTGCTGATATTGCTGAAAGTGATAACAAAGCAAGGTCTCCCCGAGCTGGATCCAACGGGACTGACCTCACAAAAATCTCATGCTCATAGCTCTCACAAAAAATAGAAAACCAATCCTTCAAAAAAAGATTTCAGAAAAATCTCTCCAATTTCTAAATGGTAAAATTGAAAAGTGAGAAAAAAAATCCATTTTTCAATACTTATTCACTTTTCAAGTGAATAATTGATGAGGGAAAATAGCCAATTAGACTAGCTAAACTCTGAATCAACCCAAATGGAAATAGGTTATCCTTCATAATAGGAATTCACCTAATAAAAGCTACTAGAAATTAAATCCAATAAAATTAAAGCCCAAAAATCCAAATCAAAGAAATCTCCTTAACACTTTCGCGACAATACAAACCTCTAAATGCATAAACTCACTTGTTGGTCTAATCAAATAATGCAAATGAGCCCAAATTTTAACCAATCATTGAAAGGTTTAATTAAATAATTAAAATAAGGATACATCAACCATATAGGGACCACATTGGGAAAATGAATAGCTAAATCACTAACTCCATGTGCCACTGCCAGGGATATAAATCCTGCACACTAAAACACATGATCAATTGCAATTGCATACAATAACATAGCCAAAGCAATAAATGCATTAAATAACTAAATTAACCATTTATTCAATTATATCTAAATAATCCATTTACATCACTCATATTTGCATAAAGCATAAAGAGACAAGAATGAAGCAAATAATCATAGCATAAAATCCATCACATGAGAGAATCAAAGATATGTCCAAATACCAGATAATCAGATATTATCATAGACCTAATGTCATCTCAAAATGGCATCAACATGAAAATATGATAAATTGAATAGCATAGTAGTAAAGCATCTATGGTACTAAAATCAAAGTATAACATCCAACCCTCAAGTAATCTCAAGGTGCATATAACAAGAGTATCAAGTATCTCTTGAATCAAAAGTAGACAAGGTACAGATTGCAAACAGGAGATGCACTATAGAAGGAGTTGGTGTGCCTAGGATTTGTAGTCTTAGAAAAAGGTCTAAAAATTGACCAAAGGAAAGTAAAGGCTATCCTTGAATGGCCTACTCCAAGAAGTGCAACAAATGTAAGATCTTTTCATGGACTGACTAGTTTTTATAGAAATTTCATAAGAGGTTTTAGCAGTATTTGTGGACCCTTGACAGAAACAATGAGAGGTGATAGGAAAGAAATTAAGTAGACTGTAGGAGTAGATAAGAGTTTTAATCTATTGAAATAGAAAGTTACTAAGCAGCCTATTTTAGCACTTCTTGATTTTAACAAGGTGTTTCAAGTAGACTGTGATTCTAGTAATACAACAATAGGAGCTATTTTGAGCCAAGAAGGTAGACTTGTTGCTTATTTTAGTGAGAAGTTGAATGATGTAAAAAGAAAATATTATGTTTATGATTAGGAATTTTATGTTATAGTTTAAGAATTGAAGAAGTGGAGACACTATCTTCTTCCTAAGGAGTTTCTTTTGTATATTGATCATCAAACTTTGCAATATTTGATTAGTCAAGGAAAATTAAACCAAAGGCATTTGAAGTAGGTCAACTTTTTACAGAGTTATACATTTGATTTAAAACATAGGAGTGGGAAGTCTAACAAAGTTGTAGATGCTCTTAGTAGAAGACAACTTTTTCTTATAGAAATGAAGATAAAGATGATTGGGTTTAAGGAGCTCAGTACTTTTTATCCAGATGATCCTAATTTTGGTGAAGCATGGAAGGCTTGTATAGAATCTCTTACACTTGACAGGACAAAGTGGCTAGATTCCATGATCCAGGATAGTATTTCGTTCAAAGTAAGCTAGTTATGCATTCCCATAAGTTCAATGAGAGAGAATATCATCAAGGAGAAGCATAGTGGAGGATTGGTTGGACATTTTGGGAGAGATAAAACCATAGCTTTGGTTTCTAAGAATTATTACTTACCATAGTTGCAACAAGATGTGAATAATTTTGTACAAAGTTATAGAGTATGTCAGATGGCGAAGGAGTAAAGAAGATTATAGGGTTATATCAACCATTACCTATACTAGAGAAGTCATGGGAGGATGTCAACATGTATTTTTTTCTTGGATTACTGAGGACATAGTGAGGGCATGATTTTATTTTTATGGTGGTTGTTAGGTTTTCAAAAATGGCACATTTTATTCCTTGCAAGAAGACTAGTGATGTTGTTTATGTGGTAGAGTTGTTTTTCAAAGAACTGGTGAGACTACATGGTCTACCAAAGAGTATAGTTTTAGATTCAAATACCAAATTTGTTGGGTATTTCTGGCATACATTATGGAAGAAGTTGAAGATATATTTGAAGTTTAGTTCATCACATCATCCACATACTAATGGACAAACAAAAGTGGTGAATAGTTGTTTGGAAAATTTGCTGAGATGTTTGGTTGCAGACAAACCAAAATGATGGGATTTGATTTTACCATTGGCAAAATTTATATATAATAAATATGTTAATAGGAGTATTGGTAAATCACTATTCTAGATTGTATATAGGATTAGTTCTAGAAATAATTATAAATTGTGATAGTTGGATAAAGGAGAGATAAGTAGTGCTTAAGTAGAAGAATTTGTTGAACATTTGAAGAACATCCATAAGGATGTGAGGAAAGACATTATAAAGATGAATACATAGTACAAGGCTAAGGCAGATGTGAAAAGGAGTTATAAGAATTTCATATTAGAGATGAAATCATGGTTCATTTGAGAAAGGAACATTTTCCAATGGGTACATATAATAAGCTAAAGATGAAAAAGTTTGTACCGTGCAAGATAGTGAAAAGGCATGATTCTAGAAATCATTATGAAGTGAAGTTTCCTACTGAATTGAATATTTCACCAATATTTAATATTTTAGATTTGATAGAGTATTATGAAGGAGGTGATGGTGATGAAGTTGTAGAATTGTAGTGGAGTATTCGAACAACTAGTTTATCTACAAAGGAGATTGAGGAGATATTAGAGAGTCATATTGGAAAAAGTACAAGGAATAGAACTTATGATAAAACCCTGGTCAAATGGAAAGGGAGGCCAGTAGAGGATTCATTATGGCTAGCAATACTATATTAGTAAAAGAACAAGGAACAAAATGTATGAGGAATAACATCTTGGTTTTCCTCTGAACACCTGAGACATGACAAAGTCCCTTCTCAAATTACCTTGAGTGTTTGATGCAAGAGCATCCTGGGTGTAAGAGAAATCTTGCATCACCCAAAAATATTTTTATTTTCATCCTTTTCTATTTTAATAAGGACTAGTATACAGGGGGGTTTCTATTTTTGGGAACTTACTATTTTTAGCAAGTTTGTCATATAAGCTGATAATGTTCTCATTTTGTACATGAAGGTTCATTTTAGAGTTATAAGCCTACCATAAAAGTCTCATTGTTCCATCTTAAGTATCGGAGAAGTTATTGCAAGTATTTGATGGAAAATTTAGGAGGAAAATCTGTAGGCTCACTGTTAGAGGCCTTAGAGTGCCTAGAAGAGGTTTGAAAAATTGATGGAAGGGCATTTGTGACATTCCAAACCTATATATTAGGAGCTAGTGTTTCCAAAAAGTGGTTATAATAGCCAATCAGAGCAACGGTTCGAGAGTTATGGCCTTCCAAAGTTGGGCTATCTAAAATTTGTAAAATAATTGTCAAAGATGTGTTTGGCTAACTCTATATTTATTATTAGGGTCTGTTGGCCCTAGGTATTAAGTTTGAATGTCTATAACCTTCCTGGATGTCATAAAATTTCCTATTTAAGAAAGGCCCAAACATTATCTAGGACAACTTTGGGTGGTAGTTCACAGCTCATTCTTGCAAACTACTATAATCTAGGCTCCCATGTGGGTTAGCATATTGTATTTGTGAATTTTGTAACTCCACATTTACGGAAATAATAAGAAGTCCATATTTTGTTCTCACATTTGTTGTTATTTATTTGTTTCTATTATGGTTTATGATATTAAGGGCAGCACCCTTCATCACACTTTGCTTATATTGAGTTACAATATTATGTAGTTAACGAGAAAATAAACTTTGCATAAAACTTTAGTAACTTAGTTGCTAAAACATAATTTGTTTTAACCTTTAGTTACTTAGTTTTAGAAACATAAAATATAAAGAAAATAACATGAACACAATTGAAACCAAGATTTAATGTGGAAACCCAATTAGGGAAAAACTACTTTGCAACTAGTCACAATATGTTTCACTCTTCTGATGTGAGCCATGTTAGAAGCCAACACTATTAAAGGTTATAATACATAATGTTAATTATGACCTTGTTAGAGGATTTAGATCGCCCTATTAGGAGTGGCTTGGTTAGAGGTCTTCAAACACTTCAATCTTGAAATTATACCTTGTTAGAGGATTTACAATATGACTATTAAGTCAACCCTATTAAGAGATTTCTTTATTGCTACAATAGTTAGAAGGTAAAAATGATTTGAATTAATTTATAAAGAAACTAACTTTGCAACTTTAAATCTATGTTCTAGCTTGACTCTTAGATTCTTCTTGATCAGATGTTCTTTACAGCTTCTCTTCCACACTTTCTTTCTCTGCATTTTCCTTCACTCAAATATCCATCTATTTTATATTTCACTTCTTCATCTTATCCTTACAACTTAACCTTTCTTATATATCATAATATTGGACAAGTAAATTGTTGGAAATAGAATAAGAAAACTCTGAGAGGTGGGAGGGATGAATCAACACGTAAAACTTTCAACCACACATCTATCTTACAATCTATGCATATAAACTGAAATAACAAATTAAGCATATATATCCATAACATGAAAGTAAAATATTCAACACATGTATGACACAAGATATTTTTTTACCCAGAAACCCTCCAAGGAGAAGGTAAAACTATGGTAGGGATGACACTCACAAATCTTCACTACTGCAATAATAAAGTGTATCTAATCAAAGTTACAATGCTTGATTATGAAACATGATCTACCTTGTGAAAGGTTTTCCCTATTAAAGGTTTAGAAAATTGTTAGATCTTACCCTATTAAAGGTTTTAAACACCCTGTAAAAAGTGTGCCTAGTAAAAGGACTTTAACTTACAATTAAGTAAGCATCCTATTGAAGGATTTACAATAGCCTGTCAAGACTACTCTATTAAGAGATTTAATCAATTCACCTATTAGAATGTCTCAGCAATGATCCTTTGGTTAGCACTCTATTTCTTGATGTTAGATCACCTCTATCCTGATGTATACTTGATCCTTTATTATCAGATGTATCTTTTTTGTCCTCTAATTCCTTTCCTCTATTCTCCTTTAATTGATTATGCAGTTTCACTCAAATCAAAACACCTTAGTCACCATTAATTCCCTAATTGCACATGAAAACTCTCATTACTTCTCCTTAAGCATTCCTCAAAAGTTTAGGGGTTTGTCTTCCTTAAGAAGACCTAGGTGACTTAGGGTTAAGTATGAATCAACAATAGTGATTCACCCATATAGCTTCTTAAACCTTTCCTTTTTCTAATTGGATGCATATAATTCATATGGATTCACAATTAAGATTCATCCTTATCATCAAAGATAGTAAAACAATCCTTAAGTCAGCCCAAAAATAGTTTACATAGAAATTTGTGTCATTACAAACATCTATGTCAAAACTATGTAACTTGACAATTGAAGTCCCTGATGCTCGGCATCAACTATAACTTCAATGTTGTAACTCAGCCTCTAAATGACTTGGCATCCACTAATCACTCAAGATCTAAAATAGCTCGACACATACCATCTGCTTGGCACTTGAGTGACTTGACACTTACTAGTTACTCGGCTCACATTACATATTTGTTGCTTGATATATACTATCTGACAACTTATGCTCGGCATGTATTACTTATTAGGCATGAATTAAGTAAATGGCATAAGTATATTGTCACTCATATGTGAAAACCAATCTAAGATTAACTATCTCCCCTTTTGACATGAGTGGAAAAATACTTGATCATGTATAAATAACCTTTAGCCTTTCAAGCATAACTCAAATAATATCTATACACATACAAAACTTCAAAACTTTAAAATTTTGCAAAATCTTATGACTCATCATTCATACCTAAAAATTCAATAACTCCCCCTGAGCTAATTGTGCTTGTTTATATCTAAACTCAAAATTATTCCTCCTACTAAGTAGATTTGAATTAGCTAATAGAATTTGTAAAAAAAAAATGGTATCTCCCTCAAAAATATTATCTCCCCCATACTTCTAATTTCTCCCCCATTTTAACACTGATGTCAAAGGGTTATACACTGAGAGTTTGTTTGTCCAAAAATGATTTGTTGACCTCGAGCATGATTTTCAATGTTGCATCCCAATTATCACAAGATACCTCCAATGACTTGATTTGGATGGCCATCTTGGCAGTGAGGTGAACTAAGTCATCATGAGTAGAAAGATTGAGATCTTTCTTCATGAGTATTTCAACAAAGGCTAGTTCCTTGTGTAATATCTCCATATGTGGAGTTAGAATTGATTGGATGCTAATTAGTTTAGCCTTGATGTTTTCTTCATCTATGTGTAATATTGTTAACTAACTTTTGGAGCTCAATAGAGACATGAGATGCTTCTCACTCTGAGCTAGAGACTTTGGAAAAGTTATACTAGATGACTATATATGACTCTCCAAACTTAGAATATGACTCCTTAATTCTTATGTGAAGAGTGTGGGATTGCACAATTTTGTGTACAAAGAGAAAATGTTCTGTAGTACCTTCTTTACACTATCAATAAATCAACTTGTGATAGTGCACTAGCACTGATATCTTTTTATCAACCTTATTTTGAAACTTCCTTTTAGACTATTTTTGGATGATTCTCCTTCTTTAGTACTAGTATAACCCAATCCAAAAGTGTCAATATTGAATCTAGGGGATCTCATCAATTGGTCAAAGTACTTGATGACTTCACTAGGTTTCTTGAAACTATTAGCAAACTCATTTTCGCTTTTCAAATCATTTATTAGTTGTTCATTATGCAACTTCAGTGTTGTGATCTCAATATCCTTTGCATTCAGTTCATGATTTGTATCATTTAACCCAAAGTTTCCAATTGCATTTTAGCAATCCTGGTTACCTCTGATGTTTTCTCTTCCAATCTATTCATCAAAATCCTTTTTCATCTTCAATCATGACTTTTTCCTCTTCAACTTTCTTTTTCTGCTTGGTCACCTCACATAGAAATATTGATTGGACTTCTTGTTCTCTTTTGATATTCTTGACCTCTTTAGTTAGAGTTCCATCCTTTTCCATCAGATCTGCAACTGCTACATCAAATTCATTGGAATTTCCATCTACAAACAATTCAATAGTGTCAATATCTTGGTATTGTGTTTCATTCTCTTCAATAGTAATTTCCTTCCTTCTCTTCAATGATATCTTTAACTCATTTCTTGCTTCATTCAGCTGATGTAGGATAAGTTGTATTTCAATCTTCTAGTTCTCAATAGTCTTTCCCAACTTGTAGACTTCTATCTCCAAGATCTTTCATCAAAGTTGCAAAGCTTTACTTTTCAAACAACTAAGTTCTAATACCAATTTTTGGAAATGAAATAGGGAAGTAAACTTTGAGAGGGGGGAAGGGGGTGAATCAACACTTAAAACTTTCAACCACACATCCATCTCACAATCTATGCATATAAACTGAAATATTAAAATAAGCATATACATCCAAAGCATGAAAGTAAAATATTCAACACATGTATGACACAAGATATTTGGTTACCTAGAAACCCTCCAAGGAGAAGGTAAAACTAGGGTGGGGGTGACACCCAAAAATCTTGACTAATACAGTAATAAAGTGTATTCAATGAAGGTTACAATGTTTCATCATGAAACATGATATATCCTATGAAAGGTTTGCCCTATTAAAGGCTTACAAGATTGTTAGATCTTATCGCGTTAAAGGATTTAAACACCCCATTAAAAATGTACCTAGTAAAATGAATTTAACTTAAAATGAATTAAACACCATATTAAAGGATTTACAATAGCCTATCAAGACTACTTTATTAAGAGATTTAACTAATTCACCTATTAGAATGTCTCAACAATGATCCTTCAGTTAGCACTTTGTTGCTTGATGTTAGATCACCTCTATCCTAATGTATACTTGATCCTTTCTGATGAGATGTATCTTTGTTGTCCTCTAATTCCTTTCCTCTATTCTCCTTTAACTGATTTTTCAATGTTTAATTCATAACACCTTAGTCACTATGAATGCTCTATTTTTGCATACAAGCTCTCTTCAATTCTCCTTAAGCATTCATCAAAAGTTTACGATTTGTCTTACTTAAAAAAACCTAGGTGACTTAGGGTTAGGTATGAATCAGTAGTAGTGATTCACCCATATTACCACTTAAACCTTCTTCTTTTCTAATTAGATTCATGTAATGCATAGGGATTCACAATTAAGATTTATCCTTATCACTAAAGAATGTAAAACAATCCATAAGTCAGCCCAAAAATGGTTTACATAGAATTTTGTTCCATTACGAATATTTATGTCAAAACTATGTAACTTGGCATTTGAAGTCCCTAATGCTTCGCATCAACTATAACTTCAACATTGGAACTTAGCCTCTGAATAACTTGACATGCACTAATCACTCAGCATCTAAATAGCTTGGCACATACCATCTACTTAGCACTTGAGTGACTTGACACTTACTAGTTACTCGGCTCATATTAAATATTTGTCACTCAACATGTACTATCTGACAACTTATGCTCAGCATCTATTACTTGTTCAGCATGAACTAAGTAAATGACTTAAGTATATTGTCACTCATATATCAAAACCAATCTGAGATTAACATCATCTTGAATACCCTTCCAAATAATCAATAACCATCCAAGTAGTCAACCTCAGACAATTAATTATTAGACAATTTTATTCTACTATTACTTCGTCAGTACCGAGATTGAATGTTTTGTTAATATTGTGAGTCCTTTGATTCCCAACCACTCGATCAATATTGTAAGAAGGATACCCTTCATTAACCAATTACTTGGTTAATAATAAAACTTCTTCTTTACATGATTGCTTGGTCAATACTAAGATATGTAAGGTTAATATGGAAAACTCTTCATTTCTTGGATAATATTGACATTTTTGTGACATCAATGACAACATAAAATTAAATAATTATTTCTAAAAAACTCCCTCTTTGGCATTGATGACAACACAACATGTCAATATAAAATGATGAAAGTGTGATAAATTGGATAATATCCTTAGTTTTATTCTGATTCTCATTCATACCAACTTCCTTTTTTATATTTTTTTGGATTTGTCTCTCGTGCTTTCTTATCAATACTCTATTGTGAACTTATATTATTTTCTCCCTCTTTTTTGTACAATCCATCATCTAAATATCTTCCTTTTGAGATACAAAACTCTCCCTATTTCTCTTTGATACCAAATTCTCCCTCTTTGACATCAACTTCCAAAGGATTCAAACTTTGAAGTTACTATGTACCTTTGTACTGATTCATATGCAAGATTCTATGCATTTTACACCTCAAGTGTCACAATCTGTATCAACTTGATAGATCTACAATGGAACTTGGTTGATGCCTCACTATCTTTTTCTTTAGTGATCATCAAATAGGGGAATAACCCCTAGTTTACCTCTTACATTATTGCATCCTTAGGTAAAACCTTGGTAAATATATCTAATATTTTCTCCTTGGTGTTCACATATTCCTATCTCACCTCTTTGTCTTGAACCAATTCCCTTAAGCAATGGTACTTGATTGCAATGAGTTTTTTCTTTGTGTACATCACATAATTTTTTGATATATTGATTACACTTGTGTTATCATAGTAGATAACCATTTATTCCTTTATTTACTCCTTTATTCTTGACATTAATTTCTTAATCCAAATTATGTTAGAATAATTTACTATTGCAGCAACATACTCTACCTCTTCTATGGATTGAGAAATATAATTATGCTTCTTGCTTGTCCAAGATACTAACCTCTTTCTAAGAAAGAATTCTCCTCCACTAGTTCTTTTTCTATCATCAATTCTTCTTTCCCAATCTACAATAGTAAAGGCTCTTAAGATTTCCTCCTTTCTTATACCATAAACTATATTCTTCAATTCCTTTTAGATACCTCAGAATTCTTTTTACTACCATCATGTGATTTTCGTTAGGATTAGCAGAAAACCTTGCAACTATGCCAACTGCCAATGCAATATTAGGTCTAGTGTGTACCACATGCTGAAGTTTCTCAATTATTGATCTATAAGTAGTCTAATTTACCTCCTTTGAATTATCATTCTTTGAAATTTTATGTGCAGTAGACATAGGTGTTCCAACTAGCTTGGAATCTTCCATTCCAAATACTTTCAATGTTCCATAATGTATTTTTATTGAGTGATGAATATGCAATCCTTCATTTGATGAAATTGTAGACCCATAAAGAATTTAATCTCTCCAATTCTTTCCTCATTTCTTCATAAAATGACTTGCATAACATCTCATGTCCTCCAAATATGATATCATCTACAAATATTTTTGCAAGCAATATTGTGTTCTATGTTCCTTCCTTAATATACAAATTACTATTATCATTTGTCTTTTGAAAACCAATTCTTACCAGATATCCATGTAGTCTTTCATACCATGCTCTAGGAGCTTTTTTCAATCCATAAAAAGCTTTGTGAAGTTTACATACCATGTCTCTTTTTCTTAGATCAATGGAAGTTGATTTAACATCCATCTAATATACTTTTAATTCCTTTTATTTAGCATATGCTAGAAGTATTCTAACTCCTTCAAGTCTTTCAATAAGGAAAAATGTTTCCACGTAGTCAATACCTTCTTCTTGAGCATAACCTTTTCATACTAGCCTTGCCTTGATCCTTATTACATCTCCTTTCTCATTCAACTCATTTTAATGAATATCCATTTTGTACCAATCACATTCTTATCCTTGGGTCTAGGAACAAGAGACCAAGTTTTATTCTTTTCTATTTTCTCAATTTCTTCACTCATTGCCTTTATCCAACCTTCATTTTCTAATGCATCTTTTATAGATCTAGGCTCAAATTCATAAGAAAAAAATGTACCTTTTAATTTGTTCCTTGTCAATATGCCTTTTGTCTCTCCTTCAATTATATTTTTAGGTGCATGATGTCTACTGACATTTTTTGCAAGTCTTGGATCTTTCTTTCTTGACCTTGAACTTGGTTCACTTGGTTAACCATGATCTTTTGTCTTTTTCTCAAGATCCTCTAGCTGGTCTAGTTGTAACTCAGGTTCCTTTGACTGTGACTCAAGTTGCACTACTTGGGACTCGAGTTGCACTTCTTGTAGCTGCAACTTGGGTTGAACTATCTATGACTCGGGTTATACTACTAGTGAATTGATAGGTTTACTTTATTTTTGATTGGCTTCAACTGTTTGAGGTAAAGTCTTAAGTTCTTCCTCATGGTAGACAATTTTTTTGTAGTCTTTAGGCTCCTTTTTTCTATGTTCTTCACTTCTTTCTAGAAACTCATCAATCTTCACATGTGCACTTTCTATGATTTTGTAAGTAGTAAGATTCAAATATTTGTATGTCTTACTTTTATTGGCGTAACATAGGAATATACCTTCATCACTTTTTTCATCTAATTTTCCTTTCTCTACATATTTCAAGATATAATATTTGCTTCCAAATACTCTGAGATAAAAAAATATTAGTCTTGTATGCATACCATAATTCATAAGGTGTTTTGTTTGTACCTTTCTTTGGTTGAATTCAGTTAAGTGTATGAATTGTTGTGCTAATTAGTTCTCTCCAATATTTTGGTGCAACATTCTTCCCATTTATTAGTGTTCTTGCACATTCCATGATGGATTTGTTCCTTCTTTCTACTATACCATTTTGCTATGGATTTCTAGGTGCTAATACTTGTCTTTTGATTCCTCTTTTAGTGTAAAACTCATTGAATTCATTTGAAATGAATTATCTTCCTCTATCTAATCTCAAGCATTTCAAATTATTCCTTGTTTCTTTCTTGACTCTAGCCAAATACCATTTGAACTTTTGAAAAGAATCATATCTATCTTTCAAAAATATTACAATCATCATCCTAGAATAATCATCAACAAATATAATGAAGTCTATGTCTCCATAGTAGCTTTCTATACCTATTGGCCCATAAAGATCTGTATAAACTAGTTCCAAAACTTCTTAGAATTGTAGGACTTACTTTTGAAACTTCTTTTACTCGTCTTTCCAATTTGACATTGTTTGTACATGCCCATTTTAGGTTTCTTTAGATAAGGTATGCCTCTTACTCTTTTGTTCTTGCTTATGGTAAGCAGGTTATCAAAGTTAACTTGATACATCATCTTATGCTATAGCCAACTTTCCTCTATTTGAGCCAAAAAACATTTACTTTCAATGAGATATAGGTAAAATGAGTTACCTTTTTTCTGATTGCTAGCCCCAACTAGGTTTCCTTTTCTATCTAATAGTTTATATTTATCATTCATGAATTCTACCTTATATCCTATATTGTTCAGTTGTGCTACACTGAGTAGATTATGACTTAATCCTTCAATCCAATAAGAATTTTCACATTTGATACCTTTAGTAAATGCTATGATTCATTTTCCTTATACATAACATGGTTTGTTGTTTCCAAATCTAACACTTCCACCATCATAGTGTTCTAAATGTTCAAAATTAGTTTTGTCACCTGTCATGTGATGAGAACAACCACTATCTATGATCCATGTATCATTTTTCCTAACATGAGAGATAAGTGCCATCTTTTCATTTTTCTCATTATCATATTTATCTTTAACAACAATGTAAACTACTTCTTCATTATCATCACTATCAAAATCCTTAGAAATGTAACAAGATTTCTTACATTTGTCTTTGTAGTCCTTGTAGCTCTTGAATTTTTTCTTTCCTTTGAACGAGTTGTACCTTTTCTCATATTTGTCTTGTTTGTTTGAACATCTTGTAGCAATATGACTAACCTCTTTACATGAGAAACAAATCAATAGAATTTTGCCTCTGAATTTTCCTTTCCCTTTTGATACTCTTTTGGCATGTAGAGCTTCAATGACTTCAAGTTCTTCATCTAAATCATTTTCTTCATCACTATCAACTTTTTTGTTTTTTGAGTTTCCTCATTTTCTACCAAGTGTTAGTTTTTTTTTAATGCAAATTCAAAGTTTCTAGAAGTAGAAGCATAGTTATAAAAGTTATCCAACTCAAAAGCAATTAATCTTCCCACAAGTGCATCTGAGGTTATATCATTTTTTTGATTGCATCTCATCCCTTGAATTGCTAAAACTATAATTACATAAATAGGAAGAAGAGTTCTTAGTATCATGTTGACCACTATCTCATTAGTTATATCTCCCCCTTAGCTCTAATTGCAATCACAATTTCATTGATTCTTTTATTGTATTAGATAATGTTCTCAACTTTTTCATTTTCATTCAATCAAACTTGCCTCTCAAGATTTTTTCCTTGGCTTTTTGCACATTTTTATTGCTTCCATAGACTCTCTATAGCATTTCCCACATATCAAATGCAATAGGATAATCTTTACCCTAATTAAATTTAGAATAGTTGAGAGAAGAAGCTATGTCAATCATCATTATTAGGTGATCCTTTGCCTCTTTCATTTTCTTCATAGTCGTAGGTTTAGGTGGTGGAACATATCTATTTTCCAAGTAGAACAAACCAATACCACCAATGCTTGATAGATGCAGCTTCATCAATTCTCATCATGCTGAAAAGTTTTCTCTATTAAGCTTAGGAATCTCCCTTCTATAAGACATTGTGATCTTTCATTCAGGTCCTTGAAGCCTTTCCTACAAGCACCAAATTATAATACCAATTATTGGAAATGTAGATTGTTACTGAGAGGGAAGGGGTAAAATAGTTACCATAAAAATAATTTACTATCCCTAGATGTCAAATAAAACTTTCCACTAATCATGCAATATTGTCCAACTCGGTTAACACTAGAATATTACCATCACTCAGTTAACAAAGAAATCTTATGATTATTAATTTATTTTAACCTTAGTAACTTAGTTGAAGAAACATAAAACATAAAGAAAATAACATGAACACAATTGACAACAAGATTTAACATGGAAACCCAATTTGGGAAAAAACAACTTTGCAACTAGTCACAATATTTTTCACTCTTATGGGTGAACCCTATTAGGAGCCAACCTTGATGAAGGTTAAAATACATACTATTAAGTATGACCTTGCTAGAGGATTTAGATCACCCTATTAGGAGTGGCCTGGTTAGAAGTCATCAAACACTTCAGTCTTGAAATGTCACATTGTTAGAGGATTTATAATATGACTATTAAGTCAACTATGTTAAGATGTTTCTTTACTACTAAAATGGTTAGAAGGTAACATAAATTTGACCTAATTTATGAAGAAACTAACTTTGTAGATTTAGATATTTCTTCTAGCTTGATTTTTGGATCCTTCCTGATCATATGTTCTTTGTAGCTTCTTTTCCACACTTTCCTATTATGCCTTTTCCTTTTCTCACATATCTATCTTATTTTATACTCCACTTCTTCATCTTATCCTCACAACTTGACCTTTCTTATATATCATAAGATTGGACAAGTCTACTTGAATACCCTTCCAAATAATCAATAACCATCTAAGTAGTCAGCCTTAGTCAATTAATTATTAGGCAACTACATTTTGTTGTTAATCGGTCAATACTGAGATTGAATGTTTAGTTAATGTTGTGAGTCCTTTGATGCTTGACCACTCAATCAATATTGTAAGAAAAATACCCTTCCTTAACCAAATTTTTGACTAATAATGAAAGTTATTTTTTACCCTACGGCTTGGTCAATATTGAGATACACAAGGTTAATACTGCAAGCTCTTCATTGCTTGGTTTATACTAACATTTGTGTAACATCAATGATAGCATACAATTGAAGAGTTTTTTCCAATAGTTCAATCCACTTAGTTAAAAGATTTTACTTTCTAAAATGGTAAGAAAGTAGCAATCAAGTGATTTATTAGGTTTTACCACTAGCTTGCTTGTTTAGTTATTTGCTTTGTTCTATCTCTTCCTGATGATTTTTTACTAGCTTATCTGCACACTTCCTCTTTCATTTAGCACTTCCTCTACTTGATCTTTCCACTTATTTTATTCTTGGTTCACCTACTATCTTCATTGTCACTTCAATTTTCTTAATCAACAACAATTAGCAAACAAAATAATCATGTTCATCTCCTTAAATAGATAAGTTTTTCCTTCCAAGTTTTGTCACTTAATCACAATCATAGATTGTAGATTCATTATATTTAGTCACTCATAAAATAGTTCCACATTAAACTTGTGTTCATCTCCATTAAATTAAATCTCTTTCATCATATCTTCTTTACATTTTTCTAGTCCTACATCTCATTACTAACTTTGATTTTAGCCTTTGAACCTCTCAAACATTCTTAAAGTTTAATCAAATATCAACCTCAAATTAATCTTTTCTTGACTTATTCTTTCTATTCAAGATCGATATTCATTACAACTTGACTTAGGAAATACATCACTTAGTTAACACTAAAATTACCTGATTAACATTGAACTTAAACTCTTCTTTGTTGGATGCTTGGTGACAACTATAGTATCTTTGTTTATACTATATTGTTTCATTCACCTTGAAAATTGTCTTGCATATACATTATCTTCACAAAATATTACACGATTGTAAAATAATCAAAACAAAAAGATATTGTCACCATCCAACTCATTCAAGTATACATTGAATACCATACTTATCAATTCTTTCATCATCATACTTTCTTCAAATCCTCTTCATCAATCAACGGATATGGTACCCTACTAAGTTAGCATAATGCCTTATTGACTAAGGCTTGACATTAGTGGCAACACAATATCTAATATGACTTGTTTACATACAATAACAAAATTATCTATTAGGGCTAAAAAAATTGAGTGGTATACTAGAGTAGAATGGAGCCATATTGCTTTTCAACGAACTCTTCTCCCTTAGGAACACCAAATTTAGCTATAGAAATGAAGAAACAAAAGAACCAAGGGCAGAGGGTACATGTCATCTCTTCAGGTGTGTACGAGTGGATGTGATAGCATAATCTCTCATGGTACACAAAGCATACGATGTTTCTAAGATCTTCCATGCTCTTGAAGAAACCTTCTTCAAAAATTCCCTCTTTAAGATGCATACTTAATGTAGTTTGTGTTGATATAAAATTGATAGTAATATTCATATTTATGTGAAATTTTTTTTGTCATTAATAGGATTTTGGGTCAAAATTTAATGGATTTGTTACAAGTTTAACAATAATTTATATATTAGTTATTTCTCTCCTCTTAAATATATGATTTGTTTCTTCAAAATTTAAGTTAAATCTTGTCAAAATTTTCCTATTAACCAAATGATTCATTGTCAATTCTTGACCTAATTTTTAAAGGAATTTTTAAAATGATTGGATGATGTTTTTTTTTGAAAGCTCATAATGTTACAGGAAATGCACGTAAATTTTCACAAATGATGGTGTCTTTTCTTGTTGCATACATGCTTGAGGATTTTTTAAATTGATAGACAATTGTCAAAGAAGAGCATAACGTAGAAGAAATAAATGGGAAGTTTCATGGTGGTACTCTTTGTCAAAGCTTTGATTGACATCTGCAAGGGGGTCAATGGCTAAGTTGGCAGAAATAATTGAGTATATTGTCTTACGTGGAAAAAAGGTTGAGTTACGTGCAGCACAACAACATCCTTCAAATTATGCATTGCAATATAAGGCCACAAATTGTGTTGTTAGATGAGGACATGGCTTCTCATGTGGTAGATTTTAGAATTATGCAATTGTTCAACTAATGACACAGAAACAACTATGTTTGAGATCAATGGGAGAATTGCCTACATTCCCCCATGTTGAGAAATATTTATCTTTTATGTATTTGTCTATTTATTACATTTTAGTTGACAATGATGACAATTATTACCGATGATGAAATAATTTCAACGACATGTTTTCTGTAGCGTGAGACAATTCCAATGGGTAGTTTCCACATAGAAAAATCTTGTTGCCTAATTATATTTTTTGTTTTATATATATATATATAACTAGATTCTTTTTAGTTCATTCTAATTGGAAGCATAATTTTAACAACAATTTAATTTAATTTAATTATGCTTTTCTAATAGATATTTTCTAAATTGATTCATTCATAATAAGAGAAAATATTCATCTTTTAATTTAGGGAAAATTCACGATAATTTCATAGTTTTTGAATGATCATTTCTTGGTTAAACCCTAGTTGATATGATTTATTTTCTTTCCAATTTTCTTCTATGTAAATTCTATTAAAAGGTTTAATAATGATCATGTTTTCAAATTCCTTTAGTTTCAATGTGGAAATTTCTACCATTTGCATAGATCTAAGTTTTCGCATTCAAGTTTCCTCATGGTAAAATTAGACAAGTTTACCATCTCAATTGCACAAAAGACATTTCTTTATTCAAACTAATTCAATAACCTAAGTAATTTAAATTTTAATTATCTAGGAAGGCACGAGGAAAATAGATCCTTTCAAATGAATTTTTTGCTATGGGTTTCAAACACTGATTTCAATGACCTTTTTCTATAGGGTGAGACAATTCTAGTGGGTAGTGCCCACGTAGAAAAAGCTTATCGGCTAATTATATTTTTTCTTTTAAATATATATAAAATATTTTTATAATTTTTTTAAAACTAGATTCTTTTTAGTCCATTCTAATTGGAAGCATAATTTTGGCAACCACAATTTAATTTAATTCAATTATGCTTTTCTAAATGGATTCATTTATAATAAGAGAAAAATATTCATCTTTTAATTTAGGAAAAACTCACGATATTTTTAGAGTTTTTGAATGATCATTTCTTGGTTTAACCCTAGTTGATATGATTTTTTTCTTTCCAATTTCTTCTATGTAAATTCTATTAAAAGGTTTAATAATGATCACATTCTCAAATTCCTTTAGTTTCGATGTGAAAATTTCTACCATTTGCATGGATCTAAATTTTCTAATTCAAGCTTCCTCATAGTAAAATAAAATAAGTTTACCATTTAAATTGCACAAAAGATATTTCTTTGTTCAAACTAATTCAATAACCTAAGTAATTTAAATTGTAAGTATCGAAGAAGGCATGAGGCAAATAGACCCTTTCAAATGAATTTTCTACAATGGGTTTCAAACACTAATTTTAGTGACTTGTTTTATGTAGCATGGGAGAACTCTAGTGGGTAGTGTATATGAGCAATGTTAGTATGCTAATAGAAACCAAATTTAAATAAAGCTTCTATAAACTAAACAAAATTCATAAACTTCAAGATAGACTAAGATGAGCTCTCAATTGAGAATATGAGTCATTAATGGGCTCTCTCAATGAGAAGCTCTCTTGTTGAGTAGCTTTGTCTAAATAGATAGGATGTATGCTCAAGCTTTATGCTTCAAAAAAGGGCTTCAAATGGAGTTGGAATTTGGGTGTGAGTGTATGGTTTTGATGTAAAATGGCTTCTCAAAATGCCATTATGACTTTACTTCATGAATTGTGTTATTTTGCAAAGGAGAAGGATCCAATTTATAGGCAAGAGGCTTGAGGGATTGAGGGCTAAGATGCAAGGATGGGAAAAAGCTCATGGAGGGCTCAGATTGCATGAGAGGAGAGCACATGGATTGTGCTTCTTTACAGCCAATCAGGGAGTGACACATGTCACAGGGTGAGAGGATGGAAGAAAGGGGAAGGATGAGACAACAAATGAGGCTCAAGGGATAAAATCTTCATAAAGACCCTCATAATGGCTTGTAAGAGCAATAAAAGGGCTTTGGAAGAGTCATTTATGGCCCAATGGGCTTCATAAAGTTTTATGGTTGGGATATTTTGAGGGAGATGAGAGGAATTTTGACTTAGGCTTGATTAGGAAGGTTTTAAGCTTGCTTAGGCTTGTGCAAATGATTAGAGGATGGATTAGGATGGTTTAGGATTAGCTTAGGGATAGGCAAGTGGATGGCATTTAATAAGGGTGGGTGAAGGAGGAGATATTTATTAAAACTTTTTTAATAAACATGAGGATTAATATTTAATCTTAATTAAATATTTTGAGTTGGGATTAGGGGTAGGAAATGATGGGATTAGCCTTTAATCAAAATTAAAGAAGGATTAGAAGATTTTGGAAGAGGTTAGTGGTCTTAAGGAAATTAGCCAAGTTTTGGGCAAAAAATAAATTTTTTATTTATTTTGGGTTTTTTGGTCAATTTATTAATTAAATAATTAATAAATAAGGAAATAATGTTTAAATAAGATTTAAACATTTTTGGGAGGGATTCCTTAATTAAATATTTTTAATTAAGATAAAGGGATTTAATGGCATAAAAATAAATTAATTAATTAAATAATTAATTAATTAATAAATGATGATGTCATCAAGAATTTTTTAGAAAATAAAAATACTTTATTTTCTAAAGGTTTTTAGGTGTCTACAGGTAGTGCCCACATAGAAAAAGCCTATCAGCTAATTATATTTTTTCTTTTAAATATATATATATATATATAATATTTTTTTATTATTTTTTAAACTAGATTCTTTTCAGTCCATTCTAATTGGAAGCATAATTTTGGCAACCGTAATTCAATTTAATTTAATTATGATTTAATAATAGATCTTTTCTAAATGGATTCATTTAAAATAAGAGAAAAATGTTCATCTTTTAATCTAGGAAAAAATCACAATAATTTCATAGTTTTTGAATGATCATTTCTTGGTTAAACCCTAGTTGATATGATTTTTATTTCCAATTTTTTTCTATGTAAGTTCTATTAAAAGGTTTAATAATGATCATGTTTTCAAATTCCTTTAGTTTCAATGTGAAAATTTCTACTACTTGCACAGATCTAAGTTTTCTAATTCAAGTTTCCTCATAGTAAAATCAGACATGTTTACCATCTCAATTGCACAAAAGACATTTCTTGATTCAAACTAATTCAATAACCTAAGTAATTAAAATTATAAGTATAGAGGAAGGCATGGGCCAAATAGATCCTTTCAAATGAATTTTCTACAATGGGTTTCAAATGTTAATTTCAGTGACCTATTTTCTATAGTGTAAGATGACTCCAATGGGTAGTGCCCACATAGAAAAAGCCTATCGACTAATTATAGTTTTTCTTTTAAATATATATAATATTTATTTTAATAAAAAAATTAAACTAGATTCTTTTTAGTCCATTATAATTGGAAGCATCATTTTGACAACCATAATTTAATTTAATTTAATTTAATTATGTTTTTCTAATAGATCTTTTCTAAATGGATTCATTTATAATAAGAGAAAAATATTCATCTTTTAATTTAGAAAAAATTCACGATAATTTCATAGTTTTTGAATGATCATTTCTTGGTTAAACCTTAGTTGATATGATTTTTTTTTCTTTCCAAATTTCTTCTATGTAAATTATATTAAAAGGTTTAATAATGATCACATTTTCAAATTCCTTTAGTTTCAATATGAAAATTTCTACTATTTGCAAAAATTGTTAGTCTCAAATTGGTTTTGACATATGAATGACTACACACTTAGTCATATTCATAAAGTGTGTGCCAAGTAAGTAGTATATGTTGAGCATAAGTTGTCAGATAATGCAAGCTGAGAAAGATATATAGTATGTGTCGAGCACCAATATGTGTCAAGTAGACAATTAGTGCCTAGTCACTCCAGTGACAAGTAAGTTAGTATATGCCAAGTGATTCAAATGCCGAGTGAATAGTGGATGTTGAGTTATTTAGAGGCCGATTTATAGCATTCAAGATATAGTGGATGTTGAGCATCAAAGGCTTCAAGTGTCGAATAAAGAGTTTTGGACATAGTTGTTTGTAATGGCACAAACTCCTATGTAAACCATTTTTGGATTGTTTTGTGATTCTAGATGATAAGAATGGATCTATATTGAGAATCCCTATAAAGTACATGCAACCAATTAGATTGATGAATGTTTAAAGTGGAAAATGGGTGAATCACAATCGTTGATTCTTACTTAACCCTAAGTCACCTAGGTTTTCTTAAGGAGGAAAAACCCTAAAGAGTTTAAGGAGCAAAGAGAGAAGTTTTCATGCACAGATAGAGCATTCATGGTGAATAAGGAGTTGTGATTGAGATATGAATTATAGAATCAGTTAGAGAGAATAGAGGAAAGTAGAGAGGATAGAAGTGATACATCTAATCAGAGAGGATCAAGTATACATCACAAAAGAGGTGATCTGATATCTAGTAGAGAGCTGCTAACTAAAGGATTAAGGCTAAGACATTCTAATAGGTGAATCGATAAAATCTCTTAACTGAATAGGCTTAGCAGGCTTTTGTAAATCCTTTAGTAGGGTGTTTACTTCATTGTAATTTGAAGTCCTTTAACTAGGAACACTTCTAATAGGGTAAGATCTAACAATCTTTGTAAGCCTTTAATAGGGTAGATCATAGTTTATGATCAAACATTGTAATGGTCATTGGATACACTTTACAACTGCAGCAGTGAAGATTTGTGGATGTCATCCCTACCCCAGTTTTACCTTCTTATTCAAGGGTTTCTAGGTAACCAAATATCTTGTGTCATATATGTGTTGAATTTTTATTTGTTTTCATGCTATGAATGAATATGCTTAGTTTGCTATTTTAGTTTACATGCAAATTGTGAGATGGTT
This sequence comes from Cupressus sempervirens, assembly GCA_028749045.1. Lineage (NCBI taxonomy): Eukaryota > Viridiplantae > Streptophyta > Pinopsida > Cupressales > Cupressaceae > Cupressus > Cupressus sempervirens. The sequence goes on along the minus strand of CM053788.1, from coordinate 407,017,759 downwards.
GTGTGGTGAATATTTTAATGGATAAAGTTTTGAAGGACTGATTCACCCCCCACTCCCCCCCCCCCCCCCACACCAAGATTTTACTTTCCCTATTTTATTTCTAAAAATTGGTATCAGAGCCTTATTCTTTGAAAAGTAAAGCTTTGCAACTTTGAGGAAAGATCTTAAAGATGGAAGTCTACAAGTTGAAAAAAGTCATTGAGAACTAGAAGAATGAAATCCAACTTTCCCTACATTAATTGAATGAAGAAAGAGATGAGTTGAAGTTCTCATTAAAGAGAAGGAAATATATAGCTATTGAGGAGAATGGCACAAATTACCAAGAGGAAGACACTACTGAGTTGTTTGCAGATGGAAACTCAAGTGAATTTGATGCAACAATTGTAGATCTAATGAATTCCCCCCTAATTGAAGAGGTTAGAAATCTTAAGATAGAAAAAGAAGTCTAATTGGTACTACTATGTGAGGTGACTGAGTAGAAAAATAAATTTGAGGAAGACAAATTCATGATTGAAGATGACAAAAGGATATTGACAAAAAGACTAGAAGAGAAGACATCAGAGGTACATAGGATTGCTAGCATGCAATTGGAAACAATGAATCAAGTGATTATTTCCAATCATGAATTGAATAGTAAGGACATTGAGATCACAACCCTAAAATTATAGAATGAACACTTGAGAAATGATCTAAGAAGAGAAAAAAAATTTGCTAAAAGTTTTAATAGATCTAATGAAGCCATCAAGTACTTTAAGAAATTTGTGAGATGTCCTAGATCTAACAACGTCACTACTGGATTAACATACACCAATACTAGGGAAGGAGAATCATACAAAAGTGGTTAACAAAGAAATAACAAAGGTAAGAACTACAACCCCACTTGTCATAATTATGGAAAGTTAGGTCATACAACAAATGTTTATAGGAGAAACAATGCAAATCAAAACCCTAAGAAGAAATTTATGGGCTACTATCATAATTGCAACAAGCAAGGACATCAATGATGTAGGAGAATTTGGGGTCTTTTTCTATTTACCTCATTGTTTTGATGCAGGAGCACCCTAGCCATTGTGTTAGCTAGTTGATCCTATTGGTTGCTACCAAGTTATAGACATTGTCGAGTGCCAGTAATTATTTAGTGTTTGTTGAGTTGTTATGTTTTTTGAGTTGCAATGTTGGACAAGTTATCTAGTATTTACTGAGTGTTCCTTCACGTGTTGAGTGAACTTGTTGATGCCAAGTGTCAACATTTTGGTTCCTTCTTTCATCGAGTTGTGTTTGGTTCTAGTTTGGGCCAACCTTGCACATATTTAATTTTGTGATGGGCATTTAATATTTGTTGAGAGCCAACTTGTGGCTTAAATATGCATTTAATGTATGGGGTTTATTTAATTTTTTAATTTCTAGGTTGACTTTTGGCTTAGTTGGGTTTAAGTTGGGGGTTTTGTGGAGTCTTAGGTCATCCATTCATGGAGTGATTAATTCATTCAAAGGGAGTGGATCTTGAGTTCAGCATGGAGCAGCTGAAGGGAAAGTTTTCCTAAGTCTCTGGACAAAGTGCCAAAAGTGAGGCAGTTTAAATAGGATTGTGATGGAGTTGCACATTTGTGAGAAGAGCTAGTGGCTGCAGTTTAGAAATAAGGAGGTTGCTTGGTGACTTGTGAGCACAAGTTGAGATCTTTGAGGTTTCTACCAAATTTCTTTTATGTTACATATTGGGGCTAGCTAGGATTGAGTTGGATCTTTAGAGATCTTGCTAAACTATTTTTGTAATTGTTGTTGTATTTGGCCCTAACCCAAAAGGCCCAGTTGGGCATATTGCATGTAAGTAATTATTTTATAAATAAAGAGTTGTGATTTGGTATATGATCTTGCATTTGTGTTGCATTATTATTTTGTTTCCATTGTGTGGTTATTTGGGGCTAGGACATCTCCTTTGGGGATTCTCTAGCCTTGAACTATGTCAGAGTGGCACAACAGAAGCGTGGTGGGCCCATAACCCACAGGTCCTAGGATCAAAACTTGGCTCTGATACCAGCTAATGTAGCACAAATCTGGATGTCCCCCAAAATTAGGTGATCCAAAAATTAGCACACAAACATACAATAGAAAATGAATAAGAGGAATAAGATTCAGATCTGGAGAGACAATATTTCATATATTCAAATCAAGAAGTTTACATCCAACATGCTCGAATTTGCAGCCTTCCAAGTTACGGCCATTAAAAAGAAGAATACATCTTTCTAACTAAGATCTCTAGACTCAAATGAAAATGTCCATCTTCAAGATACTCTATACTAAGATTCCTCAACTAAAATGACTTCTTCATGACTCCCAAGATTATGGATATGACTCTACCCAATATTCCCTTAAATATTTGCACAGTCACAAGTTTTCCTGATACAAATTACCAACTAAAGAAACCCTTACATTAAATGCATAACCAAGCCACAACTCAACTCTCAAAAAATATTAAATAGCCATCACAAAAGTAAATATGTGCAAAGTCTACCCAAACTAGAAACAGACATAGAAAACTCAGTCAAAGAAGGACCAAGATAAATATTGGCACTCAGCACATACAGGATCACTCAGCACCAACAAGAACACTAGGCACATGAAGGAACATTCGACCAATACTAGAACTTCACAAACATTACATGATTGACTAACACTATAACTAACCAACTCAGCACTTGAAAGATCAATCAGTTGATACTGGTAGAATAAATGGGATAACATGCTAACCAATACGTTAACATGACATCAAAAAACTTCAAATCAGTCAATACTAAATAATTATTGGCACTAGACAATGTCTATAGCTCGGTAGTAACCAAAAAAACTAGTGGGATAACATAATGACTAGGATGCTCCTGCATCAATTAGGCACATGAATGAAGGACCAAGACTACAAGCACACAAATATTTGAAGGATATTTCCACAATTGTCAAAAGTATGGACATAAATCATATGAATGCAGATCTAATGCTAAGTGGACATCAAAAAAGTAGACAAAGGTACAACACAATGGAAAGCCCTAGAATTGAGATTATAGTACAAGGTATAGTTGTCATTATTGTCAAGAGTATGGATATGTTGCTAATAATTGCATTAGAACACATTTTAGAAGTGACTACAGTAGATGGTTGGGTCAAACTACATGTTTTAGCTATTTGAAGACTAGTCACATCAGTAGGAACTATCCAACAAGGTCAAAAGCACCAAATAGTGAATTCAACAAAGCCAAAGGGAAGGTTGATGTTGAGAAAGTCAAAATGTAGATGAATAAATATTGAAGAAAAAGGAAGATTGCAACACATCAAGCATAAATGAGGTCACTTCATCCAATGGATTAGGTGATCACATCAACCCCAACTAGGCAATCAAAAGGTATGTGGGACTAATATTTCATTGATATATTTTACATCAGTTCTAAGAATCTAAGTTTTGAAAAGATTATATATGCATGAATTAAGATGCAATGTATTGGTTAGAACCTAGAATAAATCTATAAGTTTTGTTAGTTTTCTTGTTGACAAGCATGAAAAAATTCAGTTGTTTCCAAGCTATTAAAGGTGATAGTATTGGTCATCCTCATTGTTGTTGTCGAGTGTAAAACAAATCATGTGTAAGCTGAGTGAGTTGAAATTTCTATGATAGTTGAGCTTACATCTATGTAATTGCTAAGCATTTATTATCAAGGTTATATGGTTGATGTTTAACTCATTTGCATTCATTAAAAATTAAAGAGGGCATGAAGGGAATAAGGAAATTTGAGATGAAGGATTCAAGTGTTTTTGAACTAGATTTAGCTGCTACTTGTCACAAATCATCATATTCATAAGTATTTATTATGTGTCAAGCTACGTTATTTGAATTATTGCAAACCATAGTTATTTTATATGGCATCTAGTTCTTCTATTGCTATTAGGAAGGATGTTAGGAAGGAAGGAAAAGAGTTTTTAAATGTTCAATTAAGAAGCAATGAGATTAAACAACCACCCTTTTGAGCTATTCCCAAAATTACATACAAGGGAGATCCAACTAGTGAATTATTGATGATACCACCATAGGTTTTCATGATACAAGATGTAAGATGTTTCTACACTTGTAAGGTTGGAAGTATTGGAGACATTGAAATTAGAAATCTGTATGAAAAACTATGTATTGATAGAGTGTTGAAGGAGGAAAACAATATTATATAGAGAAAAGGGTTAACCCGTGCCCTAGATTTTTCAAATGTATTCAAAACAAAATTGATTAAGATAATGTTGAACAGAATAGATGATCACTCAGTATGGTTGGAAAATGGCCCTACCAAGATCACTAAATGGATCATTCAACAAGTAACAAGGTGTCCTACATTTGACAGACCGAAGAATATAGAAAGTGATGCAAAGGAAGTATTTGAGAAGAATGTAAGGGTTGTATGGAACAAAAGAGGGATAAAAATAGATACAATTTCAAATACCCTAATAGCATTTACAGTGAGAATAATTTCTCACAAGTTCTTTCAATGTAGTAGATTGAATAGTGTGTCTTGTATGGTTGTGGATTTGGGTTACAAGATAGTGAAGAAGGGTCACTCTTATGACCTTGTCGAGTTACAACTCCAATAGTTATCAAAATACTTGGGAGCCATAAGAAAGACAAAGAGTGCACAATGAAAATTCAATTAATTACTAGTTTTCATACTCTTTTATATGTAGAAAACATTTCCTTCATTTTAAAAAGGGTCTTGGAAGACCAATAGGTCAATTGCGGTTCAAACTGGATAATTCATGGAGAAACATAGGGACAACTTTGAGTCAGTCATGATAAGTTATTTTGAAGACTTTAAGAATTCTATGAAATGGAGACTAAGGATACTAGTGTCACTAGTAGAGAAATATTGTGATGATGTTTTTTTTCTAGTTGATGTTGATCTCACATATGTACAAGCAGTTGTTCCTATGAAATCAATGTGGATGAGACATAAGCATCCATCACAACACTATTAGCAGAGGAAGTTGATAAAAGTGCAACCTCATTTGGAAATTATGAGGAAGCCAAATCAAAAATTACCATAGATTTTTAGACAACTTTTGTGGTGAGAAAGAAGAACAAAATTGTGAAGAAGCTTAAAGAAAGATTTGGTGAAGGGGGAGAAGAAAAAGGAGAAGAAGAAGATGATGAGGATGAAGAAGATGAGCAACCTTCTCAAGCCCCTCTTTCACTTATACAAGGTCAAGGAGAGGACCAAGAAGAGAGGAAGTTGAACATGATGAAGGTGGCGAGGGAGCATAAGCCAATAAAGCACCTAAACTTGCAAAGAAGAAGAAAAGAAAAGATAAGGAGCCAGCAACAAGGAAACCAAAGAAGTTTGTGAAGCCAACACAATAAAATATAGTAATACCTATTACTAGGGCTAGCACAAGGGCTCCTACAAAGAAAAAATAGGAAGCTAACAAACCCAAAGGAAAAAGAACAATTGCTACTACAAAATAGAGTTAGCAAGATCAACCAAAAAGAAGGAAGTATATAGCTCTAGATGAATCAAATGAGGAGAGGATTGAATTAGATGACAACAGTCAATTTTAATTGGTAATCCATGGTCCCTCTTCTAACTTAGACAACTTGTGTGATAATATCAAAAACAATGCAAATTTGTTAAGTTTTACACATGTTAAGTTTGACAAACTTGGAAAGGTAGAAATGAATAAGGTGGAGGGATCTATATACAAGATGATGGCCACATTTAAGAATATTCCTATTGAGATTTCCAACTCTTTACCCAAAAGTCTATATGACAGAGTTGTGCAAAGATGGCAATAAAGTTTAACTACTGAAAGGAAAATAAGGGAGACTACTCTTGCCAGAGTAATGCCAGAAGTGGACAACACATCTATGACTAAGGCCATTAACAAATACAAGGGGAGATTTTCTCCCAAATACAAATCCTTAAACATTTTTTAGAATGATATTGAGGAAGTTTTTAAATGGAGCACCCAAATGTGGAAAGTCATATATGGGTCACAAATAGAAAATACAATTGAGCAAGCACCTAAGGAGGTAGGTGAGGACAAAGATGAACAAGAGGTGGTAGAGATTACCAAGGACAGATCTATCAAAGATGGACATGAGGGAGGCACATAGAAGGAAGTAGATATAGAGGCTACAGTTAAAGAAGAGTAGTTGAAATATCATAATGTACCTGAGGTACATATGTTGAGTGTCAATCCCCCTCATATTGATCAAGGAAGTCAACAAGATATTATCAAGATAAAGGATGTTTCTAATAACTCAATTCAAAACATCAATCCTTTGATAGAGGATGATTTGAAGAGGATTCTATAGGATTCAAATCTAGCTACTAAACTATGCACTAATCCAATATTAATCAGTATAGATATAATTCACAAGGTATCAACGGGGGAGAAATAGAACACTCACACATCTAATGTACCTTTTACATCTACAGAGACAAGAGATCTAGAAGAAAAACTATGTAATGCCCCACCAAGGGATCCAAAAGAACTAACCTAAAGTTTTACTAAGTTTTTCAAAAAAAAAAATTAAATAATAACATGTACAACAATCATAAAGTAGTGGAAGCAATAACATACAATCATACATAAGAAAACATAACAAATTACATTCCTTAAGGATCCCAAGATGTTGAGTCACATTTAAATTTAAATAATACTAAGCTCCATAAATAACACATCCACATAAAATAATAACTACAAGTCCAATCCATTTAATTGATATACATTTGTTCCGAATGCCACTTGGCATTAATTTGGAATGCACAATCATCCACTGTGCATGTCACAAGGTATGGAAGGCTAAAAGAATATAAATTTATGAAATAGATTACATCATCCCTTTTGGATCCATGAAACAAGGTACAATACAATAAGTAAAATCATCCATAAAATATAAATAACCATCCATCATCATACACAAAGATAAAATGGAAGGAAGTGCAGAACAAGGAACTCCAGCCATGACATCAACAAATAGATCTGAATGGTAAAAGTAAAAAGCACTACCACCTGACCTCGTGGTAACCCAAAAAGGTCCACTCCCACTGTGATGAGGAGATAGTATCAAGTCCCCACACAAGATCATAATCTCAAAAATCAAATGTAATATCTAAGTTAAGGAAAACCCTAAAAGTAATCTAACTCAAAGGTTCCAAGATAAATCAACATCTAAACCCAGAGGAAAACAAAGACATGTAAGAAATCTATACTACTAGTGGGCAAGTTTCATCGTATGAACCAACTCTATGGTTACCCAGCTAATCTTTCAATCCTCCAACCTCCTAGTGACTCTATGTGGCACTAGTATCCTTTCATACTAACAAAGCATACTAACGATGCATGGTCACAACCAAGCATCCTCTCTACTCCCATCCTAGTCTGTACTAGCACTCAAGGCATGGGCTAGGAAAGACAAGACTCTTATTAGGTTCATTTATTCTCATTTAGTGTAGTGTTTTCACTTATTAACTACTTGCAATGGGTTACCTGTTAGCCTCTTTAGGGCCTTGGCCTCCATTGCAAGCCACTTTCCAACTTAACATATAGCTTACCTACCCTAGGCTCATAAAGTACAAATCAAAGAATCATCGTTTTCACTTTAGTCCTATACAAGTGACTGGAAAGCATCAAATGTTAATTCAAAATAACACCTTAGTCCTTTACAAGTGACTGGAAAACATCCAAAAATAATTAATCAATGACTCAAAAGTTAAGTCAAATAGGTCATATCATTCATCTCAGTTTCACACAAGAACAGTGAATAGCAATAATGAACAATAAATCCAAACTCATCATAAAGCATACCAGACACATTACCATAGTTGAGTTTAAAAGATCAAGATCAAATCATCATCATGACATCACAAACATGGGACTCGTAAGCGTCTAGTAAAACAACCTGATTGGTCAACACTCTAGTCCATCCCCAAATCTAACATACAAGAAAGCACTTAACAGATAGTGTAATTCACTGTTTTATTTGATTTTGAAGACATGCAGTTTGAGTTTACTGTTAGGTTTAAGTCTCCATTCTATTGTATGATTTTCATCTGATAAAGTTTACTATATTCTTGTATAACTCAACCCATTTTGTTAGAAAGTATGCAGAATATTGCTGATGGCAGGCAAGCTACTATTCTAGATTTTACCCCTAAAAAATAGATATGAAAATCATTACTTGGTATATTAGGGGGCTGAACAGTATTCATAATCTGGATATTGTTAGATAACAAAAGTCTGAGTTTCTCCTGCTTCAAGATAAGTGCTAGAGAAAGAACGTTTCTAAGGAATTTGTAACTAGAAGAACAAATTTGATCAGCAATCCTTGGTGATTTTCCTGGTCTGTGAGGCTTCTCAGGTCGCCTCGCTTTCCAGTCTATTTTTCCAAGTTCCAATGTCCTTGCTGGTTTCTCTTTCTGATCACTTCTGTTGGTTTTAGGTCCTTGCTTGACCTAGTTTAATTGTATTGCTGGTTTCGGGTCCGCTTAAAACCTGCTAGAGCTTCATGGTATATCTTTCTTTTTGATGTAAAGCGTTTCGGGGCCCCTTCAAAACCTGTTTTTACCTTAATCTAAAACTCAACCCATTTTATCATTTAAATATGAATGCCTTATTACCATAAACTCTTAAAACGAGCATTATCTCTTTAAAGATTTTCATAAATTTTAAATTATTATTATTAAATAATTAGTTGGTAATTATTTAATATTATTAAATTTTAAATAGAGAATCCCCATTATCAATTTATAATGTTATATCGACAATTAATTAATTAATAATTAAATTAATTAATTATAACTATATTTCAATAATAACCCTTTTTAAATTATTTATCATACATTAATAAATAAATAAATAAATTCATTAATAAATATATTAATAAAAACCTTATTAAAATTAACTTTTGATTAAATCATATTTAAACTAAATTAAATTTTAATTAAATCAAAATTTAATAAATTAATTATAATATAATTTCAAACTTTTAAATAATTTAATTTTTTAAAAATTGAATACAAAAAATGAGACATTTTTTTTTTAAAAGAACCTGTCAGCCTTTAACCCCTATAGCCGCAGGTGTTACTACTGTCATAGGTAGCAATATGTAGTACTATTGTTGCATGCAATAATATCGCCTACTACACACAGCCGTTAATGGTTGTAGGCAGGGAGGTTGGGGTGTGGGGATTAATAGCCTCGTCCCCACCTCAATAAATTATTTTATTATTATTTTAATATTTTAATAAAATTTGTTTTTAAAATAATTTCTCCTTAAAAATACATATATATGTTTATATATTTTTATAAAATTTCTAACAGTACTTTGATAGGAAAAATATGGCAAACCAATCAAGTTTTCATTCTAAAATTTCTATTTCTTTCAAAACCTTTCCTGATTAAATTAACAACTTTTTAATCTTTAGAACAAGGGTTTTCTAATTTTCATTCCTCATATACAGATATAATCTCAATATGAATAATAGTAATTCAAAATAAAAGATTAAAAGATTCATCACAAACAAATTTTAGAAAATAGATTCAACAAACATGATGTAGATAGAAATTTTGAAGAAACATAATTCATTGGGTGAATAAAACATGAGGCTCTACCTGGTTCTGATGCTAATACGTAGTCACCTAAAGATTGTGAGAGAATTCACTTCTCTCAAAACCTTCTCTCTAAAAAATCCCTTCTCCAAAAATTCTAGTTTCCAAAGAATGAACTCTAAATTACTAATAAGGAGTTCTCCCCTAAATTCAAGGCACTGATTATGTTGTCACCTGAGGGAACTCCTTGATCACAACCTTTTAACTCTTTATTTACTTATCTTTTACATTTTCATGCACTCTTTTTGCAATATAAAATATCTTTATTAAATTTATTTGCTTTCTCTTTTTAATTTAATTCACTATATTTTAATTTCATGCATAAGCTTTATGCAATTTTAATTAAAATGAACTTTATTAAATAATTATTTTCTCTCTCTTAATAATTTTTGAAGTATTTTTAATATAATATTTATTAACTTAAGTAATAATAATAATATTTAGCATTTATTTAAAAATGATCTCCTAAATATTTTATTATTAAATTAATTAAATATTATTATTACACTCTCAAAATAGAACTTTGATTTCCTCTTTAAATTTTATTCTTTTTATCTAATTAATTAAATATTGAAATTATCTTAATAATTTTCCATTAAATTAAATCATTAATTAATCTTTTAATTTGACTTAATTAACAAAAAAATCCCAAAGACCTAAAAAATGAAATATGAAAACCCATCATAAAATATAACATATAAAATCAAACTCAAGGATTATAATCACAAATTTACGTCATATGACAAATTTGGAAGGGTAATCATCTCAGATACTTGTCCTAATTTCTAGGACAATTGGTTTTAAGGTTAAGATTTGGACTCAAGAATTTATCTTCCCTCTCTTACCATTGAGATATTGCGATAGGGTATGCTCATCCTGGCAATTCAAGAAATTTGATACCTGGTACTTACAATCTGCATAAAATCTATGCATGTACAAACACATATATTCTAAACTGAACAGACAATGGTAGGAAGCAGTGCATCATATAGATCCCAACTAGTAGGTGATTGTGACTCCCTTACTTAACCACATCAGAAAGATCATACATAAAGAAAATATACATGCATACCATACACATGCAAGTATTGGGGTAAGTATCCATAGAAAATACATAAAAAAATCCATCTAACTAACATCATTAAATAACTAAAATCACTATAAATAATCATCAAGGTATAATCATTCATACATGAAGTAACTAGTACCAAATTAGTCTCATCATAAAATCAACTGAATATGGAAATAACATCCAATGATCTGAAAAATAATGCTACTAATCATCAAGCATAAACATAAACTGGCCTAAAAGAGTTCGGCAATAATAACTGAACGTAAACTAGGGATAGGCACTATAAACTAGGTGTCACTACTAACACTCATGTTTAAAATCACATTGTGGTATATCAAAGAAAGGACACATTTACATCAAAAGTTAGCACATTGGTGCCAAATGTTTCAGTGCAAGCAATATTAATAGTTGACCAGGCTGGGACACAAGTCCAAATAGGTGAGGAAGGTAGTCCTAGACCTAACTTACAGACACAAGGTGAAGAAGACAAAATAGAGAAGGAGAAGGATAGGATTGAAGAGTTAGTTTTGACTATGAAACTATAGGAACAAATAGCAATTTAGACATTGGTTACCCTACCAAGCTCTGCATTTCCTATTCCTATTCAAACTCTTCATAGGGCGAGTGTAGATGCTACACCATTGCAGTCATCAAGGCCTAGTCTTGATATATTTAAGGTTAGAGAAGGGACATCTTATGGAGATGTCAACTTAGATGAGGTGATTGAACTTCCAAAGTTTGATCTAGCAACAACCACCTTAGAACAAATTAGCATATTGCAAGAAGCTCTAGAATGGAAGAAGAATCAAGAGTTACTCAGAAGGGAGAACAAGCAACGACAAGTTCTATATGACATGAAAAACATATTTCTTGATGCATTCAACCTCCTAGCACCTAATGAAGATAAACCTATTCTTGAGCAATTGGTGAATATAGTTGACAAGATTAGTGATGCAAACCTAGAAACAAACACCAAACTTTTAGAATGGTCTAAGAAAATGTTCTAACAAATTTTGATGAAAATATTTCTAGTGTCATTGCACTAAGAAAGGTTGATTTAGCAACCAAAATGGAAGATTTAAATAAAGTGTTAAAGAATATCTTTTCTCTATACATAAAGCTTTGTGATGTGAATTTATTCACACAAGAAGCACAAAGAGCTATTGACCAGTTGCAAGGAGATTTAAAGACAACAAGATGCAAATACTAGGGCTATCTTGATAAATTTTCAAGCCATGTTGACCCCACACATGGAGATGTTGTGCAAGAAACTAGCCCTTGGAGAAACTTTGATGAAGAAAGATTCTCATCTTTCTACTCATGGAGGCTTAGTGAACCTTGCTGCTGAGCTAGATGCTCAAATTTAATCTCTAGAGGTAGCGTGCAACAATTGGGATGGAGCACCTAAGATTATACTGGAGGTCCAGCAAACATGTTTGGAAAAACACATTATTTGTGTACCACCCATGACATAAGTGTCAAAAAAGGGGGATAGTGAAGAACAAGGAGATATTGGATGAAAGGAGATATTGAAGAAAAGATGAGATTACACAAAGGGGGAGTATATGTAGAATAGAGTAAGCCAGCAGTTGAAGCAAATTTACTCAGCAAGAGTATCAGATTTAGATACAGCACAGAACAATCAACTCAGGGGGAGTTATGAAGTTTTGAGGTATGATTGATAAGTCATTTTGCAAAATTTTGCACATTTTGAAATTTTGTATGTGAGCCAACTAAATACTATAGATTATCTAAGTTATACTTAAGTTAAGATCATATATACATGACAAAGTGTTTTTGTCACTCATTTTAAAGGAGGAGATTGTTAATCTCATATTTGTTTTGACATATGAGTGACTACACACTTAGTCATATTCATAAAGGGCATGCCGAGTAAGTATTGTATTTCAAGCATAAGTTGTTAGATAATGCAAGCTAAGCAAGATATATAGTATCTGTCGAGCAAACAGTTAGTGTTGAGTCACTTTAATGACAAGCAAGTTAGAATATGCCTAGTGATTTAGATGCTGAGTGAATAGTGGATGCTGAGTCATTTAGAGCACAAGTTATAGCATTGAAGATATAGTGGATGTCAAGCATTAGAGGCTTCAATTGCCAAGTAAATAGTTTTGGACATAGTTTTTTGTAATGGCACAAACTCCTATATAAACTATTTTTGGGCCGACTTAAGGATTTCTTTGCAATTCTAGATGACATGAACAAATCTATATTGAGAATTCCTATGCATTAATGCAACCAATCAAATTGAGGCATTTTCTAAGTGGAAAAATGGGTGAATCACAACCATTGATTCTTACCTAACCCTAAGTCACCTAGGTCTTCTTAAGGAGGACAAACCCTAAAGAGTTTAAGGAGTAAAGAGAGAAATTTGCATGCGTAGATAGAGAATTCATAGTGAACAAGGAGTTGTGATTGAGATATGAATTGTAGAATCAACTAGAGAGAATAGAGGAAAGTAGAGAAGATATAATTGATACATCTGATCAAAGAGGATCAAGTATACATCAGGAAAGAGGTGATTTGATATCTAGCAGAGAGGTGCTAACCAAAAGATCAAGGCTAAGACATTCTAACAAGTGAATCAGTAAAATCTCTTAACTGAGTAGTCCTAATAGGATTTTGTAAAACCTTTAATAGGGTGCTTACTTCATTGTAAGTTAAAGTCATTTAACTAGGCACACTTCTAACAGGGTGTTGAAATCCTTTAACGGGATAAGATCTAACAATCTTTGTAAGTCTTTCATAGGGTAGATCATAATTTATAATCAAACATTGTAGCCTTCATTGGATACACTTTACAACTATAATAGTGAAGATTTGTGGGTCTCATCCCCATCCCAGTTTTACCTTCTCATTGGAGGGTTTCTGGGTAACCAAATATCTTGTTTCATACATGTGTTGAATGTTTATTTATTTTCATGCTATGGATGAATATGCTTAGTTTGGTATTTTAGTTTATATGAAAATTGTGAGATGGATGTGTGGTGAATGTTTTAATGGATAAAATTTTGAAGGACTGATTCACCCCCCCATGCCTCTTAGATTTTACTTTCGCCATTGTATTTCCAACATAGATCTAAGTTTTCTAATTCAAGTTTCCTCATAGTAAAATTAGACGAGTTTACCATCTTAAATACACAAAAGACATTTATTGATTCAAACCAATTCAATAACCTAAGTAATTTAAATTCTAAGTATCCAAGAAGGCACGATTCAAATAGATCGTTTCAAATGAATTTTCTACGATGGGTTAATTCAAATGCTACCTCTTATCAATGATTGAAATATGAGTCATTCTATAAATACATGCAAATCTAAACCCTCTAAAACTTTCAACAATCATTTTTACTCCAATTCCAAATTTTGCTCTCCCCCAAACTTGTGTGTTAAAAAATGAACTACAAACCCTCTAACAAAGAACTATTACCCTAACTAGGGTTTATGTCCACTCATTTCTAAAAATCCACTAACTTTATTAAGATATAAGTATTTAAATAATTTAATCCTTTCATGCACAATCAATGCATTATTTAATTAAAATATTCTTTTAAATTCCTTTCTTCCACTTTATTAAATTATGCAAGCACTCTAATAAGCATATTTTATTATTTAAATTAATAATAATAATTCAAGCTCATTTGTTTAATACAACACCAATTTAATATGTTTTATTTAATTAATAACAATAAAGCAATATAAAATATAAAATATTTTAATCTCTTTATCAAGTTTCCAAAATTAGTTTTTTAGATAAATCTTTTAAATTGAAGCTCATATTTAATTAATTTTCCAATTAATTAAATATCATCATATTTTAATATTTTCTTTTTTCAATCAAATAATATTTAATAATACAAATATCATAAGATTGATCAAAGTGTCATAATTAAACCATTTATACAATAAATCATATGGAAAAAATTCATAAAAATAACACAAGAAAAATAACTGACTAGAAACCAACATCAAAACACAACGCAAAGACAAAATTATGGGCTTCATAAAGTAGACACTTAGATACAATTACTCCTTCTCATGAAAAGTAATTAGGGTGTGTTTTGGATTGGATCTTAACAATATCTCTCCATTCATACTACTAAGTTCTTACGAAAGGGCTCGCCCATCCTAACAATTCAGGGAAGTTGATGTCTGACACTTGCAATCTACATAAAAGATGAGCACATGTGTGTGTGTGTGTGTGTGTGTACATACATACATACATATACATATATATCTATATATGCATTCTTATGTATATATATGTATATACAAACATATGTATGTATGTATGTATGTATGTATGTATGTATGTATGTATGTATGTATGTATGTATATATATATGTATGTATGTATATATGTATATATATATATATGTATGTATATATGTATATATATGTATATATATATATGTATTTGTGTGTACATATGTGTGTGTACATATATATGTAATATATACATATATTTATGTGTGCACATATATATGTATACATACACACACACACATATATATATAATAATCAAGTCATGGAATAATGTCATATAATTGTAAATCAAATATATTTAAAACTAACATATGCATGAAAATAGGCCTAAAATAGTTTGGCAATTATAATAGAAAATTTCAAGTGGGCACTACACCTTCAATACTCATTTGCAATCTAAGGGTAAAAATTTTCTTCAAGATTTTAGGGAAAAAAGGAGTAAAGGTTTAAATTTTACCATAATTCATTAAGGTTTAATTTTTTTCCTCTATCAGTTTCACCTTATCCTATGCCCCCTGAAGGTGATGGTGGTTGATAACTAGTGCCATCGTGAAAATTCACCCCCAAGCTCCAGTACAGGCACCAAAATCCACACCCCCTGACCTTCCCCTAGTAGGGAAATCAAGAAAAAGAAAAAACCTTATATAACAGTGAAACAAAAAGGAAACAAGTTAAAAATTGAAAAATTGATTGAGGTTAATGGAGAGGTTTCAGAGGAGGAGACAGGGGGTAAGGCTAGGAGGAGATCTAGTAGGCTTGCACAATCTCAGACTAGGTGCAAATAGAAATCCATCAGAGTCCTGGTTGAGGAGATTGAGGAAGATAGTTCAGAAAATAATAATGAAGGGAGGGAGGAGGAAGATATTTCCAACTCCAAGAAGGAGGATGGCAAGGATGAGTGGAAGAAAAGTTTTAACTCGGGGGACAACTCAGTGGATAATGCCTAGACCCAGGCATCTACTAGTAATGATGTGAATATGGAGATCACCCATGTGACTACTAGCTTCTCCCTTAAACCCATTACCTTTTGTGAAGAGTGTAGCAGAATGGACACCTCCCCCATAACTATTTCCTCCCTCATTAAAGATAATTATAAGGTTTCCTCTAACCCAAGGGTTTTGCAAGAGGATTTCCAGGAGCAGAATGCTAAGGAGGAAGTTGTAAAGGTGGAAGCAAAGACTAAAGAAGGGACTAAAAGATTGCAGGAACGATATACCAAACTGGAGAGGAGGGTTAAAACTTTGGAGGAAGGGTTTTTTACCTTCTCCAAATTCAACCTCAAAGTTACACATGCTACTACCACCACCCTCCAGTTGTTGGCACAGGAAAAGGAGGACACAGGTATGGACATGGAAGACCACAAGTTGCTCTTCAAGTTCCTTGTGAATGACTAGGCACGGATCCTGCTAGATGCAAAGAGGAAGGGGAAAAAAGAAAATTAAGTTGTTTAAGTTTAGTGGGATCCTTGGATCCAAGACTTCTTTTTTTTTACTATTGGCTAAGGTTTTTGTGGTTTACAGCTGTTATTGGGACTTGAGTTGGTCGATGTTGCCAATTCTAGTTATGATAAACTTTCGTAGTTTTCTAGTTTTCTCTGGTTGGTGTTAGCTTAGTTGTTCTATTTCTCTATTGATTCTTGTATACTACTAGTTCTTGATGTTTAGTTAGTCTTTTGTCTACTAGTAATGCACTGGTTACCAGCTTTTTGCTTGTATGAGCCAACCCCCTTGTTTTCATTGCTTTTAATTTCAAAAACAATTTTCTTCAAGATAAATATAGAGAAGAGTCTTTTCATAACATCAAACTCCTCTATGTAGTTAACCCAATCATCCTTCTATTGAGGTTCATGCATGAAACTGTAACTCACCTCAAAATATGTTTGTACAAAATCCTATTGATGAACTTGAACCTAGCTTGATAGGGCTTCAAGTTCATGACTTTGAATTCAAAGCCAAGGTTCAAGGTATCTTGAACTAATTTACATTAGTGACCAAGCTTAAAGACAAAAATAAAACTAGAAACCTTCTTAGATTTGAGCCCTTTTTCAACTTGCACAACTTGTCTAAAAATATACATATCAACACATACTTATCTAAACAATATCTAGGTAATTTTAGTGATTCTTCTTCAAAGCCTCCTATCCATAGGTAAGTAAATCTAAGAAATTGGATAAAGAAATTGTTTTAAGCCATAATGAGTTGCATTTATTCTTCTAACAATCTCTGATTTTATTTTCCTTGAAGTTCAAATACTAGCCTTGCCAGAAATACATCATGTACTCTTCAAAAATTTGTCAAATTCTTTTTCTCCTACAACAGAGGATGATACTCATAGATGGTCATATCTTCAATCTAGGTATCATGAGGTAAACCCTCCCACTCTTTACAACATGCCAATATATTTTTAAAAAAATATGAAGTCATGTAAAATTTGGCCATCCTTGCAACTTGGGAGAGTTCTTCATTAAGCTTGTCAGTGATTGCCTCTATCCAGTCTATGTATTATTTTCCCCCAAGTATTCCCTAGATTAAATAATACATCTAGTCTTCCCAGAAGAATGCATGTTTATTTCCCTTGACTCTATTTAAGAGGATGATAATTTCTCTTACATCCTTAATTAAATTTTCTCTTATCAATGGTCATGGTAGATGGGAACCTCATTTCTCTAGTTTCAACGGTCAATTCTTAGCAATAACACTATTGTTGTCTTTCTTTTTTCATATAAAATTGATTGTAGGATAGGATAATGGTCCATTCTTCATATGTTTCCATAAGGGGAATTCTTGATGCACCCGTTATTATTTCTTAGCTAATTCTAAATAGTATTTCACTAGTAAAGGTTCGAATGCGCCTCTTTATTATGTCATATATGTTCCTACATTTAAGTATTAGTAATGGACATCATGTCATAGGTTAGGAAATCTTGTTGCATGAGCTAAACCACATTTAGAAACTTTTTCCACCATGGACTCATATTGCAGATTTTTGAATCTTTCCATAAGCCTCTCTATGTTTTTCTCAATTAGTGCATTATCTCCTAATTTCAAAAGGAAACTAATTAAAGGGGTGGTTTTCTTTTCCTTGAATAACTTAGTTCTAGATAAAGGCATCTAGTTACTTCTTAGGATAACTACTTTCAAATTCATGAAAGATAGAACAAGGGGAGAACCAAAAAAAAACCCTAAGTATTGAGCAGGGAATTTAAAACAAGAAAATACAAGAATATATTTGTCAAGCTCACCATGACTTTAACTCCAATATCCTGGAAAGATGTTACCTCTCCTTTGCTCCTTTGTCTTCAAGTAATTTGCAGAATAATTTTTTAGTGTAAATAATTAATTATTATTACAATTTACTTAAGTTTACTTAGGAATATGCATAGACACATGAGTTGTCATGTTGACAACACAGGAGTTAGCAACTTATTAGAGCATATGGTGTCTACAAAATCTCTTTATGAGATACACATATGTAAACTTATCCTCTCATCATCACACAAACTCATGTGCTCAATGGAGGATAATCTACCTTTAGTAGACATGTGCTGAGTTGTAATCTTTATCACTTTGTTGACTCCTAGTCATTTTAGTTTCCCTTATATACAAGGCACTTCTAGTGTGTATTCATCTCATATCCAATCATTTGATATCCATTTTCATTTGATCATCATTAGTCTCTCTTGTGCGAACTATTGAGCTTCTTGATCTTGGTGTTGAATTATTTCCTTAGGAAAACTCTTACATGGTATCAAAGCTATACCAAATTCTTACATGGTACTAGAGCTATACCAAATTCTTACATGGTATCAGTGCTATACCAAATTCTTACATGGTATTAGAGCCATAGGAGTTCATTGCATAGCCATTGGAGAGATTTTTTTTTTTGCAGGTCAAGATTGGAGCTTGGTGGTGCAAGATTAGATATTGGTATCACATTCAGAAGGTCAAAAAACCCCTAAATTGACTTTTGTTTCATCAGAATTGGACATCTCAGGTGAAATCTAGAGTCAATTAATTTTTGGAGGTGTGACAGTGGTGATTCAGGAAAAATAATTACAGAGGTGATTTTCAAACAATGATATCTCCCTCATATAGACTCTATTTTTTGAGCAATTTTTTTTTGTTTTGGAGTAGAATTTCATGATCTACACATTGGTGTAGTTGTTTGAGATCTTTGTTCTTGATTTTTTTTTGCAAATTACAAATCTCAATTTTTGCAACTTCAAAGGCTTAGTTCAGGCTCATCTAGAAACATATTCAGGTGCTTTTTTTTGAAAGTGCATGATTTT
Source organism: Cupressus sempervirens (assembly GCA_028749045.1). Taxonomy (NCBI): domain Eukaryota; kingdom Viridiplantae; phylum Streptophyta; class Pinopsida; order Cupressales; family Cupressaceae; genus Cupressus; species Cupressus sempervirens. The sequence continues at coordinate 406,998,476 of CM053788.1, read as the reverse complement.
TGTCTACTTTCTAGATCTAGTATCAATTTGAAGTAATTTTGAGTAGACATAGTACTTTTATAGATTGGTCTCATTTTGGCCTATTGGCACTTGTAATTAATTATATCCTTGAGAGGTCTTGTGTCTTATCGTGTTGAGTCTAATATAGCTTCATATTTGTTGTTGTAACCATCAAAATTAGAAGTCCACTTACGCCCTAAATTGGCAAGTGACCATTGTAATCACACTAAATATAAAGAGACAAATCATGCATTAGGGGGGGTTTCTTTGATTTTTTTTGCATTTTGGGGGTACATACATTATTTGATCTCATGGAGTCATGTTAAAAGTATCACTTTGGTTTAAGATTCAAATTGACAAAAAGGAACTATCAGAAATTGAGTGCTTTGATGGTTGATCATCTAAGAGAATATAAGGAAGTGTTTCCTTATCTATATTCGAAGATATTTCTGCCTAATACTAATTGGGGACATCTTTCTCTTCTTCTTTTCTTTATGTATAATAGTATGAGTAAGGAATCCTTTTCTCCTCTTAGTAAGGCAAGTAGTCCACATGATGTTTGGATGTGTCTTTGGGAAGCATATGGAGATCCATGAGTCCCTACATTACTAGAGAACACTCTACCTCTAGTCACTCTAGTTGTGGTACCTAAAATTCTACTTGAGATCATACCTCATAATGCTTCTATTGCTTCTACTAATTTAGTTCCAACCATAGATGCTCCTGACTTAGTGCAGCAAGAAACACCATGTCTTCCTATTTCAACTTCATGGGATGACTTCCTTCCAAACATTGTAGTGTTGTTTATGGAGTATTAAATTGAAGATATGGGAGACATTATTGATGACATCCATCTTCTCTTTGTTGAGTATAATTATTTTTTACTTGTGAGGGAACACCCTGACCCTCAACCACTTGATCCTTCTTTTGAGACTGACATGATTGTGGACACTTATTTTCAGTAGTTAGAAGAGGACTCTTTTACTTCAAAGGAGACATATCAGTCTTTGGAGATTTTATTCTAGTTTCCTCAGACATCATATCTTTTGAGGATTCTTCCTACTAGTTGGGGAGCATTCTCTACTACACCTATGGCAGCACTTCTTCCTACAAGGAGGGACATCATTTAGTTTTCATGGTGCAGCTTCTTTAGTCATCAAGGAGCTTCTTTCATGGGTGTGCACTCATCATTGAGGGGAGGCTACATTGCTTCTCTTCTCATATATTCCTATAAGGATGATTCCTTGTCTTTTGAGTTTGATTCACTTTCTTACATGGACATGTTACCTTGTTTTCCACCTTCTTTTGGGAATCCACCAGATTGGCTTGTGGCATCTACATTCATCAAGGACTTGTCAACATATGAGCAGACTTTAGAGGCATCATCCATAGAATACTACATATGGATTCCTCATCCATCTTCCTATCCACAATGGGAAGTATACTTGCACCTATACTTGGTGTATCTTCTTCCTAAAGGGAGAAATGTCATTTGTAGGCATTGGATACTTTTTTTTCTTCATGACATCCTTGTAGGAGATTATATAATATGGGGGGATACCATCATGTATTTTTTCTTATGGGGGATATATGCTTGTACATGCATGATGTATGTCATACTAGGGGGATCTTGATTACTCCATCCTTGCATGCATCTCTTATTTCTTCATCTCTCTTTTTGGAGGAGGTTTTCCCTCTTTCTCCATTTTTAGAGAGATTGCATTGCATAGCATTGTATGTAGAGCATTACATTTTTACATAATTAATTATTACACTTTACTTAAGTTTACTTAGGAATATGAATAGACACATGAGTTCTCTTATTGACAAGAGTTAGAAATGTATTAGAGCACATGGTGTCTACAACATCTCTTTATGAGATACATCTATGTAAATTTATCCTCTCATCATCACACAAACTCCTATGCTTAATGGAGGATAATCTACCTTTGGTGGACATGTGCTAAGTTGTAATCCTTATCTCTTTTCTAACTCCTAGTCATTCGGGTTGCCTTTATATAAAAGACACTTCTAGTGTGTGTTCATCTCATATCCAATCATCTGATATCCATTCTCATTTAATCATCATTAGTCTCTCTTGTGCTATCTATTGAGTTTCTTTATCTTGGTGTTGAATTATTGCCTTAGGAAAATTCTTGCATGGTATCAAAGCTATACCAAATTCTTACATGGTACTAGAGCTATACCGAATTTTTACATAATTATATGACACAAGTGATCATAGAGGAATGAGGAAAAAACTATTATAACCACAAACATGTGATGTGCTTCAGTAAATAATAGAAAATCTTTTGATTTGATGGCATGGCACAAGCTTTGAATATGATTTACTTATCACACATACCAACTTCACTCTTTTGTCACCTTTTCCAATAATTATTATATGCATGTCCTTTTTTTCATTTTGCACAAACTGATTCATGATAATTGGCCTCCATTCATCTATGGGTAGTCTATTTATAGTTAAGAATTTTGAACTTGGATCATGAAATAAGAGGTTTGAAAAATCAAATTAATTTGCCAAAAGATTTCAGGACAAAGAACTCCTAGACTAAGACATGTTACATCAATGACTTGCTATGACTTTAAAAAAACTGATCTTTGAACTACAATAGGGAAGGTTCAAATTTCAAACTTAATAAAGAGCTCTTTGATTCTTGAACACAAAATGATATTATACACATAGTGGATTGGGAAGGTTTCACATATATGTAATTATGAACTTTGAACCTTGAACCTTGTGGTTCATCAGTTCAAAGGTGTAGACTTAGTATTGTCAAGACAAGACAAAAGGGAATGAAAAGACTATCGTTGTGCTTAGAATGATATTAAACTTGAACTTTAATCTTTTAGAGTTCAAGTTCAAGGTTCAATGACTCAAAGAAGACTTTAACATTTCCAAAAAAATTCAATGTTTGCAAGACTAAAATATGGTTGATAAAGTGTAATTATGAAGTCCTAGAATAAAGATGGATAATAGAAATGCACTAAGGTAGGTGCTATAAAATCATTAATTTTGAAGTATATTCAAATATTTGAATGGTACACCTAATTTTGGGTTGTGGTATGATAGATCAAATGACTTTACTCTATATGCATATACTGATGAGGATTGGGTAGGTAGTATGGATGAAAAAAAGAGTAAAAGTGGTGGAGCATTTTTCCTTGGAGGAAGATTGGTTTCTTGGCTAAGAAAGAAACAAGATTTCATTTCAATTAGTATAGAAGAAGAAAATTATGTAGCAACAATGAACACTTATAATCAAATAATGTGCATGAAATAGATGCTCAAGGGTATTAGGATAGAGTTTTCAGAACCTGATATCATACATTATGATAACATAAGTATAGTGAGTATGTCTAAGAATCCTATGTTACATTCTAAGACAAATCACATATCTATTAAATATCATGTTTTGAGTGAGAAATTTGTAGAGAAAGTGATCAGACTAGAATATATAAATACAAAGGAGCATATTGCAAATATATTTTCAAAGCCTTTTCCTAAGGATACATTTGAGTATTTATGAGTTATGTGGGGTTACATCCCTACCTACTTCAGAGTAGATGATGTAGAGATTGTATAAATTTAGTAGTATAGAGAACTATTCTTTATCTGGGCTAAACTTTGATACTTCCTCTATAGAGGAGTATCTATGATTGAGCAAAGTCATAAACGATTCTTGGTAGCTAGTATTGAATAGTGTCTTTGGACACTTGAGCTAGTTGAAGACATTGAGTATAAGATTGATGTAATGATGCATTTTTCATTGATGTCAATGGGGAAGAGAACACATGAAACATATCTCTTATAAATGGGGGAGATTGAGTGCATATGAAAGTATCTCCCATGAATGAGGGAGGGTTATGAAGAAAATATTGATGTTGATAAGGGAGAGAGAGAGACATGTCAATGGGGGAATAGGAGTTTTTATTGAGAGTTTCAAATTTGATTGATCAAGAGGATTTGAATAGATAAGAGCAACAACAACAAAAAAGAGCATTGTGTTTGGTATTCTTGGATGTTGCCATCAATGCCAAAGGGGGAGATTGTTAGCATGAATTTTGATGATATTCCTATGGGGGAGTATCCTAGCATTATTGAGCATTGGAGAGATTGAAAACATCACTAAGTGTTTCATTCATGACTATGTTTGTCATCAATGTCAACATACTGAGAACATTGGAAAAATAGGAGAAAAAATTGAGATTGTATAGACCAACTATTGAACCTAAGGTCAAGCATAGGTGAGGACATGTTCTAAAGTATGTCTTGATTCAGTGGTCAAGTGTGCATATAGAAAGTGGAGACTGGTAAGAGTTATGTGAGATTTATAAAAGACAGTTTGTAGATAGATTTCTTAGGAAGTGGTTTATGATATTTGGATTATATCTCCTAATAGGATAGAATCTAGATGAGCACAGATAGAAATAGAAGGAATCATAATGATGATGTCAATAAGTATGCAATGTATGAGGTCACACAGGTGAGAAGTTGTTATATTGTGAGTTGACAGTATATGTAATTGTGAAAAGATGTAATGTAGTGAGTTATCTTAATTAGATCCTATTGTAATTAATTGGGAAAGCCTCAAGATTGATTCAATCAATAATTTTGAAGATTTGGTATAAAGGAAAGTTATTTTCCTTGTGATGATGTGTGTATTATGTGCAAGAATTAAGTTAATGCAATAAGTAAAGAATATTAGTAAGTGCAAGTAAGAGATCAAAGGGATTATCATGATGCAAGTTTTCAAATCTAGTATTGAGATTTGAGAACTATTTGGTGTAGAATAGGAATAGTAAGAGGACATAGAAAATGTTGAGTTACTGAAATTAGTTGCATTTCTATTATTTTGAAAGGAATTATATAGAGGCCATTTGGATAGTGATTTCAGTGGTCTTTCCCCTAAAGTTGTTTGGATTGTGGGTCATTTTGCCTTCTATAACTCCTAATAAGGTTGGCACAACTCCTAATAAGGTTGGCACAACTCCTAGCAAGGTTGGAATCTCCTCACAAGGATTCAAAATCTCCTAATAGGGACTCATGTATTGAATGTATTTCATTGGCTCTTAATAGAGTCCATCCTCTTACAAGGAACTTATATATTAGTACATCTTTTGTGGGTACCATCTCGACTGAGGTTTTCCCTTTGATCAAGGGGTTCCCTAGTTAACATATATGGTGTTATTGTGTGTGTGTATCTTCTTATGGTTGTTGTTCTTATCGATCCAATGTTTAAAGTTAAATAAGGTTGATAAATTAATATTGATCTGATAATGGATTCATCCTTCCCCATCTCATTTATATTGGTGGACTTTACTTTCTTACAATTAGTATTAGAGCATCAGGTCCTTGACGGAAAATCTTAATAGCTTAAGGAGATCAATGGTAGGTCATTTTAGAAGAGAAATTCCTAAATTTGATGGAGTTAACCATAATAATTGGAAAGAGAAGATGAAGACACTTATAATATTCATGGGTCTAGGATATTAGTTGATTATAAATAATGGGAAGACCATTGTGGAAGAAAGCAAACTTGAAAAATGTACTGAAGTTAAAATAGATTTTTTCATGTGTAACATGCTCGCTAGAGAATCACTTTTGTCATCTCTTCCTAAAAATGAGTACACTCAAGTAAAATCCTTGACATCATCTAGTAATTTTTTGAAAGCTTTTGAATCTACTTTTGAAGGTGATAAGCATATGCTAAGAGGGCTAGATTACAAAATTGGACATGTCTATTCCAAGAAGCTAAGATGATCGAAGATGAATTTGTAAGAAGTTATATTGGTAGAATATCAGAAATTGTTGTAGGAACCAAGGCTTGTGAAGGAACTAATGAATTAGATGAGATCATATTGAATATCTTGAAAATTTTGCCACCATCAATAAAGCAGACAATGTACATGATTGAGCAAGTGATACCTTATACAGACAAGTTTTCTAGAGAGACTCATCTTGGAAGATTGGAAGGAACAAAAATAAGTTTGAAACTGTTCGGAGATTTTCCTATAGTGGAGACTATTTTTAGTGCATTGATTGTTTGGCTTTCCCTATCAAGGAGTGTAAGCACCAATGGAGATTATGCTAGCAACAATAGATCAATATGTGAAGAAGACAAAAAGATCGACAAAGGAATTGCCCTACTTGTGAAAAAAGAATTAGATGGTAAGAAAATCTTTAAATATTGGACTTGTAATGAATTTGGTCATTAAGCTTCTAAATTTTCTAAGAGAGTAAATAATAGATAAATAATTTCAAGTCTATAAATCCTAAAGAATGTTTATATGCAAATGATAATGATGAATTGGATGAAATAGTACAAAGTGAACATGATGTGAGAGCATCCAATGGTGTAAAGGTAATCTTGTATCACCCAGAAATATGATTTTTGATTAAGGAAAATAGGTTTTAACAAGGCCCTAAAACCCATACATTACATAGAACTAAAAAAAAAGACAAGGCTTAAAGTATCAAAAGAAACTAAAAGCAACCAGTTGAAATAGCTCCCCACACTAAAGGATAAAACCAGTAAAAAGCCAAGGAGTCAAAACAAAAAACCAAGATAAGACAAGAAAAGAAAAGGTGCTTAGAGATATCTCTCAGCATTTCTGTTTCACTAATTTCCAGCTCCAATAGTCTACCAGTTGCCTCCTTCATGTCTGAGAGTTCTTGGTTAGGTTCTAGGGTGTCCTTCTTCCTCATGTTGGATCTAGTATGCTTCCTCAAGCTATCATCTAGGATCTTATCCTTCACACTGTGAGGGGTAGGGTCCTCCTCCTTACTAATTCTTTGCTCATTTATTTTGTTAATGAGTAGCTTAATATTCTCATTAGCCTCATTGAGAATATTATAGCTTTGTTCCACTATAATCTATATTAAGCTCTCCATCATTTGAATCCTATTCTTGACCTCCTCCATTCTATTGTCCATGCTCTTTTCTTCCTCTATTATCCTATTCTTCAAGTTGTAGTTCTCCCTTTCCAAGATACTCACCCTATATTTGAGCTCTTGGATTTTATGAAAAATGCACTTGGTGGTGCAGAAGCTATCCACTGCGTTGTTTTTGGCATTGTTGAGGACATCCATTTATGGGTTTTCCTTAGTGATGTCACTAAAAATAACTAGGGTAGGGTTAATCAACTCGTCCATTTGGATTTTACCCTCTTCATTCTCTTTGACCAGAGTTCTGATCAATTCTTGATTGATCCCCATTTTAGCAAAAGTTGTGTTGAAATTTTGCCACACCACATTCCTATCCTTTCCCGTGATCAAGCATCTATATTTGTTGGTTTTGAATTCCTCGTAGCCCTACTCCTACTCCTCCTTTCCACTCTGATAGAGGTCCCCTTCCACCCCCTCCTTCTCCACCCCCTATTTATCCTCCTTGGCCTCAAAGAGTTTCCTTTTCTAGCCCCAAGATGTCAATATGCATCTCGAGGTTGTCCTCTATATTAGAAAGAAAATAGTCCTATTCTGACTCTTTGGAGTCCTTTCTTGCCCTCCTTCCTATTCTTAATATTTTTTTCCCATTTCCCTAGCCTTAAAAAATTCATATATTAATAGTAAAAGCCCCTCATGGAGCACTAGATTCCTAGTATTGTTCTCTTGATAATCATTAGTGTTCTCATTCATAGAAGAGTAGAGGTAGAATGAATATAAATCTTTACTCCAAACCTAAAGTGATTGAGTAACATGAAGTGGTGGGTGAAAAGTGGTTGAATATGGTGTCAAGGGAGATATATTTTATGATAACCTATAGCACTAACCTCCACAGCAACTTGATGGAGCTTAGAAGATAATGAGTTCCTTTCTTCACTAGGGCCTTTTTTCTTCTTGATCCTTTGTAGATTCCACCACTGCTTGCCTCGAGATTTTTTGTCTCTATATAATTTCTTTCCCAAGATGGGAATGCCAGTAATAGTGGATATGAAATCCTCCATCACCATGAAATCCAACGGATCAATTTTAACTATTCCCTCATTCTAGCTCTTTACCATAGTCTTGGTGATGGAGGGTTTCCAACTATGGAGTCATTTAATGAAATTTGTGATTTCCCCTTTTTCAGAATGTTTCACACCTTGAAATGTCTATGCCACTTCTGGGATTTATCCTCTAGTTCCCTCCTATATCTTTCCCCTACCATGATATCTCCCTCTGTGCAAGCTCTATATCCAGTATCAAATCCCTTAGAATCTAGAAAAACTTTGGTGCTCCTCATTTTCTTGGACTTTTTTTCCACCTTATGAATTTTTTGCCTGAAACCAATCCTTGAAGTAAGTTGATAGATATGGTTGATTTGAGAAGTAAAAGTTCTATTGTACTTCTACATCACATTTTTGCACATTCCCCATAAGTCACTAACAATCATAATAAATCTACACATTATATTTCTAACCAGTCCCCATAACTCATTAATAATCATAATGGACTTTTTATGATACCCAATCTACCCAAGATCCATTCCCTTTTGATCAACTCATTTATTTCTGATGAGAAATTATATCCATCCATACACTTAGCCACTTCATTGTACTTGACTACCCAGTTAGCCAACCTATCTACCACTTGGATGGCTTCCCAGTACTCATGTGCCACATAGGTTTTTTTGAAGGTCTTGAGATGTTGAATGCATTCGTCAATGATCTTCGCAATCATCCATGTTGGCTTATTCTTCTCATTTAGGAAATCAATAATATTTTTTGAATCTCCTTCTAGCCAAAGATATTACACTCCCATTTCTCTTGCCAGTTTAATAGTATGGTGGGCCACAATAGCCTCCACATAATGATTAGTTTGTATTCCAAGGGGGGTAGCAACTAGCAATCCCTTTACCAAAATCATTTTTGATGAAGCCTCCCACCCTAGCCTTTCTTGGGTTGCCTTTGGCTGCCCCATCAATATTGGCCTTATGCCATTCCTCAGGCAAACGAGTCCATCTACATCCATCCCTCTTGTTATTGTCCCTGCCCTTTGTACAGAGAGAGGAGAAAGGACCTTTGATTTTGGTGTAGTTTTCTATTAAGGAATTAAGGCATTTGTGAAAAATAATGTCCGCCTTTATTTCCTTATCCCTAAAAATTCTATTGTTCTGCACTTTCCAAACCCCCTAGCACACATGGGGTAAGTTCCAGTTCCACAAAGAAATAGTGTCACTCCCTAACATCCTAAGGTATCATTGTTAAAAGAGCCCCAAATGTTGGATGGGAAGCGCTAGGACATGTTAAAAAAGATAGGAAAAGAGACCAAATAATGTTGATGAAGGGACGATGGATAAAAATATGCTAAACACTCTCACAGTGATTTTTGCATAAAATACATCTATTGGGCATCATATTTCCCCTCTTGGTGAGGTTTTCCCCCCATAAGAATATGGTTTTTGGAGCATAATCTAGAAGAAAATATTAATTTTTGGGATGAGCTCTGGATACTAGACTTTGGCCTACACAGGGGTCGAGCCAAAGTTTTGCAAAGTCTCATAACCAGAGGCCACAGTATAAATGCCATTCATAGTCTCCCCCTAGAAAATGGAATCCTTTTTATGTGACAAATGAATATAACTAATCATGTCCATCAGTGGCTTGGGCTCCTATGACATCTCAGCCAGATTAATCCACTCATTATGGATCTTGTAATCACTCACCTTGCTCCCAAATATTTCCATACAAACATTAGCCCATCTATTAAAAGGCTTTGTGTCCCAAAGAGTTCCAGATCTAAGCTAGTCATCATGCTAAAATAAATATCTTCATTATTACCCAATTGCCATTTCACTTTCTCAAAAGCTAAACTCTTCATCCTCACGAGGCCATTCCAAATATTAGAGCCCCTAGGTCAAGATCCCTACTGATGAACTATTTGAGATTAAGATTAGAAACATAATTTAACTTTAGTATATCTCTTCATTCACCATTGGTATTGAAGACTCTCCAAATCTATTTCGATTGTAGGGCATAGTTAAACTATTGCATCTTTCTAATCCCCAGTCCCCCTTTCTTCTTTTGTCTACAGATGTTCTCCCAAGCCACCAGAGGGTATTTCTTGTTCTCATTGATCCCTAACCACATGAAATTCTTTTGAATAGCTTCCAAATGATCAGCCACCTTAGAAGGGATAGAGAAGAGGCTAAGAGCATAAGTGGGTAAGTTCTACAAGGTGAATTTAATTAGCAACACTTTGCTAGACTGACTTAGAGTGATGTCTTTCCATCCCACCAGCTTCCTATTGAATCTATCAATGAGACTGTCCCAAAATCTATTAGGAGGTTTAGTACCCAAGGGGAGGCCCAAATAAATGGAAGGGAGGGCCCCAATATTACAACACAAAATGCCAGCAATTTTATTTTATCTATCTAAAGGAGTGTTAAAGAAGAACACCAAACTCTTGTCCCAGTTGATGAGCTAACCAGAGGCTATGGAATAAATATTGAGGATGCTTTTCACAATCCTAGCTTCTCTCATCGAGGCCTCACCCCCCAAAATGGTATCATCTACAAATTGTTGGTGAGTGAAAACCAAGGGACCAAAGGAAGGTTTTAGGCCCACTAAATCCCCTCTACTCCTTTTGAAATGTATGAGCCTGCCCAAACCTTCAGACTAAATAATGAAGAGGATAGGGGATAAAGGATCTCCCTAATGAAGACCCCTAGAGGATTTTAAGAAGTCAAAGGGGGTCCCATTAACCATGACTGCAAAGGAAGGGGTGGAAACCAATTGAGAGATAATCATTCTCACTTTGGCATTGAAATCAAAAGCTTCAAGAACTTTGTCCAAAAACCCCCCAATCCACCCTGTCATAGGCCTTGGACAAATCAAGTTTGGGAAAAAAACCCTCATGTTTGCCAACCTCAAGGGAATGAATAACTTCATGAACCTCAATGAAGGAGTCCAAAATTTTTCTACTAGGGACAAAACCCAATTATTGAGGCATAATAATCTCTTAAAGTAATTTGATAACTCTGTTACTTAAGACTTTTGCAAAAATCTTCTAAAAAGAATTACAAAGGCTAATCGATCTAAAAGAGCCAAAAGAATCTACACCAATGACTTTAGGAATCAGTACCAAAAAAGTTGCATTGATTTCTTTCAGTAGGTTCCTAGCACCAAAAAATTCCTGATAGCTTTGACAAGATCAAATTGAATAATTTCCCAACACATCTGGAAGAAAAAGGTGGGGAAATTATTAGGGCTAGGGATCTTCTCAGCAAGTAGAGCAAAAAATTCCTCTTTTATTTCTTCAAGCTTTGGGATAGCCACTAAGGTTTGATTCTGACCATCACTGATAACACTAGGAATGGTATTTAGAATAACATGTTGGTCCTCTTCTTCCAAGTTAAGGTCTTTAGTAAGGATTGAAGAGAAGTACCTGATAGCCTCCTTCATTATTTCATTATCTTCCCTAATAGTGTCCTTCCTCTTTTTAATCTCACAAATTCTATTGGCAGCCCTATGTTTCATAGAAGATAGGTGGAAGAATCTAGAGTTTTTGTCCCCTTCCTTTAGCCAGACTGACCTAGACCGCTACCTCCAAAACATTTCCTTATTCCCTATTAGGTTGTGAACATTAGCAAGGATTTCCTTCTCATAATTCATCTTAATATCATCATAACCCTAGGTTTGGATCTCTTCTTGCACCTTAGCAAGTTCCTCCAAAATCCTCTCTATAGCATGAAAAATATTGCCAAAGTCCATTTTGTTCCATTTTCAAATTTCTAACTTAATGAATATAAGTTTCTTGGATACCTTGTTCATGGCTATTCCATCAACCTCTATACACTACCACTCCTTAATTTTGTCAAAAAGGCTTGGGTGCACCAGCCACATCTTCTCAAATCTAAAGGGAAAAGCCTTATTTCTATTAACTCTATCAAGAGTAAGAGAGATAGAGGAATGGTCTGATCCAAGATGCTCCAAAGATGAAACCTTGCACTAAAATTGACTCATCCAATCCAAAGTTATAAAGGCTCTATCGAATCTCACTTGAATGCACTCCAAACCAATTCTCTTGTTGGACTAGGTAAATTTACATCCCCCAAGATCAACATCCACCAAGGCCAAGTCCCTTATCAAATTGGCCAAGTGTTACTTGCTATCTACATCAGGTGGTAATCCACCTATCTTCTTAGAAGCCAAGAGAGGGGTATTGAAATCCCCTATAACAATGCCCTTTGATTCACCCATTTGAGCTGTCAAATCAAAAAAAAATCAAAAAAAATCTTCTGTTATTCTTAGTATTAGGGGCATAGATGTTCAAAAGAAACCATCTATACTGAGCCTTAGGATTAAAAAAATTCATGAGAAAAATATTACCTTCATCAAAGATGATGTTGGCTTCAAATCCTTCCTTCCATAATATTAGTAGACCACCCGAAGCTCCATCGAAGTCAGTAGCTATGTTCCTCATTCCTTTACTAGAGTAAATATTTTCAACTTTCTCGTTCTTCATTTTAGTTTCCTAAGTTAAAAATAAATCTGACCTATGATCTCTAAGCATATTCCTAACAATTTCTTTTTTGTGAATTCCACTAAGTCCATGAATGTTCTAGGAAATGATCTTCATGCTTTAGTTTGGTTGCATGATTCTTGGATGGTTCTTTAGGTCCCATCCAAAATATTCCTCCTTATTTCTACCTTTCTTATTTGATTATTGCTCTTCCTACCTGGGGTACTATATTTTCTTCTAGTATCAGGTTTTTCCCTCCTCCTTGTGGATGTAGGTAAGATTAGCAAAGGGTCCCTATTATTTTTATTTTTCTTATGCTTGACTGATATCCATGGACCCTCATTTGCATCCTTGCAGCTATCAAAGAAGGCCTCCAACTGAGAAAGGTGACTAGGAGTGGTGGTTGAAACCCTTTCAAGGAGTCTATTAACTATTGAAGGGGAGACCCCTTTGTTTGTGCTAAAGTTGGAATCTTGTGAAAAAGGTTGTCTCAACACCTCCACAAGAGCCCCATCCTAAGAATCTAGAACACAAGAGGCATCATTAGTATCCATCTTTGTGATTTCCTCAATGCACTTCATCCCTACACCCACTATATTACCAACCACATCCTCCCCTCCATTTTCCTATGAGGTGATTTTGGGACTTGGCTCAAAATCTATCAAGACCCTGCTACTATTTGTTAATGAAGCCTTTTTTTGTGCCTCCTTCTTAGATTCTTTGATTACTTCTAGAGTGTTATGTTCTAAGGGGGGTTCCCTCTTATCATTTTCTCCAATATCTTATCCCCTAGAGTCTTTCCTTCTATACCTTTTCCTTCCACACCTTTTCAGTTGCATCAACTTGGTTCAAGCATTTGTTTTGGTTGTCCTTGTTCTTCACTTGTTTTCTTTGAGCTTTATGGGCCTTTTCCTTCACTTTGAATATTGGACAAGCCTTTGCTTTATGTCCTACCTTTTTGCAATGGAAGCAGGAAAAAGGAACATTCTCATAGTCAATCTACTACACTTGTCTAACAAGATGAGACTAAAACTTGATCAATTGAGGCATATCCTGGCCTTTAACCACTCCAACATATATTCTAACATACATGAGTCTCTTCTTGGCCACAGTGATAGGATCAATATACAGCAGTTTTCCAAAAGAGTTGGTGATGCCATCAAAAACATCTTCATGCCAATATTCTAAGGGAAGCTTCAGTAGCCTAATCCAGAGCGGGGCCTAGGTTAGAAAGTCATTATTTAGGTCTAGGTTGGAAGTACACTTTTGAAGTATAAGAGTAGATTTTCCCATCAACCAATTACCTACACAAAGAATCCTAGAGTAATCTTCTAGGTAGGAGAACTCAAAAGACATAAAACCTTTTGTCATAGCTATTACTTCAACTTGACCTTTCAACTCCCATTTTTTTCTAGCAAAAAATCCTTACCAGATCAATATTTGGTCAAGGGACAATAAATTTTCCCACTAGGGTAGCAGCCATACCTAGAATGTTATGGTCAATAATTTTAGTGGGGACTTCTAAGGCAAAAATCCCCTTATCCTTATTAGATTTATCAATGATCTTAGGGAAAGAGGATTTACCTGATAGTTTGACTCCAAATAGATTATTCCATCTCCCCCAGGCCCCTAGGCCCCTCCTCCTGATGTCCTTGCTAATGGAACAAAGATAATCTTTTCTCCTAGGTGTGGTTGCAAAGAACGTGGGTCCCCATATTCTATTGCATCCCCCTTTTACTCATCCTTGTCCTACTTGAGACCCATGTATTGGTTGCCCTTCCCCAGCTTGGCAATATACCTGCCTGAAATCCTATTCAAAATTCCTCCCCACTCCTCCCAACTCTGCTCCACCATGCTACAACTCTTAATACAAACTTAAACTTGTAGGTTACTATCAAATCAATTTGCAAAAATGTAAACACCTAGAAATATGGTTATTTTTAGTTTTTGTTTAATTTTTGTTATATTTTTGGATACCCATTTTGCCCAAATAGATACTCCAACTCTCATTGTTCTAGTATTAGATTTTTGGATTAGTGATTTTTAGCACTTCAAGATAAGTGTTAGTGTAAAAAATGGATTATTTTATAATTAAGAAATACTTATGATGATTTATAGGGTGTAATTTTGAAGGATGATTTTACTTTTAATTCAAGAACTTCAAAATAAATCATGTCAAAAGGCTTTATGGTTTGAAAGTTATTGCAGTTTTAAGTTGCCTAGAGACTCCCTAAAAATGCTTCAAAGTCAAATTTGAGGCACTAAATGGCCTTGTATAGGCCTAAAAAATGGGGGGTGGAAATGAATTTGACCCGTTTTTCTATAGATAAATCCGAGAGATTTCCAAAAAATGTAAATAGTTTCTCAATCAGAGTCTTGGATCAAAAGGTATGCCTCCTGAAAGTTGGACTACCATTTCTAGATTCTTCTAATTTTGCACCAACTTTTGGCGTACCTTCTGGGTTCTTCTACTTTAGTAGTGGATTTCAAATAGAATATTCTAAAATTTATTCCTAACCTTAAACCTAATTTAGGTTACTTAAGGTCATTTCTTGCATTGTAAAGGCATTTTTATTAGAGTTTGGGAGAAGGTATTATGAGAAGAGTTCTTCTCCAAATCTGATAATATTGTAAGCCCATAGGGCATGTAGTTGACTCTATTTTCTCTATACTAAATGTAATAGAATATCATTTTTGATAATAAAATTCTCATTTTCCTATTGTGTTCATTTTGTCTTGGGTTGTGCCCACCCTCATCAAGTGGTATTAGAGTGGGAGTTCCTAACTGTGTAGACAAAGCATCGACTATGAGGTAGTTTACAATAAGATTGTGTGGTTGTGGGTTTTGAGATAGTGAGAAGATGCCTCTACAAAGAGAACATGGTGGAAGGGAAGAAGATGTGGAATTTCCTAAGTGTGTAGATAAAGCATCAACTATGAGGTAGTTTACAATAAGATTGTGTGGTTGTGGGTTTTGAGATAGTGATAAGAAGCCTCTATGAAGAGAGCATGGTGGAAGGGTTGAAGATGTTCCCCCTAAGGTTAGAACCCTCCAAAGATAATTTTGAGCATTTCAAGAGGAGGTCCATAGAGGGATGAATATTTTCATAAGGGATGAAAGTGAGGATGAAAATGGAGGAAATGTTGTGTAGGTACGAGAAGAAGGAGAAGTCCTAAACCAAGTGGAGAAGAATATTTTTAGGTCTATTTCCAAGTTGGAAAAAATACCTAAATTTGAGGTTAGTATGTTTTTGGGAAATATAAACCAAGATGAGTTGATCAACTGGATCAATGAGCTAGAGAAATATTTTGAGTATGAGGGTATTGAGGACCCTGATAGGGTTAAGTTTGTCAAGGTCGAACTGAAGGGCCATGCCAAAATCTAGTGGCAGAGATTTAGTTAGAGAGAAATAGAGGAGGGAAGGAGAAGATCACAAGATGGGATCAAATGGTGGACAAACTAAAGAAGTGGTTCAATCATGGTGACTATGAGCTTGATTTTCCCAAGAAGATGCAAGGGTTCAAGCAAGAGGGAAAATCTATCTAGGAATATATAGAGGAATTTTACCAAGTCATTATTAAGATGGGGTATGTGCAAGGAAACAAGGAGAAGGTCTCCCATTACCTCAATGGGTTAAGAATTAGCATTCAGGAGGAGTTCATTCTGGTTAGAATGACTAGCACTAGAGAGGCATACCAGTTTTCCTTTCAAGTTGAAGAGAAGCTAAATAAAAAAAATTATGGAAAGAAAAGAGGGTATAGTCAAGGAAGAAGCAGTGGTGGTAGGTCTTTTTGGAGGCCTAAATGAGGACCAGAAGAAAAATAATGATGTGGATAGCAATCAAAACCAAAGGAATGAGGGATTCAACTACTCTTAAGATTAAAAATTTGAAGACCAAAAATAAAGAGATAGAGAATGTGGACAATGTTCAGGAAGAGGAGGCTTACATGGTACATTTTTTCACTACAACGGAGAAGGCCATCGAGCCTATGAGTGCCCTCAATTCCAAGGAAGGAAAGATAGGAGAGATTATGGTCAAGCAAAGTTTTCTCATATGGATGATGATGCTAAGTCATCGCATTCAAAGGATACAAAAAGATGAGAGGTTCTAGTTAATAAAAGGGTCTTGGTGAGTGGTGAGACTGAACCTAGACAAAGAAGGATTCTATTTTGTACTAGGTGCACATGTGAGGATAAATGTTATGATGTGATTATTGATAGTGGGAGCATTGAAAACTTGGTGTTAAAGGATATGGTCTCAAAGCTAAAGCTCAAAAGGGAGAAACACCCCCATCCATATCGAATTGCCTAGGTGTAGGATGATCATAAGGTACTATTTAGTGAACAATGTTTGAAGTTTAAGATTGGGAGTTACCATGATGAGGTTCTTTGTGACATCATACCAATGGATGTATCTCATTTTTTATTGGGAATGTTGTGTCAATATGATAGGCATGTTATACATGATGGTCGTGGAAACACATATTCTCTAACAAAGGGTGGAGTTCATCACAAGTTGAAGCCCTTGATAAAGGAAGATGAAAAAGTATGTAGTACTAGGGTATCTCTTTTTTATTGAATAAAATATATAGATGGCATGAAACATCAACATTTGTGTTATGCTTTGATTCCTAGAAAGGATAAGGAAGGTAGTAGTGAAGTCCCAATTGAAGTTTCCAATCTATTAAGTGAGTATGGAGATATTATATCTAATTATGTCACAGAAGGGTTACTATCAGTAAGGAAAATTAGTCAACAAATAGATTTAAGTTCTAGAGTTAGTTTTCCCAATAGGACTTCTCATTGGATGATTCCTACTATGACTAAGAAGTTGAAAAAATAAGTTGAGGATTTGTTGAGGAAAAGTGTGATTTGGGAGAGCCTAAGTCCATGTGCAGTACCTACAATACTGGCACCAAAGATGGAGGGACATTGGAGGATGTGTATAAACTCTTGGCCTATAAAAAAGATAACCATCAAGTACCAATTTCCTTTGCCAAGGATGGATGATCTTATGGACTGGTTGAGTGGAGCTCCATACTTTAGCAAGATATATCTCAAGATTAACTATCACCAGATATGGATAAGAGAGGGATATGAGTAGAAGACTACATTCAAGACCAAGGAGGGTCTATATGAGTGGTTAGCCATGCCCTTTGGATTGACCAATGCATTGAGCACCTTCAATGGGATTATGAATGAGGTACTAAATAAATTTTTTGAAAAAGAATTATTGTCTATTTGGATAATATTTGATTTTAAGTAATTCTCTAGATGAAAATTTTTTACACTTTTGTAGTATCTTTGAGAGTTCAGGGAAGAGAAATTGTTGATTAATTTGAAGAAGTGTAGCTTTATCAAAAAAAAGTTAGTCTATTTGGGTTTTTTTTGTATTAGTTGAAGGTCTCAAAATGGACCCAAAGAAGGTGAAGGTCATCCTAAAATGGCCTACCCAAAGGTCTTCCACTAAGGTGAGGTCATTCTATGGTTTGGCTAGTTTTTATAGGAAGCTCATTAGGAACTTTAGTAGTATATGTGCACCACTAACTGAGACAATGAGAGGGGATAGAAAAGAGTTCAAGTGGGTTGCAAGAAGTTTTGATTTGCTAAAGAAGAAGGTGACAGAGAAACATGTGTTGGAACTTCCTAATTTTAACAAAGTGTTCCAAGTGGATTGTGATGTTATTCATAGTGCAATTAGAGTTGTGTTGAGCTAAGAAGGTAAGCCTATTTCCTATTTTTGTGAGAAATTGAATGATGAAAAGAAGAAGTATTTTTTTTATGATCAAGAGTTTTGTGCAATAGTTTAGACCTTAAATAAATGGAGGCATTATTTGTTTCCAAAAGAGTTTGTATTGTATACTAATCATTAGGCATTGCAGTACCTAAATAGCCAAGGTACATTAAATTAGAGACATTTGAAATGGGTAGAGCTCTTGTAGAACTATACATTTGTATTGAAACAAAGAAGTGGAAGATATAATAGGGTTTCAAATTCATTAAGTAGGAGATATTTTTTGTTGATAAAAATTCAGGTTGAAGTGGTCAGGTTTAATGAACTCAAGATTGTGTATCCTAAGTATCTTGACTTTATAGAGGCTTGCAATGCTTGTAAAGAAGCTATAACTCTAGATAGAAGTAGGTGGTTGGATTACATGATCCAAGATGGCATTATTTTCAAGGGAAGTCAACAGTGTATTCCAAGGAGTTCCATGAGGGAGAACTTGATCAAGTAGAAACATACTGGAGGGATTTTAGGACATGTTTGTCAAGATAAGACTATTGCCATTTTTAGTGTACATTATTTTTAGCCTCAATTATCACAAGATGGGAAGAATTTTGTGCAAAGTTGTCGAGTATGTCAAATAGCTAAAGGACTAAGTCAAAATCCTGGACTCTATCATCCATTATTTGTTCCATAAAAACCTTGGGAGGACATAAGTATGATTTTGTTCTTTGGTTCCCAAGGAAACAAAGGGGTAATGGTTTTTTATTTTTTGTGTTTGATAGGTTCTCCAAGATGATGCATTTCATTTCATGCCACAAGACTCATGATGTAGTGCATATTGCAGATTTGTTTTTCCTAGAGGTGATGAGGCTACATGGCCTCCCAAAAATTTTAGTTTATGATAGAGATTCTAAATTTTTTGGTTATCTCTGGAGTACTTTGTCGAAGAAGTTGAAGATAGAGTTGAAGTTCAGTTTTGCACATCATTCACAAATTGATGGACAAACAAAAGTGGTGATTAGAAATCTAGACAATTTTTTGAGATGTTTAGTAGGAGATAAGCCCAAAGGATCAGATTTGATTCTACCATAAGAAAAAAATGATTATAAAAAATCTATGAATAGGAGTACTGGTAGGTCAACATTCCAAATTGTGTATGGGAGTAGTCTAAGGACTGCACCAAAGTTGAGGAAACTGGTAAGATGATTGGCATTGGCACAAGATCCAGAGCTAATCTTCTTCAACATAATACTTCAAAGATGACTTGTTCGGTTGCTAAAGTTGATTACAATTGGTTGTAGCATAAAATTTTATGTCATATAAACTTTGATAATATTGTGAAAGAAAGTAGTATATTTGTTGCTATGGATTTTCCTAAAATTGTGAAGCCTACTAATGTTGTGTGCAAGGAATGTGTTATGGCTATGCAGAGATCTTTTCCTAGAAACAAGTTTTCTACAATAGAAAAACTAGAGATTGTTCACACCAATTTAAATGGTCCTATAAAGAAAAGAGGATTCTATGGTGAAAGGTAATTTGTGATTATTGTTGATGAATTTACTAGGATGATGTGGGTAGCATTCCTTAGAGAAAAGTTTGAAGCATTTAATAATTTTAAAGTGTTTAAGAATAGAGTTGAGGATGAGTCTAGATTAAGATTAAGTGTTTGAGATTTGATAGAGGTGGAGAGTTTACCTCAAATGATTTTAATAATTTTTTTGAAGTAAACAGAATTAGGAGACATCTATCAACCCCTAAGAGACCTAAGAAAAAGGGTATAGATGAGAGAAGAAATAGGTATGTAATAGAAGTAGAAAGAGCTATGATGGCTAAGAATGATTTATCAAAGATATTCTAGAGAGAAGTAGTTAATACAGTAGTACATACAATGAATACAGTGCATATCAGAAAAGGTACAAACAAAACTCCTTATGAACTATGATTTGGACATGCACCATCAATGAAGTATTTTAGAATCTTTGGAAGCAAGTGTTATATCAAGAGAGATGATGACATTGGTAAGTTTGATGCAAGAAGTGATGAAGGTATGTTCTTTTTTTATTCACTGAGAAGAAAAGCTTATAGATTTTTAAATCAAAGGATGAAGACTATGTTGAGAGTGTAAATGTGCAAGTGGATGAGAAGTTTGGAATTAAAGATAGAATGCTTGATTATAATTCTGATGAAGAAGCTAATCCTAAGGCTAACCAAGAGAATATTGAGTTTTTATATGATACTAACAATTATTTGTAGAATGATATCCAAGTTATGGAGTAGAAAGAGGAACCAAGATCTAAACCTATAGCAGAAGTAAGAGCTGAGACTGTAACACCAAACAAGAATTTTGGAAGAAAATATATAAGAGTTATGACAAGAAATAGAGTACATGAAGAATTATATCTGATTTCTCAAGTAGAGCCTAAAAGTGCAGATGAGAATAATTATTGGATTCAAGCAATGAAGAAAGAACTAGATCAAATTGTGAAGAATGCGACATGGGAATTGGTCCCTTGTCCAAACGATAAAAATGTTATAGGAACTAAGTGGGTTTC
Organism: Cupressus sempervirens; assembly: GCA_028749045.1. Classification (NCBI taxonomy): domain Eukaryota; kingdom Viridiplantae; phylum Streptophyta; class Pinopsida; order Cupressales; family Cupressaceae; genus Cupressus; species Cupressus sempervirens. The sequence continues at coordinate 406,977,729 of CM053788.1, read as the reverse complement.
ATAAACAAAATGAATGAACAAGGTGAGGCTGTGAAAAAAAAGATAGGGTAGTATACAAAGGATGTTCATAGCAAGAAGGTAGATTATGAGGAGATATTTGCACCTATTGCCAAAATTGAAGCAGCAAGAATATTCTTGGCTTGTGTGTTACAATAAAAAAGAAATTCAAAGTGTATTAGATGGATGTAAAGTCAACATTTCCAATGGAGAACTTGAAGAAGAAGAATTCCACATTGAGAAACTTGAAGTATTTGTTTTGACAGTAGAAGGAGATATGGTGTGTAAACTAAAGAAATCATTGTATGGATAAAAGAAAGTACCTAGAACCTGGTATGCAAGGTTGGACAAGTATTTGGAAAAATTGGGATTTGTTAAAGGTACTACATATAGTCATTTGTATTTGAAATAAATTGAGAATGGTTTTTTGATTATTTTTATATTTGTGCTTGATATAATCTTTGGAGGTAATCATGAAGTAAGTGACAAGTTTTTTGACAAAATGAAGGAGTTTAAGATGAGCATGATTGGTGAAATGAAATAATTATTTGGTTTACAAATTACATAGAATACTGAAGGTATTTATATTTCTCTATGAAAGACTTGTTGAAGATATTTTGTTTGGAAAGTTTTAAGCATGTTGGTACACCTATGATAACTGGTCACAAGTTATCTAGCAAAGATGAGATGCCTATTGTTAAGAAAAATAAAGTATAGATCAATGATTATAGGTTTGCAATATGTGACTCATACAAGACCAAATATAGAAAATGTAGTTGGTATAGTAGAAAGATTCCAAGTTGATCTGAAGGAATCAAACTATGTAGCAACGAAGAGAAAAATCAAATATTTGAAGGGTACACCTAATTTTGGGTTGGTGTTTGAGAAATCAAATGACTTTACTCTATGTATATATACTGATATGGATTGGGAAGATAGTATAGATGATAGAAAGAATAGAAGTGGTGGAGAATTTTTCCTTGGAGGAAGATGTTTTCTTGGGTAAGAAAGAAATAAGATTTTATTTCATAGAGTGCACTAGAAGCAAAGTATGTAGTAGCAAAGAATAATTATAATTAGATCATGTGAACGAAACATAAACTAGAGGATATCACGACTAATTTTTTAAAACCTATTATTGTACATTGTGATAAAACTACAATGAGTATACCTAAGAATCCTATGGTATGTTCTAAGACAAAGCACATATCTATTAAGTATCATTTTTTGAGAGAGAAAGTTGCACGGAAAGAGATTAGATTGGAATATGTAAATACAAAGAAGAAGATTGCGGATATATTTACAAAGACTTTTCCTAATGATATATTTAATTATTTTCTAGGTATGATTTGGGTTATGCCCTTGCCTACTTCAGAGTAGATGATGTAGAGATTGCATGAGTTCAGTAGTATAGAGCACTATTATTTATCTAGACCGAATGTTGATGCTTCCTCTATAGGGGAGTGTCTATGATTGAGAAGAGATGTAAAGGACTCTTGGTAGTTGGTATTGAACAATGTCTTTGGACACTTGAGCTGGTTCAAGACATTGATTAGTTGATTGACATAATGATGCCTTTGTCCTTTATGTCAATGGGGGAGAGAATGCATGAAAAATATCTCCTATATATGGGGGAAAGTGAGTGCATATGAAAGTATCTCCTACGAATGAGGGAGGGTTATGAAGAAAATATTGATGTTGATAAGGGAGAGAGTGATATGTCAATGGGGGAGTAGAAGTTATTTCTAAGAGTTTTAGATTTTATTTATTAAGAGGATTTGAAAAGATAAGAGAAGTGGCAATAGCAAAGCAATTTGTTTGATATTATTGGAACTTAGATGTTTTTCATCTATGTTGCCATCAATACCAAATGGGGATATTATTAGCATGAATATTAATGATATTCCTATGGAGGAGGATCTTAGCATTTTTGAGTGTTGGAGAGATTGACAACATGACTGAGTGTTACATTCATGACTATGTTTGTTATTGATGTCAACATACTGAGAATATTAACAGAGTAGAAGGTAGAGATAAAGATCCTACAGACCATTTATTGAAGTTGAGGGCAAGTGTAGTTGAGGACATGTTCTATAGTGTGTCCTAATTTAGTGGTCAAGTGCAAATGCAGAAAGTTAAAGACTAGTGAGATTTATGTGAGATTTATAAAAGATAGTTTATAGAAAGAGTTCTTGAGAAGTGGTTTCTAATGTTTAGATTATATCTCCTAATAGGGATAGAATATGGATGAGTACAGTTAGAAAGAGATAACAAACATCTTGATGATAACATCAATAATTCTATGATGTCCAAGGTCACACATGTGAAAATTTGTTAACATTGTGGGCTAACAACATTATGTAATTATTGAGAGATGTAATGTACTGTGTTATCTTAATGAGATCCTATTATAATTAATGGGGAAATGTTAGAATTCTTTAGAATAACTGAGAGGGGGGGTGAATCAGTTATTCAAGGTCCAAAATGGCCTATTAATACCTTTCTAATACTTTTATACCCTTTTCATCTGTTCAAACTTAAAATAGTCATATAAGCAAATTACTGTAAATCAACGTGCAAAGATAAAACATTCAAGATCAACACATGACACAATGATTTACGTGGAAACCCAATTTGGAAAAAACCACTAGTAACATGCTACTTGATTCTCACTCTTCTAAAGTGATGCCTTGTTAAAAGCCTGCCTTGTTAAAGGCTTACAACACACTGCTAAATGTGACCTTGTTAGAGGATTTCACCAAACTGTTAGGAATGGGCCTAGTTAAAGGTCTTTAGAACATCCACTTGGAATGTCACCCTGTTAAAGGATTTATCTAATGGCTGTTAAACCAACCTAAGTCCATAGGATTTATCTTACTGTTACAATTGCTAGAAAGTAACGATAATAGTCTTTTGATCTGACATAACTTACAACATACTTTGCAGATTTCAGATCACTCTTTCAGTTCAATCCTTATGCTTGGCTTCAATCACTTTAGTTCTGACTTGCTTGTCTCTCTCTCAAGCTTCATCTCCTTGAGTTTTCCTATTCATTTTGCCAATGCAATCATCCTTGTGGTCATCTATCCAAACAGAGTTCCTCAGCATTTCATGCTTTAATGCTTGACCAGGGCTCTCTCTCTCACTATCCCTTCTTTTTCACTCTCTTCCACACTGTTTTCTATTAACTTATGTCTTCTTATATACAAGTCTAATTTTCCTTTTCCGCTCAATTCTCCCTCTCTAATTTTAGGGTTTCAAAAATGGATTAGGTAGGATACAATGTATCTACCCCATATCTTGTTTTCTTTGCCAATGTACCTTAAAAATGTTCTACATGGTGTTTTGTGCCACCAACTCATCATTCTTATCCTCCTTTTAATTCACAGATTTCTAGATAACAACTTTGTTGGCTTTGATCTAACAAATATTTGATTTTCTAAATAATGCAACAACTCGACATTATTTAGTTACTGGTGCTTGACACCTCTGTGTTACTCGGCATCATTGAGTTACTGGTGCTTGGCACCTTTGTGTTACTCGGCATCATTGAGTTACTAGTGCTTGGCACCTCTGTGTTACTCAGCACCTGCTCAACACTTGGTTCTACTCGGCACTTGATTCTGTTCGGCACTTGAACTTGCTCGGCACTTGAACTTACTCAACACTTGAACTTAGTTTGAGCTTTGCAAAAGACTTAGCTATAACCTTAGATCTTTTGATATGTTTCAGTGTGCTTATTCTTCGTATCTTTTAGTATGTCATCCAATACACTATTTCATCAATGGCTTAACTGATCCTTGTACTTCATTACAACATCATAACTTCAACCTTTCTCTATGTGTTCTAGTTACATCTTATTGATTCCTTCCACCTTAAAAATCAACTAATTGATAGTATTTGGATCACTAAAGCAATTGGCATCCTTGCAAGTAGCAAGTTTGACATCAATGACAAAACAATGATTGAGGACATTCTCTACCATGATCATTTCAATCATTTCCAACAATCTCCCTCTTTGGCATTGATGGCAAACCAAATTGATCAAGTAATCAATTCAGTTACCACCAAGATTGTATTCATTTGCTACATTTTCATTACTGATCACATATATCTCCCTCTTTCATATATATCTCCCTCTTACTTTGCATTGATCAGTTTTCTGCATATTTCTCCCTCTTTGACATAAATGTCAAAGATGTAGCATCTTTATTATGCAAAATATAAGCTTTGACATCTTGTTGTCTTTCTCCCTCTATCACCATGCTTGTGACTAATTTGGAGTTTCTATTCTTGCTGTCATCCTTTATGAGTTAGGGGTATAACCCCCAGCTTGCCTCTAAGATATTCATAGGCATCCTTGGGTAATGGTTTGGTGAAGATATCTACAGTTTGTTCCTTTGTGTGAATGTATTCCAACTTCACTTGTTTGTCTTCTACCAATTCTCTAACATAATGATACTTGATTGCAATGTGCTTGGTTTTTGCATGCATCACTGGATTTTTGGATATGTTTATAGCACTTGTATTATCACAATATAATATCATCAGTTTTGTTACTTCTTCTTTCATTCCATTCAATAGATGTGTGAGCCATACAATGTTTGTACAATTGACTGCAACTGCCACATATTCTGATTCTGCAGTGGATTGGGATATACATGTTTGTTTCTTATTAGTCTAGGTAACCAGCCTTTTGCCTAAAAATAATGCACCTCCACTTGTGCTTTTTCTGTCATCAATATTTCCTCCTCAGTCTGCATCTGTATATGCATTGAGTTCAAATTTTCCATTATTTTTGTAGTATAGACCAAAATCATCAGTCCCTTTGAGATATCTCATTATTCTTTTTACTGCTATTAGATGATTTTCTTTAGGATTGGCAGAGAACCTAGCCACTATTCTGACTGCTAATGCTATGTCCGATCTACTATGTACAACATATTATAGTTTTGCAATCATGGATCTGTACATTGTTTGATTGACTTCAGCTGACTCATCATTTTTGGATAGCTTATTCCCTGTGGCCATTGGTGTGCTGACTGGTTTGGATTCCTCCAATCCAAATTTTTTAAGAATTTCTTTGATGTATTTTGATTGTGTAATAAATATTCCATGTTTCAATTGATGAACTTGCAATCCAACAAAAAATTTGATTTCACCAAACATAGACATTTCAAATTCATGTTTCATTTTGTCAGCAAAGTCTTTGCAAAGTACTTCCTTACCACCAAATACTATGTCATCCACAAAAATTTCAGATACAATAATTTCTTTACCTTCTTCTACTTTGATGTACATGTTGTTTTTATCATCGGTTCTTTCAAATCTAATTTGCACTAGATACTTGTGAAGTCTCTCATACCATGCTCTAGGTGCTTGTTTCAAACCATAGAGTTCTTTATGTAACTTACACACCATATCCCTATTGTTTTCATCAACAAATCCTTCTGGTTGTTCAATGTAGACTTCTTCTTCTAGTATACCATTTAAGAAGTCAGATTTTACATCCATCTGATAGACTTTGAAATCTTTGTAGGCAACATATGCAAGTAAAGTTCTTACTCCTTCCATTCTTGCAACAGGAGCGAATGTTTCTCCATAATCTATTCCTTCTTCTTGAGCATAACCCTTGCATACTAATCTGGCTTTATTTCTGGTAATCTCACCATTCTCGTCTAGTTTGTTTCTGAATACCCATTTGGTGCCAAACACATTCTTGTCAGTTGGTCTGGGAACCAAACTCCAAGTTTTATTTTTTCTTATTTAATCAATTTCTTCTTCCATAGCTTTATACCAGTCGCCATCTTGTAATGCACCGTATACTGTCTTGGGTTCAAATTTGTTGATCAGACATGATTCATGTCTTAGTCTATTCCTTGTCATTGGTCTTGCATATTTGTCACCAATTATTTGTTCAGTAGGGTGATGTCTTTTTACATATTTGGATAATCTTGGCTCTGTCCTTGTTTCCCTGTTTGATCTTTCGGATTCAGGATCACTATGCTCTTCATTATCAGGTTGTTCTTCATCATGTATGCTGTCTTCTGAATTGGATTGTGTATTTTCTTCATTCTATAACTCGGCTTCTGAATGCAGCTCAGCATTCACTGGTTGTGAATCAACTGAAACTGACAGTTGTTGTTGACTTTCAATTTGATTGACATCATCCTCATCAGTAGTTATTCCTTCATAAGAATATACGAAGGTTATGTATTCTTCCATTTTCTTTGGTTCTTTAGCTTGGACTTCTGTGTGCTCATTAAAATTTACATTTGCACTTTCCACAATTTTGTTAGTGTTAACATTCAAACACTTATATGCCTTAATTCTTGTGGAGTAACCAACAAATATACCTTCATCACTTTTTGCATCAAATTTTCCATTTCTAACATCTTTAAAGATAAAACATTTGCAACCAAATACTTTGAAATGTTTTACATTTGGTGAGTAACCATACTATAATTCAAAGGGTGTTGTATTTGTACCTTTCTTGATTTGTACTCAGTTCAATGTATGAACAGCTACACTTACAGCTTCTCTCCATTATTTTAGAGCAACATTCTTTTCCATCATTAATGTTCTGGCACAATCAATTACAGATCTATTTCTTCTTTCAGCAATTCCATTCTGTGGGGGAGTTCTAGGAGCTGATGTCTGTCTTTTGATTCCTTTGTCATTACAGAATATCTCGAATTCATTTGATGTAAATTCACCACCTCTATATGATCTTAGACATTTCAAGCTTTTTCTAGTTTACTTTTCAACTCTAGCCACATACCACTTAAACATTTGAAAAGCATCAGATTTTTGTTTTAAGAACATAACAGTCATCATCCTCGAATAGTCATCAAAAAATAACATTATGTATTTATCTCCTCTATAGCTTTGTATTTCCATTGGACCACATAAGTCAGTGTGAACTAACTCAAGTATCTCTTTAGATGTATAGTTTTTGCTTTTGAAACTTGACTTTGTCATCTTTCCTAGCTGACATTGTTTACACATGATATTATCAGGCTTCTTCAATTTTGGTAGACCTCTAACTTTCTTCATTTTACTAATTTTGACCAGATTGTCAAAGTTGACATGACATAATCTTCTATGCCATAGCCATTCATCATCATTTTTTGCAAATAGACAAGAAGCATCATCAAGGTAAAACAAATTACTCTTTGTTTGATCACCTTTTCCTATTAGTTTACCATCATTGTCATAGATTTTTGTAGTTTTTTTTTTAAATTCCACTTTGCAACCTATATTGCCTAATTGTGAGACACTCAGTAAATTGTAGTTTAATCCTTCAACATAGTATGCATTGTCACATGAAATTTGGTCTATGAGCTTAATGGAACCTTTTCCTCTAATTTGACATGGAGCAGCATTACCAAATCTAACACTATTTCCATCATACTAAGTAAAGTTAACAAACTTACTTTTGTCTCCTGTCATGTGATGTGAGCATCCACTGTCTATGATCCATCTGTCATTCTTGTTTATACATGTCACCAGTGCTGTGGCTTCTTCTTCATCAGATTGGTCCTTTATGGCTACATAAACAACTTCATCATCATTGTCATCAGAATTTTCTTCAACAATATAACACTTCTTACCTTTTTCTTTGTCATCTCTCTTGTCATCATCTCTTTTGTTCTTGTATTTGTTGCCTTCCTTGGAATCCTTTTTCTGTGGACATCTTGCAGCAATATGACCTACTTCATTGCAATTGAAACAAATGATAGGCATCTTACCTTTGAATTTTCCTTTGCCCCTACGAAATTTTCTAGCAAGCAATGCTTCCAATTGTTCCACATCTTCCTCATCAGTGCTACTATCACTAGATACATACTTCATTTTTCTTCCTTTCCTTGATTTCACCTCTTTGGCATCTTTTAGTGATAACTTGGCCTTAAAAGCATATTCAACATTTTCAAGTTTGTAGTTGTCAAAGTTAGATAACTCGAATGCAGTGAGTCTACCTATTATACCTTCAAAGCTTAGATTATTTCTTGGTATACATCTTAGCTCCTATATTGCTGATACTCTAATAGCATAGATAGGGAGTAAGGTTCTTAAGAACTTACTATTAACAGTATCTTCATCCAGTTGACCATTCAAGCATCTTATTGCACTTACCACTTCCTTTATTCTTGCACAATACTGAGCAGCATTCTCATTTTCTTCCATTTTCATGTCATCAAATTTTCCTCTGAGACTTTCTCTTTTTGCTCTTTGTACATTCTTATCTCCTCCATAGATGTCTGATAGGGCTTTCCACATTTTGAATGCAGTGTCACATCCTTTAATATCATCAAATTCAGCATAGCTGAGTGCAAAGGCAATCTCTAGCATTGTCTAGTTGTGTTCTTATTTTTTTTTCATGTCTTCGGCAGTAGGAGCACCTGTTGGATCTACATGTTCAGTGACAATTGAATTTTGGGCATAATCTCCTATGGATCCAAGATGTAGCTTCATAAAACTTTTCCATGCAACAAAGTTGTCTTTGTTGAGCTTGGGAACTTCTCTCTTTGGCATTTTGATCTTTTCTACTAGTAGTCCCTTTAAACTGAATCAGCAGTCAGGCTCTGATACCAATTGTTAGAATTCTTTAGAATAACTGAGAGGGGGGGTGAATCAGTTATTCAAGGTCCAAAATGCCCTATTAATACCTTTCTAATACTTTTATACCCTTTTCATCTGTTCAAACTTAAAATAGTCATATAAGCAAATTACTATAAATCAACATGCAAAGATAAAACATTCAAGATCAACACATGACACAATGATTTACATGGAAACCCAATTTGGGAAAAACCACCAGTAACATGCTACTTGATTCTCACTCTTCTGAAGTGATGCCCTATTAAAGGCTTACAACACACTATTAAATGTGACCTTGTTAGAGGATTTCACCAAACTGTTAAGAATGGGTCTGGTTAAAGGTCTTTAGAACATCCACTTGGAATGTCACCCTGTTAAAGGATTTATCTAATGGCTGTTAAACCAACCTAAGTCCATAGGATTTATCTTACTATTACAATTTCTAGAAAGTAACAATAATAATCTTTTGATCTGACATAACTTACAACATACTTTGTAGATTTCATATCACTCTTTCAGTTCAATCCTTATTCTTGGCTTCAATCACTTTAGTTCTGACTTGCTTGTCTCTCTCTCAAGCTTTGTCTCCTTGAGTTTTCCTATTCATTCTGCCAATGCAATCATCCTTGTGGTCGTCTATCCAAACAGAGTTCCTCAGCATTTCATGCTTTAATGCTTGACCAGGGCTCTCTCTCTCACTATCCCTTCTTTTTCACTCTCTTCCACACTGTTTTCTATTAACTTATGTCTTCTTATATACAAGTCTGATTTTCCTTTGCCACTCAATTCTCCCTCTCTAATTTTAGGGTTTCAAAAATGGATTAGGTAGGATACAATGTATCTACCCCATATCTTGTTTTCTTTGCCAATGTACCTTAAAAATGTTCTACATGGTGTTTTGTGCCACCAACTCATCATTCTTATCCTCCTTTTAATTCACAGATTTCTAGATAACAACTTTGTCAACTTTGATCTGACGAATCTTCAATTTTCTAAATAATGCATCAACTCGGCATTATTTAGTTACTGGTGCTCGGCACCTCTATGTTACTCGGCATCATTGAGTTACTAGTGCTCGGCACCTCTGTGTTACTCGGCACCTGCTCGGCACTTGGTTCTGCTTAGCACTTGATTCTGCTCGGCACTTGAACTTGCTCAACACTTGAACTTACTCAGCACTTGAACTTAGTTTGAGCTTTGCAAAGACTTAGCTATAACCTTAGATCTTTTGATATGTTTTAGTGTGCTTATTCTTTGTATCTTTTAGTATGTCATACAATACACTGTTTCATCAATGGCTTAACTGATCCTTATACTTCATTACAACATCATAACTTCAACCTTTCTCTAGGTGTTCTAGTTACATCTTATTGATTGCTTCCACCTTGACAATCAACTAATTGATAGTATTTGGATCACTAAAGCAATTTTCATCCCTGCAAGTAGCAAGTTTGACATCAATGACAAAGCAATGATTGAGGATATTCTTTACCATGATTATTTCAATCATTTCCAATAGGAAAGCCTCAAGTCCAACTCAATGAATTATTTTGGGGATTTGGTATAAAGAAAAGTAATTTTCCTTGTGATGATCTATGTATTATGTGAAAGAAGTAAGTGAATGTGATAAGTGAAGAATATTGGTAAATGTGAGTAAGTTATCAAAGGGATTATTGTGATGTGAGTTTGCATATCTAGTATTGAGATCTAAGAAGTGTTTGGTGTGGAATAGGCACCAAAAGAGGATAGAGAAAGTGTTGAGTTTCTTAAATCAATTTCATTTCTATTATTCTAAAAGGAATAATACCAAGGCAAGTTGGACAATGAGTTGGATGGCCTTTCCCCTGAATTTGTTTGGACAGTGGGTCCTTCTACCTTATACAACTCCTAATAGGGTTAGCATAAATCCTAATACGGTTGGAATCTCCTCGCAGGGATTTAAAGTCTCCTAACATGGAACTATATATACTAAATATATTTTATTGGCTCCTAACAAAGGCCATCCTCTTACAAGAAACTTATGTATTAGTATATCTTTTTTCGGTACCATCCCCATTGGAGTTTTCCCTCTAATCAGGGGTTCTCCTAGTTAACATATTAGGTGTTAATGTGTACGTGTATCTTCTTATGTTTGTTTTTTATATTGATCATAGGTGTTCATTTTAATAAGATTGATAAAATTAATATTGATCTGATAATTGATTCACAACCCCCCCCCCCCCCCCCCCACCAAACACTCTTAGTTATCTTGGTGGACTTTACTTTATAACATTTTTGTCATCAATGAAAAAGGGTATGTAGCCTCTTCCATGTCCAAGTATTTTTTCTGGGTGGTAGGGAATTTGTGGAGTACATGAATCAAGTCAATGATCTTTGGTAGGCATTATTTAATTTTTTCAATCTTGTCTTAGGGACTTGAGGATATCAAGGCATCTGCATCTACCATTTATTCTTGGATAATCTCTAATATGGGAAATAAGAAAGATTGTAGTTTGAATAGGATGTGTTGGTGTTTTGAAACAATGTGGTTCCAAATTACCCTAATGAGAACAACATATATCTAGGTGTAGCTACTTCCCATCCTTAATGTATCCTTCCATACACTGGGCCAACTATAAGGCTAGACCGTTCTTCTACTTTAGGCTCTACAAAACCTAGGCGGGTGTACCTCAAATTCACTTATATGGTACCAATGCTAAACATATTCTTCAATCCAATATAAGAAGATTTAGCCCTTATTTCTCCTATTGACTCATGCAATAACATAGATTTGAAATAGCTAAATGCAAGACAATGAAATTCATAAGCTAAGTGAGGGCAACACTTTTCAGCTCTTCAAAATAAAAGGGAAATACAATTGATTAATGATGTTGAATATTAGCACAACCCCAAATATGCAGCAGTATGAACAAGTGATCCTGTAACTGATCAGTGCCTTATCTATTGGGAAATTCCATGAATTAAATACATACATCTATGATATCAAGGACATATTTCATACACCAAGATATCAGATCTATCCTATCACTTTGTGAATCAAACATTGGTGTTCATAAAGACCTCATTCTTATGAAGTGTCATTCTCAAAATAATCGGCAATCCTATCAAACACATCAAGCATTTACTTGGCCCTTTTTTCCAATAGAAAAATACATTAGACATACAATCTTAAGGGGATCCAAATGGGTCTCGGTTCTTTGTCCCTAGACCACATAAGACTACAGATTAAAAAAATAGGAGATGAGAATCAAAATGAAACTAAAGAGATTCTACTCATTTGTATTCATTTCTTTGAAACTATACATTCAGATGCATGAGATTAAAACATTGAAATACCTAATAGATCAAAACTTTATATATTATCTTCACTATTGTTGTTCATACAAGAGAGAATATGTTGAAGAAAAATGGTGGAATCATAGTTATGGATCCAACAATGTGGTCTCACAGACAAACTAGAACCAACAATGAGGTATCACACTAAAAATTTCCAACCTAGTATCATAGTAGTGAGAAACTTCTCCAAAACTAGAACCAACTAGTTTCATAGTGAAAAATTGGAATCCCCTTTATGAATAAGAGAAAGAAAGATATAGAATAGGATGAATTCTCGGATCTATTCTGTGTCTGACATGTGTCCACTTAGAAAACTTCCTACTGCAGATGCAAAACATCTCTTTGATCTCTCTTTGTAACTGCACATCAAATCCTCTATCATTTGGCCTCCAAAAGCATAAAATATCTCAGATATTTGATGGAAAGGATAACTAATTTTGATGCCAAATCCAAAATCAAGGCAAAAGAAAAAATTTAGTTAAATGATCTCTAGAGGCAAAATAAATGTATCAAAATCACTTTGCTCCACATTTAGGCTTCAACAAGCTTTTATATTTTCCCCCTAACCAATTTTGATGCTCAATGGTGAATACTACCTATTTGTTGAGAATGCCCCAAAAATTACAAATTTGCTTATAGACTATACCATTGAACATCTATGCAAAATCTAACCCCATATTTGGAAAATTCATCTCATCCCAATTCCAACAATATATTAGAGTGCATATTTCAAACAAACAATGCCGCCCTGGTAGCCATTTGAAGTTTCAAGCTCCTAACAATGTGTTTCACATTAAAATGCAAAAAATTGAAAAAATTAAAAATTTCTATAGTATAAACAATAGAAAATTCAATTTTTGAAACAAAATTTTCAAATTTTTGGACTGAATGCTCAAAACTAAAAAGGATATTAATTTAAAAAATTTAATATCCCCTTATATCTCCCTTGGCCATTCATGTGTTGCCACATGTCAAATGATGATAGGCCACATGGTCATTGGCGAGTCCGACGACACCCACAATCTGTTGCTAGAATTTAACTTTTTCAAGAGGTCACCATGTCACTTGCTGGCAGAACCTCCCATTTTCTAGTGGCAACATGGCAACCACCAAAATCTAGAACATTTTTGGCATCATGTTCTTAATACCTTCATTGTCCATTCAAAGGTTGCCACTTGGTAGATTCTGAGCAGTCACCTTGATCTCCGTCAGGCCCCACAACTCTGCCATATTTCTCAACTTTTTGGGAGGTTTCCATGTCGCTATTGGCAAGATCCTCCAATTTTTTAGTGGTGACACGGTGACCACCAGAATCCTTTAACTTTTTCGGCACCTTCTCTACTTTGTTTGTCAAAATTTCATGTCCAACTGGCTATCCACGGGCTCCACCATGGAAGCTATAGCTTTCAAGACCCTTTTTCTTAAAGACATTAAGATGATAGACTATTTCTTCATTTAAACATGTAAAGAACCCATCCACAACCAATGTCGGACAAAAGGATTAAGCTAAAATGTCTAAAATAAAACTTCTACTTTGCTGCCCATAGAAACAACTTGATAATGTGCCACATAGAAAATCTTTAGCTTCTAGTTATATTTGCATTGAAACACACAAGAACAACACATAGCTACATAAAATTATAAAGTGCTACACGACCACCATAGGAGAATTAGGACCTAGGAAAAAAAGATGTTTCAAGTGAATACAACTGGTGAAAAAGAAAGCGTAATTGGCATCTGCTTCTTTTTAACATCCTTTATGTATATCTTGTACTTGCCATGGGATACTACCTTATGATGGAACATAATTTAGTACCTCCTATAGTTCTCCCTCTTCTAAACTCTGCCACTGAAATATCATCTGATACATCTCTTGTATTGTGATTTTGAAATGATCTAAGCACAAAGAACTCCCGATCCGTGAGGTTGTTTTCCATCCACTTTGGGCAAGCAATCTGCAATTGAGATAAAAGGATTCATGCATCCTAGAAATGCACCAAAAAAAAATCCCAGAATCTAGTTCATACTATAGATGTGAGAGGATAGGGGTCAACTATGCAATGGATGCAAACTATCTACCAAGCCCAAGTGATATTATCTCTTTGTTGAAGAACAATGACATGATTGCAAGCCATTGCTTCCTAGGAATGGACACTGCTATCTATGGCATCTCCCCTCTTTACATTGGAAATTCTCTTAAAACAAGAAATGCAGCCTAGTCTCCCCTGTGGCTTTTACTCTTCTACAACTTGCTTGTGGGTTCCCCACTAGTTTTCCTATTTAGACATCAGAGCAGGTGACCTGTAGCTTTAATCATCAATAGGATGCTCATCTATAATTGGTGGGATTCAAGTCCATCTACCACTATTGTACCTTTTGAAATATGCAGTGATGTATAATTAAAAATTATTTGCAATAGTGTTTTGAGCTTCCGCCATGAATTGTTGTTGCATCTAGCCTCACATAGTTGTAGGAATAGTGTGGATAATAATGTTGATTACCATAGCCCACTCTAGCAATTCCTCTGTTTCCAATTTCAAAATTACCCTTTCCATTCTGCCCTTTATCATCTCCAATTTTTATTTTTTTATTTTTTAAATTTTGTGAGGTCTTGTCATTGGGATTAGCAGCAAGGCCATCTAATGGTAATTGTATTACAACTTCCCATTCTTGTTCTTCAATAGGATGATCGTCACTAGCAACAATCACCAAATCATCCCCATCTTCTTTCTCACTTCCTTCTTCAAAATCCCTATCCCCTCTCTCTAAAGCTTGATATATTGCTCGATCATCATTGAGGATAATCTGTAAATCATCCTTACTATTACTGCCCCATTCGTCCCTCATTTGCACATCTTGATTTTGGATACCAGCCATTTGTTATTTGAGGAAAAGACATGTTCGCACAAAACACACAATGATGAAAACCCTTATAATCCTCTCATGGAAAATTTTAAAACCCCAATGTCTTATCATTCTACAACAATCAAAAGGAATTAATCGGGCCCAAAAGTGGGTCTGGCTAAATAAAATTTCCTTTTCAAACACTTGAACTGCCAAAGTGATCCATTGAACCTATCATACTAGTAGAATCAAGTTCAACCACTGAACAATCAATTAAAACTCACTTTACTATTGATCTGCAAACTATCAACTTAGTGCCAAGAGGTCCTTTGACTAGCCTTAAAAACTAATCTAAACGCTTGGCCAGACTCTAAAACCAAAACTACTAATATGCATTCTTGCACCCTACCAAATCTTGTCTTATGAAAAATTCTTAGTCAAAAGATATTGACTGTCAAAGTTGCCCTTTCAAAACTGCCTGCAAGAAAACAAGCCAGAAAATAATAAATTGCATTTGGATTTAGCTTTGAAAATAGGGCAAACACACACTTGGGGAAATGAAAAATGGGTCATTGGTTCACTACCATGAAGAAAGTTTAAATTTTCAATTAGGGCTCATGATTAATAATAGGACGCAAATGGTGTGCGGTCAAAGTAGGCTACTCAAATTTGCAAATTGGAAACAATGGTAGAAAAGCATTTTTTGCAAATGGAATTGACCTAGGAAAGTTTACAGACGTCAAGATTTGAAAATTGGTACACTTAAAGTATTTTTAGATAACATAGTGGTACAATCCATTTGATCTCACCTATCATAGATCTCGAGTTATAACATCCTGAACAAGGGTACTAAAAAATCTGCCTTTCTTGACACCAATAAAAGTTATAAATTGCATTTGGAATCACATTCAAAAACTGAGTAAACGAATTCATCATAAGCTTAAAATTGAAACATAGCAAGTCTCTAACCACTAGAATGTAATGCAATAGGAATTTTATCATTTTGGTCAATTGGGTCAAATTTATGACAAGTCAAATAGGGCCTTCCAGAATTATGAACAATTCACATCAGCATGACATCAATAAATGACCAACTTTGAGAGATTCAAAACCTAGTCAAACAGATTTGAAACAACTCAAAATTTGAAACATAGGTTCTCTAGTATGGATACTAAACACTCTCTAAGTGGAAATTCATGAAACATTACTGGGTGTGAGATATTCAATTGCAAACACAGCCTCCTGTCACTATTTGACACTTAGGAAAAATTGCAAATTTGGAAATTGCTCAAAACAAGACTTCACGAAATGGCTCAAAATGGAAATTTATCATCAAGGAACACATAGATATACTAAATGTAAGGTGTTAGAAACATTAAACACCCTTAGGCCTTGAACGGACAGTCAAGTACATATGCATTAAATGTGCTTA
Organism: Cupressus sempervirens; assembly: GCA_028749045.1. Taxonomy (NCBI): domain Eukaryota; kingdom Viridiplantae; phylum Streptophyta; class Pinopsida; order Cupressales; family Cupressaceae; genus Cupressus; species Cupressus sempervirens. The sequence continues at coordinate 406,961,519 of CM053788.1, read as the reverse complement.
TAAGGCTTGATTTTCTCAATGGTACTCAAAATTGGGGCTTCAATTTTGAGTCCCAACAAGGTGGACTTCCTATCCTGATGTATTATAGTAACCTAGTTGATTAGATGATGCTTTTCTTGAATTTGAATAGTGTGCACACTTCTTGAACTATTCAATGCATTGAATGACATTTGAGTAACCTAGAGTGCCTAATGAGCTATTTTCACTGAGTCATTTGAGTCTATCAAAAAAATTGGTGAATTTGAGATATGTTGAAGGATTGGTGAGATATCCTTCAATTATTCAACTATGGTGTTCTTGAATTCTACAAGTTGTTGTAAGTGATGCTCAATAATTTTCTTGAGCTTCTCTTTCTCTATCCACTTGCTAAATGAAGATGTTCCATCACTGATGTTTTCTTGTTTCAAGATATACCTTAGTTGATCAATAAGATCAGTTAGAGTATTAATTTGCACATTACTAAGTATACTTGTGATTATCTCCTTTGTTTTGATTATGTTATGGGCACATTCTTTTCACATACTTTCTTTCTTTGCCTTATTAAGATTTCTGAATAAAAGATTGTGGTCATTCCATTGTTCATTACTTATTTCCTTCATTCTATCGGCATACATGTCCAATGTACTTTGAATTATTTTAAGACTCTCCACTACCTAATTGTGACATTTGAATAGTTCTCCTTCATCTTTAGAACTTGAAGATGAAGATGATGAGGATGGTGTTCTCCTCTTCATCTATTTCCCTCTGGATTATTTAGACTTTGTGATTCCTAGTTGTAGATTTGTTCTGTGATTTGGGGCTTTATAGTTCTCCTAGATTGCCCTGGTGCTTTGTGTTGGACTCATTGGCCAGCACCCTTCAATTTATCCTACTTCTCTTGTATGAATATTGTGGCTTTGTCCTCTTTTGGACATCCTTGGCCTTTTCCTAATTCCTTTGTGACCTCAAATGATGAAAGTTTCTCCTTGTGTTGAGTTTTTGTTGTTTTTCTTGGTTGAGTGACACCTTTTTATTTCCTCTCCTTGTGTTGAGTAGTGTGGATTCCTTTGTGTGTGCTACTATTTGTTCCTCGACATCCTTGAAGGCATCAACTCTCACATATATGACTGATGTTTCTTATAACCTCCTTTTTCTTTAGATTACTATTATGTTTCATGCTTTTTTCATATTCTAATTTTCTTGGTGAGGCCAAAGAAATGAATTTGGCAAGTTTTTCAAATATCTCCTCAAAATATCCTTCAACTTCTACTGCTTTGTTAGTTCCAAAATATGTAATTTTCTTTTGCTTACCCTTATTGTTTTGATCTGGTATAGTACTGCATCTTCTTGATTAGTTATCCATTTCTAGTTTTTTATTTCTTTTTCAAATATTTATCTTTCCCTTCTTGTTGTGACTAATGCAACACTGGCTTGTGTTATTGTGACTAGTACAACACTAGCTTGTGTTAAGAGTTCTTCAAATTATGTCTCTATACAGGTTTTCCTATATACTAGTGCATATTCTAGTCTAACCTTTATCAACACATCATCAAGTATTTTGTGTAGCTTTGTGACTCCAATTCACCATTTTCTGACTATAACCTCTATCAATTCCTTTGGTGCATCCTTCTTTACCATTTTTGGTGTCCTTCTATAGACCCTTATACTAACTAGTACTAAATTATGATATTGTTTTCATCTTTCTTGCTCATAAGAGAATATCTATATCTTATGGTGTTGTAGTTGTTATTGTTCATAATATGACATATTATGTCATCAGTTGAAAGTGAAGGAGTGGGATTACCCCTTCTTGCGAATTTGTCAATTCTTAAATTTGGCCTCTATAGTGTAGGTGCAAGCTTCTTCTTTACTTCTACTTCCATCTTCTTCTTCTTAATTCATCATCATTGTTGGACTCTAGTTCAAGTGAGTTTATTTCTCTTCCTGAGTCATCATTTCCTTTTCCACCTTTCTATTTCTTATAGTTTGTGGCCATGATATCATTTATCTTCTTCCTTTTTCTTGTTCTTTATCTTCTCTTTTTTTCTCTTCCTTGTCCTTCTCAATTCTAGTTGTTATACTTCTTCTCATTGTGTTGGTGTCACACACTAGTAGTGTGTTATCAATAGGCATAGATAATATTAGCTCTACAAATACTCTTACCTCTTCATCAGGTACCTCATACTAGAATGTGGTAAGCCATTGAGTTCTAGTCTTCACTATTTCTATCATGCAGTAGATAGTATTGGATAGAAAAGATAATTCATTTGTGTATTCTTCTGCTAGAAAAATGGTATTCCTTTTCTTTTTCTCATTATCTCCCTAAATATATCAAAATATCTCTTTAAGTGAACATTTTTATCGTTGCCTAACATCATGTAAGCTTTATGAATTCATTCACAAATAGGCTTATCAATTAGCCACATAACTTGACATTGTCCTATAATTTCTATTAGGAAATAGAAGAATATACATACTAGGAAAGCCCCAAAGTTGAATGGATGTACCTTAGGATTTTCTTTAATTTGTAGGTTCATCATCAGTTGTTTATGCGATCATCTGCTTAAGTGACATAGTGCAAGGTAGGAGAATCCCCAAAGGAGATGTCCTAGCCCCTAGCAAATAACCACATAGAAGAAACACAATATAAGATATAAGATATGACACCAAACAAAACTCTTTATTCATAAAACAACTGATTACATGCAATGTGTTAGGCTGTAAAGCCTTTCCAGTTATGGAAAAATACAAAGCAAGTAATAGTTTTGCAAGATCCCTCAAGATCTAATCCAAACCCTAGCTGGTCCAGATCCACACTCTGGTAGAAACCTCCAAGAAAGATCTAAACTTGTGCTTGTGTAGTGTCTACCCGTAGTTCACATTTCTATTATTATTACCGTACTCTTTTAAGCCAGTTTTATGCTTGATTACTAGTAGTATTGTTTTGAGATTATCAGATATTGTTTTAGATTCAGTTGGTATATGATGAGATTACTTGATACTCCTTACTTCATGTATCTATGATGATTCTTATAGTGTTTTCAGTTATTGATGATGATTAGTTAGATGGTTTATTATACATTTTTTCTAATGGATACTTACCCCATACTGCATGTGTATGGTGTGCATGTTGGTTTTCTTTATGTATGGTGTTTTTGATGTGGTTAAGGAAGGGAGTCGTAGTCACCTGCTAGCCAGGATCTACACAATGCACCACTTGCTTCCATTTCCTTTTTAGCTTAGAATATTGTGTTTGTACATGTGTGAGTTTTATGCAGGTTGCAGGTACCGAATATCGACTTCCCTGAATTGCTAGGATGAGCGTACCTTATCACATTACCTCTATGGTAAGAGAGGGGAGATAAATTCTTAAGTCCAAATCTCAAACCTTTAAGTCATTTGTCCTAGATAATTAGGACAAGTAATTGAGTTCAGTACCCTTTGAATGCGTCAAATGACATTAATTTGTGATTATAACCCTTTAGTTTGATTTTGTATGTGTTTTTCATTGATGGCTTTTTGTATGTTGTTTATGAGTCCTTGGTGATTTTTCTAGTAATTAAGTCAAATTAAATAATTAAATTAATGATTTAATTAAATGGAAATTTATTATGGTATTTTAATATTTAATTATATTTAATTAATTTGGAGAATTAATTAAATAAAGGATTAAATTTGAAGATAAAAGTTATAAGAATAAATTTAGAATGTGATGATATTTATTTAATTTAATAATAATATATTTAGAGTTTATTTTTAATTAAATGTTAAATAATAATATTATTTAAGTTAATAAATAGTTTATCAAATTAAGTTTTGAAAATGAATTTAAAAGTGAAAATATATTAATTTATTAAAAGTCTTAAGTTGGCATGATGCATGCATGCGATTAAAATATAAGAAATTAATTAAAAAGATAAAACAAGTGAATTTAATAAAGATATAATAATTGCATAATGAGTGTGCATGAGTTTAAAATTTAATAAATTAATTGAAAAAGGATTCAAGTGAAAATTAAATAGAGTTATTTAATAATGCAATTAACGTACATGGAAAAGATTAAGAAAAGATTAAGAAAAGTCAATGAGGAGTTAAAGTCTGGTGATCGAGAGTTCTCTCGGGTGAATGCACAATTAGTGCCTCGATTTTAGGAGAGAACTTCATATCACAACTTGGGGGTTCATTTTCAAGGGACAAACATTTTTGGATGGATCAAGAATTTTGGAGAAGGAATTTTTGGGAAGGAGAAGATTCTGAGAGGAGGAATTTTCTATATAGTTTTCTTGGGCGTAGCGATTAGCATCAATGTCCAGGTAGACACTTGTGATTATTCCCTCAAATTTTAATACGCTCTTTCCTTCTTGTCTTCATCGTGTTTGTTAAATGGATGTCTAGATAATTCTTGTGACAAATGTATCATAGTAGGATTTCCTAGTACGCTTGTTAACTCTTTAGTGCATGGGAAGTTTCAAATGATCAACATAATCTCTCTTTCCATAAATTTTTAAGTTGGAAAAATAGGAACGGGGTAGGATTTTGCAATAAATTCAAATATTTCATTAGAAAATTCGATCAGTTTGCCATATTTTCACTATCAGGATATTGTTGGAATTTTTTATTAAAAAAAAATTATGAAGGGGAGTTGTTGATAATTTATGTTGTTCTTTAAACAAAATTATTATCAAACCAAAATTAGTAAAAATATATAATAAAATGGGGTGGGCGGGGCCACCAACCCCCCACCCCCTAACTTTTTAACCCCCCATCTCACTGGTACCTGTAGTAGACCCTGTTGCTGACGAAGCGTACCTTGTTGCAGTTGTAGCAGAGTTGTTGCGATGGTCACACGACTTAATTAAAAAGCCAGTGAGCTTTAAAAACATATGCTATTTTTTTTAATTATAATTTTTTGTTATTATTTTATTAAAATTAAATTATATTTATTTTATTTTATTTTATTAAATTTAAATTTTATTTTATTAAATTTAAATTGTATTTAATTTATATTATTAATTATTAATTATATTAAATTTAAGTTATAATTAACATAAATTATTAACTATTAATTTTGTTAATAAATTTTATTAATACTTATTAATAATTAATTAAATAATATTAATATAGTTTTGTATTTAAAATTAATAATTAAATTAAATTAAATTTAGTTTAATTAATGTTAATTAATAAAGAATGTTATAAAATAAAGTTTTTAATTTATTTAATTATTCTTATTGATAATATTGAGTTTATAATAAAAAATTGTAAATTGATTTATTGGAAATCAATAAATAATTTTTCTTGGAGTACTTTAGAAATTGATTTAAAATCGAATAGGGGTAATTATGCAATCATTTAAATATAAGAATGGGTTAATTGTAAGGGTTAACTGAGAAACTTATTTACTCAAAACATATAGTAAACTAGAAACTTAAACCTTATTGTTTAACTCAACTTCATGTTTTCAAATCAAACCCAAACGATGAAACTGTATTGTTTGTTTGTTGGTTGTGCTTTTTGGTTTTCAGGGTTTGAACTAGCGTTGACCAATTCTAGGACGTTGCTAGAGACTCAAGGGTTATGTGATTGTGATGTCATGTTGATGTTTTGATCTCAATCTTTTTTAAAACCAAACATGGTGATGTGACGGTATGCTCTATGATGTGTATTGATCTATTGATTGTTATTGCTTTCCAGTGTTCTTGTGTGACATTGAGGTGAATGTATGACCTACTCGACTTAACCATTTTTGGATTCCTCAATCAGTTATATTTGAATTGCATTCCAATCACTTTGATAGGACTAGGGCATTTGTTTGCTTTGATCTAGGTGATGTCATGTTGTGACATATTTGACTTAACCATTATGAGTCTTTGATCAGTATTATTTTTGGGATGCTTTCCAATTGCTCACAAAAAATTGATGTGGTTATTATGATCTATCCTTGATGCTTTCTAGTCACTTTTATAGGACTGAGGTGATTTTATATTATTCTTTTATTTATATTTTTATGAGCCTAGATAGGTAATCTACATGTAGTGTTGGGAAGTGGCTTGCAATGGAGGTCGAGGCCCTAAGTGATTCCCAGGGTAACCCATTGTAAGTTGTTTAATAAGTCAAAACATTAGACTAAATGGGAATAAAATGAACCTAATAAGAGTCCTTTTATGTTCTCATCCATGCCTCAAGTGCTAGTATAGACTAGGATGGGAGTAGAGAGAATGCTTGGTTGCGACCTTGCATTCCATAGTATGCCTTGCCAATAGGAGAGGATACTAGTGACTTCATAGGGATCACTAGGGGGTCAGGGTCCTAAGAGATTCTCAAGGTAATTCTAGTGTGAATTGTGTGATGACACTTGCCCACTTACATAGTAAGTTTCCTACATGTCTTGTGTGCCTCTGGGAATTAGATGTTGACCTATCTTAGAACCCTTGAATCAGAATACTTTTAGGATTTTTTGGACTTAGAGAGTACTTTTGATATGTGGTTTGATATCTTGTTTGGGACTTGAGACTATCTCCTCAATGCGGTGGAAGTGGGCCATTCAGGTTCCACACAGTCAACTGGTAGTGCTTTTTCACTCTTACCATTAAGATCTGTCCATAGTCACCATGGCTAGAGCTTCCTTGACTGCATTTACTTTCATTCTTTCTATGTATCATTATGATGGATGGTTATATTTCATGATGGATGTTATATCTTTTATGATGGATGGATGTATCATGTATGATGGATGGTTTCACTTATTTTTATTATACTTTGTATCATGGATCTGAGGAGGATGATGTATTTCTATTTCTACATATGTATATTCTTTTAGCCTTTCATACCCTGTGACATGCACAGTGGATGATTAAGCATTCCAAATTTCATTTGCAAAGAAGCATTCAAAACAAATGTATATTATTTAAATGGACATTGGACTTTACAATTATTCTTTCATACGGATGTGGTATTTGATGGACTTAGTATTAACTAAACTTAAATATGATTCAACGTCATCGGATCCTTAAGGAATGTAACCTGTTATGTATGCTTTTAGTTGATTGTATGTTATTGCTTCCACTACCTTGTGTTTGATGTGTATGTTATTCTTTCTTGTTTTTTAAAAAAAAATGTTGGCAAACTTAGTAAAACTTTAGGTTATTTCTTTTGGATCCCTTCGCGGGGCGTTACATCTGGTATCAGAGCTCGAGTTTCTACATTAGGAGCTCTGGGTATATTGGAACGTCACTAGTGTTAACAAGTTGAACAAAAATAAAAACTTTAAATTATTATATGTACCTATATCAAACTAAGACTTGAACTAGTTGAACTGAAACAAAAGTTAAAATTTTTGTTGTAGATTTTTCATACTTCAAGACTTAGATGTCAAATTGAAAATTATGCTTAAACTCAAAAATAGGTAAAACTAAAAATTGAACTTAAATTATTCTCAAAACATGTGTCTTTTATCTATGCTTTATAGTAGTATGTTTCATGGTTATTATACTATCTTTTATCTTGTTGTAGGATGGTATCTAGGATGAGATCTTCAGTTAGAGGTCATAGCTTAGGCCATGGTAGAGGTCATGGATGAGGCAAAAACATCAGTGTACACGATTCTATCCACGAAGGCCTTAATCAGGAAGAGGGTAGGGAAGAGCATGTTAGTGAGCATTAGGAAGAAAGCCATAGAGAATAGCATGCTGACTCAAAGGACGTGGATCTTAGGTAAATGATGTGGACCATCATTGATCACCTACCTCCTATTTATGATTAGGATAGAGCACATCAGGCAAGACATGAGCATAGACCTAGGTCGAGGAGCCCTCAAATGGATCATCATAGTTCCATAGTATCTGCTCAGATCAAGGACCTTATAGGGTCCAAGGTTAAACCCTTTAATGGGTTAGGTTCAGGTTATGTAGTTGAGCAATGGTTTATTCCTCTTAATAGGGTTTTCACTATGCAAGACTTTGACAATAATATCAAAGCAAGGTTTGCTATCACTAACCTAGAAAACTTTGGAGCAACTTGGTGGACTATCAAGGAAAAGAAGCTGGGCATAGACATGAATAGTGTCACATGGGAGATATTCTTGGAAAACTTATGTGAGCGATTCCTACTAGAGGAATGGAAGTAGCATAGAGCAGATGAGTTCCACAACTTGAGATAGTTCACTATGACCATAGTAGAGTATGAGCACAAGTTCTTTGAGCTCATGCCCTTTTCGAGAATTAGTGAAAGCGAAGCACAATTGGCATAGCATTTCATTAGAGGCTTGAACAACCATCTAGTTGGGGGTGTTAAAGTGTTTGAACCTAAAACCCTCAAAGATGTAGTACATCGAGCCGTGCTTGTAGAGCAGAGTGTGAACCTAGGACATGGGGGTTTTGTAGGAGCATCTTAAGCATCAGGATCGAAGGGTAAATAGGGAGTAGGTGATAATAGGAAACCTCCTTTTGGGGGTAATCAGTAGTAGGGAGGAACTTATCGTCCAACATAGAGTGGTGGTGGTAGTTCCAATGCTAGGAACTATCACAATGCTCAGCGCAACAAGCATAACCAATATGATCAACTATCTCAAAGTGTTCAGTCTTATCCTAGTGGGGGTAGCGTTCAACTGTTTAGTGCACCTAGAGTTCATAGGAGCTTCAATGGAGAGTGTTTCTCATGCAGACAATGTGGACACAAGTCATCTCATTACCCTCAAGAGAAATCATAATTCTTAGGCCAGAGACCCACAGCTTCAAAACCTATAGTTGGAGACATGGGTAGATCTCAGAGAGTGTTCTCTGTGGAGTCATATCCTTCTATAGGGGGAAAGGGTCCAATGGGACCTGCAAAGTGAGTTCCTTAGTTTTACTTTCTTGTAGGCTTCCAGGAGTAAGCCTAAGTCAAGGGGGGGTGGATGTAGTGCCTGCCCCTAGTTTGCATTTATGTTATCATTGTCGAACTCTTTTAGGCCAGTTTTATGCTTGATTACTAGTAGCATTGTTTTGAGATTATCATATATTGTTTTAGATTCAGTTGGTATATGATGAGATTACTTGATAATCCTTACTTCATGTATGTATGATGATTATTACAGTGTTTTCAGTTATTGATGATGATTAGTTAGATGGTTTATTGTACATGTTTTCTTATGGATACTTACCCCATACTACATGTGTATGGTGTGCGTGTTAGTTTTCTTTATGTATGGCATTTTTGATGTGGTTAAGGAAGGGAGGCATAGTCACCTACTAGCTAAGATCTACATGATGCACCACTTCCAGCCATTTCCTATTTAGCTTAAAATATTGTGTTTGTATATGTGTGGATTTTATGTAAGTTGCAGATACCGGGTATCGACTTCCCTAAATTACTAGGATGAGTGTACCTTATTGCATTATCTCAATGGTAAGAGAGGAGAGATAAATTCTTAAGTCCAAATCCTAAACCTTTAAGCCATTTGTCCAAGATAATTAGGACAAGTATCTGAGTTGAGTACCCTCTGAATGCGTCGAATGATGTTAATTTGTGATTATAACCCTTTAGTTTAATTTTGTATGTGTTTTTCTTTGATTAGTTTATGTATGTTGTTTTATGAGTCCTTGGTGATTTTTCTATTAATTGAGTCAAATTAAATAATTAAATTAATGATTTAATTATATGAAAATTTATTATGGTATTTTAATATTTAATTATATTTAATTAATTTAGAGAATTAATTAAATAAAAAGAATTAAATTTGAAGATAAAAGTTATAAGAATAAATTTATAATGTAATGATATTTATTTTCTTTAATAATAATGTATTTAGAGTTCATTTTTTAGTTAAATGCTAAATAATATTATTATTTAAGTTAATAAATAGTTTATCAAATTAAGTTTCAAAAATAAATTAAAAAGTGAAAATATATTAATTTATTAAAAAATTGAAGTTTGCATGATGCATGCATGACATTGAAATATAAGAAATTAATTAAAAAGATAAAACAAGTGAATTTAATAAAGATATAATAATTGCATAATGAGTGCACATGAGTTTAAAATTTAATAAATTAATTGAAAAAGGATTCAAGTGAAAATTAAATAAAGTTATTTAATAATGCAATTAACATGCATGGAAAAGATAAAGAAAAGATTAAGAAAATTTAATGAGGAGTTAAAGTCTGTTGAGCGAGACTTCTCTCGGGTGAATGCACAATTAGTGCCCCAATTTTAGGAGAGAACTCCATATCACAACTTGGGGGTTCATTTTCAAGGGATAGAAGTTTTTGGAAGGACTGCAAATTTTGGAGAAGGAAGGAATTTTCAAGAAGAAGATTCTGAGAGGAGGAATTTTCTATATAGTTTTCTTGGGCGTAGCGATTAGCATCAATGTCCAAGTAGACACTTGTGATTATTTACTCAAATTTTAATACGCTCTTTCCTTCTTGTCTTCATCGTGTTTGTTAAATGGATGTATGGATAATTCTTGTGACAAATGTATCATAGTAGGATTTCCTAGTACGCTTGTTAATTCTTTAGTGCATGGGAAGTTTCAAATGATCAACATAATCTCTCTTTCCATAAATTTTTAAGTTGGAAAAATAGGAACGGGGTAGGGTTTTGCAATAAATTCAAAGATTTCATTAGAAAATTCGATCAGTTAGCTGTATTTTCCCTATCAGGATATTGTTGGAATTTTTTATTAAAAAATATGTATTTAAAAAAATTGTGCAGGGGAGCTATTGATAATTTATATTGTTCTTTAAACAAAATTATTATTAAAAAAATTATTATAAAAAATTAATAAAATGCGGTGAGCAGGGCCACCAACCCCCCACCCTTACCTTTTTTACCCTATGTCGCATTGGTACATGCAGCAAACCTTGTTGTGTCCTGTTGTGACAACAACAAAGCTGATGTGATGGCCACATGGCTTAGTTAAAAAGCCAACGGGCTTTAAAAGCATATGCTATTTTTTTTAATTATAATTTTTAGTTATTATTTTATTAAAATTAAATTATATTTAATATATTTTATTTTATTAAATTTAAATTGCATTTAATTTATATTATTAATTATTAATTTTGTTAATAAATTTTATGAATACTTATTAATAATTAATTAAATAATATTAATATAGTTTTGTATTTAAAATTAATAATTAACTTAATTAAATTTAGTGTAATTAAGGTTAATTAATAAAGAATGTTATAAAATAAAGTTTTTAATTTATTTAATTATTGTTATCGATAATATTGAGTTTATAAAAAAAAAATTGTAAATTGATTTATTGGAAATCAATAAATAATTTTTCTTGGAGTATTTTTGAAATGATTTAAAATCGAATAGGGGTAATTATGCAATCATTTAAATATAAGAATGGGTTAATTGTAAGGGTTAACTAGGAAACTTATTTACTTGAAACATATAGTAAACTAGAAACTTAAACCTTACTATTTAACTCAACTTCATGTTTTGAAATCAAACCCAAACTATGAAACTGTATTGTTTGTTTGTTGGTTGTGCTTTTTGGTTTTTGGGGTTTGACCTAGCATTGACCATTTCTAGGATGTTGCTAGATTCTCGGGGGTTATGTGATTGTGACGTCATGCTAATGCTTTGATCTCAATCTTTTCTAAACCCCACCATGGTAATGTGATGGTATTCTCTATGATGTGTATTGATCTATTGATTGTTATTGCTTTCTAGTGTTCTTGTGTGATGCTGAGGTGAATGTATGACCTACTTGACTTAAGCATTTTTGGAGTCCTCGATCAGTTATATTTGAATTGCTTTCCATTCACTTTGATAGGACTGGGGTGTTTGTTTGGTTTGATCTTGGCAATGTCATGTTGTGACATGTTTGACTTAACCATTATGAATCTTTGATCAGTATTATTTTTGGGATGCTTTCTAGTTGCTCGTAGAGAACTAATGTGGTTATTATGATCTATCCTTGATGATTTCTAGTCACTTGTACAGGACTGAGGTGATTTTATATGATTCTTTGATTTATATTTTGATGAGCCTAGGGTAGCTAATCTACATGTAGTGTTAGGAAGTGGCTTGCAATGGGGTCAGGGCCCTGAGTGGTTCCTAGGGTAACCCATTGTAATTTGTTTAATAAGTGAAAATATTACACTAAATGGGAATAAAATGAACCTAATAAGAGCCTTTGTATGTTCTCACCCATGCCTCGAGTGCTAGTATAGACTAGGATGGGAGTAGAGAGAATGCGTGGTTGCGACCTTGCATTCTGTAGTATGCCTTGTCAATACGAGAAGATACTAGTGGCCACATAGGGATCACTAGGGGGTTGGGGTCCTAAGAGATTCCTAGGGTAACTCTAGCGTGGTTTGTGCAATGACACTTGCATGCTTACATAGTAGGGTTCTTACGTGTCTTGTGTGCCTCTGGGAATTAGATGTCGACCTATCTTAGGACCCTTGAGTTAGAATACTTTTAGGATTTCCTCTATTTAGAGAGTACTTTTGATATGTGGTTTGATATCCTGTTTGGGACTTGAGACTATCTCCTCAGTGCGGTGGGAGTGGGCCATTTAGGTTCCATGCAGTTAGGTGGGAGTGCTTTTTCACTCTTACCATTGAGATCTGTATTTAGTCACCATGGCTGGAGCTTCCTTGTCTACATTTACTTTCATTCTTCCTATGTATCATTATGATGGATGGTTATATTTCATGATGAATGTTATATCTGTTATGATGGATGGATGTATCATGTATGGTGTATTTTTTCATTTATTTTTATTATACTTTGTATCGTGGATCCAAGGAGGATGATGTATTTCTATTTGTAGATATGTATATTCTTTTAGCCTTTCATACCTTGTGATATGTACTATGGATGATTGAACATTCCAAATTTCATTTGTCAAGAGGCATTCAGAACAAATGTATATTATTTAAATGGACATTGGACTTTATAATTATTCTTTCATATAAATGTGGCATATGATAGACTTAGTATTAATTAAATTTAAATGTGATTCAACATCATGGGATTCTTAAGGAATGTAACCTATTATGTATGCTTTTAGTCGATTGTTTGTTATTGCTTTCACTACATTATGTTTGATGTGTATGTTATTCTTTCTTGTTTTTAAAAAAATGTTGGCAAAATTAGTAAAATGATAGGTTATTTCTTTTAGACCCCTTGGTAGGGCATTACATCTAGTATCAGAGCTTGAGTTTCTACATTGGAAGCTCTGGGTATATTGGAATGCCACTAGTGTTAACTAGTTGAACAAAAATGAAAACTTTAAACTTTTATGTGTACCTATATCAAACTGAAACTTGAACTAGTTGAACTGAAACAAAACTTAAACTTTTAGTTGTATATTTTTCATACTTCAACACTTAGACGTCAAACTAAAAATTATGCTTAAACCTAAAAATAGGCAAAACTGAAAATTGAACTTAAATTGTTTTCAAAACATGTGTCTTTTATTTATGCATTATAGTAGTATGTTTTATGGTTATTATAGTATCTTGTATCTTTTTTTAGGATGGTATCTAAGATGAGATCTTTAGTTAGAATTCATAGCTTAGGCCATCATAGAGGTCATGGATGAGGCAGAAACATCAGTGCACATGAGTCTATCCATGAAGGCCTTAATCAAGAAGAGGGTAGGGGAGAGCATGTTAGTGAGCATCAGGAAGAGAGCCATAAAGAGCAGCATGTCAACTCTGAGGAGGTGGATCTAAGGCAAGTGATGTAGACCATCATTGATTGTCTACCTCCTATTCATGATCAGGATAGAGCACATCATGCAGGACATGAGCATAGACCCAGGTCTAGGATCCCTCAAAGGGATCATCATAGGTCCATAGTATCTACTCAGATGAAGGACTTTTTTAAGTCCAAGGTTAAACCTTTTAATGGTTTGGGTTCAGGTTATGTAGCTGAGCAGTGGCTTATTCCTCTTCACAGGGTTTTTGCTATAGAGGACTTTGACAGTAATGTCAAAGCAAGGTTTTATATCACCAACCTAGAAAACTTTGGAGCCACTTGGTGGACTATCGAGGAAAAGAAGCTGGGCATAGCCATGAATAGTGTCACATGGGAGATATTCTTGGAAAACTTCCATGAGTGATTCCTACTAGAGGAATGGAAGTAGCAAAGGGCAGATGAGTTCCACAACCTGAGATAGTACACTATGACCATAGTAGAGTATGAGCACAAGTTCTATGAGCTCATGCCCTTTTCAGGAATTAGTGACAACCCAGCATAATTGGCATAGAATTTCATCAAAGGCTTGAAAAATCATCTAGTTGGTGGTGTTAAGGTGCTTGAACCTAAAACCCTAAAAGATCTGGTACATCAAGCCATTCTTGTAGAGCAGAGTGTGAACCTAGGACATGGTGGTTTTGTAGGAGCACCTTCAACATTAGGATCGAAGGGTAACCAGGGAGCAGATGGTAATAGGAAACTTGCTTCTGGGGGTAATCAGCAGTAGGGAGGAACTTATCCTCCAGCACAGAGTGGTGGTAATGGTTCCAATGCTAGGAACTATCACAATGCTTAGCACAACAAGCACAACTAATATGATTGGTTGTCTCAGAGTGTTTAGTCTTATCCTAGTGGGAGTAGCATTCATCAATCTAGTGCACCTAGAGTTTAGAGAAGATTCAATGGAGAGTGTTTCTCATGTGGACAACGTGGACATAAGTTGTGTCATTGCCCTCAAGGGAAATCACAATTCTCAAGCCAAAGACCCGCAGCTTTAGAACCTATAGTTGGAGACACAGGTAGATCTTAGAGAGTGTTCTTAGTGGAGTCATATCCTTCTATAGGGGGAAAGGGTCCAATGGGACCCACAAATTGAGTTCCTTAGTTTTACTCTCTTTTAGGCTTCTAGGAGTAAGCCAAGTCAAGAGGGTGGATGTAGTGTCTACCCCTAGTTTGCATTTTTGTTATCATTGCTGAACTCTTTTAGGCTAGTTTTATGCTTGATTACTAGTAGTATTGTTTTGAGATTAACAGATATTGTTTTAGATTCAGTTGGTATATGATGAGATTACATGATACTCCTTACTTCATGTATGTATGATGATTATTAAAGTATTTTTAGTTATTGATGATGATTAGATAGATGGTTTATTATATGTGTTTTCTTATGGATACTTACCCCATACTGCATGTGTATGGTGTGCGTGTTGGTTTTCTTTATGTATGGCATTTATGATGTGGTTAAGAGAGTCGTAGTCACATGCTAGCTAGGATCTACATGATGCACCACTTCTTGCTATTGCCTATTTAGCTTAGAATATTGTGTTTGTACATGCATGGACTTTATGCAGGTTGTAGGTACCGGTATTGACTTCCCTGAATTGCTAGGATGAGTGTACCTTATCGCATTATCTCAATGGTAAGAGAGGGCAGATAAATTCTAGAGTCCAAATCCCAAACCTTTAAGCCATTTATCCTAGATAATTAGGACAAGTATCCAAGTTGAGTACCCTCTGAATGCATCGAATGACGTTAATTCATGATTATAACCCTTTAGTTTGATTTTGTATGTGTTTTTCTTTGATGGGTTTTTTTATGTTGTTTTATGAGTCCTTGGCGATTTTTCTAGCAATTAAGTCAAATTAAATAATTAAATTAATGATTTAACTAAATGGAAATTTATTATGGTATTTTAATATTTAATTATATTTAATTAATTTGGAGAATTAATTAAATAAAAAAGAATTAAATTTGAAGATAAAAGTTATAAGAATAAATTTACAATGTGATGATATTTATTTAATTTAATAATAATATATTTAGAGTTCATTTTTAATTAAATGCTAAATAATATTATTATTTAAGTTAATAAATAGTTTATCAAATTAAGTTTTGAAAATGAATTAAAAAGTGAAAATATATTAATTTATTAAAAAAATTAATTTTGCATGATGCGTGCATGAGATTGAAATATAAGAAATTAATTAAAAAGATAAAACAAGTGAATTTTATAAAGATATAATAATTGCATAATGAGTGCGCATGAGTTTAAAATTTAATAAATTAATTGAAAATGTAGTCAAGTGAAAATTAAATAAAGTTATTTAATAGTGCAATTAACATGCATGGAAAATATTAAGAAAAGTTAATGAGGCTTTAAAGGCTAGTGAGCGAGAGTTCTCTCGGGTGAGTGCACAATTAGTGCCCCAATTTTAGGAGAGAACTCCATATCACAACTTGGGGGTTCATTTTCAAGGGATGAAAGTTTTTTGAAGGACCACAAATTTTGGAGAAGGAAGGAATTTTCAAGAAGGAGAAGATTCTGAGAGGAGGAATTTTCTCTTCAATTTTCTTGGGCATAGTTATAAGCATTAGTGTTTAGGTAGATGCTTTTGATTATTCGCTCAAATTTTAATACACTCTTTCTTTCCTGTCTTCATCGTGTATGTTAAATGGATGTCCATATAATTCTTGTGATGAATGTATCATAGTATGATTTCCTGGTACACTTGTTAATTCTTTAGTGCATGGGAAGATTCAAATGATCAACATAATCTCTCTTTCCATAGATTTTAAAGTTGGAAAAATAGGAATGGGGTAGGGTTTTGCAATAAATTAGAAGATTTCATTAGAAAATTTGACCGGTTGGCCATATTTTCCCTATCAGGATATTGCTAGAATTTCTTTTTAAATATATATATATATATATATATATATATATAAAAGAATTATGAAGGGGAGGTGTTGATAATTTATATTATTCTTTAAACAAAATTATTATTTTAAAAAATTATTAAAAAATATAATAAAATGGTGTGGGCGAGGCCACCAACCCTCCACTCTCCCCCTTACCTTTTTTACCCCCCACCACTTTGGCACCTACTGCAAACCCTGTTGTTGACGCAGTAGATATAGCTGTTGACTTAGCAGGTATAGTTGTTAACGCAACGTACCTTGCCACAGCAATGGAAGAGCTACTGCAATGGTTGCACAGCTTAATTAAAAAGTCGACAAGCTTTAAAAACATATGCTATTTTTTTAATTATAATTTTTAGTTATTATTTTGTTAAAATTATATTATATTTTATTTATTTTATTTTATTAAATTTAAATTGTATTTAATTTATATTATTAATTATTAATTATATTAAATTTAAGTTATAATTAATTAAAATTATTAATTATTAATTCTATTAATACTTATTAATAATTAATTAAATTATACTAATATAGTTTTGTATTTAAAATTAATAATTAAATTTAGTTTAATTAAGGTTAATTAATAAAGAATGTTATAAAATAAAGTTTTTAATTTATTTAATTATTGTTATCGATAATATTGAGTTTATAAAAAAAATTGTAAATTGATTTATTGGAAATCAAAAAATAATTTGAATAAATAATTTTTCTTGGAGTATTCTAAGAATTGATTTAAACTCGAATAGGGGTAATTATGCAATCATTTAAATATAAGAATGGGTTAATTGTAAGGGTTAACTGGGAAACTTATTTACTCGAAACATATAGTAAACTGGAAACTTAAACCTTACTATTTAACTCAACTTCATATTTTCAAATCAAACCCAAACTATGAAACTATATTGTTTGTTTGTTGGCTATGCTTTTTGGTTTTTAGGGTTTGACCTAGTGTTGACCAGTTCTAGGATGTTACCAGAGGCTCGAGAGTTATGTCATTGTGACATCATGTTGATGTTTTGATCTCGATCTTTTTTAAACCCAACCATGGTAATGTGATGTTATGCTCTATGATGTGTATTGATCTATTGATTGTTATTGTTTTCCAGTGTTCTTATGTGACACTAAGGTGAATGTATGACCTACTTAACTTGAACATTTTTGGAGTCCTTGATCAATTATATCTAAATTGCTTTCCAGTCGCTTTGATAGGACTGGGTGTTTGTTTTCTTTGATCTTGGTGATGTCATGTTGTGACATGTTTGACTTAACCATTATGAGTCTTTGATCAATATTAATTTTGGGATGCTTTCCAATTGCTCGTAGAAAACTAATGTGACTATTATGATCTATTCTTTCCAATCACTTGTAGAGGACTAAGGTGATTTTATATGATTCTTTGTTTTATATTTTTATGAGCCTAGGGTAGGTAATTTACATGTAGTGTCGGGAAGTGGCTTCCAATGGGGGTCGGGGCCCTAAGTGGTTCCCAAGGTAACCCATTATAAGTTGTTTAATAAGTAAAAACATTACATTAAATGGGAATAAAATGAACCTAATAAGAGTCTTTGTATGTTATTTTCCATGTGTTGAGTGCTAGTATAGACTAGGATGGGAATAGAGAGAATGCTTGGTTGCGACCTTGCATTTCGTACTATGCCTTGTCAGTACAAGAGGATACTAGTGGCCGCATAGGGATCACTAGGGGGCTAGGGTCCTCAGAGATTCCCAAGGTGATTCTAGCATGATTCGTGCGATGACACTTTCTCGCTTACATAGTAGGTTTCCTATGTCTCTTATGTGCCTCTAGGAATTAGATGTCAACCTATCTTATAACCCTTGAGTTAGAATACTTTTAGGATTTCTTGGACTTAGAGAGTACTTTTGATATATGGTTTGATATCATGTTTGGGGCTTGAGACTATCTCCTCAATGTGGTGGGAGTGGGCCATTTAGGTTCCACACGGTCAAGTGGTAGTGCTTTTTCACTCTTGCCATTGAGATCCATATGTATTCACCGTGGTTGGAGCTTCCTTGTTTGCATTTACTTTCATTCTTTCTATGTATCATTATGATGGATGGTTATATTTCATGATGGATGGTATATCTTTTATGATGGATGGTTTCATTTGTATTTATTATACTTTGTATCATGGATCTGAGGAGGAAGATGTATTTCTATTTCTACATATGTATATTCTTTTAGCCTTTCATACCCTGTGACATGTACAGTGGATGATTGAGCATTCCAAATTTCATTTGCCAAGAGGCATTCGAAACAAATGTATATTATTTAAATTGACATTGTAATTTATAATTATTCTTTCATATGAATGTGGTATTTGATGGACTTAATATTAATTAAATTTAAATGTGATTCAATGTCATGGGATCTTTAAGGAATGTAACCTGTTATTTATGCTTTTAGTCGATTGTATGTTATTGCTTTTGCTACCTTGTGTTTGATGTGTATGTTATTCTTTCTTGTTTTTTTTTAAAAAAGCTTGCAAACTTACTAAAATGTTAGGTTATTTATTTTGGATCCCTTGGCGAGGCATTATAGCTTGCAAGTCCACCAAGATATCTCCTTATTTCCCAAGCCTCAGCTACTAGCTCTTCTCAAACTTTACCCCAGATCCAAGTGTAAATTGCCTCACATTTTTTGCTCTATCCACACACTCTAGAAAACTTCACTCACTCAGCTACTTCATCTTCCATGATCTTCTCCAAGATGGATCCCACACTCTCTATCACTCACTCCATTGAATGAATGCTTAAAAGACTTCACAAGACCCCCTACTTATACCCAACTAAGCCACAAGTTAGCCTAGCAATTACAAATTAAAATAAACCCTTACATTAAATGTCCATGCAAGCTACAAGTCAGTTGCAACACATATTAAATACCTACAACTCAAACTAAATTCTCAAGGCCATCTCACACTAGAGATCAATCACAGAAAACTCGGGCAAAGCCAAAACTAGGAGCTAATCGAACATCACACAACCACTTCTGAGTATCAACAACTCCACTAAGAATAATCGAGCTACTTCATTGATCAAGCTACTCAATCAACAGAGCAACTAAACCAGCCAAGCTCCCTAATAAATGTTTAGTTCCTCCTTCGCAAACCAAGTCCCTTCATTAACTGAGCAACTTGGGCAACACTGTAACCAAGCTTCACCAAGCTCCCAATGTGTGTCAATTTCTTGCAAGCATCGTCGAGTGCCTTCAACAACTAAGTGCCCCAAGCTATTTTGATTCCATTCATCCGTTATGTTATCAACCAAGAACTGCCAAGAGATGATCGATTAATGTCTATAGAGCACCTCTTCTTCAATCAAGTAAAAATCCAAGCATGTAATGCCCCACCAAGGGATCCAAAAGAATTAACCTAAATTTTTACTAAGTTTTCCAAAATTTCTTTTTTTTTGAACAAGAAGAATAACATACACATCAAACATAAAGTAGCGAAAGCAATAACATACAATCATACATAAGCAAACATAATAGATTACATTCCTTAAGGATTCCAAGACGTTGAGTCACATTTAATTTTAATTAATACTAAGTCCATCAAATACCACATCCATATGAAAGAATAATTAAAAAGTCCAATGTCCATTTAAATAATATACATTTTTTTTTAATGCCTCTTGGAAAATGAAATTCGGAATGCTCAAGCATCCATTGTACATGTCACAGGGTATGAAAGGCTAAAAGAATATGCATATATAGAACTAGAAATACATCATCCTCCTTAGATCAATGATACAAAGTACAATAAAATAAATGAAACCATCCACCATACATGATATATCCATCCATCATAAAATATATAAACATCCATTGTAAGATATAACCATCCATCATAATGATACATAGATAGAATGAAAGGAAATATAGAGAAGGAAGCTCCAGCCATAGTGACTATGGACATATCTCAATGGTAAGAGTGAAAAACCACTACCACCCGACCACGTGGAACCTAAATGGCCCACTCCCACTACGCTAAGGAGATAGTCTCAAGTCCCAAATAGGATATCAAACCAAATATCAAGATACTCTCTTAGTCCAGGGAATCCTAAAAGTATTCTAACTCAAAGGGTTTCAAGATAGGTCGACATCTATACTTGGAGGCACACAAGACATGTAGGAAATCTACTATGTAAGTGGGCAAGTTTCATCGCTTGAATCATGCTAGAGTTACCCTTCTAATCTCTCAAGACCACGGTACCCTAGTGATCCCTATGCGGCCACTAGTATCCTCTCGTATTGACAAGGCATACTACAGATACAAGGTCGCAACCAAGCATTCTCTCCTGCCATCCTAGTCTGTACTAGCACTCGAGGCATGGGTGAGAATATATAAAGACTCTTATTAGGTTCATTTTAATCCCCATTTAGTGTAATGTTTTCACTTATTACACAACTTACAATGGGTTACCCTGGGAACCACTTAGGGCCCCACCCCCATTACAAGCCACTTCCCAACACTACATGTAGATAACCTACCCTAGGCTCATAAAAGAACAAATCAAAAATCATATAAAATCACCTCAATCCTGTACAAGTGACCGGAAAGCATCAAAAGATAATCATAATAATCACATCAGTTCTCTACGAGCAATTAAAAAGCATCCCAAAAATAATATTGATCGAAGACTCCCAAAATGGTTAAGTCAAACATGTCACAACATGACATCACCAAGAACAAAGTAATAAAACACATCAATCTTATCAAAGTGACTAGAAAGCAACCCAAGTATAACTGATCGAGGACTCAAAAATGGTTAAGTCAAGAAGATCATACATTCACCTCAGCATCACATAAGAACACTGGAAAGCAGTAACAATCAATAGAATAATCACACATCATAAAGCATACCAAACACATTACAATGGTTGGGTTTAAAGAATCAAGATCAAAATATCAGCATGACATCACAAACACATAACCCCTGAGCCTCTAGTAACATCCTAAGACTGGTCAAGCTAGGACAACCCAAAAACCCCAAAACATGGACAACAAACAAAAAACAAAGTGCAGATTCCATAGTTTAGGTTGGATTTGAAAACATAATGTGGAGTTAAATGTAAAGTTTTTAGTTTCCATTTTAATGCATGTTTCAAGTAAATAATTCTCACTGTTCACCCTTACAATTAACCCATTCTTATTTTTAAATAATTCTCCCAATTAATTTCTTTAATTTTTAATTTACTTTAGAATTATATTTAAATAATAAAGTAATTAATCAATTTTTAAAATAATTAAATTCAAATTTTAACAATACTTATTAAAATTATTTATAATAATAATTATCAATTATTACCATAATAATTTTAAATTAATTAAACTTTGGAAAAACTTTCTCAAAAAGGAAACCTACTAAAAACAGAAACCCACTAAAAAAATAGAAACTTTCCAAAATGGAAACCTACTAAAAACATAAACTTTCCAAAAAAGAAACCCACTAAAAATAGAAACATTGTCGAAATAGAAACCTGCTAAAAATAGAGATTTTTTAAAAATAGAAACCTACTAAAAATAGAGACTTTCTAAAAATAGAAACTTACTAAAAATAGAGACTTTCTAAAAATAAAAACCTACTAAAAATAGAGTCTTTCTAAAAATAGAAACTTTCTAAAAATAGAAGCCTACTAAAAATAGAAACTTTCCCAAAATAGCCCTGATATATAAATCCAAACCAACCAATCAAATTCTATAAAACAAAATTTGTTTTCTTTTCAAAACCCAAAACTCGATTTAACAATTCCATATACAAAACCTCAATTTAACAATAAGAGTTTCAATTTAACTCTTTCACAGATGTATTCAAGAATAGAGAACAATAAATCTTAGCACGAGGGTTTTCTAGTTTCCAATTTGTATACAAATATTTCCTGAGAACGATGAACAACCAAATCCACACATAAGGTTTTCAATCATTTAATTGCTTACAGAGGTTTCAAAAAATGAAGAACAATAAATATGCATAACAAGGGTCTCAACCCAAAAGAATTTTGAAAATAAAAGCAGAACAGACATGGAGAAGATGGGAATTCAAAGGACTAAAAACTATTGTACAAATAAACCACGAGATCTTACTTGGATCTGATGCTAAAACAACAATCACACAAAGCCCACAAAAATAATCCCCTTTCTCTGAAAACTTCCTTCTTCGAAATTTCTCCTCCAAAATCTGTTTAATTGCATAATGAGCTCTAGATGTTTGATAAAGAGTTCTCCCTTAATTTGGGGCTCTGATTGTGCAATCATGTAATCTTTGATAAAGAGTTCTCCCTAAAAAATTTCCCCAAAATTTCCCTTCAATAACTCGCTTCCCAAATTAGTTTTCAAAATTTGTGTCCCTCAAAAAATGAACCTTCAATTGGTATAAGAAGTTTTCTCCTCAATTCGGGGCACTAATTGTGCATTTGCCTGAGAGGACTCCTTGCTCACCAGACTCAACTTTAAATTAACTTTTCTTAATCTTTTCTTTATCTTTTCCATGCACATTAAATGAATTATTAAATTACTTTATTTAATTCTCACTTGACTTCTATTTAATTAATTTATTAATTTTTAAACTCATGCATGCACTTTATGCAATAAAATATCTTTATTAAATTCACGTGTTTTAATTCTTTAATTAATTTCTTATATTTTAATCTCATGCACGCACCATGCAAACATAAAAAAATTTATTTAAATTAATATATTTTCCACTTTTTAAATTTATTTTTGAAACTTAATTGATAAAATATTTATTAACTTAAATAATAATAATATCTAGCATTTATTTAAAAATGAACTTTAAATATATTATTATTAAATTAAATTAATATTATCACATTCTAAATCTATTCTTATAAATTTTATCTTCAAATTTAATTCTTTTTAGTTAATTAATTTCCTAATTAGTTAAATATAATTAATATTAAAATTTTCATAATAATTTTTTATTAAATTTAATCTTTTAATTAGACTTAATAGAAAATTCACCAACTACTCATAAAATAAAATATGAAAATTCATCATAGAAAAACACTTACAAAATCAAACTAAATTGTTATAATCATGAATTAACATCATTCAATACATTCGAAGGTTACACAACTTAGATGCTTATACTAATTTTCTAAGACAAATGGCTTAAAGGTTTAGGATTTGGACTTAAAAATTTATCTCCCCTCTCTTACCATTAAGATAATGTTATAGGGTATGCTCATCATGGCAATTTAGAAAAGTTGATACTCGGTACCTGCAACTTGCATAAAATCCATGCACGTACAAACACAATACTCTAAGCTAAACAGGCAATGGCAAGAAGTGGTGCATCATGTAGATCCCGACGAGCAGGTGACTACAACTCCCTTCCTTAACCACATTAAAAATGTCATACATAAAGAAATCATACACACACACACCATACATATGCAGTATGGGGTAAGTATCCATAAGAAAACACATATGATAATCTATCTAACTAATCATCATCAATAACTGAAAATAATGTAATAATCATCATGCATACATGAAATATTGAGTACCAAGTAATCTCATCATATAATAAACTAAATGTAAAAATAATATCTAATAATCTTTTTAAAATGCCACTAATCATAAGCATAAAACTAGCCTAAAAGAGTTCAGCAATGATAACAGAAGTGTGAACTAGGGGTAGGCACTACATCCACCCACCCTAGACTTAGACTTACTCCTAGAAGCCTACAAAGAAAGTAAAGCTAAGGACTCACTGTACAGGTTCCATTGGACCCTTTTCCCCCTGTAGGAGGATATGACTACACTAAGAACACTACAACAATAATATCCAAGATAAAAAGATGCTATAATAACCATAAAACATACTACTATAAAGCATACATGAAAGACATGTCTTTGGAAACAGAATAAGTTTAATTTTTCAGTTTTACCTAAATTTAGGTTTAAGTATATTTTAGTTTTGAAGTTTAAGTGTTCAAGTATGAAAATATACAACTAAAAGTTTAAATTATGTTTCAAATCAACTAGTTCAGGTTTTAATTTGAAATAGATATACATATCAGTTTTAAGTTTTATTTTTGTTCAACTAGTTAACAACTAGTGGCATTCCAATATACCCAGAGCTCCCAATGTAGAAACTCAGGCTCTGATACCAGATGTAACACACCACCAAGGGATCCAAAAGAATTAACCTAAAGTTTTACTAAGTTTGCCAAAAAAAAAAAAATTTAAACAAGAAGAATAACATACACATCAAACATAAAGTAGCAGAAGCAATAACATACACTCATACATAAGCAAACATAACAAATTACATTCCTTAAGAATCACAAGACGTTGAGTCACATTTAATTTTAATTAATACTAAGTCCATAAAATACCACATCCATATGAAAGAATAATTAAAAATTTCAATGTCCATTTAAATAATATACATTTGTTCTAAATGGCTCTTGGCAAATGAAATTCAGAATGCTCAATCATCCACTATACATGTCATAGGTTATGAAAGGCTAAAAAAATATACATGTGTAGAACTAGAAATACATCATCCTCATCATATCAATGATACAAAGTAAAATAAAATAAATGAAACCATCCACCATACATGATATATACATCCATCGTAAAAGATATAAACATCCATCGTAAGATATAACCATCCATCATAATGATACGTAGATAGAATGAAAGGAAATATAGACAAGGAAGTTCTAGCCACAGTGATTACGGACATATCTCAATGGTAAGAGTGAAAAATCACTACCACCTGACCACGTGGAACCTAAATGGCCCACTCCCACTGCGCTGAGGAGATAATCTCAAGTCCCAAATAGGATATCAAGATACTCTCTAAATCTAAGAAGTTGTAAAAGTATTCTAACTCAAAGGGTTCCAAGATAGGTCGACATCTATATCTAGAGACACACATGACACGTAGGAAACCTACTATGTAAGTGGGCAAGTATCATCGCACGAATCACGCTAGAGTTACCCTAGTAGTCTCTCAAGACCTCGGCACCCCAATGATCCCTATGCAACCACTAGTATCCTCTCGTACTAACAAGGCATACTAAAAATGCAAGGTCACAACCAAGCGTTCTCTCTACTCCCATCCTAGTATGTACTAGCACTCGAGGTATGGGCAAGAACATACAAAGACTCTTACTAGGTTCATTTTAATCTCCATTTAGTGTAATGGTTTCACTTATTAAACAACTTACAATGGGTTACCCTGGGAACCACTTAGGAACCTGCCCCCATTGCAAGCCACTTCCCAACACTACATGTAGATAACCTACCCTAGGCTCATAAAAGCACAAATCAAAAATCATATAAAATTACCTCAATCCTATACAATTGATTGGAAAGCATCAAAAGATAATCATAATAATCACATCAGTTCTCTATGAGCAACTAGAAAGCATCCCAAAAATAATACTAATAAAAGACTCCCAAAATGGTTAAGTCAAACATGTCACAACATGACATCACCAAGAGCAAAGCAATCAAACACCTCAGTCCTATCAAAGTGATTGGAAAGCAACCCAAGTATAACTAATTGAGGACTCAAAAATGGTTAAGTCAAGAAGATCATACATTCACCTCAGCGTCACACAAGAATACTAGAAAGCAATAATAATCAATAGACTAATCACACATCATAAAGCATACCAAACACATTACCATGGTTAGGTTTAAAGAATCA
The DNA here is from genome assembly GCA_028749045.1 of Cupressus sempervirens. Taxonomy (NCBI): domain Eukaryota; kingdom Viridiplantae; phylum Streptophyta; class Pinopsida; order Cupressales; family Cupressaceae; genus Cupressus; species Cupressus sempervirens. The sequence continues at coordinate 406,935,200 of CM053788.1, read as the reverse complement.
AGATCAAAATATCAGGATGACATCACAAACACATAACCCCCGAGCCTCTGGTAACATCCTAAGACTAGTCAAGCTAGGAACACCCGAAAACCCCAAACATGGACAACAAACAAAAAATATAGCATAGTTTAGGTTTGATTTGAAAACATAATGTGGCGTTAAACGTAAAGTTTTCAGTTTTCATTTTAATGCATGTTTCAAGTAAATAAGTCTCATTGTTCAACCTTACAATTAACCCATTCTTATTTTTAAATAATTCTCCCAATTAATTTCTTTAATTTTTAATTTACTTTAGAATTATATTTAAATAATAAAGTAATTAATCAATTTTTTAAATAATTAAATTTCAAATTTTAACAATACTTATTAAAATTATTTATAATAATTATTATCAATTATTACCATAATAATTTTAAATTAATTAAACTTTGGAAAAACTTTCACAAAAAGGAAACCTACTAAAAATAGAAACCCGCTAAAAAAATAAAAACTTTCCAAAATGAAAACCTACTAAAAACATAAACTTTCCAAAAAAGAAACTCACTCAAAATAGAAACTTGCTAAAAATAGAGACTTTCTAAAAATAGAAACCTACTAAAAATAGAGACTTTCTAAAAATAGAAACTTACTAAAAATAGAGACTTTCTAAAAATAAAAACCTACTAAAAATAGAAACTTTCCCAAAATAGCCCTGATATATAAATCCAAACCAATCAATCAAATTCTATAAAACAAAATTTGTTTTCTTTTCAGAACCCAAAACTCGATTTAACAATTCCATATACAAAACCTCAATTTAACAATAAGAGTTTCAATTTAACTCTTTCACAGTTGTATTCAAGAATAGAGAACAATAAATCTTAACACAAGGGTTTTCTAGTTTCCAATTTGTGTACAGATGTTTCCTGAGAACAATGAACAACCAAATCCACACACAAGGTTTTCAATCATTAAATTGCTTACAGAAGTTCCCAAAAATGAAGATCAATAAATATGCATAACAAGGGTCTCAACCCAAAAGAATTCTAAAAACAAAAACAGAATAAACACGAAGAAGATCGGAATTCAAAGGACTGAAAACTACTGTACAAATAAACCAAGAGATCCTACCAAGACCTGATGCTAAAACAACAATCACACAAAGCATGCAAAAATAATCCCCTTTATCTGAAAACTTCTTTCTTTGAAATTCCTCCTCCAAAACCTGTGTAATTGAATAATGAGCTCTAGATCTCTGATAAAGAGTTCTCCCTTAATTTGGGGCTCTAATTGTGCAATCATGCAATCTTTGATAAAGAGTTCTCCCTAAAAAATTTCTCCAAAATTTCCCTTCAATAACTCGCTTCCCAAATTTGTTTCCAAAATTTGTGTCCCTCGAAAAATGAACCTTTCATTAGTGGTAAGGAGTTTTCTCCTCAATTCGGCGCACTAATTGTGTGTTTGCCCGAGAGGACTTCTTGCTCACCAAACTCAACTTTAAATTAACTTTTCTTAATCTTTTCTTTATCTTTTCCATGCACATTAAATGAATTATTAAATTTATTTATTTAATTTTCACTTGACTTCTATTTAATTAATTTATTAATTTTTAAACTCATGCATGCACTTTATGCAATGAAATATCTTTATTAAATTCATTTTTTTTAATTCTTTAATTAATTTCTTATATTTTAATCTCATACATGCACCATGCGAACATAAAAAAATTTAATTAAATTAATATATTTTCCACCTTTTAAATTTATTTTTGAAACTTAATTGATAAAATATTTATTAACTTAAATAATAATATTTAGCATTTATTTAGAAATGAACTCTAAATATATTATTATTAAATTAAATTAATATTATCACATTCTAAATCTATGCTTATAATTTTTATCTTCAAATTTCATTATTTATATTTAATTAATTTTTCAATTAATTAAATATAATTAAATATAAAAAATTCATAATAATTTTCCATTAAATTAAATCATTAATTTAATATTTTAATTAGACTTAATTAATGGAAAATTCACCAAAGACTCATGAAATAAAATATGAAAACTCATCATAGAAAAATACATACAAAATCAAACTGAAGTGTTATAATCACAAATTAACGTCATTCGATGCATTTGGAGGGTACACAACTCAGATGTTTGTCCTAATTTTCTAGGACAAATGACTTAAGGTTTAGGATTTGGACTTAAAAATTTATCTCCCCTCTCTTACCATTAAGATAATGTGATAGGGTACGCTCATCCTGGCAATTTAGGGAAGTCAATACCCAGTACCTGCAACCTGCATAAAATCCATGCATGTACAAACACAATATTCTAAGCTAAACAGGCAATGGAAGGAAGTGGTGCATCATGTAGATTCGGACTAGTAGGTGACTATGACTCCCTTCCTTAACCACATCAAAAATGCCATACATAAAGAAAACATATAGGCACACCATACACATGCAGTATGGGATAAGTATCCATAAGAAAACACATATGATAATCCATTTAACTAATCATCATTAATAACTGAAAACACTATAATAATCATCATGCATACATGAAAAATAGAGTACCAAGTAATCTCATCATATAATAAACTGAATGTAAAAATAATATCTGATAATGTTAAAACAATGCCACTAGTCATAAGTACAAAACTAGCCTAAAAGAGTTCAGCAATGATAACAGAAGTGCAAACTAGGGGTAGGCACTGCAAAGCACCCTCCAAATAAACTATCAATCAGCCTCCCATGAACTCCAAAGTAGTTACCAAGAAAACCCACGATGCTCATGTATCATTAATTCAAGTGGTGCTCCCTTGTGAATGATTTGATAGGTTGTGTGTACTATTCCACAGGGTACATTGTTGAATTTTCTTGAAAAAAAAATTCTCTAAGCAATTATCATTACAGAATATCTCATTTTAGGGTCAGAGGTTTCTTCTATAGCTAATGTTTGTCCTCCTTTATTTTCTCCTATGCCATTGTGTCATGTTACCCTAAGTATACCCCTCTTTATGATTTCATAGGGTTTTTCAAGCCATATGTAGTTCCCTTGTACTCTACTTAGTACAATTCTCACCCAATCTTCTTGGATGAAGTTGGGAAATTATGTCATTCAGTGCAACGTAGTGTTCAATAGGTGTCATTTCTCCTTCATTATTCTTCCATCTTTTAGAAATGTGATGAATATTTCATATACTTTATCCACTTGTATTTCCATGATTCTTGCATCTAGGTATCCACTTACATCTTTTACCAGTAGAACATTTGGCAAGCAATGAGGATAGTGTTGTTGTTTGGTTCATTTCATCTCCTTTCAGTGAGTTGAGTGTATATGTTCATTCTAAAATTTCTTCATTATTGACAAGCATGGTCTTGTGAATTTTTTCTACCATATTGCCCTTTTAAAATTTAGTTCATTTCACTAAGTATGTTCTTGTGTACTTTGCAGGTTTGGAGAACTCAACGGTGGCAGGGATGGTACTCAATTGCTCAAATAGGTTTTCTAAAAAAAAATTTAGCTGCAAGAATTCAATTTTAAGGTAATTAATGTAGTGTCTACCCCTGGTTCACATTTTTTTATCATTGCTGAACTCTTTTAGGGTTAGTTTTATGTTGATGGTTAGTGGTATTGTTTTGAGACTTTCAGATATTATGTTATGGATTCAGTTAATATGTGATGAGATCACTTAGACTTTACATTTCATGTATGCACGATGATTTTTTTAGTGTTTACAGTTATTAATGATGATTAGTAAGATGGTTTATTATCATATGTGTTTTCTTATGGATACTTACCCCATACTTGCATGTGTATGGTGTGTGTGTGTTTGCTCTTATGTATGGTGTGTCTGATGTGGTTAAGGAAGGGAGTCGTAGTCACCTACTAGTCAGGATCTACATGATGCACCACTTCCTGCCATTGCCTATTTAGCTTAGTATATATTGTGCTTGTACATGCATGGTTTTTATGCAGGTTATAGGTACCGGGTATCGACTTTCCTGAATTGTCAGGATGAGCATACCCTATCACACTATCTCAATGATAAGAGAGGGGAGATAAAGTCTCAAGTCCAAATCTCAACCCTTTTAAGCCATTTGTCCTAATTGGAAATTAGGACAATTATCTGAGTTGAGTACCCTCTGAATGTATCAGATGATGTAATTAGTGATATTAACCTCTGGTTTGATTTTGTATGTATTTTGGCTATGATGGATTTCCGTATTTTACCCTTGTGAGTCTTTGATGTATTTTCTATTAATTAAGCCTAATTAAAAGATTTAATTAATGATTTAATTTAATGGAAAATTAATATGATATTTTAATATTTATTTTATTTAATTAATTAAATAAATTAATTAAATTTGAAGATAAAAGTTATAAGTTTAAATTTGGAATGTGACAATATTTATTTTAATAATAATATATATTGGAGTTCATTTTTAAATAAATGACTAAATAATATTATTATTAAAGCTAATAAATATTTTAACAATTAAGTTTTGAAAATGAAATTTAAAAGTGAAAAATATATTAAAATTATTAAAAGATTAAAGGTTGCATGATGTGTGCATATGATTAAAATATAAATATGTTAAGATAAGAATAAGTGGAATTATTAAAGTTAGTGCATAAGATTTAATAAATAAATAAATAAAATTGAAAAGAGTAAAGTAAATATTATATTAATTAATGTGCATTATTTTCTCACATAGGAGTTTGCAAATTCTCGGGAGTTGTCATGTAGACAACACAGGAGTTTGCACTCTAAGTATGCACTAGTTGTCTACACTTATGAGTTAGCATTTTATTTGAGCACATGGTGTCTACAACCTTATGACTCATCTAGAAGGTTGGAGAAGACTCATGCTTGGTTGTCATGCTTATCTTCTAATTGTTTCTAGACACATTCTAGATGCATCTTAGAGGCCTTTAAATAGAGGCTCTCCTAGTGCGTTTGGACAAGCAAAAATGGAAGCTTCAAAGCTTACATGCATTTGAGAAGCTCATATGCTTCTACATGCTCATATGTTTCTACATGCTTCTATGCTTCTTCAAGCACTTCTAGTCACGTGGAAATTTCGGTTGGCTTGGATCTTGGAGGAATTGCGTATGAGAAGAAGGAAGGGACTTTCTATGGACTTCTGAGGCATGGAAAATTAGCATCAATGTCTAGGTGCACTCGTGATAATCACATATTCTATTTGCACTCTTTTTCTTCCTGTCTTCATCGTGTCTGTTAAATGTATCTAAAACTTCTCTATGATTTAATCTGTAATTTGAAATTGGAATCTAGATATGTATTTATTTGGTTGCAAAAGAAATCAATAGAGAACTCATTAGAAAACCTTAGCTTCAATTTAAGAAAGAAATTAGATCTAAATCAGGTTTGGGTTCGAATTTATATTGTGAAATTAGATAGGCAAGATTTGAAATTAAAATAGAAATTCTAAGTTGAAAATTTGAATGGTTAGATGTAATCTTTCTATCAAATTATATTTTCAGATGCATACAGACAAACCTATTAGATGGATGAATGGGTAAATTTAGAGAACAATTACCTTTTAGGAGAAATTCTTAATTCATCACAAACTGCCCTATCGCTGCCCCTTGGATAGACCCGAGCTCAGTCATTCATAATTTTTTATCGTGATCGAATTTATTCGATCACTCCAGTCAAAATTGGTGCAACTTGGCCCTCTCCAACATATTTCAATTTCAGCCCGATCCAATGGTTCATTAGGGAGATATGACCCTCGTACTGGGACTATTTTATTCAAGGATAGATATTTCTCCATTTTCCATAACCAAGAGTTCTTTATGCTTAAACTTCACAAAAATAATATATTAAAGCATGGAATGAATTAAAGATATTATTGCAATCTTTCCTTAGTAGAATCTTATTTTTATGCATTAGTTTTATATGATTTATTAACTAATCTATTTTAATTAAGATTAGTTAATAGTAAAAGAAGTATAATTAATCTATTTATCAACCAACATAGGAGGTATTTAGTTGAGATATTAATATTGGGGATTTATTATAATTTTTTATTAGTAAAGTAATAATTTGAACATTGATGGAATGATACATAGTTGACTCTTAATGAACGAAACTATTATCAACTGATAATCATGTAGTTATTGACATAGCTACTAGTTAATTTAATCATAGAATTAATTAGATTTAATTGATAATAGAGTTTTAATTATTTTATCAAGGGAATATTAGTATTCATTGAAAGAATGACGAATGTGGTCATTATAGATTTATTAATAAGATTCCCAATATAGCTTGTTATTAAATATTAACAAGTTATTATTATTGAACTATGAATATGAATATTTGTGTACTAGATTATAGTTGACTTTTAACTTACAAAATTATAATTAGTTATTAGTCAACTGATATTAATTGGAACATTTCCATGGATATGTAATTATTAATTAAATTAATTAGAGTTAATTAGATTTATTAATAATTAAGTTATGTAATAAAGTTTTAATTGATATGCTAATATCGATTCCTCTAGCAAAGTTGTGAAGTATGTATTTCGAAGTTGACAAGTCGTACTCTCATGACTTGAATAATGACCTTAGATATTTTAATAGTGAGATTTAGTAATATTTAATTGAGAACTATTAGAATGATAAAGGTCATGGAATTGTGTACCTAGGCTAATTGATTGATTTAATTGATCATTTTAATAAAGTTATAATCTTCTTATTCGAAGACTAGTAATTGGCTCTCTTATAATATAACGAATAATGATCTTTGATTTATGTTGAAAGTTGAAGTAACATTAAAGAAGAGTTAATCAATTAGAATATGGATCATAGTTAAATAAAGAGAACAAGTTAATTAAGGGTCAATGATGATCAGATTAATGAGTAAAGTATTTACCCTTAAGCTATTATAAGAATATTATTTTAATGATGAAAAGAATAATGATATCGAGGAACAAACGGGTTGACTTTTAGGTCAAATGATTAAACTTAGACACTTGAAGTATACTTGAAACGAAAACTGAAGCTCTACACTTAATTCAACTATGTGATTTTAGTAAACCAAAACATGTGTCTGCATTGTGTTTTCTTTATGCTTCTTGTTTTGGGTTTTGGGTTGACTAGATTGTTGACCAGTCTTAGGTTGTTACCAGAGGCTTGGGGGTTATGCGAATGTGATGGTATGTTGATTTTATTTGATCTCGATCTTTATATACCCAACCATGGTTATGTGATGGAATGCTCTATGAGATGTTTGTAATTACTAATTGTTATAGTTGAGATTTTTATGAATGAGACACTTGAGCTAATCATTTTTGAGTCATCGATCAGTTATCCTTGGATTATTTTCTAGTCGCCATGATGGGACTGAAATGTTGATTTATTTCTTGATGATGTCATGTTGTGACATGTTTTGACTCAACCATTTTGGAGTCTTCGATCAGTATGATTTTGAGATATTGTTGGTTGCTTGTTAAGAACCAATGGATATGGTGATTTACTTTGAGATATATTTTGGTTATTGAGAACCAATGAATACTTATGATTATCAGTGACACCTTTAGTTGCCAATAGAGAACTATTATGGTCATGATTTTCTATGGATGCTTTTCAAATGCTCATGGAGATTTGATGATTCTTATTGTGGATATTTGATGCTTTTATCATGGATATTTGATGATTCTTTTTATGGATTATCTTTTGGTATTTTTATAGCCGCTTGTACAGGACTGTGGTGATTTTATGATTCCATGAGCTTAGGGTAGGTTATCTACTTGTAGTGTCGGAAAGTGGCTTGCAATGGGGGCTAGGGCCCTAAGTGGCTGCTAGGGTAACTCATTGTAAGTTTGGTTAATAAGTGATAACATTTACAGACTAAATGGGGATTAAATGAACCTAAAAAGATAATTGTTTTGGTTCTCGCCCATGCCTTGAGTGCTTGTACAGAGTAGGACGGGAGTAGAGAGAATGCATGCTTGCGACCTTGCATTCCATGGTATGCCTTGTCAGTATGAGAGGATACTAGTGGCCGCATGAGATCAGTATAGACCTATGGAGTTTAGCTAACTACCAGGGTAACTTGTACATGATATATGTGATGACACTTCCCACTTGCAGAGTAGGTTTCCTACATGTCTTTGTGTGCCTCTGGGAATTAGATGTCGATTTTGTGATTGGAACTTTTGAGTTAGTATACTTTTAGGATTCTTGTACTTATAGAGATTTATGCTTTGTGATTTTGATAGCCTATTTGAAACTTGAGATTATCTCCTCAACACGGTGGGAGTGGACCACTTAGGTTTGACGCGAGCGGGTGGTAGTGTTTTATCACTCTTATCGTTTGAGATCCGTCTGAGACATCGTGACTGGAGCTTTCTTGGTTGGTATTTATCTTCATTCTGTTCTTGGATCATTATGATAGATGATATACCCTATGATGGATGTATTTATTGGTATGTTTCTTACATTGATGATTTCCATATGTTAGATGATGTTATCTTATGCTTTACTTGCGTGTTAGATCACTTTCTGTATTTGATGTAGTATGATTTAGGTGTGACATTCCTACTATGTTAATAGCCGATGATCTCTTCGGTGCTTTGGGATGTTGCGCATAGAGGGATGGCTAGGATCCACAATGGTCTAATGATGCTATTAACGGTTGGGAGGAACCGTGCACTTAGTTAGTTATGTTTTGTGATATGTGGTTATCTTTTATGATGGATGTTTATATCTTTTGTGATGATGTATCATGTATGATACGTGGTTTCATTTACTTTAATTGCATCATGGATTAGAGTTATTATGATGATGTAGTTTATTTACACAGATGTATATTTTTTTAAGCTTTTCATACCTTATGACATGTACAGTAGATGATTGAGCAATCTAAAATGTAATTACAAAAAGGACACTTGTATATTGTTTAAGAACATTGGACTTTTCATTATTATTTCATGTGGATGTAGTGTTAGATGGAATCATTAGTATTAGTTGATTTAGATGTAATTCAATCTTAAGGGATTCATGAAGAATGTAATCTATTATGTTTACTTTCAGTTGGATGTTACTAATGCTTCCGCGAATGTTATGAATGGTTTTACTTTCATGTTTTAAAAAAAAAAAATTGTTTGGCAAACTTAGTGAAATTTTAGATTAATTCTTTGGATCCCTTGGTGGGGCATTACAATTGATCAACCTTCCCTTTCCCTATTAACATTGTTTGATTCATTGTAAGGTTTTTGTTAATGATTAATGGTAATCATAGTGCTTACCTACCCATCCTTTCACAATTAATGCATGTGTTTCGTGCAACAAAAGTCATAATCTCAACATTCTCCTACCTTGATATAGGTTCCTTATGCTTGTCTTGCATTTTCTTTTTCTAATTTTGAATAGGGGACCAATTTTTTGTATATCCTTTGGTGTGCAACCCATTTTAGCTAGGACTAGCTAAGTTCGTTGTAGAAGTCTCATCATCAATAGGTGAACTCTTTACTACTTTATACTTAACCTCTTTGTTTCTGTCTATCTTTCTTGCCTATACCTTGATGAAGTCCTTTATGAATTATTCCTTATCTATTATCTTGATCTTTCCTTTATTATCCAATATTTGCACATGGGATCCTTTTCTTGATCTGTAATTTTTGGCAACATGCCCTATTTTTTTGTAGTAGTAACAGATCAAGTATGTTCCTCTCCATGGTCCTGCATGATTTCTTTAAAGAGTCCATGTTTTCTAGTGAATGCCCATATGTCCTATATGTTGAAGTTGATAAATTATCAACCCAATAGCTCCCAAGAATCACCTACATGCAAACACTTGTTACAAAAGATAGAGACACAAAGCTATGGAGGTAGGAATTGCTAGATCCATAGATGAGACATTCTTGATGAGAAAAAAAGAGATTGCTACAATCAACAACAAATTAATAATTAAAAAGAGATATTTTCCTTATAAAGGAGATCAAAGCCCTAAAAAAGTATAACGAGGTTGCATAATAACAATTAATAAAAGAATTAATTATTATATGCCTAAAGTTTACCTTAAGCAACTAGAGTTAATTAGGAAATATCTAATTACTCTAACACCCCCCTTAAGAAAAAACTTAGGGAGTAGCTAAAACCTAGAAATTACTACTGAAAGTAGAAATGGATCTCAACAAACAAAGCCTAATGAGGTACCCAAGCACAACCAAATTTTTGAAAAGAGGAGAAATGGAGAAAACCACATGGGAAAAACCCTACTCCAAAAAGAGATCAAAATAATGTTGAAAGAACTAGTCAAGGACTGAAAAAGCCTCAAAATAGGAAATTTTCCATAAGATAAGAACAAAATATGATCATAAAGAACACCACTGAAGCATGTAGAAGCTACAAAGTTCTATCGAAAGTAACTACTAATCTGAAGAACCTCCACTGAAATAGAACCTGACCAAGTAGAGAAGACTATACTTTGCATCAAATTAGGAGACACACAAAGGAAAAAAACTAAACTCAAAGATACATATGGCATAAAACAAAAAATCATGAAGAGTTGATTAATCGAACCAAGGAAGAATGAGAAACAACAGAAGAACCCCCCTAATGCAAACAAGGATGAGGTGACAAGCAACTGCAAAAGTGGGCCAAAAGAACTACATGTCAAGGAACCACAATCAAGATGCAAAAATGAGTACATATGTGTATACTAAGGTGATCAATCTTAGACACGTCATGAGGCTAATGTCACGAAAGGGACACTCACTGAACAAAGAAAGATGGCAAACAAAGGCAAAACATCAACCCCTCATGGCACTTTATCAAAGTACTACATATACAATAAGGCACGAGATATAATGAATCCCAAGAATACAATAATCTACATGAGTGTCCTTAGATGACACTGCTCAAATCAAAAGGCAAAACAAGGCAAACAATTGAAATGAAAATGTAGATGCAGTATGGAACTTTATCTCAATGCATTTGCAAGAATGCATACAAAAGATGTCTAAATAGATCATAAGAGATATAAGAGTGATATAATAGATAGTACAAGTCATGAAAAATTATATGAAGCAAAAAAATTGATTCTCGGACCTAAAACAACCAAGATATCTACCAAAATGTAGAAATGAAAAAGTCTAAATAGAATGTTCCTGAAGTAGAATCTAGAAAAACAACTAGCATCACTAGAAAGAGCCCAGAAAGACCTTTCCAATGATATAAAGAATTCCCAAATTAGAGATCAGATGCTCAAGATATCTTCCTTGGAGTGCAAAAAGGAACTTTAGAATTTGACAGTAGAAAAAGAAATGAAAAAGCATCAAAATTGAAAATCAACTATACCACTATGACAGGCTCAGAACCAGCTTTTTGGTGATATCTTATTTGCAAAAAATGGAGTTTGTATGCCCGAGATATGAGAAAAAAATTGAAGGTAGGTCCAATGACAGGAAGTGGTGATGCAGTGTTGATGTGGCACTGATTTCAACAATTGTCGAGCCCAAATTTGATAGCCAAATAGTTGTCAAGGAAAAAAAAGCCTAAAAATGACTGAAATCTGACCATCGGAAACATAGAGTCAGGCAAATGGTTGATGCTGGAAAAAAATTCGATGGCCAAAAAAGAGCAATGTGTTTTAGAATAATTGTCAAATAAGGCAAAAATAATGGCCTCAAAAATAGATACTAAAACCACATATATCGATGGAAAAAATATCCCACATCAGAGATACATGGCAGATAATAATGGACCAATTAAGAAAAAAATCCTATCATTAAATTGCCAATCACACTAGGTATGGAGAAAAGCACCATCTTAAAGCCAAAAATCATGGGAACCACCATGTATGGGAAAAATGTGAAAGGCATTGATTGGATCTGTGCATGTATGGTTCAAGGAAATTAAAAAATCACTGAAAACCATATAACAATCTAGAGAAACCTTAGCCAATATTGACATCACATTGACATTGGTGTTGAATTTGATGAACGATCAACCGCAAAACTCCCAAGAATCACCTACATGCAAACACTTGATGTTGGTTCTATTCTTCTAGCCAGAATTGGAGGTCCTCTAAGATTTTTTATTTGTCCATAGCCTTAAATACATGCCTTAGCCTTATGTATGTACTTGTTGTAATAGTAATAGTACCCATCTAACCTTTTCTCTTGAGTGTGATATCTACACTCACAAGAAGAGTGACCATACCTATGACAAGTGTTGCAGTGCCCATGAAGGTGGGTTGTACATTGGGTGCAACCTTTTAGTACCAGCATACATTTAAGGTATGGCCTATTTTACCACATCAATGATAGGTCAATTTCTTAGACTTCTTACCTTTAGATGATTTTTTCCCTCATCCTTGTGTGGTTTGGATTTTTCTTTTATAATCTTCTCCATATTCAAACATGTTGACTCCTTTATAGCCAAGACCGGTTGTGTCATTTTACCTCCTTTGAGCTTTGAGTTGTTCATCTACCTTCTTGGAGTTGTCATTGAACCTTATTAGCTTCTCATTTCTTTCTTTGGTGTCTCTTAGTTCCTTTGTTATCCTTTGAATCTTTTGGTCCTTTTGTCTATTATTGTCTTCATCTTCTCTCTTTATTTTCATGGCTTCAGTTGGTGCTCTTTCATCTTTTTCAGTGCTTGCACTGTATCGCTTTTGTATTTTTGTAATTTCCTTAGTCTTTATGATGCTTCTTCCAAATTTTTCTTTATCTTGGAAAACTGGCCTTCTCAACTTCTTGTTTTCAAATGTGAGGTTAGTGATAGTTTCTTCAAATCCATCTAATCCACTCTGCTTCTCCATTTGCTCAATGACCTGATGACTCTCATTGAGTTTCTTCACAAGCTTCTTTATTTTCACAAGGGACTCCTTAAGTTTTTCTTTTAGGTCTTCTATGGTGTCAAGTTCTTCTTTGTAAATTATCTTTACTTCATGGCTACTAATTGATCTTCCCTCAAGTTGTGAGGCTTTCTACTTTTAGTATCTAAGTTGTGATACCAATTGTTGGTTCCAATCAGTACTAAGAGGGGGGGAAGAATTAGTACCATCTATTAAACTGGTTAAACTCTTCACTACTTTAAATATACTAACTAACAGATACTTTAGAGCTAGCACAATTATGAATATAGTGAAGTAAAAGCATATGAAATCATACACAAAAGCATTCATCAATGAACACAAATTTTGTATGTGGAAACCATCGATGAGAGGATGAAAACCATAGTGGGGATAATATACCCACTAGCCTTTTACTACAGATAAAAGGATTCCTAGTTAAGAGCTACAACTTGTTCCTTATGAGAAAATATCCCATTGAGAATGTATGTAAACTATTAGATTTACAAATAACCTGGTAAGATTACCTTGTTAAAGGGTTTAGCACTCTTTCTGGAAGGCACTAAGTTAAAGGATTTAACATATGCTTACAATTAAAGTATGCTATGTTAGGATTTTAAAACTTGAATACAATGGTTAAAAAGTAATCAAATCTGATCTAAACATTTTTCTTAGTAGATGTCTAGTGAATACCTTGGAGATGTCATGATCTCTCTTTTTCTGATAGGCATCCTTGGTGATCTCCTTCATATCATTCTATCTTTCTCCCCTCTTCTTGCCCTCACAGTATACTCAACTACCTTTGATTAGGTGTGGGTCATAATTCTATAGCCTCTATTTTTGCTTGTGCAATATACTTCATGTTTGTGTTCTTGTCCATACTCCCATCTAGCACTATCCACCTGTCTCCTTTCTTGAATGTGTGAAGTTGCCCTTTTTCTATGGATGTCAAAACCTTATGGAATTATCCCACTCATACCAATGAATTTAATATTTGAATTTTATTTTTTGTTTGGTTTCATGAATGACTCGTGACACCTAAATTTTACGTTCTAGAGTGGTAGTGTTGTCAATCTAACATGGGTCTCATCTTAATTCATCTATCCTTTTTACATACTACCATCCTTTTTAGAGCACAAACTTAATTTTAGTTCTTTTTATGCCTATTTTTCCATGTCACTTGGATAACTCCTTATGCTAACTAGTTTAGACTTTATCCTAGAATTATTCTTCCGTGTAGACTGGTGAAGATATCTATCAATACTAAAGAGATGAGAATTCCTTGATTAGTTGCAAACTAAGGACAATATACCTACCAACTTTATTTTGTGATGTCAATGTGACCAGTTGGTCAACACACTAACCTTAGACTAGATGGTATAGCAATTCATTTATTAGGAACATGTTCTAAAAATGAAAGGGAGAGCCACCCTTACAGTGCTCATTATTGAGTGGTTTGATCTTCTATATTGAAATATCATAGATTCAAAGATATCTTATGCTTAGTCCCAACCTCTTATAATGATGAAATGATCCAATTAATCTACAATACTGGTCAAGGGTCATTCCTTCAATTTATCTAAATGTTTCTTCCATTTTTGGACACAATCTCTCTTAGATTATTATTGTAAACCCATAACTAGAAATCTTGCTAAACTCTTTAGATTTTTTGCATTCCTCCTTTCTTCTCTGAGTTGTCCAATGTAGCATGAGTTTCCCCCAATTATAATAAGGAACTATATGTTCACATCTATACATAATTTTATCTACCTCAATAATGTCCTTTTGGATAAAGTGGAAATAGGGCCATACACATTCAGCACCTAATAATTCTTGTTTTGACTTAACAATCTACAACTAACCCCATCTAAGATTAGCTTATCTTTTCCAATGAGAAAGAAACTAACTACAAGTACCAAATTATCCTAATGCCTCCTAAAGCATTGAAGAATTCCATAAAGATACCTTCTAGCTTCTTTCATTGTCTCATTCATTTTCTACTCTCTTCCTTATCCCCTTTGGTCTCCTATATCCACACTACATCTTCTCTACTTTGGTGAATTTGGGATGTGTATGGATACAACTTTCTATGGGATTTAATATCCATTGAATTCTATGTTAAGATCTTATTTTTTCTTTGTGAAGGACATGTCCCTTCCCTTTCTTGAATCTTATTTTTCCCTTAGTATTGGCATCTATAGCCAATTGTTTTGCATTGGTCTTGGATCGCCTCTTCTTTTTTGTTGATACAAAAGGCTTCTTCAACTAAGAGAGGGTTTATTTGATGCTCAATTCTTCCACAATATTTGTTTTCTCATTATCTAAACCCTCTTCCCTATTTGAGTCTAATATATTTTCAGCATCCTTCTCTACCACCCAATAACTACTTCCTTTGTCTAGGTGGTTAATGCCATAAATCTCTTGATCCATTATCGCTATTATATCCTCAAATTTATCTTGTACCTCTGCACCTTCCTGGACTACCTAATTATCTAAAATTTCATTTGTCTCCACTTTAGGAATAGTTGCATCCAAAAATATCCCAAATATTTGACCTTCCTCCCATGGATCTTCATAAATTATTATCTCTAGACTCTGCATTGTCACTTATTGCTCAAGAGGCTCAGTTTGTGAGTCTAGGATAATGGTCTTTAAGTTACCTTGGGTCAATTGAACTATATTTTTAGCTTTTTCATGTGACGCAAGTGATTGTCCTTCCTATGTTGCCACTTGAAAACTATATGGGCATTATTTTCTTGACTATAGGGATATCTATTGGTCCATTTCATGGATCAAATATGAATAAAATCAAATTTTATCTAATTTATTCTATTTGGGTTGCCTATTCTTTTTGTAGAGTTCTTCATTTATAGTTATTTATTTTCACTTTAAAAATAAAGTGTGTATGCATTAGAAAATAGTATTCTAAGGATACAAAGAACAAGCTAAGCATTCATGAACTAAGATCCAAACAAATAAATATGATTAACTGAATGGTAACCCAAATCAAATAATTTAAACCTTGATACCTCTTAAGCTTCATTGATGCATAGATGTGGTCATCATCACATATGTGTGATCAATAGGTTCTCAAGATTCAAAAATGGATGATCATGGATTAATGAGTAATACCAACAGCACTTTGATAGTGCTCTCGAAATAGTGTAGTAATTCTACTCAAACGGTGGATGATTTGTGAGGAGAAAAGGATTCAATTTATAAACAATTGGGTGAAGAGGAGATAAGAAATCTAGATGGATAGTTAATTGAGCAAGGTGTGAGATGGGATTCAGTTTACTAGGATGAGTGTAGGAGATGGACTTCTATGTTTAGAGGTGGAAGAGGGAGATGTGGTAGGAGAGTGGACTTGAGCTTGAGTCGGGACAAATAATTTGTGCAAGTGATCTAGAGAGGGATTTTAGACATAGATGAGGGGGTGATGTGTTTTAGTTCTGGTGGGTGAGGCAGCTCAATTGACTGGATGACGTGGATGGTTTTTGGATTTGTTAGAGAAAAGGTTAGAAGGTGAGTTTTATTATATAAATGAATTATTAATTAAAAAGGGAATTACTAGTGCATGAGTTGTGTTTGGCTAACTATTGGTTTAGAGGGTGAGTTTATATTCGGAGGAATTTAATTAAGTAAATTTATTAAATAGAAAGGGGTTGTGGGATTAAATTATATAGGGTTTTGCATTCATTTAATTTAATATAGGAAGGGGAATTTGATTTATTAATTAGACTATTGGCTACCATTTCATCTATTAATCAAAGTATAATTAATTAATTAGGGGATAACATCAAAATAAGTAAATATTTAATATTTAATTTAAATATTCCTTATAAGATGACTAAATATGATTACATATTTATGTGATTAGATTTGGGTGTCTACAGTTTGCCCCTCTTTGACATAGTGTTGATACAACACTATTTCGAAGATATTTTTTTAAAAATAGATTACATGAAGAAGATTTTTTTAAAGAAAAAAGATTGCCCCAATATTCAAAAAGGATATATTGTATGATTCCCCCTTGAGAAGGAGGAAAGGAGAGAAAATGAGGCCCAGCAGCATCTTGAAAAACAAGAAAATCAAGGTTAGAAGGAGGACATAGAAAGGATGAAAAAGGAGTAAAAGTGGCTCATGCTTTCACTATAGTTATACCATACAAGAGGAGATTATTTGTACAACTTAGACACATTTTTTAGATAGAAACAAGTACATGAGAAATGTATGGGGGATTTTGCTTCTAAACTAAACCCTTAATATAGAAATGAGTGAATGGGCAAAATTTTGGAGACTCGTAGGATCTTTCTAGGATTTTTAGATAGGATTCAAGATAGTATAAGGATGTAGGATTGATTTTTATAGAATGATTTTCATAGCGGTAAAATGAACTCTCTCTTCTTCTTCTTTTTTGTGAATGGAGGATTATATGGAATCCATTTGAAGCTTGAGCATGGAATTTTCCATAAGGAGAACCACCATTTAGTTGAGCACTTAACTAATACCAAATTGTCACGGACCTGCCAATGTTACCACGAACATCAGGACCTTGTCATCATCATTGCATAAGACTAACTCAAAATAGACACACGAGGATTTCCCTAGCATCACACATGAATTGCAATGGGAGTAATAGTGGAAATGATACTAGGTAACACACAAGCAAGAGGTATTTCCCAAGTGTACCACATAACCATAAATGACCACATATTTTGATATGAAAGGGTTATAGTCAATTGCCTCATAAGTAGAAAATATACATAAATGAAAGAGTGATCAATACCTTGCTCTCTGATTTCCCCATTTTCATCACACCATTATATGAATTATCATGGCAACCTTCAGGAGGGGATAACCAAATTGCTCGAAAAAGATAATCAAGAATCAAAATTGAAATCCAACATCTAAATAAAATGTAAATCTACAAAAAAATAACCATTTTCCAAAGAGATTAGTAGGACTACATACTGATAGACCAAAGTTTGGTAAGATAAAATGCTATCCTACAAGGACTTTTCAGGAGCACCTACTACCCAGAT
Organism: Cupressus sempervirens; assembly: GCA_028749045.1. Classification (NCBI taxonomy): domain Eukaryota; kingdom Viridiplantae; phylum Streptophyta; class Pinopsida; order Cupressales; family Cupressaceae; genus Cupressus; species Cupressus sempervirens. The sequence goes on along the minus strand of CM053788.1, from coordinate 406,917,327 downwards.
TAACTAGCAACTCAAAATCATAAGGACAACACTTTAATGACAGGGGATCTCCCATAAGGACTTTCTGGAGTGTGGAGCGATGAGAGCTATAGGACCTAATCTAATGTGAACTCACAAAATATTGGGCTATGTATAATGGATTGGTGTAAAGATTGATGATTTGATGACTAGTAAGTGATGATGGATGAATGATGACTAACAATTGGTATGGGGGATGGTTGAGATATTTATAAGGAAGACATTATACAAGAGCTATTTACAGGGTAGACAAGGGCTTGGGTGGTTGATTATGGTGCAAAGAAATGCATGATAGTGGCCTAGTCAAGTTAAAAAGAAAATACATGGGCTAATGGTGGATAGTGTGATGTCTAATTCTTTCATTTGCTCCCAAAATATTTTTTATGAAAAATCATGAAAAAAATATAAATTATCAAAAATTGATCCAAAAACTCATGATTATTTAATGTATGTTGATGACATCAACAACCTTCAAAAAAATTTCATCATCCAACTCTTTTATTTTCTCTTAAATTTTTTTTTTATAAAAAATCATGAAAAATTTTAAGCAATCCAAAAACACTAATTTTTTTTTATTGTAAGCTAGAGACATCAAAATCAACCTACAAAAAAAATCATCTAATTCTGTTATTTTCTTCCAAAATGATTATTTAATGAAAACATTATAAATTTCCAAAAATTGATCCAAAAAATCTGAATTATTTATTGTAGGCTCTTGATATCAACCTTGAATTGCAAAACTCGAGAAACTATGCAAGCAAACCATACAAACACAACTATGTTAGAAAATATATTAGTCCTTTAATAAAGAAAAATGAATCTTGGATAGTAAAATGACCCAATTGTGGGGTCCTACCAGGAGTTCCAAAATGTATGTGTTAGAAACTAGTATGCTAAGAATACAAAGAACAAGATAAGTATTCATAAACTAATATCCATCTAAGTAAATATGATTAACAAAAAGGAAACACAAATCAGAGAATACAAACCTTTATATCATTGAAGCTTTCTTTATTCTTAGTATTGGAATATTAGGAAAGATAGGATGCTGAGAGGGGGGTGAATCAGTATCCTCAAAAAAAATTGTCCTTGAACAAATTTAGTATATCCCCCTTCACTTATGTAACTCAATAATCACTTAACATATACCAAAATACTTGTAAATGAAATTAACTTTGTCTGATCTAAATTAGTATCAATTGTATAAACATAAACATAAAACCATAACACATAACACAATTATTTGGTCACATAGAAACCCTTGGTTAGAGGGAAAACTGTGGTGGTTCACACATCCATCACTACTACAATAATAGGGTGCCTTTTAGGGCTACAATGCTTTTGTCACTTCTAGTGACTTACTTTGTTAAGAGTGTACAATTAAATCTACTAGGATCTACCTTCTTCAAGGATTTTACAACATTATGCTAAGCGTGTGCTCAATTAAGAGATTTACATAAAGATTGCTAAGTCTACCTTCTTCAAGGATTTAGACCACTACAATGATTATAAAGTAGCATCAAATGATCTTTATAATAGAAACTTACTTTTCTTGATTAAATAACTCTTCTTATCAATTATATATCACCTTCTATGATTGATCTACAATTCCTCTCAACTTTTCTTGAATCTTTGATCTCTTAAATCTGATATACTCTATACTTTACTCTGTCATTATCTCTCCTTTATTCTTCAATACTTATCTCAACAAAAACTTTAAACTATTCCATATTGGCCCTTTGATAGATGGTTTTTGCTTCTTCGATCTCTAACCTAATTAGGATTTAGAAACTTTCTAGAATGCATCATTAATCAAAATCAATAACCTAAAATAATCCATCATTTTATTCCTACCCTTCATTTTCATTGATTTATTCTACCTTGAAATCATAAAACAATCAATGCACAATCTTCAAGACATATTTGGAATCTTTACCTTGAACTTTCTAAGACATTTTTCCACTTAGTATGATTGTGTCACATCAAATTTTGTGCCAATTCAAAATTTTATATTACCTTTGTTCCACTCAATAAACACTATGTTCTATATGTTGTCACTCGGTAGTGTCTCTACTCAGTGACCTCCGTTAGGCTCGGTGATGTATTATTCTCAACAAGTATAGAATAGCTTAGTGAGAACTAAGCTTGATAGTAACTATACTCTTGTCCTTTTCTTCCTTCATTTCTCAGGTAGTATGGTGACTTAGTTACTATGTTCACCTTCACTTAGCTTTTTGGCACTAATTGGAAATATGATTTATTATAGGAGTAACATTTTCCTCCTTTAACATTTATTGAAAAATAATTGTGCTTCAAAATAACTTGAAAGTTTTTTAAAACTCCCAAATACATATTCTTTCTTGGTATGACCTATTTTTCAAAATTGTCTTTTTTTGCAATATAATATTACCTCCTTATAACTTTGTAAATAAACATAATACACACAAACATATATAACATAACTCCCCCTTTTTTAACACCAATGCTAAAACAACTTCAAACATAAAAATACTTACTTTGGGTGCAATCCAACATTTTTTAGAAATTCCTTGTGATTGTTCAACATAGTTGTCATTGTATTATTCTAATTTTTCCTTATCAGTTCAAGTGTTCGCTTCTCAATCATTAGCTTGGCTACTAAACCTATCATGTATTCTATAATGAAATGAAATAATGTATCATGGCCACATCAAAGTGAGTACAATAAACAAAATGAAAAAAATCCAATAATGAGAATTTCATCATCTCAAGTGCTCTCTAATCATCCCCTATGTCAAAGTCCTCATCACTAGAACTACTAGACTCCTCATGGGTAAGATCTTGATCCTCAAAAGGAACACCGTATATTGGTTTCTACTTCATTTTGATCCTCATCAATCTGAGCTAGATCCTTTGGCTCTACATCCCTATTGGAAATAATCAAGACTAGCTAAATTATTGAGAGGGGAGGGGTGAATCAGTAACTTTACAACTTGAAATCAATTCAGCACTGAAAGCATTAACCAGTTATTTATTTAATTTATTGTATGCATGGAAAGATAAATATTCATAACACATGAACACAATGATTTGGTGACCCAAAAACCTTCCAATTAGAAAGTAAAACTGGGGTGGGGATGATGCCCACAAAACTTCAATACTGCAGCATAAAGTTGGCCTGTTAAGGCTTACAATGATCACTTCTGGTGATCTGCCCTGTTAGAAGCAATTAGGACTACTAGATCCACTTTGTTAGAGGATTTACAAACATACAGTAAAGTATGCACTCTGTTAGGAGATTTACAAAAAGACTGCTAAGTCTACCCTATTAAAGGATTTATAAATTGATTCACCTGTTAGGATGAAGTAGTGGATCTACTTACAACTGTTTGCTGATAAGATCCCTTTTTGCATTGATCACCTGATGTGATAGATATAACTTTTTTGCTCCTATGTTGACCTTGTTGTGTTCCTTTTACTCTACTGCTAATTTGTTTACACTATTCTCAAAATATAGCAATACCTTCTTCACATGCAAACATCACTCCTTTTTCTTTTCTTTTTTCATTCTTTCTACAAATGATATCATACATTACATATATACCATTCCAATATTTACAATTGCAAGGTCAGCCAAAACTAAGTGAACAAAATATTACAGAGTTGGCCAGATAGTAGAAAACTCGAGTTCCTCAAGCAGACTTGGTGACCTTTTGATACACAACATCCACTACATTACTTGGCATCATCATGCACTTAGGATTGCTTGGAACTCGGTAACCATAGTTGACTTGGTAGATATAGTGTCACTCGATAGAAACTAACTTCTTCATTTACCTTGCTTTACTCGGTAAACACGGATTCCTTCGTTTACCTTTTTTACTCGGTAAACACTGAGTCCTTCATTTACCTTTTTCACTTGATAAACACAGAGTCTTTTGTTTACCTTTTTCACTCGGTAAACACTGCTAAAGTTCTCATTCACTCGGTATCCTCTGGAATTCTCAGTGAGAACTGTTTACTTGTTGAACTTACAAGGTAACCACTAAATGCTCAGTATACATTGTAGACTAAGTAATGAGCTAGATAAGCATTCAAAATTGAATAAGTGTTTGCACTAATGACAAATATATCATAATTCCAACAATCTCCCCCTTTGGCATTAGTGACAAAAACACTTATGAGCCAAAACTTATGTGCAAAATTTGGCATACTGATTTACACATAGCTTCACACATAGCTTCTTTATTTACATATATCTCCCCCATACAATATGTACAAAGTATTTTACAAATATCTCTATCTCTTCTCTATCTCGCCCTTTTTGACAATAATGCCAAATTAAACAATATATTTACATAGAGACACCAAAATGGGAGATAAACTCAGAGTCTACCTTGAGAATAAGAGCCAAAGTCTTATCCCAATTCTCTTGCAAAATTTTGCAGGTGGAGAGTGCTATTTGAACTTCAGTTGAAGATTCAATCATATGATCTGCAACTGAGAAACTGTTGTCATGAATCAATGCTTTGGAGTAGACAATGTGTTTCTGCATTGTGTCCATGATAGGAAGGATCATATTCGGAATGTCAATCAAGGTAGACCTAATCCTTACTTCCTCTCTCAAAAATTATGCCTATTTTTCTGACAAAAATCTAATTCTGAGATGATGGGATGAACTTGAATTGGGGTCAAGTTGTACAATTTGGGCACTGACCTTCATATCCTCATCAATTTTATTCAATTTTTCTTTGATCTCTTTGGTGTACTCGGTAACATCACAAAGTTTGTCAAAAAGTGAAGTTACATTATTAAAGGAATTTTCAAGATTGGCCAAAATTGTGGACAATTCTACCTATTTTATTGCAATATGCTGAGCAATGTGCTCAAGCACCTTATTATCAAATTTCCTTTCAGCCTTTTTAATCATTTTTTCTTGACCAGAGGTGTCCTCATTGAATTTATTTACAGCCTCTTCCAGTTGTAACAAAATGTGTTGAGATGAATCAATATCAACACCTATAGCCTCTGTAATAATGTTCTTAGCACTTTCAATTATGTTATACTCTTTATCTCTCTCATTCCTCGGTTGCTTCTGCCTTGCCTTGCTTCTGCCTTGCCTTCTGCTCTAATAGCTGACTGACTAGTCTCATTTCATCAACTGATGCAGTATCCGGATCTATCTTTGGAATGACAATGTCCTTATCCAAATCTATGTCCTCATCCATTGCCTTGCTAGTAAGCATGAATTTCTTTGGTTTTTCTATAGTGCGTACATCTTTCCCTTTAGAAACAGAAACAATGGTTGATGAGGTTGGACTGGCTGACAAAATTGGAATAGGACCAACTAAAGGAAGGCTGAGAGAAGTGCTAACTGTATCAAAAATTGATGTTTCTCCCAAAACTAATGTACATGCTAGAATATTTATAATGGGAGGACTAATTGGTGCTAATGTAGCTGACAAAATTGTAGTACAAATGGGTACACTTACTATACGTACTGCAGTAGAGGTTGCTAGACTTGATGTACTTACTGTTGTAGAGACTACTGAGGAGGATGACTCGGTAGCTGATGATGAGGGTTGCACCTCGATAGATGAAGTGGTAGACACTTCCATTGATGATACATAGAGCTGTGATGTAGCAGGTGTAGATTATAAATCTAATGTAGATGCTATCGAACTTGTTGAAGCTGACTCCAACCTTGATTATGTGACAGTTTTAGGTGGAGAGTGAGGAAGGGATGCAATAATTGCTGCTGCAATTTTTATTGGATCATCTTCCTCCTTATCTTCTTCTTCAGATTATTCCTCTATTCCTTGTTCCTCCTTGTCTTCTTCCATTAATGCATGCAGCTCTCCTGGTGAGACTATGATGGATAGAGTGCCATTAATATCATCACTGTCACTATTGTCATCATCCTTGATTTCTACTGGGTCTTAACTAGGCTTATGCAAATGATAGATATTTTTCCACATGTTTGTTGCATCATTTACAACATGCTCAATGTCTTTGATTAAAATCAAACAAGTGTGAAATCTGATCATCATTTTACCTTCATGATTTTTCATTGCAGCCTTTATTTTTGCTCCAGTGAGATTCGGTAGAAGATTCTTCAAAGATTACTCATATATGTCTTTTACCATTTGGGTGGTTGACTCCCATCTTGGTTGCAATCTCTCCAGTAGTTCTTTGGAGATTTGAGAGGCAAGCTAGTCCAGGGAGTATTTCCATTTACTCATCTTATTGAGTACCAGTTCCTCAATCTGCATTTTCTCAGCATCTATTCTTGTTTCAAATTTCAATGCCTTGAAATTTGTGATGCTAGCTCCTTCTTCCAACTGTTTGAGCCTTTCTTCAAATGTGGGTGGAGGCCTGAGTAGTGACCAGTATAGGTTCCTGCTTGCCTTTTCTTATTCTTCTAGTGAATACTGCAATAGGCTTCTTCTTAGGTTTGGTAATGATTGCCTTAACTTTCTTCTTTGGAGATTCGTCTTTAGATTCTTATTCTTCTTTTTCTTCTTCTCCTCCTTCTTCTTCATCATCTTCTTCATCCTCACCTTTTCCTTCTGTTAGCATGAGAGGACTAGTTGCAATTTTCAATTTGGCTATCTTCCTCTTGCCTTTGCTTATGGCATGTGGTAGCTTTATTTCAAGCTCAATTCTAGCCTTTGCTTCATCATAAGTTCCAAAGGCAGGGATGTTAGGAATAGTTGGTTCATTCACCAGTGCCTCAATGATGTCTCTTGCTTCATCAATATTTAATTCATAAGGCAATGGTTTTACCCATGCCACTCGGGGTATGACTGCATGTATGTACACTTTATCACAGTCAACCATGAAACATATATCATCTTTATAATCCTCAAAAAGCTTAGGAGGAATTTTGAACCTTTTATTCATCCTTTCCTTGAAGTCTTCAAAATAGTTATCCATGACTTTGTCAAAATTTTCACCCATTTCTGCTATAAACTCATTAATCTGATATAGAATTGGAACATCTTTTCTCCACACTATAGATCCTTTGGATGGAAAAAACTTTAGTATATAAAAGAACAAGAAAATTAACAATGAGCCAAATTTACAAGGATTATTCTTTGAAGTACTAATACTTTCCATATTCTTGTTTAACTATTTCAACAGTAAGTCTGCCAAGTCATATTCCAGATTTTTCTTTACTGTCTTAAATGCTAAATCCATAGCCTCACACGGTACACTATTCAATCTACTCGAACTGTATAGTTTATATGCAATTACATAAATGTCAAACTTGAGTTCCATGTCAGATACATTGTTAATATTTAGTCCTCTTCCATCCCATTCTGCTAGGGTTTTCTTTTGCAACTCATCCCAACTTAGGGTTTTAGTGGTTTTGGCTTTGCTAAGCATAGGTAAGCCTATGATTTTATGAATCATCTTCTTGGTTATCAATACGGGTTGCTCCAACCACAACTGATCATTATGTACATGGCTCAAAACATATCTCACCCATTTACTTTGGAAATTCCTTGGTAGGTGCGAAATGTGGGTCAAGCATTTTCCTTCTAAGTGCTTATGCTTAGGTTTTAGGGCTCCATCAACACATAATTGTCCTAGGGCATTGTCCATATCTAATGTACCAATTTCTTGAATAGTGCATTTAAAATTAGCACGAATATCATTAATAAGAAGTACCTTAGGTGGAATTTGTGATTGAGCTCTGTGTGGGTCAAGTGATTCAGCAATTGCGGGCACTAGTTTGAATTTTGGGGCTTTCCATTCAACTCCTTTCATGAGCATTTCAAAACCCCTCTCCACCTTGCTGTTGTTGGTGCTTGTGGATGCCATTGCTGCTCGGTGGATGATAAATTCTTCAAACAAATTCTTCATAGGAAATTTTCTTGGAATCACTTGGAATCGTTGGCGTGCAATTGGAAATCTCTTAGCTCTAAGTATTCTAAAGTTGTGGTGAAAAATGAAATTGAATTCTACCCTTTTGATGGAAATGCTATCATTAATGCTTGGTACAAAGGTGGCTGAGATGACATAGTTCTTGCCAGTCTGTCATTGATTTACTCGGTAAAACCTTGCAACTCAGTGGTCGAACAAAATCTTTGATACTCCTGACCTAGCTCGATAAGGTCTTTAGCCAACCTTTCTCGGTAGATGTAACATGGTGAATGATAACTTTTCTTTGATCCTTGTATCTGAAATACTAATTTGATCATTTGCACTTTTTCATTTTGGAACTGCTTAAGATATGGCTTGAAGATGCAGTTCCTAATTATTCTTAAATCTAATTGGAAATGGTGGAGTCACCCACTTCTTGAGTGACATGACCATTATTTGAACTGTCTTGCTTGATAGATTTAGGAATCCGCTATTCTCTCATCTGCTTCCAAATGTTATCAACTTTAACTTTCTTTTCATCTTCAATTCTTCCAATATTCATGCAGTTCTTAGCTATATGACCAAGTTCAGTACATGTATAACATCTTATGGTTGTATCCTTCTTCCTTAGGTGATGTCTTGCATAGTTTATACCAATGTGTCCATATTCTCCATAATAGTGACACCTACACCAAGTATTGTAGTCCCAACCAAATATTGCTTTGACAATTTGTTCTGCTAGATTGAATATTTTTTATTTGCATTCAGATGCCTTGTGACCTTGTTTCTTGCATTTGTGACATTTGCCTTCAAATTTTGGTTTTCCTTTGTATTCATTAGCTTTGTGACCATGCTGATTGCAATTGAAGCATTTACCATTGAATTTTTCCTTTTCATTACTCTAACATTTGTTTGATGTATGACCTATCTTGCTACAGTGATTGCAAGTGGGTCTTTGATTCCTTTGGGCACCTTGTTTGGAGGTTTCACCTTCTTCCTTATAACCAAGTCCAGATTTACCTTTTTGTCTATGAAGATTCTGCTCACTTAGTTGATTTAATTGAGTCGTGTCTGTTTGAGATTTCATCATTCTTTCATTGATTTGTCTTTCAATGATCAAATCATTTTCCAAACTTTCATTGATTTGTCTTTCAGATCTCAGATCACTTTGTTAGCTTGCATTGATTTGTCTTTCAGTGATTAAATTATTTCTCAAACTTTCATTCTCAAATCTTAGATTCATAATTTCTTCATTTGCATTAGATAGTTGACCTACAAGATCTTCATGTTGAAGGGATTGATTATTTCTTGCCTCTAAGTCTTCATTTTCCTTGTTTCTCTGTTCCAAAACTTCACATAGCCTGATTGATTGGATTTCTTGTTCTCTTTTAAGCTATCTTACTTCTTCCTACAGAGAACCATTCTTGGCTAGGAGTTCCTTGATTGCTTCATTAGCTTCATGTGAACTGCTTGATGGTAAAAGGTCTTCAATCTTTTCTTCAACATACTGATGATCATTCATTTGTCTTGCAAGTTCCTTCCTTCTCTTTAGAGATTGAGAAAGATGCTCCTTTGCTTCTTTGAGTTGAGCTATAGCCAATTCCAGATCTAGATTTTCATTTTCAATAGCTTTGTCAAGTCTGAATATCTCCATTGTCCTTGATATTTTTCTCAAGCTGTCAAACTTTATCTTGAGAACCACAAAGCTCTGATACCAATTGTTGGAAATAATCAAGACTAGCTAAGTTACTAAGAGGGGAGGGGTGAATCAGTAACTTTACAACTTTAAATCAATTCAGCATTGAAAGAATTAACCATTTATTTATTTAATTTATTGTATGCATGGAAAGATAAAAATTCATAACACATGAACACAATGATTTGGTGACCCAAAAACCTTCCAATTAGAAAGTAAAATTGGGGTGGGGATGATGCCCACAAAACTTCAATACTACAGCATAAAGTTGGCCTGTTAAGGCTTACAATGATCACTTCTAGTGATCTGCCCTATTAGGAGCAATTAGGATTGCTAGATCCACCTTGTTAGAGGATTTACAAACATACAGTAAAGTATGCACTCTATTAGGAGATTTACAAAAAGACTGCTAAGTCTACCCTGTTAGAGGATTTATAAACTGATCCACTTGTTAGGATGAAGTAGTAGATCTACTTACAACTATTTGTTGATAAGATCCCTTTTTACATTGATCACCTAATGTGATAGATATAACTTTTGTGCTCCTATGTTGACCTTGCTGTGTTCCTTTTACTTTGTTGTTGATTCGCTTACACTATTCTCAAAATATAGCAATACCTTCTTCATATGCGAACATCACTCCTTTTTTTTTGCTTTTTTTTTCATTCTTTCTAAAAATGATATCATTCATTACATATATACCATTCCAATATTTACAATTGCAAGGTCAGCAAAAACTAGGTGAACAAAATATTACAGAGTCGGCCAGATAGTAGAAAACTCGAGTTCCTCAAGCTGACTTGGTGACCTTCTGATACACAGCATCCACTATGTTACTCAGCATCGTCATGCACTCAGTAGGAGTAAAGGCTCATTTCATACTAGCCACACAACATTGCTTGGAACTCGATAACCATTGCTGACTCGGTAGATATAGTGTCACTCGGTAGAAACTAACTTCTTCATTTACCTTGCTTTACTTGGTAAACATTGCGTCCTTCGTTTACCCTTTTTACTCGATAAACATTGAGTCCTTCATTTACCTTTTTCTCTCAGTAAACACTGAGTCCTTAATTTACCTTTTTCACTCGATAAACACTGTTGAACTTCTCATTCACTCAGTATCCTCTGGAATGCTCGATGAGAACCGTTTACCTGTTGAACTTACAAGGTAACCACTGAATGCTCGGTATACACTATAGACTAAGTAATGAGCTAGATAAGAATTCAAAATTGAATAAGTGTTTGCACTAATGATATCATAATTCCAACAATCCCATCATGTTTCTAGGCTAACCTTCTACTCGTGTGTCTTGCAATGAACCTATAGGTGGACCAATTTCTCTCTGCAATTGAGGAGCTAGAAACTTGAGATAACAAAGTTGAGAGTTACAACTTACAAACTAACATTCATACAATTTTTGAAATGATAAATGATAAATGATAAATCAATGAATCATAAATTAATAAAATAGATGTATATTTTACCCAAGGGATTGTTCCTAGCTATATTAGGCATAATTGTGAAGATTTCTAAAATCTTCAAAACAATTGCTCACAAAATCATCATTAAATGTATGTCTATAATCATTTTATAGAGCACTTTTCAATAGAAATATTGTCCAAAGGCTTAGGTATTCCTTCCAATTTTTTAAGTTGGGTGCATAGACCAATGTCTTTAAGGCAATTCTAACCATTATTGTATGACTAGGGAAAATTACATTTTCTAACTAGGTAATAGTTGATAATGATTGTGACTCTTATCTTCAACATCAAAGTAATGTATCATGTCCATATCAAAGTGATTAAATCAACAAAATGACAAAATTCTTATAATGAGAATGTCATCATCTCAAGTGCTCTTTAATCATCCCATATGTCAAAGTCCTCATCACTAGAACTACTAGACTCCTTGTGGTTAAGATCATGGTCCTCCAAAGGAACACCATACATTGGCTTCTACTTCATCAACATCCTCATCAATCTGAGCTAGATCCTCTGGTTCTACATCCCATCATGTTATTGAGCTCTCTTTTTACTCCCATGTCTTGCAATGAAGCTATAGGTGGACCAATTTCTCTTTGTAGCTAAGGAGCTAGAAACCTAAGATAACAAAGTTGAAAGTTACAACTTACAAATAAATGTTCATACAATTTATGAAATGATAAATGATAAATCAATGAATCATAAATCAATAAAGTAAAACTCTTAAAGTTAATATTATAAAGGGGTGGAACTATAAACCTGAGAAAGCAGTCAAATAGCTAGTGAGGTGATGTTTGACTTCTATAACCCTTGACATTTCCACCACAAATGAAGCTATGAGATCTCTACAAATCTCGATATGAGTTTGCATTACCTCTAAATGTGGTAATAACAATGCTTAAATTTTATTGATCTCTTCTTGTAACAATTTGTGTTGAAGTCCTATTAGATATTCCACATGTGAATAGTGTACTCATGAGGTGCTTGGATATTCTTTTAGTGCATCAACACTCGCCTTCATATCTTTATTTATCTTCTATAATTTTTCTTTAACTTCACTTGTAAGAGAGGGGATATCTTTGAAACAATATTAAATATTTTTTTACAATCACCTCCATCTTAGTAACATAAGTAGATAATGCCACTTGTTGGATTGCAACGTTAGTAGAGACTTTTTCTACCACCTTATTTTCAAATTTCTTCTCATTTCTTTGGATGAACTTTGATTGAGGTTCAATATCTGGTTCATTGATCTTATCAATAATTTGCACTAAGTGGTCTAATATAGGTGCTTTTTAATTTAGAACTATATCTAGCACAACTTCTAGTAATATGTCTTTCACATCATGCAATACTTCATTCTACTTGTGCTCTTTTCTTAATTTTTCTTTCTTTCTCAATTTATCTTTTACATGGATCAATATATATAGTCATTCTATCTTCATTTGGAGTACTTAGATGCCAATTTGGTATAACAATCACTTCATTTAGTGTCACCTAGTTTGACTTCATAGCTAGTGCACTCTCCTTTTTCTTCTTCAACTTCTTTCCCTTTGAATCTATAATACTAGTGCTTTGTGATTCACTTTGTGTCACAAGAACTTGTACTTCTAAATTTCTTTATCCAATTTCAACTTCTTTCTTTGGTCCATATTCCTTATTATGTGGGTCAACAGTAGATTTTGTCATCAGTTATTAAAATGGCACTAGATTTATGAACTCCTGATGTGTTTTTTTGGGTTCCTCAATTTTCTTTGTTCCCTCTTCCTTTTTCTCCTATGTCTATTCACCTTGTGCAATACTAGGAATTGTAACAATTTGTATTAGTGGAACTCAAGGCATCTCATCATATTATTTCAGTGTGAAAACACTTTGTTTCTCCTCTTTTTTCTTATTCTTCTAGTTGGTATGTAGAGAGTGGATATAACAACATCAAATTAAATACATAATTTGGTGTACATGATAATAATGAAAAAAACTCAAACTTTTGTTTCTTTGCAATTACAAGTTGATCATGCCCAATAATTCCCTCTCTCAGAGGTTTGTTGGTTGGTGCTCCTTCACTTGTAGCAAAATCATCTTTAGTGTTCCCCTTGGAGTCTCCTACAGTTTGAGCATGTTCAGAATCAATACTTGTATTCCCTTGTTCAGTGTTTGTAGTTCCACTTATTTCTCCCCCATGTCCCCCTTTAATTTGTTGAGCATGTTTCTTTATATTTGTATCAAGTTTTTATCATTTGATGTGCATGGGGATTGTGTCTGCTAAAATTGTAATGAGCCAATAGAAATATCACTTACACTTTGCGTTCCTATCTTGGAAAATTCTTTAATCTATTTAGTTACAATTGCAAAGCCAGCTATATGTGCATGAGATGTCTCGGTAAGTGTGGAACCTTTGGTGTTTGGCTCTATTATGACTATAATATCTTCATCCTTATTTAGCTCCTTGGTTAGATCATCCTCTATCAAATCTTCAATAATGGAATTCTCTTATCTCCTGATTATATCTTCTAGCATCTCATGCATAGAATCTGCCCACTCTTGTAGTGCAATACTAATATACTCTTCCTCTTTGTTGTCAAGATCAATGTTTTTCTTAGTCTTGGTGTTGTCAACTCGAATCACTTCTTCTAGGTCTTTATTATTGTATACTTGTTTCCCGATTATTTCTGAGTCTTCATCAATTAATTGCAAATTTTCCATCAAAATATAAATAGCTCTTCATTTTTAACAATTCTATCTTTATATTGCTCCAATTCTTCACTTATATCTTCAAGTCCAAAATCTATCATAAGAGTAGCCAGTTACCTTCTTCTCATTTCCTTCTAAGGCTTCAAAGCATATTTCCATCAATTTTCAATTCTTTGGTATAGCTCATTTGGAATTTGAATTCCAATTTTTATAGGTGTGTATTTAATTCTAATCATGACTATTGCATCATCTTCTACCTTTTTCCTATCCTCATCACTCATAGAATCATACTTTAATTTAAATGTAGAAAAACCTCTACAATTTTTAATACTTTCTATTATTTTATTTATAGTCTAGGGTCTCCTATGTATAGAAACTCTAAAGTGTCCTCTTTCATCAGATTCAGTTCTTTCATTTTCCTCAAATTCATCATCATATTTTAGAATTAATTTCCTCCTTATCTTGGTTGGCTTGCTAGAAGATTCAATGTCATTCTTTCTCCTCTAAAAAGTCTTGACTTATGATTGGGTAGGCTTTGTAATTATGATTGTACCCTTATTCAATGGTGGAGTTATCTTTTGTGCAACTTGAGTCCTTGACTTGGTGTTCTTGGGACTCATGGGGGTAGCTAAAGTGTCTTCTTACCTTTCTTTGCATGTGATGTTATGATAATAATTCATTTACCTTTATCCTCTTCTCCTAAAACATCTTCATCATTACCTTTATTGATCATCAATGGTTGATTAAATTTTCTTGCACTAAGTGCATTCTCCAGTGTACTCATCAACTTTTTAGACTTCTTATCAACTTTTGTAACTGCATTGCCCAATTTAATCCTTCCTTAGAACCTTCATAGGTACCAAATGGGTTGTCTCCCTCATCCATAGGTTCATTCAATAAATATTATATTGCCTCAGCATCCTGGTCAATATTTATTTCATATTCCATGGGTTCAAGCCATGTAACCTACTAACACATTTGGTGTCATTTTTCGACATTCATTTTCAACACTAGGTACTTTTGCTTGTGATTTTCACTTTTTTTGGTTTATATCCTAAAAATGTCAATATTTTGACACAATTAAAGATATGTGTCAAAATTTTGACGCAATTAAAGATAATCATCAAAATTTTGACATTTCTGGGATATAAACAAAAAAAATTGAAATCATTTTCACTTTTTGTTTTATCACGCAAAGGAGAGAGGGAATTAGGAGCTATACACAAAGAATAGAGGTAAGTCAAAAAAACCTACCTTTATTTGGATTATTCTCCCTATAAGATCTATATACATGAATATGTGTGTTGTTGGTATCTGTGTGCATGAATATGAATGCATTTTTTGTGGGTGCATTTGTAGCAAGATCGATGAAGGATTGTTTCGATTTCCTACTACAAATTCATCCTCCTTTTCCCTTAATCTTGTTTGAATTGTTTGGATGGCCACAACATTAACAAGACCCTTCATTTCCTTTTCCCTTTCTTCCTTCTCCACTAAAATCATGATATGTGTGTGGCTAGGGCATCACAAAGATTTTAATTTTTTGCGGGTTGTAGCTAATATCAATGAAGGATTATTTGGATTGCCTACTACAACAAATCATTGACAAGTAGGTGTATTTTGTAATGTAAAATTCAACAAGTAATTGAATATGTCATTTCCTCATAGTGAAACACAACATAACGACTCATCCAAGGAGGACTCATTATTTTCTGATCCAATAAACTTATGGATCTCTTTCATTTCATGAGATTTTTGAATTGCTAACCTTGGGCACTCGTTGAGATAATATCCTACAAGGGTCAATAATTTTTTTCATATAATTAGGAATTTATCATTTTCTCCTAAATAATATCATGAAAAAATGAGGAAACATAGATATATCGGAATTTCATTGGGTTTCCTCCATTCAATTATTAGCTACTTCCAGTCTATTAAAATAGGGAAAGGGAAGATATACACCACTGAGAGTGCAATGAACCCTAAAGAAAGACATCAATTTAATTTAATTTTTGTGAGGATGCAAAGAATTGCATAAATTTTATACTCAATTTGATGGGGACACAACACAAGCACAGAATAGACACAACAGGAAAGGGAAAATTTTATTCACTGTAAAAATATGATAGCACACTTAGTGCAGAGAAAATAGACTTCAAAATAGGCCCTATGGGTTTACAATAGCATAAAACTGGAGATAATTTCTTCTCCCAGTACCTTCTCTCAAACTCCACTCCGAACTGCCTTTTACAATGCCAAAAATTTTCTTAAATAGACCCCAGAGGGTTAAGGATTAGGAATACATTCTAGAAAGTGCTAGTTGGCATCCACCAACCAAATAGAAGGCTCTAGAAGTTTCATTAGAATTCTGCACAAAATTAGAAGAATCTAGAAACGGTAATCGAACTTCCTGGAGGCATAACTTTCGAACCATAGCTCTGATTGACGAACTGTTTACATTTCCAAAAAGCTCTCGAAGTGCTCTATAGCCCTATGGACCAGATTTTCTCATCCCCCATTTTTCAGCCCTTTTTGAGGTCATTTAATGCCCCTAACCTGACATTGAAGCATTCTTAGGAGGTCTCCAAAAACTAAAAAATTGCAATAACTTTCAAACCGTGGGGGCTTTTGACCTGATTCTTTTTCTAGAAAGCTCTAAATTACAATTACATTCATCTAGCCAATTTACACCTTCTAGTTCGCCAAAATGATGGCTCAATTACATACTCCTATTTTTTTGGCATTTACACGTATCCCAAGGTGATTAAAAACTCTAACCCAGAACACTAATAGTGGAATTGTGAGAGTTGGAACCTTTATTTGACCCAAATGGGTATCCAGAAATGAAAACACATGAAACAGAAACTAAGTCTAAGTACATTTTTTTGGATGACACAGGATTGCCCTTATACCTCTGGATGCTCCTACATCAGAATTGAACATTCAATTGGATAAGCATTATTAGTTGTAGTTTAAAGATCACCAATGTTGCCCCCATTGATTCAAGAGATCCACTACCTCCTATTGCAAAATTGATGCCAACCAAAAATTTTGAATTTGGTTGTAGAAACAGAAGCAAGAAGTAAGGAAACTATACAAATGATATAGTTGCAAACACCCATTGCAATATTTCAACCTTTAAGGAATACATAAAAAGATTTCAAATTAAACTATTGTTTCCTTCTAAATAACAGTTTTATTATTAGAGAGGTGTAGTTTATTTTGAATTTCATTGTATGTCATTTTTTTGCATTAATATTTAGAATTACACTCAGTGATCTATTATTTTTCTTCTCTGGCTCTTTTCATCTTGATGATAGATCACTGAATGTAATTCAAAATGTTAATTCAAAAATTTAGCATACAATCAAATCTAGAACAACTGCATCTTTTTTATCTAAGTGTGGAAATCCCTTCATATTAACAATATTTTATGTTTGAAATAGACAGTCAATAGTAAATTTTCCCTTGATTTTTTACCAAAGACCATTTTGGCTTTTGAAATTCACTTTTTTTATTATGATCCCAAATAGGTCAAAATTTTGACATCACTTAAGTTTATTGTCAAAATTTTGAACTCTCTTAAGTTTATTATCAAAATTTTGACGAAATTGGGATATAAACAAAAAAAGAAAAGTGAAACTTAGTTCATTATGTTTTACACGAATTGCGGGTGGGAGGAATCGATTGATCAACACACATTGCCAAACCACTAGCAAGTCCATTTTTCCTTTTCAATTTTCTCCTTGCCTAAATTTTATGCTTCATGTCTCATTGTCTAGTCAATTTATTAAGATTTCTACTTTATTTATAGCTATAAATTAGTAGGTTTCTTAGAAATTGCATTCCCCTAATTCTAGGGTTGCAACTATGGATAATAATTTTTATTTCACAATATTGGATGCCACCCTACTTCTATAATTGCATTCCACTTAGTGTTACCTTCAAAACATTGGATGTCATCCTGCTTCTA
This sequence comes from Cupressus sempervirens, assembly GCA_028749045.1. Taxonomy (NCBI): domain Eukaryota; kingdom Viridiplantae; phylum Streptophyta; class Pinopsida; order Cupressales; family Cupressaceae; genus Cupressus; species Cupressus sempervirens. The sequence continues at coordinate 406,899,616 of CM053788.1, read as the reverse complement.
TGATTGTTACTTTAATAGTCAAAGTCCAGGTACATTTCTCATTTCCTTTGCAGTTTTTACTTCTAATCTAGTCATTCCTGATGCAATGCTTGCCAAGGGATTTTAGATTAGTTTGGAGGAGGTGGGCAAGATTAGAAAATACATTAGTTATAGATTTTTAAAAAATACATAAAGCCTAACAAAAACCAATATTCAAAATCTACATAACATTAGGTAAGTTGCCTTAATACTTTATCTCATATGATTTCTTTCTCCATCCCCATGAGAGAATTTCTTTATATACACTCCTCCTTAAAATGACATGAGTTGTTTTGTGTAGTCTTTTTCACTTTCAATACACCTTCCCTTACAAGAGAAAAATGCATAAATGTTAAACCAAATGTACCATCAGCTCCATAATGATTAGATAGATGGTCCCTAAAGAAAAAAACTAAGTAAAAATATGAGAGACCCAATAATATTAAACCATTACCTTGAGATCTCTAGGTCCTATAGCTATCCATCCCATTATTGCTTGCATCCCAAGCAATACATATATTCACTAAATCTCTCCCATTAGTGAACCATTGTTGTTTTACATCTTGTTCCAACTATTTTCTTTACTTCTTATCCATTCATTTTCTCTTCAAGATTGTTTTGCTGGTTGATTATATTTTATGACATATATAAAATAAATAAATAAAGATTTCTTCATGCTGAAGAAAAAAATCACTGAAGTATAAAGTTCCCTAATAATTAAAAACTTACATTGTATGTACCCTATTTTTGGGTATTTTATCAAAAAGTTTTTACCCTATAATAGGCCTTTTTAATGAAAAATGTTTATTTTCCCATAGTTTTTTCTCACACATGTATCATCTAAGACATTAAATTTATTTGTTTCCCAATGCAAAAAGAAGGAATAAAGAATTACTTTGATAAGTCATGGGCTCCAACTTTTAATAATTTAAAATTGCAAGTTTGTAGTAGTAAATCCCATAATTCATTGGGGAGAACATAATCATTTTAAAAATTATTATGTGGGACATGAATAGATTGTGAATCTCAATCACAATATTTCCAATTCATATCACAAGAGTTGTTTAATACAGTGAAAGTTCAGCAGTTCAAAACTTGGGTCCTTGTTTGTTTCCTTTCAAACAATGACAGATTTTAAAATAGGTAAAAAATATTTAAAATTAAATATTTGAAACTCATAATGATAGAAGGATTATCTTGCAAAGTGCCTTTCATTCTCTTTAATAGGAATTTTGTCTTTTGTCTTGATCCTTATAAAATAACATACTTTCTTCCCTTTTAAAACTCCACTTGAACTACAAGAAAATGACATAGAAAGATACTTCCAAGTGTAAATTTCAAATAAAGATGCCAAAGACTTCATCGATAGTCAAAAAACCTTGATATACATATATTTCCCTAACTTGATAATTTAAACGAATAAATAAAGAAGCTTTTGGAAATATCTAAGGTGTAAATAAAAAATGTAAATTAGAATAGATGCATTTAATCTAATGGTCTAGGGGAGGGGTTTCATTTATTTATTTTCCACATCAACTCAAATTGTGATATTAACTATGTAGTTTTTGATTCAAACCCATTGGTCTATGTTTTATGAGCACTGGTTCACATTAATCATATCTCATGAGAATGAAACACTTAACACTCATTGGATCTAGTGATGCTCACAGAGTTGAAGCATTGAGACATCTCTGGAGGTCTCCCCTCCTAGTACTACTCTAGCTCAAATGCACTTAACTATGGAGTTAAAAGTTTCCTTTAAAAAATTATCTGTTAGGTAGATTTCCATCTATTCGTATATTCAGTAATTAGGAAAACACATAGAAATTAGAGGTACTAGTCTACAAATTATCTATTAGGTAGATTTTCATCTATTTGTATATTCAGTAACTAAGAAAACACATAGAAATTGGAGGTATTGTGCTACAAATTATCTATTAGGTTGATTTCTATATATTATATATTTAGTAATTAAGAAAATAGATACAAATTAGAGGTATTGTGATACAAATGATCTATTAGGTAGATTTCCATCTATTTGCATATTGAGTAATTAAGAAAACGCATGCAAATTAGAGGCATTGTGCTACAAATTTCTATTAGGTAGATTTCCATCTATTTGTAGAGTTGTTGTGCCACTTCATTTTTCCTCATAGTGCATGATTATTAGGTCATTTGTGTATAAGTTTTGGATGAGTTGTAAAAAAATTGTGGTGGTTGATGTTAATAACTAATAAGTAATAGAGAATATTATTGAATGTCACATCAAAATGACCACTTTTTGACCTTGTGTGCATAATGGAACCTACATTTTTTTGTAATTACTCAAAAGACAAGTTAATAGTTATTAGCTCTTAATTTGCATACAAAGAAAATTTTCATCAAAATCCAATGTATTATTTAGGAGCTTAGGGTGCATGAAATTAGTTGTAATGGTTATTTGTTCCCTTCCCCTAGAAAATAAAATTAATTATTTATTTTAAATTATAAAAGAGGAATTATAATTATTTAGTTAATGTGTGCTTTGCTAATGTTGTGTTGCAAAATTATGTTTTGAGAATGATATGATATTTTGTATCAACTGGTATTGTAATGATTTGATAGATGAATTTTATTTCTTTCTTTCATTTAGATATAAAACATGACAAATTTCATTTAGGTCAATTTTACTACACATGTTGGATCTCTTTACATAGAATTAATATGTTTTGTGTGAAAATCCCCTAATAAGTTTTGTGATATGAAAATTCAATTCACCATATCTTTTAATATCAAAATTTGTAAGGAGAATATTACAATGCTTACAAACATCTTTGAGGAGCTTGATGAGAAAGGATCATGTTCTCCTTGATCAAAATATTGGGAATACCAATCTAGTGAATCACAAACATATAATATGCACATAACTACATTACCAATACATATTACATACCTTTAAGGCTCCATAACAAAGAATCATATGTATTAAGTTTTAATTAATTAAGATAATTATGAGAATGATGTTATGAAAATCATTAAAGAGCATCAATACATGATCTAAATACATGAATAATAATTACAAATGTGATAATATAATTAATTTTATTTCATAAGATAATCTCATTACATGTCATCCACTACATAATGCACCTTGTATGTCCTACTAATCCAAGTACAACTGGAAATGTAATATCCATAAGTATCATAAAGATACGAGATACATGAATTGAATACAACCCTAAGAATGAGAACATGTCTCCCAATATGATGAATATGAGTGTACAAACACTAAATTTGGACTGGTAAACTATACAATTTAGTAGTGTTTGTGCACTCATGTTTCCCAATATGATGAACATGAGTGTACAAACATTAGTACTATTTTACTTGGTGTGATCCTGAAACTAATTCTATTGCTTCTCTAGTACAATTTTTTGACCTTTACATGGACCTCAAGTTGACTCCTAAAACTATCCTTTCGACCACTTGGCTCACTCCATATACTAATCCTCACAACATAATTTCAACTAATCATAGTCTAGCCTTAAATATGGATCAATCCAAATTTGATTATTCAACCCTATTTTCAAGGCTCTCTTTTATCATTAGATGGACTACCTTACATATAACTCTTTTAACATGCTTCTAAAGCTTATTTTTTGTAATCATGAATCTTCTTATTCTTCACAATACTCTAATATTTCTCACTCTAAAATCACTAAACATTGGAGGATGTTTGTTATGAATGTCATATTGTGATCCAAGTGGACTTGGTGGAGAATGATCCAAGTATAACTTAGTGGAGGGAATTTCATATGGATATCATAGTTTGATCCATGTTTTCTTGGCGGAGGGCATTCTAGAGGAATGTCATACATGATCCAGGTTATTTTGGTGGAGAACATTTGTTTCAAATGTTAATTAAGTTCTTAAGGATAAAGATAGTTAATTATATTTATTGTGATCATATCAATCTTGTATTTTTTTTATATATCCCAATCTAACCCTAATAGTGGGAACATTACAGTGGTATCAAAGCATAATCCTACCACAACCACAAACAGTGTGGAAGAAATTGCACAATTGTATGCAAACTTGAATCGAAATATTCAACAACTTATTTCCTTTGAAGTCTACTACAAAACCAAAATAATGGAGAATAAAAAGAAAAATTATGTAGATGAAGACCTTCAGAAAAAAGTAAGCAAAGTAAAACTACCATGTTTTGATGGTTCAAGAGAGGAGATTGTTCGAGCATGGGTGCAAAAGTTAGATACATATCTATCATATAGTCCTATGACTAAAAAGGGTGCTATTAAGTTTGTGATACTTCATTTAATAGGATCAGCCCAAAAATGGTGGCACTATGGCCAGAATTCCTTAGGGCTCAAGAATATTACAACCTATAATGAATTTACACAAAAAGTAATGAACAGATTTGATCAAAAAGACCCTGTATGGTACTTCCAAGAGCTAACTCACCTTAGAAAATTAGAGATAGTGGAAGAATTTGTTGGTCAATTCCAAGACCTATCTGTAATGGTTCCAAACTTATCTTAGAGTCAACTCATTCATTTATTTGTAGAAGGATTTAAAGATACTATTAAAGCTTATGTAAAACCCCTTAAACCCCAAAGCTTAGAAGAAGTCATTCGAAAGCCAAAGAAGATAGAATCTAATTGGCCCAAGAATCCAAAAACATCTTTCAAAAATAAGGACTCAAGAAAGGACAATCAGGAAAAGAAATGTAGTTGTGCCATGAACCATGAGATGTGGGTCATCAGTGTCCAAAGAGAGATGATCTATTAAAGAAATGATTATGTTTCAAATGTAAAGAACCTTGGGAGCATAATCATCAATGTAAAAGAGTACATCTAAATAAAATAACATTTCATGAAGAAAACCCAAACAAAAAGACAAGATCTTATGAGAAAGAGTGTTCAACATTAGCAATTATCACTCAAGAAGATGGAGAGAACCCTTTTCAAATCAAGAGTTCACCTTAAAATATTAGACCTTCATTAGAAGAATTTATATTGCTTGAGGACAAGTAAGTTCAAGAAGGGTGGACTGTCATGAGCCGAATTAATGTATAAATAAATTTCTTAAATATATATATAATGTCTTATCCTTAGAAATATTTCAATTAAAATGATAAGTCATCTCATTTCAATACATAGATAAGTCTAATGTAAACTAAATGTATTACTAAATAAACAATATTATAATTTCATCTAATCATATCTCTAGCCTAAATACTTATAAATGATAATAATAATGCATTATCTTTGATAAACACTCATATTCATTATAATATTATATAATATAATTATTACATTTTATAAATAGAAAAAATCTTAATTAATAAAGCACGGGTCGAGTAGTCACAACCCGCGATGGACATATAAATAAGAGGAGCCTACAAAGATAATAGGGGAGGGCAAAGACTAAAAAGTACATCCATGTGGATAGACATTATGGATACAGATGAGACATTGGAATGACAAAGAACAAGAAGTGTAACAAGTGTTGGAGGATAAGAAGAAAGGAAATTGTGCCAAATCACGGGTCTACACACATACCTAGAGCATTGACAGAGACAACATACATAGTAGTGGACAATATTGGAAACTTATTTTTGACCAATTACGAAGAGACTAAAACATGGAAATCATAGTTGGAAAATTTTAACGATAGTGTCATAGGAACCATCGTGTCTAGGGAGGGAGATTAGCGGGGCATGGTTCCATTAAGGTAAGTTAATATCATGTTCCTTAGTAACATTATTATAAATTGAATGTATATGTTATGTAGTATAATAATAGGTTCTTTAATTATCAAATGAATAATGTGACATCACATATATTGTGATTATATCTTTTTAATGATTATTCATAGAATTACTTGTAATGGAATAAAGGAATAAGCAAATATAATCGTTGAGCATAAGATCCAAGTATATCTTGGCGGAGGACGTTCATTATGAATGTTGAGAAATGATCCAAGCAAGCTGGGTGGAGGACATTTGTTATAAATGTCATATTGTGATCCAAGTGCACTTGGTGGAGAATGATCCAACTATAGTTGGTGGAGGGCATTACGTAGGGATTTCATAGTTTGATCCAATTTTTCTTGATGGAGGGCATTCTAGAGGAATGTCATACATGATCCAAGTTATTCTGGTGGAGAACATTTGTTGCAAATGTTAACTAAGTTCTTAAAGATAAAGATAGTTAATTATATTTATTGTGATCATATCAATCTTTTATATTTTTTATAAATCCCAATCTAATCCTAATAGTGGGGACATTACAGACATCATTGACAAAATAATGATTGTTCCATGATAGGTTCCATACTTTAAACAATATGTTTTCAATAGTTGCCCACTGCATTAGTTTCCATTAGCAAATTACTACAAATAATTTATTCTAGCATGACCATCTACATACACTTACATATATATTTATTTTGACAAGAGATCATTATTCTCAATTAGAAAGTAGTTTTATTCAATTTTTTATTTTAAAGAATAGTTTTGTACTTTTATGGATCTGATATTTGCATATTTGAGGTAGGTATGTATAGGAAATGTGGAGTTTTTTAGATGAACAATGCACTTTTAAAGATCTTGGTTCCCATTTGAGATCTAATAATTTTCATCTAGTGATGCAAGAGCATCTTGGGTTTTCTCAATGACTACTCTGGAGTTCATGGGAGGAGGCTCAGTAGTTGCTTTAAAGGGTGCTTGGACTAGTACTTGGTCAAAGAAGCACTAGAGCTTGGCATGCTTTGGGATCTTGGCATGGTCCAATTGTTGGAAATATTTAGGATATGAGAGGGGAGGGGTGAATCAGTAACCTTAAAACTTTTATTAATTTACCATACATCCATCTATGCTACTGCATGCATAAGTTATGAAACATAAAACAATCATTATACAAGAGAACAAAATATTTTGGTGACCTAGAAACCTTCCAAATAGAAAGTAAAACTGGGGTGGGGATGATACACACAAAACTTCAATACTGCACTATAAAGTTGGCTAGTTAAGGCTTACATTGACCACTTCTGGTGATCTGCCCTGTTAGGAGCACAAAGGACTACTAGGTCCACCTTGTTAGAGGATTTGCAAACATACAATGAAGTATGCACTCTATTAGGAGATCTGTACAAAGACTATTAAGTCTACCTTGTTAGAGGATTTGAAAATCTGATTCACCTGTTAGGATGAAGCAATGGATCTGCTTGCAACTGATTGCTGATAAGATCCCTTATGTACTGATCACCTCATGTGATGGATATAACTTTTTGGTCTCTGAATTGACCTTGTTGTTTACCTTGAACTGTTGCTGATGATCTTTCACATATACTTCACATTACTTCGCAATATCCCTTCTCATCATCATGCATCATACATCTATATTTGATATCTTACAATACATCTTACATATATACCTTTCAAACTTACAAAATTACAAGGTCAGCCAAAATACAAGTAAAGAAATACATTACAAAGTCAGCCCAATAGTAAATAACTTAGGTTCACTAAACTGACTCGGTGACCTTCTGATACTCAGCGTCCACTGCATTACTCAGCATCATCATGCACTTGGTAAAAGTGAAGGCTCAGTCCATACTAGTCACTCGATGTAGTTCTAAACTCGATAACCACTAGTGACTCGGTAGATGTAGTGTCACTCGGTAGATACTGTACACTGAGTTTACCTTGCTTCACTCGATAAATACTAAATCTTTCATCACTCGATTTGCACTAAATCTTCATGACACAAATTATCTACTCGGTAGACACTGTGAAGCATGGTAGATACTAAGAAGCTCGGTAGACACTACTAGACTTCACATTGTCTGTACCTACTCAGTAGCCACTATCTGCTCGGTGTAAACTGCTGAGCTACTAAGTTTACAAGGTAACCACTAGATGCTCAGTAAGCATATAGAATTGAGTAAGTGTTGTCACTAATGACAAAAATAATCATTATGCCAACAATCTCCCCCTTTGGCATTAGTGACAAAAACACTTATGAATCAAAACTTATGTTAACTGACATTTTAATTTACTCTGTTATATACATATCTTACATATCTCACATATCTCCCCCATACATATGGTATGCATAGCTTTTATCTATACAATGTCTCTCTTACTTCTTTCACTTTCTTTTCCTGTACAACTCATACTTCCAATACCAACAACCTTATCTCCCACTACCAACAATAATCTCCCCCTTTTTGACAATAATGCCAAAGAATGTATATACAATAAATTTAAATTGAGACACCAAAATGTGAGAGAAAATCTAAGTGTACCTTGGGAATAAGAGATAATGTCTTATCCCAGTTATCTTGCAAAATTTTGTAGGTGGAGAGAGCTACTTGAACTTCTGCAAAAAGTTCAATCATATGATCTGCAATTGAAAAATTGTTGTCATGAATCAATGTTTTTTAGTAGGCAATGTGTTTCTGCATTTGATCCATGACTGGAAGAATCATATTTTGAATGTCAATCAGGGTAGACCAGATTTTGGATTCTTCTCTAAGTAACTCTACCTTCATTTTGGACAAAAATTTCACCTTCATGTGATGAGATGAGCTTGAACTATGGTCAAGCTGCAACTTTTGAGTGCTATCTTTCATTTCCACATCTAATTTATTCAATTTTTCTTTGACTTCCTTAGTGAACTCAGTAACATCATAGAGCTTTCCAAAAAGTGATGTTACATTTGTGAAAGCTTACTCAAGGTTGCTCAAAATTGAGGATAATTCAACTTGTTTTATTGCGATGTACTGAGCAATGTGCTCAAGCACCTTATTATCAAATTTCTTTTCCACCTTTTCAATGAGTTTCTCTTGCCTAGAGGTGTCCTCATTGAACTTATTTACAGCCTCTTCTAATTGCAACAAAATGTGTTGAGATGAATCAACATCAACACCAATGGCTTCAATAATTATGTTTTTAGCATTTTCTATAATAGTGTATTCTATATCTTTTTCTTCTCTGAGTTGCTTCTGCCTTGCCTTCTACTCTAGAAGCTGACTAACCATTCTCATTTCACTGGCTGAGGCAATGTCCAAGTCTATCTTTGGAATAATGATTTCTATATCCAAATCTGTGTCTTCATCAATTTGCTTTCCAGTAAGTAGAAGTTTTAGAGGAGTCTTAGGTTTTACTTCTCTCCTTACTTCCTTGGATTTGGAAATAGAAACAATAGTTGACATGGATGGACTGGCACAAAATACTTGAATTGGTGCAATTGGAGAAAAGCTTAGAGAAGTACCAAGTGAATCCAAATTTGGTGTTCTTCCCAAAAATGATGTACAAACAGGTAGTATACAGGTTGGAATATTTACAATTGGAGTAGACAAAATTGTAAAAAGAACTGTAGAACTTACTATACATTGATTAGAGGAGGTTGACATAGGTGATGCTACAGTGACTGATTGCTCGGGTGCTGATGAGGAGAGCTGCAGCTCAGTAGATGAAGTAATTGTTACTTCCATAAAGGATGCGCGAAGCTATGGGGAAGCAGGAGTAGATGATGTTTCTGATGTGGTCAATCCTATTGAAACTGTCTCCAACCCTGATGAGGTTGCAGTCTTAGGTAGAGAGTGAGGAAGGGAGGTAATGACTTGTGCTACAATCTTCATTGGATCATCTTCTTCATCCTCTTCCTCCTTGTCTTCCTCTTCAGCTTCTTCCCCTTTCTCTTCATCATCAGACCTTAGTGCCTAATCATTACTGGCACTTGGAGCAATATCATCTCCTTCATCACTACTGGTGTCATCATCATCCTTGATTACCACTAGATCATTACTAGGCTTATGTAGATGATAGATGTTCTTCCACATGTTTGTTACATTTCTGACAACATGCTCAATGTCCTTAATTAAAATCAAACATGTCTGAAATTTGATCATCATTTTACCTTTGTTGTTCTTCATTGTTGCCTTTATTTTTGTCTCAGTAAGGCTCGGTAGAAGATTCTTCAAGGACTGCTCATAGATGTCCTTAGCTATTTGGGTGGCTGACTCCCACCTTGGTTGCAGTCTTACCAACAGTTCTTTAGAGGTTTGAGGGGCAATCTGGTCTGGGGAATACTTGCATTTTCCCATCTTATTAAGTACCAATTCCTCAATCTGCATCTTCTCTGCATCAATCCTAGTTTCAAATGTTAATGCTTTGAAATATGTGATGCTAGCTCCCTCTTCCATTTTCTTCAACCTTTCTTGGAAGGTTAGTTGGGGCTTGCTAAATACTACTTCATCCTTATTCTTACCTTTTCCTCATCTAGTGAAAATAGTTGTGTAGGCCTTTGGGGGTTTTGTGATGATAACCCTTCCTTTCCTCTTTGCAGGCTCTACCTCCTTCTCTTATTCTTCTTCTTTCTTTTCTATTTCCTACTCTTCTTCATCCTCACCTTTTCCCTTGGTAATCATTAGAGGCTCAGTAGTAGTTTTCAATTTGGCAACCTTTCTTTTTCCTTTACTGATTACTTGGGGAAGTTTGATCTCCAATTCTATTTTGGCTTTAGCCTCATCATAGGTTCCAAAAATTGGTCGCTTGGGATCTACTAGCTCATTTACCAGTGCTTCAATAATATCCCTGGTTTCATCAATATTTACCTCATAAGGTAGAGGTTTTACCCATTCAACTCAGGGCCTGACTTCCTGAATATATACTCTATCGCAGTCAACTATAAAACAAACATCATCTTTGTAATCTTCAACAAGCTTAGGAGGGATTCTGAACCTATTTTTCATCCTCTCCTTGAAGTCCTCAAAATAGTTGTCCATTATACTATCAAAATTGACACCCATTTCTACTATAAACTCATTAATCTAGTATAGAATGGGGACATCCTTTCTCCATACAACAGAACCTTTGGAGGGAAATAATTTTTGTACATAGAAAAATAAACATGTCAATAATGATCTAAATTTATAGGGGTTATTTTTGGATGATCTAATACTCTCCATGTTTTTGTTCAGTTGTCTTAGCATTAGGTCAGACAAGTCATACTCTAAATTCTTCTTCACAACCTTGAATGCTAGGTCTACGGCCTTACACAGCACATTGTTTAGACGACTAGAATTGTAGATCTTGTGAGCTATCACATGAATTCCATATCTAAGTTCTACATTGATAACTATGCTAACCTTTAAGCCTTTGTTGTCCCACTCGGCTAGGGTTTTCTTCTGAAGTTCATCTTGACCTAGGTTTTTGGTAGATTTGGCTTTGTTGAGAATGGGAAGTCCAGTAATCTTGTGAATCATCTTCTTAGTGATTAATACGAGTTTCTCCAGCCATAGTTGACCATTTTGAACACGGCTAAGGATGTACCTGATCCATTTTGTTTGGAAGCTTCATGGCATATGGGATATGTGGATTAACCCTTTTGTCTCCAAATGTTTATGTTCGAGTTTTAGTGAGCCAGTAACACTCATTTCTTCTAACGTGCTATCCATTTCTAGGGTTCCTATTTCTTGAATTGAACATTTGAAATGAGTTCAAATATCATTGATTAGAAGTACCTTTGGTGGTATTTGCAATTGAACACCATTAGGGTCTAGTGCCTCTGCCACAGCGGGAACCAACTTGAAGTTTGGTACTTTACATTCTATGTCCTTGACCGACATTTTTGATCCACGTTTTTCCTTGCTGGTGCTTGTGCTTGCAGAAGCCATTGCTACTCAGTAAGTGATGGAAGTCGTTGATCAAATTTGTAACTGCAAATTTTCACAAAATTGCTTTGAAGTTGCTCGAATGCACTTGGAAATCTTTTAGCTCTGAGAATACGATGAAAATGAAGTTGAATTTCACCCATTTTGATAAAAAGTTTGCCATTAATGCTAGGTACCATGTTTTCATAGTGCATGACAGACTATCATCCACTAACCTAACTTGGCATGAGTATCAACTCGATAGATGAACAAAATTCCTTCTACTCTTGACCTTGCTCGGTAAGGTTTTTAACTACTCTGCTCAGTAGAGTCTGAGGCACTCAGCGAAAGATAACTTTTCTATGATCCTGGTGTATCTGGAATACTGATTGGATCATTTTGCATTCCTCACATTTCTTGGAACTGATTATGATTTCCTTATAGAGTACAGCTCCAACACATTCTTAGGAATTTAGTTTGAGGGGATGGAGTCACCCACTTATCGAGTGACTTCACTTCCATGATTTGAGCTTGCATTTTTAGTGGATTTAAAAATCCATTGCTGCTTCTTTTGTTGCCTTATGTTGTTAGCCCTTTCTTTCTTTTCATCTTCAATTCTACCTATATTCATGCAGTTTTTAGCTATATGATCGACTTTAGTGTGCATGCATAACACCTTATAGTAGTGTCCTTCTTTCTTAGGTGATGCCTTGCACAATTTATACCAATGTGTCCACATTCTCCACAATAATGACATCTACACCAAGTATTGTAGTCCCATCCAAATATTGCCTTTACAAGTTGTTCAATTGGATTGAATGTTTTGGATCTACATTGAGATGTCTTGTGACCATGCTTTTTGCACTTGTTATAATTACCTTCAAATTTTGGTTTCTCCTTACATTCATTGGCTTTGTGACCATGTTGATTGTAGTTATAGCACTTTCCATTGAATTTTCCTTTTCCTTTGCTCTAGCATTTGTTTGATGTGTGACCAATTTTCCCACAATGATTGCATGAGGGTTTTAGATTCCTTTTTGCACCTTGCTTGGAAGATTCACCTTGTTCTTCATTGTATCCAAGTCCTGCATTATCTTTTTGCTTATGAAGATTTTGCTCATTTTGTTGTATCAGTTGATTCATGTCTTCTTGAGACTTCATCATTCTTTCATTGATTTTTTATTCAGTATTTAGGTCACTCTTTAATTTTTCAACAATTTTATTTTCACATCTCAGTTCTCTCAATATTCTTTCATTAATTTCCCTTTCACTATTTAGATCACTTCTTATTCTTTCATTCTATGTTTTGAGAATCTTGATTCTTCATTTTCTCTAGAGATTTGATCAATGAGGTCTTCATGCTGATTGGATTGATTATTTCTTGCCTCCAAGTCTTCATTTTCCTTGTTTCTTTGTTCCAAAACTTCACATAGCCTGATTAATTGGATTTCTTGTTCTCTTTTAAGTTTTCTTACTTCTTCCTACAAAGAGCCATTCTTTGCTAGGAGTTCCTTGATTACCTCATTAGCTTCATCTGAGTTGCTTGATGGTAAAATATTTTCAATCTTTTCTTCAACATACTAATGTTCATTCATTTGTCTTGCAAGTTCCTTCCTTCTTTTTAGGGATTGAGAAAGATGCTTCTTTGCTTCTTTGAGTTGAGCCATCGCCATTTCTAGATCTAGCTTTTCATTTTTAATTGCCTTGTCAAGTCTAAATATCTTCATCTGTCCTTAGATCTTTGCTCAAGCTGCTAAACTTTTATCTTGAGAACCATAAAGCTCTTATACCAATTGTTGGAAATATTTAAGATATTACAGGTTACTGAGAGGGGAGGGGTGAATTATTAACCTTAAAAAATTTATTAATTTACCATACATCCATCTATACTACTGCATGCATAACTTCTAAAACATAAAACAATCATTACACAAGAGAATACAATATTTTGGTGACCTGAAAACCTTCCAAATAGAAAGTAAAATTGGGGTGGGGATGATACCCACAAAACTTCAATATTACAGTATAAAGTTGGCCAGTTAAGGCTTACATTGACCACTTCTAGTGATTTTCCCTATTAGGAGCACAAAGGACTACTAGGTCCACCTTGTTAGAGGATTTGCAAACATACAATGAAGTATGCACTCTGTTAGGATATGTGTACAAAGACTGTTAAGTATACCTTGTTAGAGGATTTGAAAATTTGATTCACCTATTAGGATGAAGTAGTGGATCTGCTTGCAATTGATTTCTGATAAGATCCCTTATGAACTAATCACCTCATGTGATGGATATAACTTTTCAGTCTCTGAATTGACCTTGTTGTGTATCTTGAACTGTTGTTGATGATCTTTTGCATATACTTCACATTACTTTGCAATATCCCTTCTCATCATGATGCATCATACATCTATATTTGATATCTTACAATACATCTTAAATATATACCTTTCAAACTTACAAAATTCCAAGGTCGGCCAAAATACAAGTAAACAAATACATTACAAAGTCGGCCCAATAGTAAATAACTCGGGTTCACTAAATTGACTCGGTGAACTTCTGATACTCAGTGTCCACTGCATTACTCAGCATCATCATGCACTCAGTATAAGTCAAGGCTCAATCCATACTAGTCACTCGATGTAGTTCTAAACTCAGTAACCACTAGTGACTCGGTAGATGTAGTGTCACTCGGTAGATACTATACACTGAGTTTACCTTGCTTCACTCAATAAACACTAAATCTTTCATCGCTTAGTTTGCACTAAATCTTCATGACACAAATTATCTACTTGATAGACACTATGAAGCACGGTAGATATTGAGAAGCTCGGTAGACACTGCTGGAGTTCACATTGTTTGTATCTACTCAGTAGCCACTGTCTGCTCGGTGTAAACTACTAAACTACTAAGTTTACAAGGTAACCACTGGATGCTCGGTAAGCATACAAAGTTGAGTTAAGTGTTTTCACTAATGAAAAAAATAATCATAATGCCAACACTATGGAGCTCAACATGGTCTTGGAGCTTGGCATGATCTATTGTGCTCAGCATGTATTGGGATTTCAACAATGCTTGGGAGTTTGTTGTCACTCAATAGTCTATTGGTATTGACTAGAGTTCTTGGTGCATTTAATGCATGTAGTGTGTGATCATGTTGTGGATCAATTTGAGAGTTTGTGTGGACCTATTTGTGGTCTTGGTTATCTCACCTATGTGCATTTAAATTTCTATTATAAACTTGGGGCTTCTCCTAAGTATTTTGTGTGGTTAATGTGTGTTAACTGTAGGTTACAGTGAGGGTTAACATTTTGTATTTAATGTTTGTTATGAACCAATTTTTGGCTTAAATATGTACTTAATGTAAGGGGTTTGTTTGATTTTTAATTGCTAGGCTGACTTATGGCTTAGTTGGGTATAAGTAGGGGGTCTTTTGGAGTCTTTTAGTCATTCACTCATGGATTAATTCATTCATTTCAAAGGAGTGAGTCTAGAGAGTAGTTGAAGGGCAAGTTCTCTTGAGTCTATGGATAGAGTGCCAAATGCAAGGAAGTTTACACCAAGATTGTGTTCAAGTTGCGCATTTGGATTAAGGAGATAGTGGTTGTGGTTTAGAAACAAGGATGTTGCTTGGTGGCTTGTGAGCACAAGTTGAGATCTTGGAGATTTCTACCAAATTGTTGTTATGTTATAGATCTAGACTACCTAGGGTTTGGATTGGATCTTGAGGGATCTTGTAGAATTGTTATTGTAATTGTTGTTGTACTTGCTTGTAACCCAAAAGGCCTTACAGCTAGGCATATCACATGTAAATAGTTATTATATGAATAAAGAGTTGTGATTTGGTATCAAATTTTGCATTATTGTTATCTTGTGTTGTGTTTCTATTATGTGTTTATTTACTAGGGGCTAGGACATCTCTGATGGGGTTTATCCTACCTTTCACTATGTCAGATGGTATCAGAGAAGAGGTTTTCTTGAGTGTGTAGACAGATCACTGAAGTTGTGGTAGTTTTCATCAAGACTTGGGTTACGAGAAGTTGATCCATGAAGATCTTGATCTGGCAGTGGATATTTCTTTCTAGAGTCCTAGATATCTTGGTTGTGAGGTGGCAGATTATGATTTTGACTTGCAATTATAGAGGGCTTGTAGATGAATCAATGGATGCAAAGATGGAAGGTTAATCTTGTTGAGGCATGATCGCAGAGAGTTTGTGGTTGTAGATCTATGGTCCTAAACTTGTGATGTAGTTCTTGATTGTTTGTGCGAGGTGGCAGGTTGCAATCTAACTTGCAAACAATTCAGGTTTATCACAAGAAGCATGGGAAGGATTTTTTGTAGAGGGTTTGCAAAAATCTTGGGAGATGGCTTCAAGAGGATTAGACCCTAGGATGATTGTGAATCTTTATGATATGGTGGAAAGAGGGCTTTTTGAGATGTTTTCTTGGTTTGAAGCTAGCTTGGTTGATCGAGTTAAGGATGGGGTGAGCAATGCATTCTATGAAAGTTTGTGGAGTTGGAGTCTACCAATCTAGAAGAAGATTGTCTAGTCAGTTAGAAAACTTGTTCAAGAATGAAGATGGCATAGCAATGTCAAGGTGGAACAGGTTGGTTTTGTTGATTAGTTTGTGGAGTCTAATACAGAACTTGCAAAGAAACTTGAGGTCTTTGTTGAGGATATTCCTAATCTTGTTGATGCTAGAATGGATATTGGTTTTTGTGATCAGTCAATTGAGTCTGACATGGAGATTGAAGAGCACTTGGTCATGGATGATCTAGTTTCTTTTGGTGATGCGTTGTATATTGTAGAGCATCTTGTTGTGAGCAATGAGATTTCTGGTGTTGTGAGTTTGGCATGTGTTGATAGATATCTACATATTTCTACTAATGTGGAGTTTGTTGTTGTTGGTGTGGATTCACTAGTTGTTGCTATAAATGAGGATTTATTGTTGAAGCATTATGTTTAGTTTGTTCCTAGGAGTGAGCATTTTGATTGGGTGGTTGATATTCTAGTGTTTGATAGAATGATGCAAATGTAGATGATTTTCATGTTGGTTTTCTTGTCCCTGTTGGAGTGGAAGCCTTTAGTGAAGATGAAGATGGTTTTTTATCTTTCTTTGGGCATCAAAGTGTGGGACACACTTTTCTATTTACCTAGGGAGTATGATGTAGGAGCATCTTGGGTTTTCTTGGTGACTACTTTGGGGTTCATAGGAGGAGGCTTAATAGTTACTTTGTAGGGTGCTTGGACTAGTACTCGATCAAAGAAGGACTAGTGCTCAGCATGCTCTAGGAGCTTAGTATGGCCTATGGATCTTGGCATGGTCTTGGAGCTTGGCATGGTCTCGGAGCTCAACATGGTCTTAGAGCTTGGCATTGCCTTGGAGCTTAGCATGGTCTATTTTTTTTGGCATGTATTGGGAGTTTGGTGATGCTTTGGAGCTTGTTGTCACTTGGTAGTCTATTGGTGTCGACTAGAGTTCTTGGTGCATTTAATGTATATAGTGTGTGATCATGTCATGGATCAATATAGGAGTTTGTGTGGACCTATTTGTGGTATTGGTTATCTCTCCTATGTGCATTTAAATCTGTATTATAAACTTGGGGCTTGTCTTAAGTATTTTGTGTAGTTATCATGTGTTAACTACAGATTAATGTGAGGGTTAACATTTTGTATTTAATATTTGTTGTGAGTCAACTTGTACCTTAAATATGCATTTAATGCAAGGGTTTTATTTAATTTTTAATTGCTGGGTCAACTTTTGGTTTAGTTGGATATAAGTAGGGGGTCTTGTGGAATCTTTTAGTCGTTCATTCATGGAGTGATTGATTCATTTTTGGAGGAGTGAGTTTGGAGAGTAGCCGAAGGGTGAGTTTTCTTGAGTATGTGGATAGAGCATTAAATGTGAGGTAGTTTATAGTAGGATTGTGGTAGAGTTCTGAGTTTGGATTAAGGAGCTAGTGGTTGTAGTTTAGAAACAAGGAGATTGCTTGGTGGCTTGTGAGCACAAGTTGAGATCTTGGAGGTTTCTACCAAATTGTTGTTATGTTATAGATCTAGACTAGCTAGGGTTTGGATTAGATCTCAAGGGAACTTGTAGAACTCTTATTGTAATTGCTATTGTATTTGGTCGTAACCTAGAAGGCCTTATAGCTGGGAATATTGCATGTAAATAGTTATTATATGAATAAAGAGTTGTAATTTGGTATCAGATATTGCATTGTTGTTATCATGTGTTGTGTTTTTGCAGTGTGTTTATTTGTTGGGGGCTAGGACATCTCCTTTGGGGATTCTCCTCCCTTTCACTACATCATCTTGCTAACTTGAGACAGCAATAGTTTCCATCCAAGATTGATTTTGGAGACTATGTTCAAAGCCTATCAAGACAGGTGGTTGTGATCAGCCCTAGTGTGAGTATGTTATTTCCTATTCATGTTTGTATCCTCTAAATAATACATAGTGTAGGTCTCTAGAGAATTATGATCAGCACTTGTAAGCTTGGTGTTTCCTATTTATGTTTATGTAAATATCATGTAAAATTGTCATTTTATATGGACAATCATTACATGTATTTTGGTTCCTTTTTTACAGTTCTTTTTCTTTTTTTACAATAGACACCATATATGGACATATTGGCCTCTTGGTATCAAGAGCCAAGTAATAAAAATCATCATGTTAGCATTATTATTGAGGATGTGGAATGTTGTCATTTTGTGTACTAGTAAAATTTATCATTATGTTAAGGTATCATAATAAGACTTTTGTAGATCAAATATGAAATCTTACTTTGGCTCGTTGGAAATATAATTGTCTCACTTATTAATTATTGGGATGTATAAGGTCCTTGATCCACAATATTTATTAGTATTAGATACAAAAATCTGATTATGTAGACCAAATACATATATATAGGAAAGTAAGGTCACAATTATTTAATCCAAATCCAGTCATGGAATGATATCATGTTAATTCACCATGGATGAGTATGTGACACTAAAGCCACTGTCTATATTTCTTCAACCCTAAAGAATTTGGGGCATCATTTGTGGTAATAAAGAGGTAGTGTGAAGTTCAAATCTAACACCCAACATGCATTTTGAAAGTTAAATGACTCTATTGCACTAGAAGGTGTCTTGGCAAAGGTAATTTTTTGAATTTTTAAATAACACATTTATTGAGTTGCAGAGCATTGATATGCCAAGTATAATACACAAGAAGAAATTAGTGTTGCTAATATCTTCCTTGACAATGTAAGAGCCTTTCGATTTGTTTTACCATTTCAGCCTTTGGCACCTCAATTATTGATTAGGTTGTCAATTCTAAGCACAAGGTCTTCAATATTGATGAATCATTAAGATATGTTCTGATTAAATTGTTAGCTCACATGATTTAGGTGTGCTTGAGTAAAATCACACATGTCTAATCAAATAAGCTTAGGGATAGACCACTTTCTTTATATGTTAATGGTGTATATTGTCTTTATGTTACAAATTTGGTTTAAGTTTCATAGGTAGAATATGTTTTTGAAATGATCAAGGTCACAAGTGTAGTTGTTGTACTTGGATTTGGCTTCTTTCATGTTAAATGATGTATTAGAATGATAATAATTTGGTTCATGGTAGAGGAATCTACGTAGCTACCTTTGTAAGCATGAAGAGAAGAGTAGATATAGCATGGACAAGCTTGAAGAGAAGAAGATGGCACTCCACACTATTTCATTTCATATGGGTGAAATTTTCAATAATTATAAGTAAGTAACTCATGATCTTCCATTCTATACATTTGTTATTATACATTTCCTTTGACATAGTATTCCTCTATTTTTTATATACTTATCTTGGTTTAGTAACACTTCCTCATTTTTCACTTTCCAAACCCATTTTTCTACAATTATTTTGGGAGGACCAAAGGGTCTTAAAGTATATTGTGAATCGTGTGTTGAAAGGAATGAAAATTGTACCTTTAGAGGTGGCAACACATCCTGTGAGTCTTAAAGAAGTTGTAGCAGACTTTGAAATGACAACTAGTGAAAGGAAAAATCATCCTAATCTAGTTTTCTTTTTTATATTAGAAACACTGCAAGAAAAAGTAAATTGTATGAATTACAAATACAACTCCTTCAAGATTTAGGGTTCAAATTCAATGATCAAATTAATAATATAGAGCAAGATAAAAAGGTTATATCTCATTACTTGAGATCTATTCCAATATTTATAATTATGGATGGTGTGGATCATATAGATCAATTAGAAGCTTTATTTCCCAAACATGTTAGCCTTACATCTAACAGTTTGATCATTGTTATAACACAAAACATAGAAGTGCTTAATGCTTGGAATAATTCTTTCATTTATGAAATGATAACAATGAATATTGCTCATGCCAAGAAAATTTTTTGTTGGCATGCACTCTTACAACCTTTTCTATTATCAAATTTATTTATTTTCAATATTGGGCACTCATCAAACTTTCAACATACTCTAGTAGATGTTTCAATGAGGAGTGTCATCAATGACATGCAATCCTCATTGATAAACTCTATTTTAATACTGGGAACTCATTGAAGTTTCAACACAAATAGGTAGACATATCAAAATGGATTGTCATCAATGACATGGCATCCTCATCAATAAAATATTTTTTACATACTAGGTGAATGTTGAAGTTTTGACAGAATTTGGTAGATGTTTTGATGCAAAATGTCATCAATGATGTGGCATGCTTGTCGAATCAAATCATTCTCGATGCCTTGTTTAGGATATCTTTTGACAAGGATTATTTTTTGATAAGTAGATGCAAACTGATGTTAGTCAAAACTTTGACAAAATATTAACAACAAAGACAATTGGCATATAAAAATTGGTGAATCCAGGTTGAAAATTTAGTCTAAATTTAGTAGTGACCCTTGGAATCATAACTTTCAGATGAATGGTGTCAGTGGCCACACAAAAAAAAATGTCATCATGATATTGGCCACCTACTTGGGGTGGGATTATGTAAAAAAAATCATCCTTTCTTTGAACTTGGTAAAATAAGCAGACATGACATCATTGTATTTATCTCCTAATTATTTAATAAACTCATTTATCTGATAAATGATAGTAGTTTTTGTTATCTAGTTTACTTAACCAATAGTGGGGAAAAGGTTTTGCATATAAAATAATATACAAACTAACAATGATCCAAACTTACATGTGTTAAATTTAGCCACTTGGATAGTCTTCATATTCTCAGCTAGGTCAAGTTTGGTTCCCTTCTTTACAATTTTGTAGATCAAACCAACAGTAAGACATGAAATACTATTTGGTATGCCCGATTGAAATATTTTGTATGGAACAACATACACTCCAAATTTTATCTCCAAATTAGTAATTTATTCACCTTAGAACCTCTTTTGTCCCACTTAGCATTAGTATTCTCTTCAATTTCCTTCTTTGATGTCATACAGATTGCCTTCACTTCATTAATAATTGGGTTTTCAGTAACCATTTGTATTACATCCCTTGTATTTTTTTTTGGCTCATCCAACCACATTTGCATGTTGTGAACTCAACTCGACATAATTCAAATCCAAATTTCTTTAAATACCTTTGGAAAATGTAGGCATGTGTGAGATCTTTTGTCTCCAGATGTTTATGTTAATCTATCAAATTTTCATCAACAAATAGCTAGCGATAACCTCATGTAATGTGTGATCTTTGACTTTTGTAATTTTTCAATAATAAAATCAATGGATATCTTTAACTAATAAAATAATAAGTGGAATCCATGATAGTGCACCCACCTTGTTTGTTTGTGTTGCAACAATGGGATATGATTTATAATTCAGCTATTTGTATACTTCATTTCAAATCAATTTCATAGAATTTACCTTTACCTTTCTCTTCATGGTTGTAGAACTTGAACCTATTATTGTAGAGTAGGGTTTCGATGAACAAATTTTTGCACTTCACTTAGTTCACTTAAAATTCACTTTGGCACCACAATTCTTCACCAAATTTTCACTCACAAACTTCCCAAATTCAATCTCACTTAGAGACAATGCAAATTTGCTCTTTGCTTTCAAAAGTGCAGGGTAACAAAAAGAATTTTTGTTCCTATTAATACACACAAAAAAAGGTATCTTTTAATGCTTATAAGGGCTTAGTAAATACTTTGAACCTCAGATTCTTTTACCATTAACAAACCTGGTCAAAACATTATTTTCATCACTTGCTCAATTAGCACAATAGAGTTGTCTTAATATCAGTTAACACATCATCATTACTTACTCATTCATTGCTACATCTTTAGTTACTAAACATCTTGGTGTGATTCTCCAACTTTGAAAAACTTCCAAACTCCATGAGCTATACTTGTGCATAATACAATATGCAAATAAGGACTACATCCCATTGTATTCTACATAATGATATAAGATTTATTAATGATAATGCAATTCCATACATTCTTATAAAGTTTATTTAGGTGTTGATATTTTACCTAATCCATTGGATGAGGTACCACTATCAATTACACTTGATGTCTCATTCTCTTCTATCCTCCTTATCCATATCGTATTCATATATTCACGAACTTCATTTATTTCACTTTCCCTTTACCTTTTGGATCTTCCTCTTTAGGTGTTGACACTTGGTACCTATAGTTCTTGCTTAAGTGATTAACATTGTGGAAATGATAACATTTTCATTCTAGCATTCTTCCAATCACCAGATCATCCTCCAAACTGCAATATCATGCATTTTATAGTAATATAACCAACTTACCACATGTAGTACAAGAATGTAATGCCCTACCCAGAGATCCTTGGAAACAAGGATGAAATACAAGCAAGATAAAAAAAACTAAACAAATGTAAGAGCACAAAGCAACAATCATACACAAATCATAAAGATTGCAATGGAAGACTGACATATAATCCAACACTAACATATCTCCAAATGCCACTACTACCAAAACCACAAATGAGAAAGCCTCAGAGATCAACCAAGCTAAAATATCAAAGCAGACTCCTGAAAATTGGCTAAGTATAAGCATCAAAGATTGACCAAGCTAAAATATCAAAGAAAACTCCTAAAAATTGGCTAAGTCTAAATTCTAAAGCCCTGAAATTTCCCAGAATCTTTATCTTAGCCCGTAGAGGTCTGAAACCCATCTCAAATGAATCGTCGCATATATTAAAATATATCTTAAGTATAAGGAACTTAAACGATATATTTTAAACCCCATAGGACTACAACAAAAAGATGCAAAATTGGATTACAATAGAAACAATCCAGATCCAAAATGCGACACCATAGGGTTGAAGAACACTGAATAGGGTATCTGAATCAACTCTCAAAAATTTCAGACCAAACCAAAAAGTGCTTGCTACCTGCCCACGCAGGTTTTTACAAAAATCAAGTGATACTTTAATATAGCACACAAAAGTATCGCGTGTGACATTTCTAAAGAAGGAAGACAACATTTTCAAGGATTGGGCAACACTTCTCCCGATGGTGTGAGACACTTTAAGGGTGTTGTATGACATTTCTTACAAGAAGGTGTGATACTTTCTAGTATCACGCGATATTTCTCCAAGAGGCGTGTGATAGAATTAGGGCATGCACAATACAGTTTCAATGGGCGTGCGATACAATTTTGTGTCGCACCATGCTAATAAATGGTTGCTTAGGAAACTAAAGAAAAATATTTAAGGATAAACAAACAATTAAATCAGAGTTCAAAACCTCCACACCGGGCAGTATTGGATCCACATTTCGAGGCAAGAACACTCAAATTGAAAAGGAAATATGGAAAGAACAACATCTAACCATCTAACACATAAGAGTAAAAGTACAAAAGGAACATCACAATGAACTAAAGCAACATTGCAATAACTGAAATAATATCACAATATCGTAATGTGCAAAACAACCAAACTAAGTACGCGGTTCCTCCCAACTTTTAATGGCATCATAAGGCCATCATGGGCCCTAGCCATCCCCTACGCATAAAATCCCAAGCCACCGATCAAATAATTGGTACTATCGTGATAGGGACATCACTACTAAACATGCTAATAACCAAAAGCATAAAGAAATCTAACATGCTAGTAGTACAACTGAAGATAAACCTGCAAGTAGATAACATCACCTATCACATGCTAATCATCATAATAAGGAATGTGTCAAAACTAAGATCATCTAAACATGATAAACAAAATCCCAATGAAACCATAAATCATAAGAAAGCATACTTCATAAATTGAAGTACCAAGTGAACACATCCAGCAATGGTCGCACTAGGATATAAGACCATCTCTGTACACTAATCCCAAGCAGTGGTGAAGGTAGCTATGCATCCCAACCATGTAGTAATCATAGCTCCACATCCATTATGCTGATGGAGATAATGATCCAACCACAAACATGCAAAACAACATCCATGGCTAACACACACACCAAGCAATATGATGACTGAACCCAAGACAAAGACAATGCATAAAATATAGGTCCTGGTCAGAAATCTCAATGGGCTACTATGTAGGGACTAACATCATGGAGAGTCACTTGGAATTGAAAAGCCCAAGCTCGGATCTATGCAGACTCAACTCCCTCAATAGAAGGCTCATACACTGTGTAGCCTCAACTTCCTCAATGGAAGGCTCATACACTGAAGTATTATTTTGTTATCTTTAATGTTATTACCACCCGATGTTTTATTTAGTTATCACTTATATAAAGCTTCCTCTGCCAACCTCCAATGCCATGAACGTCGAGCTATGAGATAGAAGCCCCCTCCATATGCTACCCTACCCTACCCATGCTCATCCAATGATGAGTGCCCATAGGCATGCAAATTCCCAACCCATCCCAAATGATCACAATTTCCAAAAGTACCATGAAAGATTAGGCCCTGCAAGTCATCCGACAAATGTACATGTGTGTGGCACACCACCATCACAAAGATCATACATAAGGATAGGATGAGAACACAAATAGAAGTCAATCAACCGAAAACATAATCAAAATGACAAATGCTACATGCATCCCAATGCTACATAAAGTGCAAAAGTGGTCTGACAGATATCCAAACGGATCATCCAAGTCCATCAACCACATTGTGTCGAGAAAAACTGAGAAAATAGGGCGACATGTAAAATGAGGCAAAAACCCCAAATTTTGAAAAAAAAAAAGTGAAATTAAAACCCATTTGACCTTTGGGTGCAAAAATCCAAAAAATCCAAAAAAAAATGAAATCGAACACTATATGCAAAAATGGCCAGCATAACGGCTCAAAAACCCAAACCCCCATTTCAAAAATAGGGACCAACCAAGTAGAACTAGCAAACAGAAATGGAGGGGAACACTAGTTCTCGGCCTCCTAACAAATTGCTACAAAAATT
The DNA here is from genome assembly GCA_028749045.1 of Cupressus sempervirens. Taxonomy (NCBI): domain Eukaryota; kingdom Viridiplantae; phylum Streptophyta; class Pinopsida; order Cupressales; family Cupressaceae; genus Cupressus; species Cupressus sempervirens. Next base: position 406,874,548 of record CM053788.1, on the reverse strand, counting down.
GGAAGTTGAAATGGAGTGAAAATAATAAAACAAGAAAGTCCTACTTGACAACAGAAGGGGCAAAAATAGTAACTCACACAATAAAATAAATCACCTGCCAAATCTGCTGAAAATGACGGCAAAGCATAAACTACCCGAGCCGAATCCAACGAGACCAACCTCACGAAGATCCCATGCTCACAACTCTCAGAATGAACAAAACAAGAATCCTTTAGAAGAGGATTTCCAAAATGGCTCTCAAATTTCAAATTCTAAAAAGTGAGAGGTGAATAATGAATTCACTTTTCCAATACTTATTCACTTTTTAAGTGAATAGTCAATTATGTAAATTAGCCAGCTGGAGTAGCTAAACTCTAAATCAACCCAAATGAAAATAGGTTATTATCCATAACGAAAATTCACCTAAGGCAAAGCTGCCAAAAATTAAATCTAAAAAGATTTAAAACCCGAAAACACAAAATCACAAAAAATCACTTAACACTTTCACGACAAATGCAAACTTCTAAATGCACAAACCCACTCACTGGTCTAATCACATAATGCAGATGAGTTCAAATTTACTAATCATCAAAAGGCTTAGATTTAAACAACTAAATAAGGGTACATTGACTATACAGGGATGACATTGGCAAAATATGAATAGCTGAATCACTAACTCCATGTGCCACTGCCAGGGATATAATTCCTGCACACTAAAACACATGATCAAGTGCAATTACATATAATACCATAGCTGAATCAACATGTATTAAAATACATATTTAATCCATTTACATCACTCACATTCGCAGAAAGCGTAAAGATACAAGAATGAAGTAAATAACCATAGCATAAAATTCATCTCATGACATAATCAACAAATATGTCCAAATAAACCATATAACCAGATATCATCATAGATCTATTGTCATCTCAAAATAGCATCAACATGTAAAATGATAAACTGAACAGCATAGCAACATAGCATCTATGGAACTAAGTCAAAGTATAACATCCGACCCTCAGGTCATCATAAGGTACAGAATAAGAGTATCAAATGTCTCTTGAATCAAAATAGGCAAGGTACAAACTGCAAACACGAGAGGCTTTACATCCTCCCCCACTAGCATAGGCTTACTCCTGGAAGCTAGTAAAAATATAGGGGTACAATCCCCTCAGTCATAAAGCATCCTCCCAAGTCACAGAGGTCTCATCACTCGAGTCCCATTGGACCCTTACCTGCTCTATGTCCCGACCTCACAAGGTCAGCCTCTAGTGCTATAGGATATGAATGGGCTCCAAAGTAAGTTTCTCGTCCGCTACTTGCAAAGCATCCCAATCAAGAACATGGGTCACATCCAGAATATAATGTTGCAAAACATGAACATGAAAAACATCATGGATACATGATAGGCTAGGTGGCAACACTAGTCAATAAGCAACAAGACCAATCCTCTCGAGGATCTCAAAAGGTCTAACAAAATGTGGCACCACCTTAGAGCCTTTCCCATAATGGATGGGGCTCTTCCTCAGACGCACTCTCAAAAACACCCTGTCACCAACAAAAAAGTGATGATCCAACCTATGGGCATCTGCATACTTCTTCCTATCCTAATCAGTAATCAAATGCTCCCTAATGCAAACAACCTGTTGCTCCATATCTTGAAGCAGCTCTAGACCCAAAAGAACTTGGTCCTCTAAATGATCCCAACTCAAAGGGGTATGGCATGGTCTACTGTACAAGGCCTGAAAAGGTGACATGCCAAGAGAACTATGATACCCATTATTGTATGCAAACTCAACAAGGTACAAATAATCCTCCCACTTCACCTGCCTATCCATAACATACATGCAAAGCAGATCCTCCAAAATTTGATTTACTCTCTTAGTCTGACCATCAGTCTCTGGGTGATAAGCTAAACTAAAATTGAGTTGCACAACCAAAGCATGTTGGAGAGATGTCCATAGTACAGAAGTAAACATTGGATCTCTATCTGAAATGATCCAATGAGGAATCCCATGCAAATAAACAATATTTTCCAAGGAGACATGCGCTACTGACGAAGCTGTCTAGGATGCTCTCATGGGTGAAAAATGTGCTACCTTGGACAACTTGTCCATTGTCACCATGATACAATCATGTCTCTGCGATGACATAGGCAACCCTATGATAAAACCAATAGATATTGTATCCCACTTCTATTTTGGAATGGTATGTGGCTACAAAAGACCCGTCAAATATTGATGCTTTTCTTTCACTCTCTAACACTCAAGACATCTAGCAACAAAATCAGCAACATCATTTCTCATCCCTACCCAAAAGTATAGTTGTTTGAGATCAACATGCATCTTCCTAACACTCAGATGTGCGAAATACGGTGCACGATGCACTTCAAACAAAACCAAGGTACAAAGATCACCCAACATGGGTACATAGATATGTCCCAAGTGATGCAGTAGTCCATCAAACTCTAGAACATAACCAGAAAATATCCCCTCAAGGGTACATCCAGACTTGATCTCCACCTTCACCTCCTGATACCAAGTGTCACTAAGCAAAGCCTCCAAAATACAGCCTCACAAATCCACTCCCATTGACAACACTGATACCTCATGTCACCTTCTACTCAAAGCATCCACAATGACATTCTCCTTCCTTTTAATGTAATGAACATCAAAGTCATACTCACACAAGGACTCCATCCAATGACATTGTCATGCATTTAGGTTTGGCTGAGTAAAGATATATTGCAAGCTCCTATGATCGCTATGCAACTCAAACCTGTGTCCTAGAAGAAAATGCCTCCAACAGACAAGGGCATACACTACGGCCGCGAGTTCCAAATCATGAGTGGGGTAATTAAGCTCATGGTCCTTGAGTTTTCTAGACTCAAAAGAAATCACTCAACCATCCTGCATTAACAGTACACCCACACCTTCCAACAAAGCATTTGTGCAAACTATGAAATCACCTACAAGATTAGACACTACAAGGACTGGTGCACTGGTCAAACACTCCTTAAGAGAATTAAATGCTACCTCACACTAGTCTAACCAAAGAAACTTCTTCCCTTTCCTCTGAAGACAAGTGATGGGATGGGCCAATCCCATGAAACTACGAACTTTTGAGACATTAGTGGGTGCCGACCAATCCATGATAGCACGAATCTTCTCCAGATCCACTACAATCCCATCACTAGTGATGATATGTCCCAAATACTTCACCTCAGATTGGAAGAACCCACATTTACTCAAGTTTCCATACAACTGATGGTCTCTTAAGCACTACAATACTTGACGTAAATGGACTTCATGCTCCTCCACAATCTTTGAATAGATCAATATGTCATCCAAGAAAGCAATGACACATTGATCGAGGTAAGTGTGGAATACACCATTCATCAAACTCATAAACACTAATGGTACATTGGTTAACCCAAAGGGTACAATTGTGAACTCATAATGCCCATACTATGCATGAAAACTTGTTTGATGAATATCAGCCTCTTGGATATGAAGCTGATGGTATCTCGACTTAAGATCAATCTTCAAGAACACTTGTGCTCCCTTCATATGATCGAACAAGACATCTATCCTTGGCAAGGGATAATGATTCTTCACCATCACCTTATTCAACTATCAATAATCAATGCACAATGCAAAGAACCATCCTTCTTCTTCACAAAGATGACTGGTGCACCCCACGGGGATACACTAGGATGAATATGGCCCTTGGCCAACAATTCCTCCAACTATAATTTGAGCTCACTCAACTCTTGAGTAGTTATGCAATAAGGAGCTTATGAAATCGACTCCACTCCTAGTATAAGATCAATCTAAAATGTCATGCTATGGTGGCATACCTAGAATCTCATCAGGAAACACATCTACATACTCATGATGGAGTGGGTGAATATCAAGTGTCACCGTATGGCTGTCGGCTTCCTTGAGATCACTAAGAGACACAAGAAACAACTGACAACCCTTCTGCACACTCCTCTTCAGCTGATTAGCTGAGATCATAAGAAGCGAGACTGGTCTTTGAACTACCAAAAGTTCCACCTATGTCATCCACGCACTGTACCACCTTACGATGGCAATCAATATTTTCCTGATGGGTGGCTAACCAATCCATGCCCAACACAATGTCATACAATCCTAGAGGTAGAATGTGTAAATCCATTATGGTGGTGAAGGTTCCCAAATTCAAACAACAACTCCTAACCAACAAGCTGACAACCACCTTAGAACTCGTGGCTAACTCAACCTACCACCTAGCAACCTAACGCATTGCCACTAGCCCACATTTCTAAACAATAGATGGTGAAATGAAAGAATTTGAAGCACTAGACTCAAAAAAAACTAAAGTTGAAATACCATGCAACGTACCTATAGCCTCAACTACCACACCTTGATGCTCAACTTGACGGTTATCAACTGCCGCAAAGACTCTATGATTATGACCCGCATCTCCCACAATAGGCTTAGATCTCGTTGCACCCTTACCAAGCCCTATGGATAGTTTGATGGAACAATCATAAGATTTATGGCCAGGTTGGCCACAAGAATAACAGTTCCTAGAAAAGTTGGGGCCTGACCCATGACTATCCTGAGTAGCACTAGGATATGGTGCACTACCTCTGTTAGAATTCTACTAACTGTTCTGAGGAGGAGGATCCTACTAAGATTTATGTCCCCAGTTCTTGTTACCACCTTTCTTTCTAGAAGTACCAGAAGACTGTTCACCCTTTCCCCAAAATCCTCGCTGATAGCCACGGCATTTTCCATGCTGAGAAGGTTCTGATTGAGCTTGACCCTTTTCTGAAAATTGGGTAAACTATGCATCCTACCCTAGATTCTTAGCACTTTGGTTTCGAGAACCAAATTTGCTACTAAAACCTCTAGCCAGATTTTCCTCTGCAATTCATGCCTTCTCTACAATGAAAGCAAGAGTTCTAGGTTGATGCATATGAACTTCTACAATGAGGGAATCCTTAAGGCCATGAATGAAATGATGAGCTCAAAGAAAATCATCCTTGTTCTAGCATGAATACTACCTAAGTTCAAAAAATTAGATTCCATACTGATCCACAATCATGTTTCCCTACCGGATTGCATGGAACTCATCAACACAAGCCTCTCTAAACTAAGGAGATAAGAATCTCTCTCAAAACCTCTCCTCAAAGATCTCCCAGGTGAGATCTGCAACACTAACCTAAAGCTTCTAACTCTTAATATTCCACCAAATGGATGCATGGTCCCTCAACTGCATAATTGCACAATGGACCCTCATGTTGGTTGAATATGGATACATGGTGAAGCAACGCTCCATGTCCAATAACCAAGTCTTAGCTTTGAGGCCACTTCCCTTGCCATCATACAGTGGCAGTCTAGAACTCTAAAGGGACTTCATGATATCCAACCTAATGGAATCCTCACTATTGCAATCCCTACCACCCCGATGGTGCCTTCTGCCCCCTGGTGGAGTAAGAGAATGCTAACACTCACATTCCTCCTCTCTATGCTCAGAGTGATGGGAATCCCCATGATGAGATCACTCTTCCTGATTATGATCATGTTGGCGCTCCTTAACATGAGGGCCCAATTGAGCTAGAATCTCCTGGAGTACTGGCAACAATACCCCCACACCATCCTGATTAGCATTATTACTTCGTTCTCCCTCTCCATCCTAACGTTCCTCTTCATGATGTTCTTCATCTTGAACAACCTGTTGATTACCACCCCGACTAGACCTACGTGCAGGAGGCATCCCTATGGAAGCAACAAGATAATGTTAGAACAATGGGATCACAAGCATAAGAGTCAGAACATGAACCCAAGAGATATCAAAATAACAACATAATATAACAGTACACAATGGAAAACAAAACCATAGTGGAAGCATAACATAGAGATCTCAATGTTTCGACATGGGCTCTGATAGTAGATGTAATGCCCCGCCCAAAGATCCTTGCAAAAAAGGATGAAATACAAGCAAGATATAAAAAATTTAAACAAGTGTAAGAGCACAAAGCAACAATCATACACAGATCATAAAGATCGCAATGAAAGAATGACACACAATCCAACACTAACAAATCTCCAAATGCCACTACTACCAAAACTACAAATGAGAAAGCATAAGAGATCGACCAAGCTAAAAGATCAAAGCAGACTCCTAAAAATTGGCTAAGTCTAAATTATGAAGCCCTGAAATTTCATAGAATCTTTACCTTAGCCCATAGAGGTCTGAAACCCATCTCAAACAAATCATCACATATATTAAAATATATCTTAAGTATAAGGAACTTATACTTAAACAATATATTTTAAACCCCAAAGGACTACAACAGAAAGATGCAAAATTGGATTACAATAGAAACAACCTGGATACAAAATGTGACACCATAGGGTTGAAGAACACCGAAGAGGGTATCTGATGGGGACACGACCCAAGCACAAAATGGACACAATAGGAAAGGGAAAAATTTATTAACTGTGAAAATATGCTAGTACATTTAGTACAGAGAAAATAGACTTCAAAACATGCCCTAAGGGCTTACAACAGTATAAGTTTGGAGATAATTTCTCCTTTTAGTACCTCCCCTCAAACTCCACTCCGAACTGCCTTTTACAATGCCAAAAATGTTCTTAAATAGACCTCGGAGGGTTAAGGATTAGGAGTACATTCTAGAAAGTGCTAGTTGGCATCCACCAACCAAATAGAAGGCTCTAGAAGCTGAGTTAGAAGTTGACACAAATCTAGAAGAATCTAGAAATAGTAATCAAACTTTCGAGAGGCATAACTTTTGAACCGTAGCTCCAATTGACTAATTGTTTACATTTTCGAAAAGCTCTTGAAGTGCTCTATAGCCTTATGGACCAGCTTTGCTTGTCCCCCATTTTTTGGCCCTTTTTGAGATCATTTAATGCCCCTAACTTGACTTTGAAGCATTCTTAGGAGGTCTCCAGAAACTGAAAAATTGCAATAACTTTCAAACCGTGGGGCCTTTTGACCTGATTCTTTTTCTAGAATGCTCTAAATTAAAATTACATTCATATAGCCAATTTACACATTCTATTTCACCAAAATGATGGCTCAATTACATACTCCTATTTTTTTAGCATTTACACGTATCCCAAGGTGATTAAAAACTCTAACCCAGAACACTAATAGTGGAATTGTGAGAGTTGGAACCTTTATTTGACCCAAATGAGTATCCAGAAATGAAAACACATGAAACAAAAACTAAGTCTAAGTACATTTTTTTTGGTTGATACAGGATTGCCCTTATACCTTTGGATGCTCCTGCATCAATATCTGAATCAACTCTCAAAAATTTTAGACCAGACCAAAAGGTGCCTAATGCCTGCCCACGCATGTTTTTACAAAAACCAGGTGACACTTTAATACAACACAAAAAAGTATCGCACGCAACATTTCTAAAGAAGGAGGGTGACATTTTATAAGGACTAGGTGATACTTCTCCCAAAGATTGCAACACTTTAAGGGTGTTGTACAATATTTCTTACAAGGAGGTGTGATACTTTCTAGTATCGCACGATATTTCTCCAAGAGGCGTGCAATAGAATCAGGGCACGCATGATATAATTTCAATGGGCATGGGATACAATTTTGTGTCACACCATGCTGATAAATGGTTGCCCAAGAAACTAAAGAAAAACACTTAAGGATAAACAAATGACTAAAACAGAGTTCAGAACCTCCACACCAGGGAGTACTAGATCCACATTTTGAGGCAAGAACACTCAAACCTAAAAAGAAATATGGAAAGAACAATATCTAACCATCTAATAGATAAGAGTAAAAGTACATTGAACATCACAGTGAACTAAAGCAACATCGCAATAACTAAAATAACATCACAATGTACAAAACAACCAAACTAAGTACGTGGTTCCTCCCAACCATCAATGGCATCATAAGGCCATTGTGGGCCCTAGCCACCCCCATGCATAACATCCCAAGCCACCGATCAAATCGTCGATACTATTGTGATAGGGACATCACTACTAAACATGCTAATAACCAAAAGCATAAGGAAATCTAACATGCTAGAAGTACAACAAAAGATAAACCTGCAATTAGATAACATCACCTATCACATGCTAATTATCATAATAAGGAATGAATCAAAACTAAGATCATCTAAACATGATAAACAACATCCCAATGAAAGAATACTTCATAAATAGAAGTACCAAGTGAATACATTCAGTAATGGTCACACTAGGATATAAGACCATCTTTGTACACCAGTCCCTAGTAGTGTTGAAGGTAGCTACACCTCCCAAGCACGTGGCACCCATAGGTCCACATCTGTCATGTTGATGGAGATGATGATCCAACCAAAAATATGCAAAATAACATCCATGGCTAACACACATGCCAAGCAATATGATGATTGAACCCAAGACAAAGACAATGCATAAACTACAAGTCCTAGTCAAACATCTCATAGGCTACTATGTAGGGACTAACATCATGGAGAGTCACTTGGCATTGAAAAGCCCAACCTCAAATCTGTGCAGACTCAACTCCCTCAACAGAAGCCTCATACACTGTGTAGACTCAACTTCCTCAACGGAAGGCTCATACATTGAAGTATTATTTTGTTATCTTTACTGTTATTACCACCCGATGTTTTATTTAGTTATCACTTATATAAAGCTTCCTCTGCCAACCTCTAGTGCCATGAATGTTGAGCTACAAGATAGAAGCCCCCTCCATATGCTACCCTACCCTACCCATGCTCATCCAACGATTAGTGCCTGTAGGCATGCAAATTCCCAACCCATCCCAAATGATCACAACTTCTAGAAGTACCACGAAAGATCGAGCCCCACAAGTCACCCAATAGATGTACACATGTGTGGGGCACCACCATCATGAAGATCATACACAAGGATAGGATAAGAACACAAACAGAAGTCAATCAATCAATAACATAATCAAAATGACGAATGCTACATGCATCCCAATGCAACATAAAGTGCAAAAGTGGTCTGACAGATATCTAGACGGATCATCCAAGTCCATGAACCACATTATGCTGAGAAAATAGGGTAGCACATAAAATGAGGCAAAAACTCCAAATTTTGGAAAAATTCTAAAATTTAAACCCCTTTTTTACCTTTGGGTGCAAAAACCCTAAAAATCCAAAAATAAATGAAATCGAACACCATATGCAAAAATGGCCAGCATAACGGCTCAAAAACTCAAACCCCCATTTCAGAAATAGGGAAAGCATTCATACCAGACCAACTGGGAAGAACAAAAAAACAAAAATAGAGGGGAACACTAGTTCTTAGGCTCCTAACAAATTGCTACAAAAATCAAAAGCTAAAACGGAGCAAAAATAATAAAACGAGAAAGCCCTACCTGACAGCAAAAGGGGTAGAAACAATAACTCACACAATAAAATAAATCACCCACCAAATCTGCTGAAAATGACAGCAAAGCATAAACTCCCCGAGCCAAATCCAACGAGACCAACCTTGTGAAGATCCCACACTCACAGCTCCTAGAACGAACAAAACAAGAATCCTTCAGAAGAGGATTTCCAAAATTGTCTCAAATTTCAATTTCTAAAAAGTGAGAGGTGAATAATGAATTCACTTTTCCAATACTTATTCACTTTTCAAGTGAATAGTTGATTTTGGAAATTAGCCAACTGGAGTAGCTAAACTTCGAATTGACCCAAAAAAAAATAGGTTATTATCCATAACAAAAATTCACCTAAGGCAAAGCTGCCAGAAATTAAATCCAAAAAGATTTAAAACCCAAAATCACAAAAAATCACTTAAAACTTTCACGAAAAATGCAAACTTCTAAATGCACAGACCCACTCACTAGTCTAATCACATAATGCAGATGAGTTTGGATTTACTAATCACCGAAAGGTTTAGATTAAAATAACTAAATAAGGGTATATCAACCATATAGGGATGATATTGGCAAAATATGAATAGCTAAATCACTAACTCCATGTGCCACTACCAAGGATATAATTCCTATACACTAAAACACACCAAGTGCAATTGCATATAATATCATAGCCGAAGCAACATGTATTAAAATACCTATTTAATCCATTTACATCACTCACATTCACAGAAAGTGTAAAGATACAAAAATGAAGTAAATAATGATAGCATAAAATTCATCTCATAACATAACCAACAAATATGTCCAAATAAACCATATAACCAACTATCATCATAGATCTACTATCATCTCAAAATAGCATCAACATGCAAAATGATAAATTGAATAGCATAGCAGCATAGCATCTATGGAACTAAGTCAAAGTATAACATCTGACACTCAGGTCATCATAAGATACAAAATAAGGGTATCAAGTATCTCTCAAATCAAAATAGATAAGATATAGACTACAAACATGAGAAGCACTACAAACAATACCATGTATTATAATGTGAATTGATTGTATTGTCTTTCTTTCTTGGTGACCAATTAAATTCATCTATAATCTATAGTCTTGAGACTTATATCCAAATTTGTTGCATGTATAGCAGTAGCCATGAAACTCATTTTTCTTAGGTGAATGAATGAGATTAGATATACATTCATATGCTTGATGTCCACACTTATTGTATTGATAAAAATAACCATCAAACTTGGGAGTAATATTTGACTTACCAATTTGGACTCTGTAGATATTTGTTGTGTGTCTAGGCTTTCCACAATGATAGCATGTAGGTTTATTTGGCTTTGGATTTGCAGAGGCATTCCTCTGTTCAACTTGGTTTGATGACTCTCCTTTATTAGTAGTAGAATGCTTGGTGTAGCCTAGTCCAAAAGTATCTCTAGGTGGCCTCTGTCATCTAAGTTGTTCATCTAGTATCTTGATCATTTCCTTTGATTTCTTTAGTCTCTCATTTGATTCTTTCTCAAATTTTAGTTCACTATTTAGCTTTCATATTTAGTTCTTAATTCAATAATATCTTCCATCTTTCTTCCAATCTCATGATTTGTACTGAGTACATGATTTACCACATTATAATGATTTTGAGTCAGCCTTGATATTTCTTCATCCTTAGCACCTAGTCTTGAACAGATTTGTCTTTTTTCTTCTTCCAGCATCTGCTTGTCATCCTCAGCTTTTCTATTTTGTTTCATTACATCACACATCTTAGTGGATTGTAGTTCTTGTTCTCTTTTCAGTGATTTTATCTTCTCAGTGAGGCAATGGTTTTTCTCTAGTAGGTTAACTATGGCAGCATCAAATTCATTAGATATGTTTGCATCACACAATTCTTCAATCACTTCTTCCTAATAATTTACTTCATTTTTTCTAAATAGTTTCCTTCCTCCTTTTCAATGACTACTTTAGTGTGTCTTTCATCTCATTGATTTGATCCATGCACATCCTTAACTCCAATATTTGATTCTCAATAGTCCTATCAAGCTTACACCTCTCCATGACTCAGATCTTTACTCTCAAGTGGTAAAACCTTCAACAAGGTAACTATGCTCTGATACCAATTGTTGGAATATTATGAAAGATAGGATGCTGAGAGTGGGGGTGAGTTGGTATCCTAAAAAAAAATTATCCTTGAACAAATTTAGTATATTCCCCTTCAGTTTTGTAACTCGGTAATCACATAACATTTAACACAATACTTGTAATTGAAAGTAACTTTGTCTAATCCAAATTATTATCAACAATATAAAAATAAACATAAAACCATAATACATAACACAATCATTTGGTCATGCAAAAACCCTTGGTCAAGGGGGAAACTATGGTGGGGATGGTACCCACAAATCTATCACTACTATAGTAAGAGGGTGCCTTGTTAGGGCTACAATGAATTTTTCACTTTTGATGACTAACTCTATTAAGATTATACAATTAGATTTGCTAGGATCTACCTTCTTTAAGTATTTTACAACACTGTGCTAATTGTGTACTTGGTTAAGAGAGTTGCATAAAGACTATTAAGTCTACCTTCTTTTAGGATTTAGACTATTACAATGATTAGAAAGTATCAGCAAATGATCTTTACAATAGCAACTTACTTATCTTGATTAGATCCCTCTTCTACTCACTAATATATCACCTTTTGTGATTGATTTGTAATTCCTCTCAACTCTACTTGAATCCCTGATCTTAAAACTCTGATATACTTTATGCTTTACTCAGTCATTAGCTCCCCTTTCTTGCTTATAATTCCCTCAAGAACAACTTGCAACTATTCCATATAGGTCCTTTTATAGTTTCCTTTTGCTTCTTTGATATCTAACCTAATTAGTGTTTAGGAACTTTCTAGAATGCATCATTAATAGAAATCAATGATCTAAAATAATTCATCATTTTATTCCTTTCCTTTCCTCATTTTCATTGGTCTTTTTCACCTTGAAATCACAAAACAATCAATGCACAATTTTCAAGAAATATTTGCAAATCTTTACATCGAACTATGCAAACTATTTTTCTACTCAGTATGATCGTGTCACATTATATTTTGTGTCAATTCAAACTTTTATATATCCTCTATTTCACTCAGTAAATACTCTATTCTATATGTTGACTTGGTAGTGTTTATTCTGAGTAACCTCTACGAGTCTTGGTGATGTCTTCTGCTTGATGAGTATAGAATAGCTCGATGAGAACTGAGGTATATAGTAACTATACACTTATCCTTTTCCTCCTTCATTGCTCAAGTAGTATGGCGACTTGGTTACTATGTTCACCTTCACTTAGCTTTTTGGCACTAATTGGTAGTATGATTGATTATAGAAGTAACATTCTCCCCCTTTGACACTAGTGGAAAAAACATTTTTCTTCAAATTAGCTTGAAATTTTATGCAAACTCCCCTTTACATATGCTTCCTCGATATGACCTATTTTTCAGAATATTTTTCAAAATTATTTTTGTTTGTAGCATAATATTACCTCCTTGTAACTCCATAAATAAACATAATACATACAAACATATATAACATAACTCCCCCTTTTTTTACACTGATGTTAGAATAACTTTAAACATGAAAATACTTACTTTGGATGTAATCCAAAGTGGTTAAGAAACTCCTTGTGATTGTTCAACATAGTTGTTATTGTATTATTTAAATTTTTCCTTATCAGTTCAAGTGTTTTCTTCTTAATCATCAGCTTGGCTACTAAATCTGTCATGTGTTCTATAATGGATAAGCTCAAGGAAGCTACAAGCTCTCTAGCAATCTTGATATGATTTTGCATAACCACCAGATGAGGTAACAAAAATGCTTGGATTTTATTGATCTCAATCATTAGATTGATCTCTTCTTGTAAAAATTTGTGTTGAAGTCTTAATAGATATTTTGCACATGAATAGTGTACTCATGAGGTGCTTGGATCCACTTTTAGTGCATTAGCACTGGCCTTCATATCTTTATTTATCTTCTACAATTTTTCTTTAACTTCATTTGTAAAAGAGGGAATATCACATATTCTTTGAAACAATAGTAAAATATTTTGTACAATCACCTCCAGCTCGATAACATAAGTGGATAATGCCACTTGTTAGATTGTAATGTCAGTAGAGACTTTTTCTAACACCTTGTTTTCAAAATTATTCTCATTTATTTTCATCAACTCTAATTAAGTTGTCATATCTAGTTCATTGAGCTTATCAAAAAGTTGCACTAGTTGGTCAAATATAGGTGGTTTTTCATTCATAATAATATCTAGCACAACTTCTAGTAATATGTATTTTACACCATGCAGTACTTGCTTCTGCTTGTGTTCTTTTCATAATCTTGCTTGCTTAGTTTTTCTTTCACATGACTTTGTATATATAACCATTCTCTCTTCATCTAGAATATTCAAATCCTAGTTTGGTATAATAATCACTTCATCTAGTGTCACCTAGTTTGTCTTTATAGATGGTGGACTCTACTTTTTCTTCTTCAACTTCTTTCTCTTTGAATCTATAACATTGGTGCTTGGTGATACACTCTATAGAATAGGAACTTGTACTTCTAGATTTCTTTATTCAGTTTCATCTTCTTTTTTTGATTCATCTCCCTTATTCTTTAGGTCAATAGTAGAGATTGTCATGGGTTATACAAATGGAACTAGAGCTGTGGACTCCTGATGTGTCTGTTTTGGTTCCTCAATTTTCTTTGTTTCCTCTTCCTTTTTTCCTTTGTCTCTTCACCTTGTGCAATACTAGGAACAATAATAATTTGTAGTGGCGATACTTGAGGCATCTACTCAATTTTTTTTGGTGTAGAAACACTCTATTTTCTTCTTTGTTTTATTCTTCTAGTTGGCATGTAGAGAGTGGATATAACAACATCAAATTATGTACATGGCGATAATGTAAAATCTTCAAAATTTTGCTTCTTTGCAATTACAAGTTAGCCATGCCTAATAATTCCCTCACTCAGAGGTCTATGGATTGGTGCTCCTTCACATGTAGAAAAATCATCTTCTTTGTTCTCCTTAGATTCCCTTCTAGTTTGAGCATGTTCAACATCAATATTTGTATTCCCCTATTTGGTGTTTGTAGTTCCATCCATTTTCCCTCCTTGTCCCCCTTGAGTTTCTTGAGCCTGATTCTCAGTATTGACATCCATTTGTTGTCCTTTGGTATCCATGGGGATAGATTCTATTGAAATATATAGTGATTCAATGGAAATATCCCTTGAATTTTGTGTTCTTGGCTTGGAAAATTCTTTAATCTATTCAATTACATATAAAAAATTGAGTATATGTATATGAGATGGCTAAGTAATTGTTGAAACTTTGGTATTTGGATCAATTATGACTATAAGATCTTCATCCTTTAGCTCCTTGGATGGATCATCCTCTATTAGATCTTCAATAATGACATTCTCATGTCTCCTGATTATATCTTCTACCATCTCGTGCACATAACCTACCCATTCTTGAGGTGAGATTCTAATATACTCTTCCTTTTTTTTGTCAAGCTAAATATTTTGTTTGGTCTTAATGTTGTCAACTTGAATCACTTCTTATGGATCTCTAATACTATATACTGGCTTCTAAATCATTTCTAAGTCTTCGTCAACTAATTACAAATTTCTTGTCAAAACATGAATAGCTCTTCATTTTTTAATAAATCTATCTTTGTATTTCTCTAATGCTTTATTTATATCTTCAAGTCTGAAATATGGCATGAAAGTAGCCAATGACCTTCCTCTTATTTCCTTCATGGTCTTTAGAGAATATTTCCATCAATTGTCAACTCTTTGGTATAGTTCATCAGGAATTGGATTTCTAAGTTTTATAGTTGTGTATTTAATTTTAGTCAACATGACTATTACAACTTCTTCTACCTTTTTCTTTTCCTCATCACTCATAGAATCATACTTGAAGAATTTAAATGTAGAAAAACCTCTATATTTTTAATACTTTTAGTTTTTTTTATTAATAGTATCAGGTGTCCTATTTATAGAAACTCTAAAGTGTCTTCTCCCATTAGATTCAGTTCTTTCAATGTCCTCAACTTCATGATCATCTTTGAGAATCAATTTCCTCCTTCTCTTGGTTGGCTTGCTAGAAGATTTAGTGGCATTCTTCTCCTCTAAAAAGTCTTGACTTGTGATTTAGTAGGCTTTTTTATTTTGACTATACCCTTCTTCAATGATGGAATTATCTTTTTAGTATTCTCAAGATGCATGGGGGTATTCAAAAGTCTCTTCTCACCTTTCTTTGTTTGTGGTTATACATCAATAGTTGCTTTACCTTTATTCTCTTCTCCTACAATAGCTTCATCCTTACCTTTAGTGATCATCAATGATTGATTAACTTCTCTTGCACTCAGTGCATTCTCTGTTGTACCCATTTACATTTTAGACTTCTTGTCAACTTTTGTAGCTACGATGTCCAATTTAGTCCTTTCCTTAGCAACTTCATAGGTACCAAATGGTTTGTCTCCCTTATCCATGATTTTTTCAATAAAGCTTATATTGCCTTAGTAGCTTGGTCAATATTTATTTTGTATTCCATGGTTTAAAGCCATGAAACCCTTGAAATTATAGTTTTTACATGAATGGTGTTAGTGTCCACAAAAAAAAAAAATGTCATCATGATATTGGTCAACTATTTGATGTGGGATTTTGTTTCTTTTGTGCATCCTTTCTTTGAACTTGGTAAAATAAGAAGACATGACATCATCAAATTTATGTCCTAACTATTCAATAAACTCATTTATCTAATAAATGATAGCAGTGTATGTTTTCTAGTTTACTTGTCCAATGGTGGTGAAAAGGTTTTGCATATAAAATAATATACAAACTAAAAATGATCCAAACTTACATGTGTTAGACTTAGACACTCAGAAATTCTTCATATTCTTAGCTAATTGCTTCAATTGTAACTCAGCTAGGTCAAGTTTGGTTCTATTCTTTACAATTTTGTAGGCCAAATCAACAACAATACAATTTTGTTTGCTTGATTGAAATATTTTCTATGCCACGACATACACTCCAAATTTTGTCTCCAAATAAATGATTGTGTTCACCTTCAGACCTCTTTCATCCCAATCAAAATTAGTATTCTCTTCAATCTCCTTCTTTAATGTCATACAGGTTGTTTTCTCTTTTTCAATAATTGGGTATCCAGTAACCATATATATTACATCCCTTGTAATTTTTAAGCACTCATCCAACCATATTTGTATGTTGTGGACTCAGCTTTACATAATTTGAATCCAATCTTCTTTAAATTGGGCATGTTCGAGACCTTTTGTCTCCAGAAATTTGTGTTCATCTTTCAATTTTCCATCAACATACAACTTGCTATAAACCCCATGTAATTTGTGATCGATGACTTTTGCAATTTCGCAATTATAAAATAAATGAATATCTTTGTCTAGTAAAACCCTAGGTAGAATCGACGATAGCGCACCCACCTTTTATGTTTGTGTTAGAATCTCATGATAAAGTTTATAATTTGACTCTTTGCATACTTCATTTTGAATCAATTTCATATAATTTACCTTTACCTTTCTCTTCATGGTTGCTAAACTTGAACCCATTGTTGTAGAGTAGGGTTTTGGTGTACAAAATTTTGCACTTCACTTGGTTCACTTCAAATTCACTTTAGCATGATGATTCTTCACCAAATTCAAACTCATAAACTTCTCAAATTTGATCTCACTCATAGACAATCCAAATTTTCTTTTTTCTTTAAAAAATGAAGGGTAACAAAATGAATTATTCTTTCCTATTAATATTTAAAAAAATGTATCTTTTAATGCTTATTAGGCTATAATAAATACTCTATACATCATATTTAGTTATGATTTATAAACTTGGTCAAAAATTGTTTCCATCACTTGCTCAATTAGCATAATATAATTATAACACACTATCATTACTTACTCAGTGATCACCACATCTTTACTTACCGACCATCTCAATGTGACTTACCAACTTTGCAAAACTTCCAAACTCCATGTGTTGTCCTTGTGCATCATATAGTATGTAGATATGGACTTCATCCCATTGTATTCTAAGAAATAATGTATGATGTATCAATGATAATGCAGTTCCATACCTTCTTATAAAGTTTAGCTAGAGATGAAGGTTTCATCTAATTTATTGGATGAAGTGTCATCATCAATTGAAATTGATTTCTCATTCTCTTATGTTTTCCTTATCCATATCTTATTCATGAACTTCATCCACATTCACTTTCCATTTACCTTTTGTATCTTCCTCTTTAGGGGTCGACACTCAGTACCTCCAGCTCTTTCTTAAGTGACTGACTCTATGCAAATGATAATATGTCATTCTAGGATTCTTCCAATTACTAGATCTTCCTCCAAAGTGTAATATCATGTAGTTTGCAGCAATATGATCATACTTACCACACATAGTGCAAGAATACCATGTATTGTAATCCTAATTGATTATAATTTGTGATCTATACTCTTGAGACTTATGTCCAAATTTGTTGCAAGTATAGGAGTACACTCATACTTCTTAGGTGATTGACTAAGCTTAGATATACATTCATATGCTTGATATCCATACTTATTACAATGATAAAAATAACCATCAAACTTGGGAGTAATATTTGACTTACCATTTTTTCTTGTGTAGACATTTATTGTGTGTCCAGGCTTTCCATAGTGATAGCATGTAGGTTTTTTTGGCTTTGGATTTGCATAGACATTCCTCTATTCAACTTGATTTGATGAATCTCCTTGCTTGATAGTAGAATGCTCAATGTAACCTATTAGGATAAAACCACAAACAGAAATAACAATTACATGCAAATATAACCAATAACTAAAAATAATAGATCACACAAAAAAGAACACAAGGCACCAAGATTTAACATGGTTCATCCAATCCCTGGGCTACATCCACCAAACAACAAGTCTGATATTATTACGATTCAGTGATTACAACCTGATTATAATATGTAATCCCTTATAGCTCAATACCACCACAAGAACCAATTTCACATCACCACTTAATGAAAATACCTAACCCTGAGTCCTTTTATATAAGTAATTTTATGCCACTTTAGGGTTACAACATGTCAACCATATGTCAACCATGGCCAAAAAAAATTTGAACCCCAAAGAATTTATGAAGTATGTACAATACTTCCCTGATCAGTCACCACAAACTAACAATCTCCCACTTGGGGACTGATCAAACTCCACACTAGACAACAATCTCCCACTTGGAGACTGATCCTATAGCAATACCACTACCACATGGGGCTTCCATTAGATCAAACCATCCTAGACTCTATTGTTCTTTTATTTAGGTTTAGGCTAGAAGACCAACTAAAGCTGAAGAGGAGTTCAGCTTCTCCCTTGTCACTACCTTTGTAAACATATCTACTAGATTTTAATCTATATGTATCTTGTCTAGCTTTAACTATCCATCCTCCAAAACTGATCGAATGAAATGGTACCGCAACTGTATGTGTTTGGTCTTTGAATGCAAAGTTGAATTCTTCACAAGATGAATGGCAATTTGACTATCTGTAAACAAATAATTATCCTTCTAAGGGTGTCCCAATTCTTCCAATAAGAACTAAATTCATATCATCTCCTTAGCTACCTCTGTAGTAGCAACATACTCTGCCTCTGTAGTGGATAAAGCATTAACCTTCTGTAACCTAGAAACCTAGTTCACGGTTGCCCCACCAATAGTAAAGACATAACCTATAGTACTCCACTTGGTATCAATATCTCCTACCAAATCTAAGTCAACATAGCCCTATAAATTAGAAGTAGAGCCCCCAAAGTGTAAACACTTATCAGATGTTCCTCTCAAATATCTAAGAATCCATTTGACTACATTCCAATGCTCAATTTTTAGATGACTCATATACATGCTAACGACTCCCACTGCATGTACAATATCTGGCCTAGTGCATACCATAGCATACATCAAGCTTCCTATAGCTGAAGCATAGGGTACCTTGGACATCTTATCCTCCTCTTCTTGTGTCTTGGGACACATCTCCTTAGTCAACTTCAAATGACCAGGTAAAGGTGTGCTGACAGCTTTAGCATTCTCCATAGAGGAACATTGCAACACCTTCTCAACATAATTAGCCTGAGATAGCATCAATTTCTTGTTCTTCTTATCTTTTCAAATCTTCATACCAAGGATTTGTTTTTCTGCTCCCAAATCCTTCATAGCAAATGCATGTGCTAACTAGCATTTTAGCCCCTTAATGTGATCCATGTTAGACCTAGCTACAAGCATATTATCAACATATAAATATAAAATAATGTAGCTATCATCATCCAACCCCTTAAAATAAATACAATGATCTAAATTTTTCCTACTATATCCATGCTCATGCATAAACCTATTAAATTTCAAATACCATTGTCGAGGTGCTTGCTTCAAGCCATATAAACTTTTCTTCAATCTGCACACTAAAATCTCCTTACCTTTGACCTAAAATCCCTATGGTTGTGTCATATATATCTCTTCATCCAAATCACCATGAAGGAAGGCTATTTTCACATCAAGCTACTCCAAATACAAATCTTTAATAGCCACAATACTTAAAATAGTATGAATAGAAGTCATTTTAACAACAGGAGAAAATATCTCATTAAAATTAATACCCTTTTTCTACGCAAATCCTTGTAGAACTAACCTGGCTTCAAATTGTTTCTTACCTCCATCTTCTTCTTTCAACCTATAAACCCATTCATTCTGTAAAGCCTTTTTACCTACAGGAAAATTACATAATTCCCATGTCTTATTTTTCAGCAAAGAGTCCATTTCGTGTTTCATTGTAGACTCCCACTGAGTCTTTGTATCCACCTATACAACTTCATCATAACATTCAATTTTACTAGCTTCACTAAGTAAATAGAATACAAAAAAGGAGAAAATATTTTTGGAGGTCTACTTATCCTTGTTGACTGTCTAACATTCACTAAGGTGTGTGGTATTTATTGTTGCAGTTGTAGCAGATCATGAGGAATTACTTGAACATCAGCATTTGGAGTATCATCCAGCACTACATAATCATTTTCTTTCTTCTCATGTTGCTACAATAGATCTTTATACAACACTTTCTCATTGAATATGACATCCCTGCTTCTTACAATTCTATGATTTGCAAAATCCCAAAGCATATAACCAAATTCATTAATGTCATATCCAACAAATACATATTTCTTTGACTTAGCTTATAGCTTGGTTCTATTTTCATAATCAACATGTGAAAATGCTTCACAACCAAAGGTTCTGAGAAAAGAATAATTCACCTTCTTGCTAGTCCATGCTTCCTCTAGAATACCACAACCCAAATGAGTAGAGGGACCTCTATTAATCAAATATGCAATAGTATTGATAGCCTCCACCCATATGTTTAAGGGCAACCCTGCATGCAACCTCATACTTTGTGCACGCTCCATTATAGTATTGTTCATGTATTTAGCCACTACATTTTCTTGTGGAGTCCTTGGAATATTTTTATATCTATGAATACCATTAGTGGAGAAATAATCTTCAAATTCATGACTGCAATACTCACCATCATTATCAAATCAGAAACAAATTAATTTCTTTCTAGTCTCATTTTCAACCAAGCATTTCCCTTTCTTAAAAGTTTGAAATACATCAGATTTATGTCTAAGGAAATAAACCCATACTTTTCTAGTTGCATCATCAATAAATGTAACATAATAATGAGACTAGCAAGGGAAGACACCTAAGCTAGTTCCCATACATCTATATGCACAAGCTCGAATTTCTCACTTTTAGTTTCCTTCCCAGTCTTTACAAAATTCACTCTCTTTTGTTTTTCATACACACAACTTTCACAAAAATCCATATTAACACATTTTAGACCTGGTAAAACTTTCTTTGAATGAAGTAATTTTGTACCTTTCTCACTCATGTGCCCAAGTTTGTTGTTCCATAGTGTTGTATCAGAATCTAAAGCAATTATTTGTTCTCCTTGCTTAATTGCAGTAATTGTTCCTGAACATTCATTTTTTTCTAAAATAATCAAAGTAGAAGGAACAATATGACCTATAAAAACACATAAGTTGCCTACAAGGGAACCTTTTGCTACTACAAGGGAGCCTTTTGAAACCTTCCAATATTTATCATTAAAAGTAACTATCACCAAGTTGCTCTATTGAAATTAAATTCCTACTCAGCCTTGGAACATGTCTTATCTCATGTAGTAGCCAATGATTTCCATTCTGCAACTTAATCTTAACTTTTCCCTTTCCAACAATCTGACAGGATTCATTATCCCCCAAATAAACAAGCCCAAAATCCCCTTTGACATAATCAATGAAATAACCTCTATGAGGTGTAGCATGAAATGAAGCACCAAAATCTAAAACCCATGAATCATCAACACTTTCTAAATACAAAAGCAAAGCATCCTCTTCAAATTTGTTACTTTCCATATTTGCCTCCTTGTTCCCTTCTGCTTTATCTCCTTCATTGTTCTTTTGAGTCCAGCAATCTTTCTTCTTATGCCCTAGTTTACCACAGTATGAACAATCTCTTGGTCTGATAGATTGATACCTCTTCCCCTTTGACTTTCTTCTTGATTTCTCATGATTTCTAGAATTATTTCTTCTCTTAGTCATTATGCCTCTGCTTTGTGCATTCAAAGAACTTCCTAATGTAGATCCACCTAAGATTTTGCCATGAGTTTTCTCACTCAAAATAACACTGATCACATCATCATATTTTAGGGTATTAGATCCAAAAATAGAATTACTAATAGCCATTACCAAGCCATTATAGCTTTCACGCAAAGAACACAAAATCAAGAGAGCCCTAATTTCTTCATCAAAATGAATACCCAGAAAAGATAACTGACCAGTAATAGTATTAAACTCATTTAAATGATCTACAATAGATCCACCTTCTACCATCTTCATATTAAATAAATGCTTCACAAGAAATACCTTATTTGAAGTAGAGGGGTTTTCATACAATTTCACTAGGATTTATATCAACTCTTCCATCGTCTTCACTTTTGTAATGTTAAATGTCATTGATGGTGCCAAGCATAACCAAATGCTTCCAAGTGTCTTTTTGTCTAAAATCTCCCATTCTTCATTTGTCATAGTTCCTTGCTTTTTAGTTTTTCCTTCCAACAGCTTCCATAAATCCTTCTGATAGAGATAGTCCTCCATTTGCATCTTCCATAGCTGAAAGTTCTACTCATTAAACTTGTCAACCCTTAGCTTACTCTCATCTGCCATTGCTCCCACTCAAACATAAGACCTTCCTATAAAAGATCACTTAAAAAAATGATGACCAACCTGGCTCTAATAACACTTGTTAGGATTAACTTTAGACAGAAATTATAGTTACATGCACATATAACCAATATCATAAAAATAATAGATCTCACATAAGAGAACACAAGACACCAAGATTTAATGTGGTTCACCCAATCCCTGAGCTACGTCCACCAACAGCAAGTCCAATATTATTATTGTCCATTGATTACAAGTTGATTACAATATGTAATCTCTTATAGCTCAATACCACCACAAGAACCAATTTTTGCATCATACATTATGAAAATACCTAACCCTAAGCCCTTTTATACAAGCTTTTTGCCACTTACAAAATTAAGGCTAGAATAATAGAAAAATAGTAGCTAGCACCTTTTATAATATAAGGGCATTTTTGGCTTCACCCACATAGGGGCGTTGCCCCTCTACCCAACCCTGTACTACAATAGGGAGCGCACCTGAGGTGCTACCCCAAGACCCTGCAAGGGCATTGCCCCTTGACCCCATAGAAATAATCTAGAGGAAAATTATGCCAAATAAACCTCTGAGTCTAATTAGGCTCCACATCACAGCATTAGAGAGCTTCTTTATTCTTAGCATTGGAAAGATATTCCATGCAACAGTATGCTTGTCATGCTTGTTGATTTATTTGATAACCCAAATGCATGAAAGGAACAAGAAACTTGTTAGGACGGGAAACTACTTCAACAAGCTAGTCAGTTATTATTTTCTTTTCTTTTATTGAATATTTTTGTACATATTAGGTTAGATGTTTCCAAATATCTAATAAGTGCATGAGCGTAGTTGTTTTGTTCTTGGAGATAGCAATTTTTTGATATTTTTGTTAGGAATAAAGTGTCTCAACCTTGGATGATTCCTATTCTTTTCTTTTTTTTTGTAAATGTATTTTTTGCAAATAATGTAATTAAGTGTGAGTGTACATGTCTAGTTGGCATGTTGATGTGTCACTCCACTTGCCTGTGTTGGCATCTTGAGTTATGAAAGATTCCTATGATGGATTCCTATGATAGATTTCTATGATGGATTCTTATGACAGATTCCTATGACGCGTAAGAGCTATCTTTGGAATATTTAATTGTGTGTAAGGAGGTCATGACTAAAATGGTTATGATAGATTCTTATGACATGTAAGAGCTATTTTTGGAAGATTTAATTGTGTGTAAGGAAATCATAACCAAAACGGTTATGAGGGATTCCTATGATGCATAAGAGCTATCTTGGGAAGATTCCCTAAGTGCATTATATAAGAACTTTGAGGGTTGTTGATAGTTGAGGAGAGTGAGTATGTGAGTGAGTAGTGTATTGTTGGTTCTACTGGATAAGTCTTCCATATCTTGAAAGACCTTGCACTGTAAGTGTGTTGTAACCTTTGAGTTGAAGATAATATAATGTGCAGGTTTTGGAGGGGTGGGATTGTCTTACTGAAAGGTCTTTCCCCATCGGCATATCTTTGTGTTTATGTGTTATTATTTCTCTATCTCTTTTTTGTATTCATGGTTGGTTGTAATATTGTTGTTTACATTATATCAAATCTGTAATTGTAAGTATTTTAAAAGAATTTGCACAATACTTTCCCAAAGGGATTAGTGTAGGAAGTTGTTTTTGCACCTAAGTTTCCTTACAAGTGGTATCAGAGCTTGATCAACTTTTGATCCTAGTTGTTGGGTATGGTTCTTTTAAGCTAATGTCAAGTTGAGTGGGAATTTTTTGTAGAGCATTATGAATCTTATTTGTAGATTGAGATGGCTAGTTCATCATATGGAAAAATGGAGGTGGAGAAATTTAATGGCAGTAATTTTGAGTTGTGGAAACTCAAGATGGAAGACTTGCTTGAAGATTGTGATCTACGGGAGGTGACTTCACTTGATGTGAGACCTACATCAATATCTCAAGAAGATCAAGATCTCAAGGATTAGAAAGCTAAGGGTCTCATTAGACTCTGTCTAGCTGATTCAGTTCTCCTAAATGTTCTTGATGAGAAGACTACAAATAGTTTGTGGACATGGCTTGAGTCTATGTATCATGCCAAATCTTTGGTGAACAAGTTGTTCCTAAGGAAGAAGTTGTATTCTCTAAGAATGGAGGAAGGAGGATCTATTATAGATCATCTAAATGATTTTAATTTATTGATTGCATAGTTGACATCATTTGGTGTCAAGATAGAGGAGGACGATTGATGTATGACCTTGTTATGTTCCCTGCCAAATTCATGGGACCATCTTATGATGGCTCTTGGAAGTACTTTAGTCACTTTCAAAATGGATAATGTGGTGTCTTTGCTATTATTTGAGGAGATGAGGATAAAGTCATCAAATTCAGCTAAGGAAACTCTTGTTATTCATGGTAGATCCAATGATAGAGGTAAGCAAAATGAGAACAAGTCTAGAAAGGGTAGATCCAAATCCCATGGAAAATCAAAGACTCCTAGAAAGTCCAAGGCAAAATGTTGGAATTGTGATAAGACTGGGCACTTTCATAAAGACTGTAAAGAGCCAAAGAAGAAGAAGAAGGCCTCAGATTCAAGTTTAGAAAAATCTCAAGAAGACGGCGATACTTTCATTACAACCTTGGCAACGCATGCATTTGATAACATGTGGTTGATAGACTCAGTTTCTTCTTTCTAAATGACCTCTCATCAAAGTTGGTTCTCAAAGTATGAAGTTTTCAATGGTGGAAAGATGTACAATAGTTGGACAAGGACAGGTCACTATCAAATTCCTTGATGGATGAGTAAAGGGGAACAAAGGGGTAATGCACATCCCTAGTTTGGCATGAAACCTATTATTTGCAAGTATGATAAATGATGTAGGTGTGCAAGTTGTTTTTTCTAAATATGGATGTAAGATGATGAGAGGAGCTATGGTGCTTGCTAAGGGTACTAGGAGAGGTACTCTATTTCAACTTGATGCATGCATTTCTTAGTGCAATAGTTCTTTTGTTTCAAAGAAAAGAGCAGCTATCACTTCATCCCCACCATCTAAACAAGCAGTAGAGAAGACTGTGGTTATTGGTTCTGATGGCAGTGCAGCATGTGTACCTAAGGGTGCAAACACATTAGAAGGAAAGCTTCTTGAAAAAAGGACAATGTTGTGGCATATGAGATTTGGCCACATTGGTGAGAAGGGTCTCAGAACCCTGAAGAACAAGAACCTCATTGAGGGGTTAATGATTGTAATATCAAGTTCAACTTTTGCAAACATTGTGTCTATGGTAAACAAAATCGTGTTCAATTTTACTCTAGTTCTCACAAATCTTTTGATATTTTGGATCTTATTCATTTCAATGTATTTGGTCTTGTAAAAGTTCCTTAAATCTCCAAGTTTGTATTTTTTGTATATTTCATATATGATTATAGTAGAAGGACATGGATTTATTTCTTGAAAAGTAAGACACAAGTCTTTAGTCAATTATGTTTGTTTGTAGTGACTGATCATGAAAGTACTATACATACTTCATAAATTCTTTGGAGTTCGGGGGAGCATTCCTAAAAAAAATTTGGGTCATGGATGACATATGGCTAAAATGTTGTAACCCTAAAGCAACATAAAAATACTTGTATAAAAGGGCTTAGGGTTAGGGATTGTTTCATTGTGGTGATGTAAAAATTAGTTCTTGTGGCGGTATTGAGCTGTAAGGGATTATAGATTGTAATCAAGTTGTAATAATTGGATCATAATAATATCAGACTTGTTGTTTGGTGAACATAGCCCAAGGATTGGGTGAACCACGTTAAATCTTGGTGCCTTGTGCTTTTTCTGTGTGATCTACTATTTTTTGTTATTGGTTATATTTGCATGTAATTGTTATTTATGTTTGTGGTTTAATCCTAACAACTGGTATATGAGTGACATTGTTTTTTAGTTATCCTCTGCAAGAAAGTCTCATGGTTAAGTGGGAGCGATGGTAGACGAGGGTAAGCTAAGGGTTGATAGGTTTAATGAGTAGAACTTCTAGTTATGGAAGATGCAAATGGAAGACTATCTTTATTAGAAGGATTTATGGAAGTCGTTGGAAGGTAAAGCCAAGAATCAGGGATCTATGTCAAATGATGAATGGGATCTTCTAGATAGAAAGGCACTTGGAAGCATTTGATTATGTCTAGCACCATCAGTGGCATTTAATATTACAAAAGCTAAGACAACAGAAGAGTTGATGAAAACCCTAGCGACACTGTATGAAAAGCCCTCCGCTTCAAACAAGGTATTTCTCATGAAGCATTTATTTAATATGAAAATGGCAGAAGGTGGATCTGTGGCAGATCATTTAAATGAGTTTAATACTATTACTAGTAAGTTATCTTCTGTGGGTATCAATTTTGAGGAAGAAATTAGGGTTCTCTTGATTTTGTGTTCTTTGCCTGAAAGCTAGAATGGCTTGGTAATGGTTGTGAGTAATTATGTTCCTAGATCTAGTACCCTAAAATATGATGATGTGATTGGTGTTATTTTGAGCGAGGAAACTCGTAAGAAATCCTCAAGTGGATCTACATCAGGAAGTGCTTTGAATGCACAAAGTAGGGGCAAAATGACTGAGAGAGGAAGTAATTCTAGAAATCATGGAAAATCAAGAGGAAAGTCAAAGGGGAGGAGGTCTTAATTGAGAGGACCAAATGACTGCTAGTACTATGGGAAAATAGGTCATAAAAAGAAAGATTGCTAGAATAGAAAGAAAAATGAAGGAGATAAACCAGATGGAGACAAGGAGGAAAACGTGGTAAGTAACAAATCTAAAGAGGATGCTTTTCTTCTATCTTTAGAAAGTGTTGATGATTCATGGGTTTTAGATTTTGGTGCTTCATTTCATGCTACACCTCATAGAGGTTATTTCATTGA
Organism: Cupressus sempervirens; assembly: GCA_028749045.1. Lineage (NCBI taxonomy): Eukaryota > Viridiplantae > Streptophyta > Pinopsida > Cupressales > Cupressaceae > Cupressus > Cupressus sempervirens. The sequence goes on along the minus strand of CM053788.1, from coordinate 406,846,949 downwards.
TTATGTCCAAGGGGATTTTGGGCTTGTTTATTTTGGGGATAATGAACCCTGTCGAATTTTTGGAAAGGGAAAAATTAAGATTAAGTTGCAGAATGGGAATCATTGGCTACTACATGAGGTAAGACATGTTCCAAGGCTGAGTAGGAATTTAATTTCAGTATGGCAACTCGGTGATGAGGGTTGTGTAGTTACTTTTAATGAAAAAAATTGGAAGGTTTCAAAAGGTTCCCTTGTAGTAGCAAAAGGTGTGAAAGTAGGCACCTTATATCTTTGTACAGGTCATATTGTTCCTTCTACTTTAATTGTTTTAGAAAAAAAATGAAAGTTTAGGAACAGTTGTTGTAGTTAAGTAGGGAGAACAAGTAGTTGTTGTAGATTATGATATAGCACTATGGCACAATAGACTTGGGCACATGAGTGAGAAAGGTATGAAAGTACTTCATTCAAAGCAAGCTTTACCAGGTCTAAAATGTGTTAATATGGATTTCTATGAAATTTTTATGCATGGAAAACAAAAGAAAGTGAGTTTTGTAAAGACTGGGAAGGAAAACAAAAAGAGGAAATTAGAGCTTGTGCATACAGATGTATGGGGATTGGCTCAGGTATCTTCCCTTGGTGGCTTTCATTATTATGTTACATTTATTGATAACACAACTAGAAAAGTATGTGTTTATTTCCTTGTACAAAAATTTGATGTATTGCAAACTTTTAAGAAATGGAAATGCTTAGCTAAAAATGAGATTGGTAAGAAATTAAAATGTCTCTGATTTGATAATGGTGGTGAGTATTGCAATCATGAATTTGAAGATTATTGCTCCACTAATGGTATTTGTAGATAGAAAACTGTTCCAAGGACTCCATAGGAAAATGGAGTGGTTGAACGCATGAACAGGACAATAATGGAGCACGCAAGGAGACATGCATTTTCTATGAAGGATTTGGGGGCAGCAAAACAAATCCTTGGTATGAAGATTTTTAGAGATAGGAAAAATAGAAAATTGATGCTATCTCAAGCTGATTATGTTGAGAAGGTGTTGCAACATTTCTCTATGGAGAATGTTAAAGTTGTCAGCACACCTTTACCTAGTCATTTGAAGTTGACTAAGGAGATGTGTCCTAAGATACAAGAAGAGGAGGATAAGATATCCAAGGTAACCTATGCTTCAGCTGTAACAAGTTTGATGTATGCTATGGTATGTACTAGGCTAGATATTGCACATGCAGTGGGAGTTGTTAGCAGGTGTATGAGTCATCCAGGAATTGAGCATTGGAATGTTGTCAAATGGATTCTCAGATATTTGAGAGGAACATCTAATAAGTGTTTACACTTTGGGGGCTCTACTACTGATTTGGCAGGGGATATTGATACTAGGTAGAATACTATAGGTTATGTCTTTACTGTTGTTGGGGTAGCCATGAGTTGGGTTTCTAGGTTACTTAATGCTTTGTCCACTATAGAGGCAGAGTATGTAGTTTCTATAGAGGCAACCAAGGAGATGGTATGGCTTCAATTCTTCTTGGAAGAATTGGGACACCCTTAGAGGGATAATTATTTGTTTACAGATAGTCAAAGTGTCATTCATCTTTCACAGAATTTAGCTCTACATTCAAAGACCAAACACATACAGTTGTTGTACCATTTCATTTGGTCAGTTTTGGAGGATGGACAGTTAAAGATGGATAAGATACATAGAGATGACAATCCAGCAGATATGTTTACGAAGGTAGTAACAAGGGAGAAGTTGAACTCCTCTTTAGCTTTGGTTGGTCTTCTAGACTGACCATGAATAAAAGAATAGTAGAGTCCAGGGTGGTTTGATCCAGTGGGAGCCTCATGTGGTAGTAGTATTGCTATAGGACCAATCTCTAAGTGGGAGATTGTTGTCTAGTGTGGAGTCTGATCAGTCCCCAAGTGGGAGATTGTTAGTTTGTGGTGAATGATCAAGAAAGTATTATACATACTTCATAAATTCTTTGGGGTTTAGGGCAGTGCCCCAAAAAAAAATTTGGGTCATGGTTGACATGTGGCTGACATATGGTCGACATGTTCTAACCCTAAAGTGACTTAAAAACACTTGTATAAAAGGACTTAGGGTTAGGGATTGTTTCATTGTGGTGATGCAAAAATTGGTTCTTGTGGTGGTATTGAGTTGTAAGGGATTATAGATTGTAATCAGGTTGTAATCACTGGATTGTAATAATATTAGACTTGTTATTTGGTGGACATAGACCAAGGATTGGGTGAAGCACATTAAATCTTGGTGCCTTGTGTTCTTTTTTGTGTGATCTATTATTTTCATTATTGGTTATATTTGCATGTAATTGTTATTTCTATTTGTGGTTTAATCCTAATAAGTTCAATGAATTTAAATCCCTTGTAGAGAATTAGACTAGTAAGAAGATTAAATGTGTGAGAACTGACAATGGTGGTGAGTTTTTCTCAGCAGAGTTTGAATAGTTCTATAAAGAACAAAGTATCGGAAGGCATAAGACAACTCCTTATACCCCACAGAAAAATGAAGTTGTAGAAAGAATGAACAAGACACTGATGGAGAAGGCTAGGAGTATGCTTAATGGAGCTGGTCTTGAACAATGGTTTTGGGATGAAGTTATGGCCACTGCTTGCTATATGGTTAACAGATCTCCTACATCAGCTCTTGTTGGTAAGACACCCATGGAGGTGTGGTCTAGTAAGAAGCCTTCAATTATACATCTTCATGTTTTTGGTTGTGAAGCTTATGCACATGTTCCAAAGGAGAAAAGATCTAAGTTGGAAAAAAAAGTTGCCAAATGTATTTTCATTGGATACAAAGTTGGTATGAAAGTATCCAAGCTTTGAGACCCTATAACTAGTAAGGTGTTGTATAGTAGAAATGTTATTTTTAGAGAGCTAACATCTTCTCCTATTGTGCTACACTAGATGAAAAAGAGAAGAAAGAAGATATTGTTCAGTTGCCTCCTACCCCTAAGAAGACTGAACAGAAAGACCATGTTGGGTCTAATGATGAGGAGAGCTCTAGTAGCTCTGATAGTTTAGAAGAAGAGTAAGAACAACCTCAACCTTAGCCCTTGAGGAGATTCACAAGAGTAAGAGAGCAGCCAGAAAGGTTGGGTTATTCTATGTTAGATTCCAATTGTGCTTGTGCTTTGATTACTAACACTGATGAGCCTAGATCTGTGAAAGAGGCTTTGGATATGGAAGATGTAGGTTCCTAGATTGAGGCCATGGATGATGAGATAGCTTCATTGGATAAAAAAATTAAAAATTGGGACCTTGTACATTTGCCTAAAGGATGAAAATTTGTTGGTAGCAAATGGGTTAAGAAATTATGTGCAGATGGCAGTGTTGAAAGGTACAAAGCTAGATCGATTGTGAAGAGGTATTCACAACTAGAGGGAATAGATTATGGTGAAATATTCTCTCATATTTCAAAGTTGACATCCATTAGATTTCTTTTATCTCTCATAGCATCATATGATTTAGATATAGAAAAAATAGATGTGAAAACAACTTTCCTTCATGGTGATTTGGAGGAAGAGATTTATATGTCACAGCCTAAGCACTACATTGTTAAAGGTAAAGAATCTTTGGTTTATAGATTAAAGAAGTCTTTGCATGGTTTGAAACAATCTCTTAGGATGTGATACCTTAAGTTTGATGCATTTGTGTTGTCAATTGGATTTGTGAGATCAAAATTAGATCATTGTGATTACTTTAGAGTTGAAAATGATCGCCTTCTTATTGTTGCATTATATGTTGATGATATGTTGTTGTTTGGGAAGGGTAAGGGTATGATTTCTAATTTTAAATCTCAATTGTCAAAACAGTTTGAGATGAAAGATCTTGGGGCAGTAAGGTACATCTTGGGTATGGAAATCAGTAGAGACAGGTCTAATAGAAAACTTTGGTTGAGTCAAAGTAAGTATGTGAAGTTTATGTCGGATATGTTTAGCATGGCAGATTGTAGACCATTGTGTGTTCCTATTTCTATGGGAACAAAGTTATCTATAAATGATTGTCTAAAATCTCCTAGTGAGGTGGAGGACATGAGTAGAGTATATTATGCTAGTGTAGTTGGTAGTCTTGTGTATGCTATGGTATTTACTAGACCAGAAATTACCCAAGTAGTGGGAGTTTTGAGCCAATTTAGAGATAATCTTGGACGAGTACATTGGGATGTAGTTAAGAAAGTATTCAGATATTTGAGGGGTACATTAGATTAATCCATTTGTTATCATGGTAACTCTTCTGGGCTCCACATTTATTTTTTATTTGTGGGTTTGTGGATTTAGATTAGGCAGGTGATATTGATAGCAAGAGATCCACTAGTGCTTATGTGTTCACTATGTTTGGTGGTGCCATCAATTGGACGAGTAAGTGACAACCTTTGGTTGCTTTGTCCACTACAGAAGTTTAGTACATGGTTGCTACTCATGCTTATAAGGAAGCCATTTGGCTTAGAAGATTGTGTTCTTATATTTGTGTTGATGCAAGATAGATTACTATTTGTTGCGAAAATTAGAGTGCTATTTGCCTTGCAAAGAATCCAACTTTCCATGCCAGAACGAAGCACATTGATGTGCAGTTTCACTTTGTGAGAGATATGGTGGAAGATGGAAAGGTAAATTTGGAGAAGGTAGATACTATAAAGAATGTTGTTGATGCGTTGACAAAACCAGCGGGCATAAAGAAGTTCAAATGGTGTTCAGAGTCTATGGGCCTTTTAGCCTATAGTAGTTAGTTCTTGTTATGTTCTTATTGCTCTTATAAGGTGTTCGACAAGTGGGAGAATGTTAGGAATAAGGTGTCTCAACCTTGGATAATTCCTATTCTTATTTTTTTTTTGTAAATTTATTTTTTGCAAAGAATGTAATTAAGTGTGAGTGTACATGTCTAGTTTCCATGTTGATGTGTCACTCCACTTGCATGTGTCAGCATCTTGAGTTATGATGAATTCCTATGATGGATTCCTATGACAGATTCCTATAATGCATAAGAGCTATCTTTGGAATATTTAATTGTGTGTAAGGAGATCATGACTAAAATAGTTATGACACGTAAGAACTATTTGTGGAAGATTTAATTGTGTGTAAGGAAATCATAATGGAAACAGTTATGATAGATTCATATGACATGTAAGAGCTATCTTTGGAAGATACCCTAAGCACATTGTATAAGCACTTTGAGGGTTGTAGATAGTTGAGGAGAGTGAGTGTGTGAGTGAGTAGTGTACTATTGGTTGCTACTAGATAAGTCTTTTGTGTCCTAAAAGAGCTTGCACTACAAGTGTGTTGTAACCTTTGACTTGAAGATAATACATTGTGCAGGTTTTGGAGCGGTGGGGTTGTTTTACCGAAAGGTTTTTCCCCACCGACATATCTTTGTGTTTATGTGTTATTATTTCTCTATCTATTTTTTGTATTCATGGTTGGCTGCAATATTTTTATTTACATAATATCGAATTTGTAATGTAAGGATTTTAAAAGAATTTGTACAATACTTTCCTTAAGGGATTAGTGTAGGAAGTTGTTTTTGTACTTGATTTTCCTTACAATTTTTCCAAGTTTAAGAGTTGTTGATTTTTATGTGTGACAGATGTGCATCATGTTTTAATGCTAATGACTCTATGCCCAATGGATTACTTTAAGGCCATTGATCATATTCTTAGCAGGAAAGTGTTCCCCTTAAGTCACCAAAAATATTGACTTTTTTTGTCACCCTTTAGCCCATTACAGATAACTAATCAAAGACATATTTCATGGGCCATTTTCTTTTCTTTTTTACATGGGATGCTCAAAAAATTACGTACATTTGATGTAGGACATCCTTGGGCATTTGGTAGTCCTATATGTTTGAGTGGGTTTGACCTTGGAGTAGGTGAACTCGATTGAAAGGAGGTGATGCTCAGTTACTAATGTGGTTGTTTTATGTTGAGGAACTCGGTGAGTAAAGGGACTCGGTGATACTTATGGTGCTCAGTGAATGATGTACTCACTAGAACATGTGCTTGGTGATCATGTGGGAGCTTGGAAGACATGCTTTCTCAGTATTCTCAATGTATACTTGGTGTGCTCAGTAGTTTTTTTTGATGCATGGTTATTCGGTTCATTAACTAGGTGTTGTTGGAGATTTGATCAGTCAACTTGGTGCATTTAATATGTGTTATGCATTATTGTGATGTGGATCAATTATAGGATGTGTGTGGAGCTATTTGTGGTCTTTTTTATTTCTCCTATGTGCATTTAATGATTGTTGTAAGTTGACTAAGGCATATTATATTTATTTAGGTTTTAGATGATTCTATTGACAACAGGTCGACTTGTAGTCATGCAAGTATAAAAGCAAGGGTTGGGTAGAGTTATTGGCATATACTAAGAAGCATAGATTCAGGAAGGAATTTAGAGTTGTGAATTATGAGTAGAGCTAGTAGCTAAGTGTGGGTCTAGGAAACAAGAAGGTTGCTTGGTGGCTTGCGAGCACAAGTTTAGATCTTGCTAGAGGTTTCTACTAGATTGTTGTGTTATTACAAACTTGGTTTGGCTAGGGTTGGAAGTATTTGGATCTTATGAGATCTTGCAGAACTATTAAAATAATTGCTTTGTATTTGACTATATCTAGGAAGGCCTTACAGCTTGGTACATTGCATGTAGTTAGTTATTTGATGAATAAAGATTAGATTTTCTATCAGATCTTGTATTGAGTGTTATGTTTCCATTGTGTGGTTATTTTTTGGGGGCTTGGTCACCTCCATTGGGGGTTAACTTGGCCTTGTAATGCATTAGGTGGTATCAAAGCTTTGTGAAAGACAGATTTGGTTGGTTGGAAAAATATGAAGCTTGGTTGAAATAGAGCATCAGATGGATGTTTCTAATTTCTCGAGTACTTTGAATCCTAAAGACTTGATTAATTAGATTAATGATTTGGAAGACTACTTTGAGTTAGGGGATATTGGAGATCCACTAAGAGTGAGGTTGACACACACTAAGTTGAAAGGACATGCTTCTTTATGGTGGAAATAATTATAGTGAGATAGAGAAGAGGAAGGTGAAAGGAAGATTACTAGGTGGAGATTGATGATGACAAAACTGAAGGCTAAGTTCATTCTTGTTGATTCTAAACTTGATTTTTTTAAGAGATTGCATAATATGAATTAGAAGGATGTGATTGTGAAGGATTATACCAAGGATTTTTACAAGGCAACAATTTAGTATGGACATAGAGCAATTTTTAAGGAAAAGGTGGCTAGGTATATTAATATTTTGAGATTGAACATTCAAGATGAGATTGATGTGTTGAAGATTGATTTGGTCGAGGATGTTTATCAATATGCTCTGAAGGTAGAGTTGAAGAGGGGACATAAAGGTAATTCTCAAGGAAAGGAGAAGCATGAACACTTAATGAAAGATAAATAGATTGCTAATGATGAACTGAAACCTATTAAACAGAGGAGAAGAAAAAGTAGAGGTGGATTTAAAGGCACTTTATATGGATGTGGTGAAGAAAGAAATAGATCTATTGAATGTACTAGTGTTGATAGGAAGGTCAGTGATAAAAGAGTTGTTGTGGTGAATGAAGGTGAGGACTTGGTGAATGAACTATTGTCACAAAATCTTGCACCCTTGCCTAAAGTTTTTACCTAAAGGCAACCTTGTGAAACATGGAAACAATCTCTAAGTTGTGGGACTTGAACAATGATATTGAGTCTCAAGAGAAGGTTGGCTTCCTTACTATTAGGGTGCACCTAACTACTCTTGAGAGGAAAAGGAAGAAGGAGATGCATGTAAATCAAACTACCTAATCTAATCTAAAGGGGTGATACACCAAAATAGTATGTCTGGATTTATCTCTGCCTAATAATGCACTACTCACAATACAACCTCAAACTACATTGATTCAACCTTTTGTTGCCTTTATTCAATGAATGACTACCCAAAAATTTTCCCTTTACCATTTTATATCCTCTATGATCTTATGATCATATAATGGCACAATCACACCTTTGGCATAGCCTTGGGGGTCCAAGAAATCATTGTTGAGATCTTACAATCTACCTTTTTTCACAATGTCAGAACTCCTCCAAATCTCAGCACTACTCCACTCTTTCAATCCTATGATTACTTAATGATATGACCACATGATGCTACAACTACCATTTTAGTCTTATGATCTCATGAACATAGCATCCTATAACATTGTGGGTCCTTGATTTGCTTCATACGATCACTTGTCTCTACGATGCCATGACAACTGAGTTTAACTAAACTGTGTTGACTTTCGTAGGGTCCCAACTTAAGACTCCTAAATTCTATTAATGGATAGAATTGATTGAAAGAAACATTCCTCACTAGATGAGATTTCTTTAACTTGAAATGATGTGATGAAAGAGGTCATAACTGGGGCCCATCAAGACACGCAACAACTTGTCATATTCCCACTTCAACTAAACAACTGGCATCTTAAGAAAGTGTGCATATGGTGGACATTGATCTACTCTAGATCAATGATCAAGGAAGGTTAACTTCAAATTCCCATGTCCTTCGTACCCTTATAACCTAGAACTAGAGTTTGGCATTGAACCTTATGAACACCCGAACAAAAGACTTTCACTACTTCACAACTCAAAACCTAAGTTAAGCTTAACTCTATGAGATCATGTGTATAAGAGCTCTACACAACCTCACAACTTGAATATTTGAACCATCATTAACCCCTATGAATGAGCGAACAAAGACCTTGCAAAATCGCCACCTTAACCATGGTTTGCCCTTATCCCCTGTGAACATGCGAGAACACTAAGATCACCATTTTGCAGCATGAACCCTAGGTCAACCTTAATCACCTACAATGGATTAAAAAATTAGAGATTATTGCTATGTTTTGATCACAACCTCACAACCTTCAAATCCTTAAGCCCTTAACCACTTGTGAAGATGCATTGACTGTAGAGATAACCATTTCATGTGCTCGCAGCCTTCCTAATGGTTAAGTGCTAATTGCATGCAAAGATGCAAATGAGATTAGTCACAAGGTTGTAACTTGGAATCTTTAAATGGATATAACATGCAAACATGAAAGATTCAAGCCTTAGGGATAAAACAAAAAAGGAAAGGATTTTTTCATATTCTTAGGGAAAATAAATTTGAATAGTCAAATGACCATTGGACATGTTGTCACCCTGGAAAAAATTCAAATTTTGGAAAGGGGGTAAGAATGGCTAACAATTTTGGAAACTCATAGGGGATGCTAGCCTACTAAGCATGAGATCAGTGTCCCTGAGTGTCCATTAGGCTATGGAGTCACAAAAATGAGAAACTGACTCTATAACAACTAGAAAACTGCAACCTCTACAATTGCAAAACTTCAAAACTTTTCCCAATTCCCAAAGAATAGCTCGTGCTTGTGCACTTCTTGGAAAATAGGAAACTAATTAAATATGTATAGAAAACCCTAACCTTCTCTAAAAAGAAAGGTTTAAGGTGAATTCCATTGACTAGAATTAGTAGGACATCACCATTAGGCCTGGATAGCTATATAGTGTTGGCCTCTTTACAACTGGTGATAACATAAGGCTCACTCCACATAGTTTTAAATTTGGAGGTGCCTACTTTTTTTAGCTCTATTTGCATACCATTTGAGAATGAGGTCTCCCTCTCTAAAAATTCTAGCTTTAGCCTTTCTATCAAAACTTCTTTTGACTTGCTATTGATGTGCCTCAAGTGTCTGTACAACCTACTATCTTTTTTCTTCTAACTCCATTAGTTATGCCATCCTTACTATCATGGCATCATCTTCAACTAGCTCCAAATGATGAGCTAATTCAAGAGAGGGGAACTCTAGTGAAATAGGAAGCCTAGATTTTTTTCCATATACTAGCATGAAAGGTGAATCCCAAATTCCTCTCTTAGGTGTAATCCTATCAGCCTAGAGAGTTGTCTTTAACTTTGAATACCAACACCTCTAATTGTCCTCAATTGTCCTCTCAATAATCTTGATTAGGTTCTTATTAGGGGACTTAGCCAAACCATTGCCCTAGGGATAGTAATTTGAGGAAGTGTTGAAATAGATACCATGGTCAATTTCCTAAGAGCGTATGTGAGTCCCAATAAAAGACTTGGCATTATCTAATATTATTATTGAAGGGATACCAAACTTGGTGACAACTCCATCCAATAATTCAACTACTAAAGTTGTTGTGGCATCCTTTAAAGCCACTTCTTCTATCCATCTTGTAAAGTAGTATGTAGTTGTCAAAATCTACTTATGACCAGTACTTGAGGGTGGGTTTACTGGACCAATAAAATCCAAACCCCATTGAGCAAAGGGTTGGTCAACTTGGATGGGATGGAGAGGTAGGGCTACTAACCTTTGTTTTCCTATAAAGAAGGAACACTTTTCACATTTCCCCACATGTTTAGGACATTCATGGAATAGATTTGGCCAATAGTAACTAGCTCTCATGATCTTCATGGTTGTTTTTCTAGCTGAGATGTGGCCACCATCAAGGCCATCCTAAAACTCTTTGATCATCCTATCAATTTGATCAGGGTTAATGCATCTCAATAGGGCTCCATTAAGATCTCTTCTAAAAATAACTCCATCCACAAGGACAAAAGGAATAAATTGCAGTATAAAATGTCTTCTTTTAGCCCTATCTAATCCTTGTGGGTATCCTCCTCCCAACAAGAAGGTTGTCATGTCATATATCCAACCATTCAAATTTTCATCCCCTATTGGTTCTACATCTTCTATAACTAGAGCAACCTCCTCAATTTTCTCCTGGGATGAAATAATTTGTTCACATAGTCCTTTACCTCTTACAAGCTTGGTGATCTTGATATCTATGTCATACTCCATTACCTTAGTGATCCATCCAGCTCTTTTTTCATTGATGTCTTTTTCCAAGAGAGATTCCTTCACACTTGCATGTGGGACTAGGAGCTAGACCCTATTATGTGATAATAGATGTCTGAATTTCTTTAAAGCCCTTATGATAGAGAACACCTATTTTTCCACATAATTGTAATTATCCTCATTATCCTTTATCCATTCACTGAAAAAAGCTTTAGGTTGTTCTTCATTAGCATAATTCAACTGTGACAAGACAACTGATATACGTGATTCACCTCCTAGAGTAAAGACAATGAAATCCTTATCAAAGTTAGGATTGATAAGTGTAGGGGTTGATGCTATTGCTACTTTGATCTCTTCAAAAATAGCTCTCCCCTCCCCTGTCCAAGTGAAAACCATATTTTTCTTTAGCATAGTTGTAAGAGGCTTGGCCATGGTAGCAAGATTAGGGATAAATCTTCTTACAAAGTTGATTCTACCAAGGAAGCTTTGTAGCCCTTTCTTATGAGTAGGAAGTGGGAGAGCAAGGATTTCCTTTGTTCTTTCTAGATCAATGGTTAAACCTTCCTTAAACACAATATGTCCAAGTAATTTTCCTTGAGTGGTGGCAAACACACACTTGTTTGGATTCGAGGACACACCATACTCTCTACATTTGATGAACAACTACCTCAAATGACCAAAGTGGTATGCCACATTCCTTGAGTAAACTATTATTTCATCAAGGTAGACTAGCACAAACTTCTCAATCATTTTCTTAAAAGCCATATCCATTGCTTTTTGAAAAGTGGCACCTACATTGTTTAGTCCAAAAGGCATTTTTCTATAGCCATAGGTGCCCCATTTAGTAGTGAAAGCAGTCGTGTATCTATCAGACTCCTAAACTAACACTTGGTTGTATCCTAAAAACCCATCTAAGAAGGAAAATCTTTCAAAACCACTAACCTTGGACAAGATATGCTCCATGGAAGGGAGTGGGTGGTGATCTTTGAGAGAAGCCCTATCAAGTCCCTAAAATCTACACATAATCTAATTCCCCCATTCTTTTTTCTAATAGGAACAAGGTTAGCTACCCAAGAGGAATACTTGATATGAAAAATAATATTAGCTTCTATTAGTTTGGATAGCTCCTTTCTTATCATAGGTTCAATCTTACGGTTGATTGGTCTTTTCTTTTGCCTAATAGGCTTTGCATAACTATTTAAATATATGGTATGTTGAAACAAACTTCGGTCAAAACCCTTTAAATCATCATATGTCCATGCAAACATCATTAAATTCTTGACATAAATGAACAAAAATTTCTTGTTCAACTTTAGAGCATACCTTTCCCAAACTAAGAACTCCTCCATCAACAATGGCAATTGGTATGTGAATATCTTTATTCATAGCCAAGTTTGGACCCTTTCTCCTTGCTTGATCATCAAGGTTGAAAATACTCTCTAAAGTGATCAACCCCTTAGGAAACTTGTTGGAACTAAGATTCATGATCTGGTCACCATATTGGCTTTGTAGCTTGGGTTGATTCCTCCCAGAGAACTCTTCCTCACTTTATAGAATGTTGACAATTTGCACATCAGAGTCAAACGCCTGCCAATTTGTGTAGTTATCTGGGATAGTTGGCCTTACAACTATTCTAATTTTTTGTTCTCTGTTATCCTCAACATGCTTTGGTACATCATAATTAGCACTACTGGTTGTAATTTTGTCAACATGTTTATTTTCTCGTATATGGACACTCTGAATGTTGAAAGCTTGAAAGCATTCCAGCAAATCCCACACTCTATGTTTGTATGATTTGAGAAGGTTTTTCTTTGTGACATTCTGATTTTTTGATTTGATTAACAACCAACTCACTATCCCCAAATACCTTCAACAGCTTGATGCCTTTCCTTTGTGCAAGTTGGAGACCTTGGATCAGAGCTTCATACTCTACCACATTATTGGTGCAACTAAATTGGAATCTATAAGAAAAATAGTACTTCTCCAATTCAGGGGAAATGAGCATGACACCAGCCCCTGAGCCATTCTTATTTCTTGAGCTATCAAAAAATATGCTCCATAATCCACTTATATTTTCCTTTTCTTTCATGAGATTGGGAATAGGAACGTTCTCCTCAAATGTGTAATAAGTTCCAAGACATGTCTCCCTAGCCTCTTGTATTGGGTCAAATTGATAAGCAGTGGCCCACTCATCCAAAAGATAATTAGGCACTTCTGCCAAAGAAGTAGTAGGCTCATGTGTTATGTCCTCATCATCTACTTCATGAATTGTGAAATTCATATTTATAGGGCTAGGAGTATAGGTCTCTATGTGATTGAGGGCTAGAGGTTTTTCCCTTATGGAGGCTTTTGTTCCATACCTTGTTCTAAAGAACATGTAAGACCAGTCAAATGCAATTTAGCCACCTATTTTGTGCAGAGAAATCCCTAGAAAGATAGATGGTGAAATATGGCTTGACCTCAACAACTAATATTTCTTATGTGATAGTACAAAAAAGGCATGCATGCAATGTCATCTCCACATTTTTTAAGATCCCTATTATTTTGACCGAGCTACCATCTAATTGGAGTACATCCTAACGATTGGCTCATACTTAATATCAAGAAGATCAATTATACTTTAGGGCATCACAGAACTACTAGCTCCCAAATCTATCATACAATTATGAACTAGCTTGTCCCCTATGATCAAAGAGACACAAAAGGAAGGAGGTCTATTTTTCTTACTTTTTTCTCCTCTTTTTGTTGGTTGCACTAGGTTTGTGGCAATTTCCTCTCTAGGTGGTTGATCTTTCACCTCTATGATCTCTGACTCTTGCTGCAACAACTTCTTTTGTGATGGTATAGCAGCAACAACATCCCATATGTTGAGATTAATAGTAGAACTCTTCATTTGATCTACAATGTTGAGAGGGGTACTAACTGCTTTGGTTGGAGCTTTGGGAGCTATGGGGATTGGGAGCTAAAATTGAGTAGTCTAAGGTTCAATAGACTTCTTATTGCCAATATCTTGCCTCTATTGAGGAGCAACATTTGGTTGGGCATTCACCATCGGCACATGAGAAGTGGCATCTAAAGTTGAAACTTGATTTGGTGGAGGAGGTATGGCATCCTCAACAACTCTTCTTTTGCTTCTGGTATTATGAGCTATGGCATCATGATTAGTATGATAGTGTTCCTCTAGATGATAGTTCATAAAAGAGCAATCACCTTGCTATTGTAAATGGGAAGCATCAATAGGCTAACTAAAATTATATTGCTGCCCTATTGCTTGTTCTTGTGTACTTAGTGCCAAGAATGATTCTTCTTTCTAGCACATTAAATATCCATAGGAATAGTTGCAAGAAGGGTAGAAATCTTGATCTTGAGCAAGATTGTTCTGAGGGACTAATGCCCTATTTGGGTTTGGGTTTGTGTTTGCATTTGCAACAGGGGTAGTACCAATAGGTTTGTTTTGACTATATGGAGCATGATCCCATCCTTGGTTTGAAGGCCTATTGTACATGGGAACTTGATAATAAAGTTGGGGTGGCTTATTATTTTGAGCTTGTTGCTTATTGATGGTCACCAACTCATTGCTCATTTTTTGCATCATTGCATTGTTGTCCTCCATTTTGTTTTCTTGATCTTGCAACTTCTTGTCTATGTTATAGATCATCATTTACATCATGGACTCAATCTTATCTACTCCATTAGAATATGTGGAAGCTATTAAGGCTACAAGAAGAGATTGACTTGCAGGGGTAGTAGGAATAGGCGCTATTGTAGGTTGGTGATTAGGCATGTCAGGAAAGAAAGGAATTGGAGGCCTTGGGGCTAACATCCCACCTTGGATCAAGATACTTTCTACCCTTATATAAATTTCATAGGAAACTGGTAAAGTATCACCTCCCATGGCTTGTAAGGTAGTAGCAATATCACAATTAAATTCTTTTAGGTGATACAAAAAGACATTACCAAGGGTAGGCTTCATTGTAGAGGGTATTCTATCCCATGCCTTCTAAAATCTATAATTGAATTCTATCATATATTCATGGGGTGCCCTTTTAATGGTACTTAATTGCTCTAAAATTGATAATTTCTCACTTTTAACCTCAAAGTGTTTGCAAAGTCCTGCTCCTAACTCATCCCAGTTAGTGATTGAATTATGAGGTAATCCCTTATACCATTGTAAGGATTTTCCTTTTAGCTTTTAAGATAGAAGTCTAATAGCAACATAATACTCTATAATACCATATATATTACAAACATTTGAAATCTCTTGAATATGTTCTAAGGGAGAGATGGAAGTTTCACCAGTGAAGTCTGGTATACTTAAAAGAGCAACAACTGGGATATCATGTCTCTAAGCTAGAATGAGGAGACTTCCACCATTGAAGGTGGCAAAAGTGTGGGCTTTAGGTTGTGCCATATGAAATAATGATCTATTTAAATGGATAAATGGTACCCTAGGTTGTGACCTATCAATAGGAGAAGTAGAGAGAGATCTTGCAGGTGTATGGATTACTTTTGCACTCCTAATTGGTGATAGAGATAATCTACTTCTTTTTCTTCTATGGTTTGAAAATGAAAGCTCGATATATTGAAAAATACCTCTAGAAGGTGCCCTTGTTTGAGCTTTGGGCATGAATCACAGCTACTTTTGGTCTGGATAACAATATATAGAGATGGAGTAGAGTCACCAAGTGCTTTGAAAGTGAGCCTCTTGAAGGCCTGGAATGCTAAGAGAACAACACTATCTCTTCACCATGAATTTGAAGTTCATTTCTTTGACACTAGTGAACTAGTAGACTTAAGAATGCTTCATTAACTATCCCACTAGGCATGCCAAAAACTATTGTTACAAAAGCTTGCACCCTTGCCTAAAGGTTTTACCTAAGGGAAACCTTGTGAAACATGGAAATAATCTCCAAGTTGTGGGACTTGAACAATGAGATTGAGTCTTCGGAGAAGGTCAGCTTCCTTACTATTAGGGTGCACCTAACTACTCTTGAGGGTAAAAGGGAGAAGGAGATGCATGGAAATCAAACTACCTAATCTAATCTAAAGGGATGCACTACTCACAATACAACCTCAAAATACACTAATTCAACCTTTATCACCTTCATTTGATGAATGACTTTCCCAAAACTATCCCTTTACCCTTTTACATCCTCTACGATCTTATGATGATATGATGGTATGATCACACCTTTAGCATAGCCTCAAGGGTCTAGGAAATCACTATTGAGATCTTACAATCTACCCTTTTTTGTAGCGTCAAAACTCCTCCAAATCTCAGCACTTCTCCACTCTTTCAATCCTATTATCATTCAATGTTATGAACACACAATTCTATGAACACCATTTCAATCTTATGATCTCATGAACACAGCATCTCATAACATCACGAGTCCTTGATTTGCTTCATATGATCACCTATCTCTATGATGGCATGACAACTAAGTTTGACTAAACTGTGTTGACTTTCATAGGGTCGCAACCTAAGACTCTTGAATTCCATTGATGGAAAGCATTGATTGAAAGAAAAGATCCTCACTTGATGAGATTCATTTATGAAAGAGATCATAACTAGGGCCCATCATGACATATGATAGCTCATCGTACTCCCACTTTAGCTAAACAACGAGTATCTTCAAGAAGTGTGCATATGCTAGATGTTGATCTGCTCTAGATCAATGGTTAAGGGAGGTTAACTACATATGCCCATGTCCTTCAAACCCTCGTAGCCTAGAACTAGAGTTTGGCATTTAAACTTGCAAATGAGTGAACAAAAGGCTTTCGTTGCTTTGCCACTCAGCAATCATGCGAATAAAATGTCTACACAACCTCACAAATTGATTCTTTGACCCATCATTAACCCCTAAAAATGAGTGAACAAAGATCTCACAACATTGTCGCCTTAACCATGGTTTGCACCTTATCTCCTGTGACCATGTGAGAACATTGAGATCGTCATTTCATAGCATGAACCCTTGGTCAACCTTAACCACCTGCAATGAAGTGAAACTATGGAGATGACTACTATGATTTGATCGTAACCTTGCAACCTTCAAATCCTTAACCCTTAACTACTTGCAAAGATGTGCCAACTATAGAGATAACCATTTCGCGTGCTTGTAGCCTCCCTAATGGTTAAATACTAACTGCATGCAAAGATGTGAATGAGCGCAGTCACAAGGTTGCAACTTGAAATCTTTATAAGGATATAGCATGTAAACATGAAAGATTCAAGACTTAGGGATAACAGAGAAAATTCGAGGAGTTTGTCATATTCTTAGGGAAAATAAATTTGAATAGTCAAATGATCATTGGACATGTTGTCACCTTGGAAAATTTTCAAAATTTGGCAGAGGCCAAGAATGGCTAACATGAACCTAAGGTGGAAGATAACTTTATAGCTCAGTGATTATTGCTTGGTAAGAGGGTGTTGGAACCTTGTTAGAGAAGAAATTTGTCTAGGACTCGATGTAAGTCTGGAGGCAAACATTGGAATGTCATTGTGGATAGTGCAAGTACTAAGAAGCTAGTTACTAAGGAGATGGTTCAAAAACTTAGTTTGAAAAGAGTGAGACATCCTTGTCCTTATAGGATCAGTTGGTTGCAAGATGGACATGCTTTGGAAGTGAGGGAGCAAAGTCTTGTTGATTTTTAGATTGTGTAGTATGTGGATCAACTGTTGTATGATATTGTGGACATGAGTAGTTGTCGCATTTTGTTTGGTAGACCTTGGAAGTGTGATTGTAGGGCTATGCATGATTGTGTGAAGAATGTGTTTACTATTAAGAAGGGTGCCAAGAATTACTCCTTGATTCCTTTGCAAAATGCAAAACTCAGTTGGAGCAACCTAAGTTTTGGTAGGCAAGTTGAGTTCAAGGATTCACAAGGGGTTATTGATTAGTGTGGGAAATAGACCAATGGTACACCAAGGAAGGATGTGAAGAAGAAAATTAAATTATTATCTATTGTAGGAAAGGATTTGCAGAGTCAGAACAAAGGGAAGAGCATACAAGTTGATAATGAAGAGGACATTTATGTGAAGAACCAGTTTGAGATTCATGTGTTGAATCATAGAAGATGCTCTTCCAATAATTAAGAACATATTTTTGCACCTAAAGTATTTGATGTAGGAGCATCTTGAGGTGGTTGGAAACCTTGTATGTTTGAGTAGTTTTGACCTTGGATTTGGTGAACTGGATTGAAAGAAGGTGATGCTCAATTGCTACTGGGGTAGTTCTAGGTTGTAGTTTTTCCCAAGGAACTCAAATACTAAACGGGCTTGGTGATGCCTATGGTACTCAATGAATGATCTCCTTGGTGGAACATGTGCTCAATGATCATGTTGCAGCTTGGTAGGTGATCTTTCTTAGTATGCTCGGTGTATACTTGGTGTATTTAGTGGTTGATGTTGATGCTTGATAGTTTGGATCACTAACCAAGTGTTCTTGGAGATTTGATCAGCTAACTTGGTGCATTTAATATGTGTTGTGCATGATCATGACTTGGATCAATCATGGGATGTGTGCGGACCTATTTTTGGTCTTGGTTATTTATCCTATGTGCATTTAATGATTTTTGTATACCAAGGAATATTATATTTATTTAGGTTCTAGATGATTATATTTGCAACAAGACAACTTGTGGTCATGCAAGTATAAAAGAAAAGGTTGGGTAGAGTCATGGGATGCATTATGAAGCATAGATTTGGGAAGGAATATAGAGTTGTGAATTGTGAGCATAGCTAGTAGTTGAGTCTAGGGTTAGGAAACAAGAAGGTTGCTTGGTGGTTTGCAATCACAAGTTTAGATCTTGCTTGAGGCTTCTACCAAATTGTTGTATTGTTACATAACTAGGATAGCTAGGGTTGGGAGTATTTAGATCTTGTGAGCCCTTGCATAACTGTTGCTATAAAAAAAAATAGAAGTCTTTGTTCATGTCGCCATGCTATAGTAAAAATATCAGAATTTTTTGAGCAATTGACAATTTTTTTTATTTTTTGCATTTTTTTTAATAAAAATATATTTAGGGTGCAAATAAAATAATCAAGAGCTCAAATTAGTTTTGGTGATTTTTGTTGATGTCATTATGATACAATAAAAAAGATCAGATTTGTTTGATTAATTTGGAATTTTAAATTTTTTTTTACATAATTTTTTATTTAAAAAAATATTTTGGGAGCATGTAAAAGAATTGGAAGCTAATTTTTTTTGGAGGTTGTTTTAAATGTCAGAAACCTACAGTTAAAAAATCAAAGTTTTAAGACCAATTGCTATCAATTAATAATTTTTTCATAATTTTCATTAAAACATTCTTTCAGGAGCAAATAAAGGCATTGTTTAATGAATTTGTTTTTGCAAGTTGGAAATGTTTTTAGGAGGCTACAATAAAAAATTCAGATCTAAACAAAGCTTTGGGAGTTAATTTTTCAAATCTTAAAAGTTAACTCACATTTCATTTTGGGTACTAAAAAGAACAATGCATGCTTTCACATACACACAATCTTGAATGATTAAGAGTATGAGCCAAAAAATGAATTTTTCGATTTGGGTCTAAAATGAAGTCACACAATCTTTAATACATAAAGTTTCGATAAAAATTGCAAATTGCACACTTCAAATTTGGGGCTTAAAGAGAATTCATGTAATCTTGAATGCTATAAGGATAAAATGCTTTTATTCCCATCCTTTTCTTACTTTTTACGCATGATTTATTTTGTTGACTCAATTTATTTTATTGACCATCACTGTCAAGTTGGAATGAACATTTTATGCTAATCATGAGTGTCTTCAAAATAGATAGAAAATCTAAAATCTTAAAAGTGGGAATGAACAAAGTGTCTTGTGTGTCTTAAGATATGTTTTTCAACACGTCTTTGAGCTACCTTTTATTTTTTGCAAGTAGAACCCTTAAATTACGTGATGCATGGACCAAAAGTTGTTAGCAAGATTATTCACAACAACCTAGGAGTGCTTCTAGTGAGTTCATCATCCTTTGGGAAGTGCCTCCCCTTTGGATAGAAGCTCAAACCAATAAACCCCTCCAACTAGTATATAAATGAGAAGAAAGGTAAACTTTTTTCTCCATCTAGACAAGTTTGGGTGATGCATTTCTGATGCTAGCCTAAGGTAGGAAAATTTTCCCATGATTTTAACATGGTCAAA
Organism: Cupressus sempervirens; assembly: GCA_028749045.1. NCBI lineage: Eukaryota > Viridiplantae > Streptophyta > Pinopsida > Cupressales > Cupressaceae > Cupressus > Cupressus sempervirens. The sequence continues at coordinate 406,826,936 of CM053788.1, read as the reverse complement.
ATAGACTCTTAAGTAAGTCATGTGTGTAACAACCATTTGACCTGACTTCATAGATCTTATTACTAACCAACTTCTTAGCTGCCTTTTTTATCCATGTTCTAAAAAGATAATTTGACCTTAGGGATAATGTGTTTCTAAAGTGCTTGCATTGTGATTTGACCTCGTGAAAATATTTGTTGAACATACATAGTGCTTGGTCCTATTTTCCAAAATCATTTTTAGAAAAAAGACTATATACTTGTCTCTCTCAAATTTGTTATGTCCTTTGAGAGATTGTTTGTTCACATATCTTATTTATTGTTAAGAAATCTATCTTTGGGTACCCAACATGTTGTTAGCCAATCTATTGGCAACAACCCTAGGATTTGTTCCAAATAAAGAAGTTATTCAACCTAAGCTAGGGCATACTTACCACATTCATTGCCTCATCAAAAAAATTGTCCTAACTTCCTAACATGGTCATCTTAGTCTTACAGTTTCATCCTTGCTATCATCCAGCATCATTTGTCTTCTAGCGTCATTATTCTAGTCTTCTATCAAGTCTTCCTTTTTATCATCCATCTTCATCCTTCATCCCTTTCTAACTTGTCAAAAAATCATAATGTCAGAATTCTATTATGATGAGTTTGGTTATCCTACCTTTTCTCCCACCCCATCCTATTCCAATGATGATGAGATTCTTGTTGACTGTGATGGGTACATTGAAAGTCTTAGATATCTTGCTCCAAACATCCTCCAAAATCCAAACATTCCTCCAAAATATCCCATTATGCCTCCATGCATTCCCAACAATACTACTTATCCTACCTTTGACAATGGAAATCTACTTTTACAGTCATCTATACCATCTTCCTATCTCACACCCACATATCTCCCGCATACATCATTTGTGTCTCCATCTCCGTCCATATTCATATCCCAATCTCCATCTTTCTATATAAATCCTACTAGCTACATCTCTAGTCTGAATCCACCATCTTCATATCCTCCAACCCATTTTCCAAATCCTCAACTCAATCCTAGTTATGCAATGCATCAACCTAACTCACCTATTCTTTCTAATCCAATTTCATCCACTCCATCCTACATATCTCTTCTACCTTTTCTTAGTCTTCCATATTCCATTCCATCCCATAACACCACAAACCCCCTCCCACAATCTACCTACATCCCTCACTTTAATTCATATTCCATACCACAATCCATCACTTCTCCATCAATAAGTCAATCTAGTCAACAAGTCATCTTTATGCCTTCATATGTGAATTACCTAGCCATGCCATCTCATACCCCTTTTTCTAAACCATCACTCAATCAGCCAAGCCTACAATCATCCACCACACCCTTATACATATTTCCACCATCTACATCTACCAATCCTCCACCTCAACCTCTAACATGCAAGTCGCTAAGGAGTTTTACAAGGAAGCCAATAGAAAATCTATCTCCTGAAGTTGATGATTCATGCCATCTAATTCCATTATGAGATATTGCTAGTAATGAATCCTTTCCATCTCCCACCCCCATCATTCCTCTTCCATCTTCCACACCTATCAGTCCCTCTTTCATTCATCCCACTCATTGATCCCCTTCCATCTCCTACCATCATTGAAACCCTCCCATCCATTAAACCCATCCACATCTCCTCCTCCTAGCATAATCGAAACCCCATATAATAAACCTCGTAAATCCATCCTCCATCCACCTATCCCCATTGTAGAACCTCCCAACCATCCATCTACCCCACTTAAAGAATTCATCCATACATCTCCTATCACACCATCCATTCCCACCCAATCCTGTCAGGATCTTGTCCATAAGCATGTTGAAATATCCATTAGCATAAATTATCAAGATCCTACCATCATACCTAATCCATCTCACAATCCTACCATCCCACTTATTCCCCTACATGATCCATTATTACTATCCACTCCATCTAAAGAGCAGTCAACATCTCCTCCATATCAAGATCCTACCCTTTCACTGGCCACTCCATGTCAACATCCTACTGTTTTATTCATCCCTCCAAGTCAAGATCCATTTCCATCCACCCATTCAAAGAAAGATAATAAAACTTCATCCTCTGTACTTCATGATCATATGTCTCCTATAATCTATGGTAATAGATCTATAGAAGCATAAATAACTATCATACCAAAAAATTCTACTCTTCCACCTACTAATAGACTCACATCTTGTGTTCCAAATAATGATCACCATATTGAAAAAATAAATAAAAGTATATCTCTAGATGTTGGTATCCCTTTTATTTCCTTCACGGTCTCAAGTCCTTCCATATTCACCCCAAAGTTCCCATCCATCTTATTCCACATCCATTTTGCCCCTTATCTTAATACTTCTTTCCATCCCTCCATTTTGGGTCATTATATCCCTTATCTAAATCTTCCACCCTTTCCATCCATTTTGAGTCCTTATATATCTAATCCAAATGCTTTATCTCCTCCATCTATTTTGGGTCCTACTCCTTCCTTGATTTCATATGTTTGAGGTCCTTATCCTTCATTCCTTCCATCCATTTTGGGAAATTGCATGAATCCATATCTTATATCCCAATGCATAACTTCATCGCCTCAAACCCACAAGCTAGATCATCAAAGGCACTCATCCTTGAATTCCTTCCAACCTTCAACCTCTATCATTCCATCTGTAGTCTCTCCATATCCTACATACTCTTATTCCCATACCATGGCTAATGGAAGTAAATTGGATGACAAAATAAAAAATAAAAAATCCAAAAAAATCCAAGTATCAACAAGTCCCATCTAAAATACATGTTCAAGAAGAGAACCATTTGATCCAAAAGAAAGAAAAATTTCAAAAGCCAAAAAGCACAAAATGAAAATGTCAAAAATCATGTGGATACCCAACATTCACATAAAAGAAATGCATATCAAAGAAAATTCTCAATTGGCATCCATTTTGGCTACTGAAAAAGCCTCATCCATTCATAATTTATCCAAATCTCCATATACACATCCTCCATCCCCCCAATTCATTCTTAGTCCACATACTTCTTATCCTACATGCCCAATCCTCTATCTTCCAACTTTACTTTTGGTCCTTATATTATTCCTACTCCATTTTCTCCTTAATCTTTTTCAACATAATGTTTCCCACTACTTCATCACCGTCCAAGGTGTGTGCCAATGATGATCTTTCCAATTCCCTCATCTATTTATCCACAAGTCTTACATCTGCCAATCCATTATCTAACAACTCCCATCCATTATTCCACTCATTTAATCCAATATTTTTCATGCTTCCTTATCCACCCATCCTACCAACATCTATGAGTAAAGATCCCCCAAAAAAATGTTCAAAAAATGAATTTAAATAAATAAAAAATTGTCCAATGGTGAAAACTTAGCAAACAAGCATCATGTGTAACCCTTCCATCCAAATTCTTTGCACACTTAGGGCCATGTTCTTCTACCCACCAACCATCCCATCTTCCTACCATATCCACCACATCTTATCCATTTCACTTCCTCCATCATCTGGACCTTGATAAAAATAAAAATAAATATAAAAAATAAGGCCACCACCATACATACATGCTTTTGGTCACCTTTTGATACTCATTCTCCCATCTCAATATCTATCCACCTATCCTTTATCTAGTCACTCTTCTTTCCATATAATCCATCCTGCTCCTTTAATTTAGCTTCATCCATCTCTATCTACCTCCCTCATCTTGTCTTTCCCTGTCTTCCATCCTATCATATCCCTCTTAAGTCCTCCTCATGCATGGGATATTATAAATGAGGGCATTGTATTCCTTGGAGACCCTATCCTATCCACCTCCCAGCTCTCTATTATTGTTCCATTTCCATCTTCGTCTTCTAATCCCTATCTTCCCACCTTCCATCTCCCCACTCTTATTCTACTTCCATCTTCATCTTCCAATTCCTATTTTCCCACATTCCAATATCAAAATCTTCCTATTCACCATATCTTTTTCTTTCATCCTTGTACCTCCGGACATCTCTTCCATATTTTCATCACCTCACATATCCCTTGTCATTGGTATCTAGCTCTATGCTATCCCCATGAAACTCAATGTCATCCATTCATATCCTAAAGCTCCTAGCAATCTACCATCACATGCCCCATCCCATTCTTCCCCTCTAGCTATCTAAAATTATGCATCAATAAATCCATCCAGTCACGCCCTTAGTCTTGTTTCTAGCCTTGATCAAAAATCTAATCATCATCATTAGCATGCATCCTTCCTAATCCTTGCTTTGTTTGAAGGTATGTCATTCCTATTATCCAAATCACCCTATCTATCACTCCATCTTGGCTCTTTAACTTGGTTGGGACACCATCATGTATTTCTTTACACCACCAACATATCCTCACCATCTCCTATACAATTTCACCTTTGTAGATATCTCAGTCATTTTCATTATGCATACTATCCCCCCATATTAGTCGCTAATCATTAACACATTCATTGTTAGTCCTTAGTCATTAGCTCATCGGTCTTCATTTAGTCCCATTGTACATAGCCAAAATTCATGTTAGTTCACATCAGATCAATTCCTTTAGTTCTCACTACTTCGTACTTCAAAAAGTTCTTATGCGAGATCCCATGTCACTAAAGTGTTGTCCTTAGAATTTCTAGTTGCTATTGAATCTAGATGTTAGGTGCTACTAATAAGTCCTCGCATGATATATCTTTCCTCTCATCAGACTTGGATCTGTTAGTGTCAAGTCCTACCAATCTCTTTGGCACACCATTATTTTTTGTCAATTTATTCTTTCTTTCTATGTTGGATTTCAATTTTGGTTCTTGGTTATCTTTTTTGAGCAATCTGACTATCCCCTCCTCAAGGTCACCATGATCATTCATATCATGGTGTGCTACAAATGGGACAATCAACAAGTAAGGTCTTGATCTATCTTTTGTTTTTTTTGTTTTTTGCCTGTGAGTCAATCGAGTATAACCCTTGCATATCCAAACATATGATCATTTATGATTACATGGTGCACTTGGAAAATATCACTTGTTTGTGGATTACCCAATTTCGTTTCCACTCTCCTATTGGGTTTCATGTGTGATGCTGGGGCAATCCTTACATGTTTGTTTTGAGTCAGTCTTATGCAAAAATGATGACTAGGCCTTAATGTTCTTGGTAAAATTGGCTAGTCACCAAGATTGCTATATTAAATAAAATGGTCAACTAAATGGTGGTTCTCTTTATGCATAATCCTTCACTCAAGCTACAAATGAATTAAATCTTCTCTCCCCATTCATAAAAAGGAAACTCCAAAAAGAGTTCATTTTTATCCTATCAACATCAATCCTATCATTATTCTATCAACATCAATGCTACATCTGTATCCTATCTTGAAACCTATCCAAAAGCCCCAAAAAAATCCTACAAAGTTTCCAAAATCCCACCAATTCATCCATCACATCCTAAGGGTTCAATTTAAAAAGCATAAACCCTAACATCCTCCATCCTATTTCACAAATTTGTCTATTTTATACAAATGATCTTCCCTTGTCTTGTACTCCCATGGTGAGAGTGTGAAACACTTTTAAACCTCTTTCATCCTCTCTACATCCTCCATCTCACCCCAATTTTCTTACTTGTCAAGATGTCGTCTAGTCTCATTTTCTCTCCTCATTGCCTTTTGGAGGGGGTATCATACATTACAATCTTTTATCAAGACTGTGGCAACATAGTTATTTTAAACATCTTATTTGTATCGTCTATTATTTTAAAAACATCCAGAGGGGCAAAATGTAGACATCTAAATTTGATCACATAAATTTGTAATCAACAATCATTTTCGAAAGCATATTTTAATTAATAATTTAAAATTTAATTATTTTAGTGCTATCCCCTAATTAATTAATTTAATTAATTAATTATAGCCCAATTAATAAATTAAAGACAACCAATAGTCTAATTAATCTCCAAAAACCCCTCTCTATTTAATTAATTTAATTAATTAATACTCTCCACCCACAAACTAACCCTATACTCCAACAGTTACCCAAACTCAACTCATTACCAAATATTCCTCTTTTAATTAAATAATTTATTTAATTAATCAAATCTCATGGACCAGATATTCTTCTTTTAATTAAATAATTCATTTAATTAATTAAATCACATGCACCAAATATTCCTCTTTTAATTAAATAATTCATTTATTTAATTAAAATCTCATGCACCAATAATTCCTCTTTTAATTAAATTATTTATTTATTTAATTAAGCTCACCCACCAACCTTTTCTCTAACAAATCCTCCACCTCCCATATCCTTTAGTTAACTGATCCACCTCACCCATCTTAACTGAAACACATAACCTCCTCTTCTATGTCTAAAATCCTTCTCCAGATCACTTGCATAAATTAAGACATGATTTATTCCCTCTGACTCAAGCCCAAGTCCACTCATATGCTACATCTCCCTCATCTATCTCTAAACACAAAAGTTTATCTCCTAAACCTATCTTTGTTAACTAAAGCCTATCTCACACCTCACTAAGTTAACTATCCATCAATATTTCATATCTCCTCCTCACCCAAATGCCTATAAATTGAACTCTTTGCTCCTCACAAATTATCCACCTTCTAAGTAGAATTATTATACCATTTTGAGAGCCAATTAATTTCAAAGTTTTATTTGTCAATACTCATATTTCCATGCATCTATTGAATTCATTCATTGAAGCTTGAGGCCATGCTTGAGCTTACATCTCCCTCTTATTTTCTTTTATTATCTAATCTATATGTTGGAATGTGATTAGTATGTGAATGTTTTTTCAATTGCTTAATGTTCTTTGCACTCTAGTTTTCATATCTCTACAACCGTCATTGCTTAGTATTTGGCCATAACCAGGAAGACCTTATAGCCTAGCACATTGCATGTAATTAGTTATTTGATGAATAAAGAGTGGATTTTCTAGCAGATCTCATGTTGAGTATTGTGTCTTCATTGTGTGGTTATTTTTTAGGGGCTTGGTCAGCTCCATTGGGGGTTCACTTTGCCTTGTACTACATCAACATCGAAGGAGTTTGTCTTATCAAAAGAAGACTTTATTTCTCCTTTGGCATTTAACAAGTTAAAATAGTGGTGTATTTTCAACATTTTTGCATGATTGCAAGTCAAATTAAAGAAATAGAAAATCTTAGTGTGATGGTGTGAAAGTCAAAAGTGTAGTTGTTTTAGACCTTGTTGCATGATAAAATAAAATTTGGAAGGGAATTCTTGGCGTAATGGTGCACAGACCAAAAATGTTTGTTTTTTTGCTTGCATAAATTTTTTTGGTCAACTGCTAGTTAAATATTAATTGTTGAACTATATTTCTTGGCTTTTTTCATGTGACTCAAATTCTTGTCCTTCCTATGTTTCCACTTGTAGAGGGTATGGGAATTATTTTCTTGATTATAGGTATTGGCCCATTTCATGTCATTTCATAGGTTAGAAATGCATGAAATTATTTTTTATCATTTTTATGCTATTTTTTTCGTGTATTCTTTCTATAGAGGTCTTCATTTTTAGTTGTTTGTTGTTACTTCATAAATCAATTATATTTATAGAATCAAATTTCTTCTAATTTTTTCTTGACTATAGGTCTGTAACTTAAGTGTAGTTGGAATTTGAACTTCATTGTCGTAATTGAGTTATGTCTGATCTCTTTAATAGGCAACCTTGTATATATTGTTTGGATTCTTCTCTAAGATGTTTTCTCTAGTTCTTTGTCGTAGCGTCTGTGCTATATATATGTAATTTATTTATGCCTTGTAATAGTATAATTCTCTTCTTCTTTTTTTACTATCCTCACCATTTTTAATATTGTGCATGTTTTGGATTAAGGTTAAAACAATTTTTGAGGGGACCCGAAACACCATAAAAAATTACAACAAAAAGATAAAACTTTAAAGTACCAACTCAAAACTAGGTTTTACAAGGACATAATTTTGACCTGCATAGTTGGGGACACCACTTCAACCTGCTTTGTGTTGAACCTCATGTGTTTGCTCAGAACCCCACTAAAAGAAACAGTAGCTGGAGAGTCTTAAGTCTTTACCTCCTCCAATGAACCTTTACACAAACTAGTAGCAACAACAAGGAGACTAGAGATGACATCCTGAATATTTTTCTTGTTGGCTTTGACCAATTGACTTAGCTTCTCATCATACTCCAATAGCCCTATGGGAATGTGACCAACTTTGGACTCTAAGACCTCCCTCTTAGTAATCTCAACATCTAGCTTATCATGCAATACACTAATCGACTTCTTCAGCCCATTATAAATATGGATGTCAACTCCCAGAGAGGTATCAACTTTTAACTTGGCCCTATTGAGAAATTCAAGAGTGTTATCTAGAGTAACCATGTCTAGGCCACCCTGCACATCTTGCATAGTATCCTCCTTAAGATGATTATCATTGAGCTTCTTAACACGAAACCATGATCTTCCAGATTATTTATGTCAAGAGGGATGATAATGTCATCCCTAAAGTTTGGAGGACAACCGACCTCATCTACTAGATTCACATTTTGATTCCTGACCTTCATTAGCCCTTAAATGTTGTCTTTGCCATAACTAGCCTTGTCCTCCATCAACCCTAGGGCACTCTAAACAACACTACCAGCAGCAGGGCCCTCATCCTTATTTTCGTCACTAGTCATAAAAATGTCCTTCTCCTTAGTCATTGGGGTCAACCCCACATCCTCAACTTCATCTATATAAATAGGCCCATAAATCACACTCCTACTCTTGCTCTTTCCCTCATGCTCAACATTTTCATCTTTAACCACAATAGTGGCCTTCTTCTTCTCAATTTTAGATGATCCATTGGGAGTATCCTTCTTTTATGACTCACTCCTTAAGCTCAAACTATTCCTCTAACTATTTTTTATGTTGTAAATGTTAGTTGCCTTATGCCAAATGCTTCTTTCTTATTGTCTAAAGTTAGTATGTTGTATCTATCTTATTTATGAATGTTATATTTAAGTGAATACATTTTCCTTTGTAGCATCTCATTAGCTCTAATCTACATGTGTTTTAGGAAATAAGAATAGAGTTGAGAGTTGTGTATGTTTTGAGGGTTATAATGTTGTATAATACAGTCCTGGGCAATGAGAGTAACCAAATTTCAACTTGGTGCATCACAATTCCTTTCAACTTTTAAATTCCATGTGCTCATTCTCCCCTTTTCCCTCAAAATTTTAGTTAGGTGCATCTTGATTGTAAGGAAGCTGACCTTCTCTGGAGATTTAGCCTCAAAGAAAAAGTCCCACACTTGATGGCCATTTCCATGTTACACAAGGTTGCTTGAGGGTCATACCTCAAGCATGGGTGTAATCTTTTGTTTCAATAGTTGTCATTTTTTGTTTTTATGAAGATAACAAACCCATCAATCTTTATCCACATTTCTTGCAATGGTATAAGTGACCCCAATATAGATACATTCCTCCCAATTGGTTATGATCTAGTGGCAAGGAGCCTACACAAATTATTGTCCACCACTCCTTTGTTGTGTGCCTCCACAATTCTTATTCAGCCCTTAATTATTTTCATATTTCTCCTTATAATTCATCATTAAGGAGAGATACTCAAAATAAATAACTAAAAAAATCAAGAAGAAAGTTAGCTACAAGAAGAGTCAAATGGAGGAAGAGAACAAAAAGTAAGATTGGGAAGAGAACAAAATAGATGAAAAGAATAATAAGCAAGGTGAGGAGGAGAACAAAGAAGGAATAATAATGAACAAAGTTGTGGGATATGAAAAATAAGAATAGAAAAAGAGGTTAATTAGAAGAAGAGCCAAACTCCTCAAAAGAACAAAAAGCTAGTTAAGGAGAAACATACAAAGAAAATAAAGAACCTACTCAAACATATAACTTTTCTAGTTATGAATCATTGAATACAAAATTAGTACATAATATCTATCCAATTTTTAGTTTTTCCAAATGCAGGATACTATTGCAATCATTCAATTTGATTTTACAATTAAATTAACCAATCATATCACATAATTAATGCAATTTCTATACTTTAAATTTATTTATCATTTTAGATGATTATATAAATCTTATTTTTCCTTAATTTTATTGGTTAATACTAATTCTAGTAAGCATAAAAAACAATTTTCTCCAAAAAATATATATATTTTATATGTAATACTAATATTTGGTTAGCACATTAAGCACATTGTTGTAGGAACCCCTGATAGATAAATGGGAAATTAAGCACATTTTAGATAGTATGAAAAGGGCCATCCTAATTCACGACATGTACCCTCTCTAGTCTACAATACAAAATGTGGGTCAAGTACTTTCCTTTGAGATGCACACTATTATTTTTGCCAAGCTTTGGGCCATTCTAACCATTCTCGATCATGAATTCTACCTTCAGTCTTTTGCTTGGTCGAGGGTTCTATCTTGGGACTCTTGTGTTCTTGATGCCAAATTTCTCCGTCCTCATGCTTAGTGGTGCCCCTAGTTCTAGTTTACCCAATTTATGGCTTCGTGAGTGGGTTAACACTTCAACATAATGTTATTTCTGAATTGTCTATGGCTTTTGCCAATTTGAAAATAGTTGATGTTGCTGACACTTGCTATGCAGTTCCCATGGAAGAGTAAGTCAACTCGTGAGTTAAATTTTACCCTCAAGATGGTTGCTTGTACTTCTTTTTTTACCACCATATTTTACTACCATAATGGTCTTTATTTTTCCATGATTTTCACCCATAGTATGGGTAGCATGGATGATGGTTGGGATGTTATATGTGAGACTTGTACACTATTTTGTTGGCAGAGCCTGGGTCTTTTTGCTTTTGTCATCACACCCCATATGATCACTGGTTTTGCACTATAGTTCAGTGTTGTGGCTATAGGTTGTGGTTTCTAATCATTTACAACTGACTTCTTGGACTACAACTGACTTCTTGGACTTTGACATTGCACTCCAAATGAACTTTGGTTATGCACTCCGATTTGGTGTTGAGATTACTACTTGTGGCTACTAATGTTTTTGTAATCGGCTATTGGCCTATGATTTATCCCCACCTCAAACTCTAGTTGTACTCTGTCTTTTTCATTGCACAATCTTTTGGATTTGGGGTGATCTTCACATGTCTCCTTATATCCTCTATATAAACTACTTACTATGGGGTATTTGTAATAGGTTCAAATTTGATTGCCTTTTGGCTAGGTAGTTGTTGGTGGGAGCTCTTTAATACTTTATTTGTAGCCCATGTTATAAGGATGTTTCCAATGATCCTGCTTTACTCCTTTACTATTAATGATATGAGGCTCCATATTCTTGCTACCTATTCTTATGGGTATTCTTATTGGCCTCCTAATTATGTAATCTTTTGTATTTGGTTAGGATTGAGGGTTTTCTCACTTACTCTTTCCCTCATGAACCTTGAACCAATGTTATTTATTAATAAATAAGTGGCTTGCTACTTTTGCCAAACAAAATAATAATATTATTTTAGACAAGGAAAGTTGTACATTTATTGTGCATTAATGACAACGCTCTATGTCCTTATCTTGTTTGAGTACAAAAGTCTTCAATTTATACTAATTGTAACATGTCCAAATAAAAGTACATAATACTATTATTTTAAGTTTTATTACATAAAATTCATTAATTGATAGTTAAATTATATTTTATACTATTATCAAAACTAATATTAGAAATTTAATGAACATAAAATGTTTAGTTTTTTAATCACAATTTAAAATATATATATCACTTATCTTTACATTTTTCTTTAATTTTTAAAATAAATTTAATTATTAATTTTTTTACTTTTAAAGACATTTTAACTTTTAACATTTGTATATTTATTCCAAACATACAAGCTATAAGCAATTTTACAATTATTAGGTCCTACCTTCTATAATGAGCACTAATGTTCTCAGTCTCCTATTCTATTAACCCCTCACTCATGTATAACACACATTCCTAAATGTATTTCTTAAACCATGGTCTATCCAAATTTTCTCATTAAAGGATATTTATGCATTTTGTTTTTTTGTTTTGTTATTAATTGTCTTCCTTTTTCAATGGTTTTTTTTATTGTCTTCCCAAAAAATTGAATGAAAACAAGGTTCCTTGAAATGTGGCATTCTGAATTCCAATTTGTGTGCCTAGTTTGTGATTTCACAGTTGGCTAGAGTGAGATTATGTGTGCTTCTATAGTTTTCTTGCATGCCTACATTTATTCTACTCCTATTTGAATCTACATTTGGCAAACATATCCATGCACATAACTACAAATATGACATTCAAAAAAATCCATCATTCCTTTTAAGTTCCTATCAATGTCCATAAATTATTTCAATCTTCCTTTATTAGTGCAAACAAAGAAATTTGGGAAGCCAAACCTTTGTCTAGTTTTCAGTGATGAAAGTTTTGAAAGAAGTTCCTTAAATTTAACCTAGTTGTCTTGACTTGTCATTTAAATATCATATGGTAGAATATAAATATAGTTTTCTATATTTTAGGATTTCATGTAGTAGCTCAAAGATATATGTCTTGTTTTCATTCTATTTTTAAATTTAAATTCACTTCAACTTGAGGTTGTGTTTATTGTTCTTTGTGTATTAAAGAAATTAGCAACTAAACAAACTTGATCTGTTGTGATTATTATAGATCATTTTTCAGGTGATATATTTATCTTCATCATTTCATAGTCTCCAAATTTGAAAGAGCACTTCAAAAAACTCGTGGGACATAATATTTGGAAAGAAGAAATTGAACTTTTAGAATGTAGAAGATGTGCATAGACACCTTGGACAATAGCTTTTGAAGGTAGAAAAATCAACTCTAGTGATTTTGGATGATGTCTGAAGTAGAGAAGGCCTAGGAAAGTTTCTATCTAAAGGGCCAAGATAGAAGACTATAATTACAACTAGAGATATTTCTACTATCTCCATGACTTTTGTGTTCATTTGTATCAATTACCTGTTGTTTCATTCTAAAATCAAAAACATAACTTCAGAGATTTCTCATTAATTGAAGTTAGTTGAGAAATATTCAAAACTATCTTCCTTTACCTAGAATGTCCTTAAAATAATATTCTTATTCATCCATAATAGTTGGGAAACAAGAATTGGTTTTATTGACTATGTTTTTGGATCATTGCTCTACTTACACTTTACAGGTAAATAGGGGCCTACACACCTTAAAACTTACGACATTCACATTTGTTTGAATAAATTTGCTAATTCTAAACAATTTTGTTTTCATGTTCTTGATGGCTATCTCTTCTATTTTTTCATTCTGATCAAATGTTATAATTATCTAGGATTCAACAATGGGTCAATTTACATTCATTCTAAAGTCCTCTGGAGAAATTATGTAGAATTACAATCAATATTTTGTTATCCAAGGGCTTCTTCACCTCCAAGGTAGTAGTTTCTTTACCTTCAATTACTCTACAATGGTCTATACTTCTTATTCCTCTCCCAACATTTTTTGGATCCTTAGAATTGGAATACTCACCCTCAACAAGAGATTCTTTCATCTTTTAAATGGAAAAGTTGGAAAGAACAAGCTCAAAATTTTGTGTTTCATTTCTTGCCAGTCCACTATTTGTGACAACCCATCTAACTAGTTCCAATTCCTACCTTTTGAAACCCTCACATGTATCCTCAAATTTAACTATTTCATCTAATGCACTTCACAAATTCAACACAATAGTCTATCATTACCAAAACCTTAGGGAGAAAATTGTAGGACCTACTTGGAAGAGAAAAAAAGAAACTTGTGTTTGGTATACTAAGTTGATTTTTCACACCTTAACAATATGGAAATCGATGCAATACAAGGTAGGAAAATCCCCAAAGGAGATGTCCTAGCCCCCAACAAATAAACTCACAATGGAAACACAACACAAGATACACAATCTAATACCAAATTAAACTCTTTACTCATAAAATAACTGATTACATGCAATGTGTCAGGCTATAAGTCCTTCCTAATTATGGCCAAACATAATAGAAATTACAATAACAGTTTTGCAAGATCCCTTAAGGTCCAACCCAAACACTAGCTAGTCCAAATCCACACTCTGGTAGAAACCTCCAAGGAAGATCCAACTAGTACTCGCAAGCCCACCAAGCAATCTCCCTATTTCCCAAGCCTCAACAACTAGCCCTTCTCAAATTTTATCCACGATCCAAGTGTAAACTGCCTTACATTTGGTACTTTGTCCATACACTCTAGAAACTTCGCTCCTCTACTTCTTCTCTCCAAGATTCTACTAAGAAGAGATCACACCTTGAAGCTTGATTACAAATGGTCATATGTCTTGCTTAAATAGTCACTTACCACCCAAGATGTTACAAACACAACCAATATGGGATAAAAGGTAAATGCAACTACCTTACAAAAAAATATTTAATTCCCACCCAAATACAACTAAGCACCACCATGTGGCTCGACAAATATTAAATGCATGATTTAAGGAAATATCCACAAACTTCTAGAATTCCACCTACACACCTCGATAAATGGAATGACAACTATTTTTATTTATTTGTCTATTTACACCACCTATGCACCTTGAAAATAGACATTCCTCTTTTCTCCTTTTTTTATTTTTTTTATTTTTCCTCTAATTTTTGTCACTTTCTCTCTCCAATTTTTTTCTTCTCTCTTTATTTTCTGATGCAAGATGCTCCTGCATCAGACTCCCCAAGTAGATAGAAAAGTGTGTCCCACACTTTGACACCAAAAGAAAGATCTACAATCATCTTTATCTTCACCAATGGTTTCCAATTCATTAGGGACAAGAAAACCAATTCGCACATCATCCACATCTACATCCATCTATCAAACACCAGAATCTCAACCATCTAATCAACATGCTCACTCCCAGGAACAAACTGAACATAATGCTTCATCAACAAAACCTCATTCATATCAACAACTAGTGAATCCACACCAACAACATTGAACTCCATATCAATAGTGATATGTAATGCCAACTCTCAACACCAATGGTCTCACTGCTCACAACAAGATCCTCTGCAACATATAAGTCACCACCAATAGAAACCAAATCATCCACAACTGAGTTCTCTGCAATCTCCATGTCAAACTCAGCCAATTGATCATGAAAACCAATCTTCATCCCAACATCAACAAGGTTAGGAATATCCTCGGCAACAACCTCTAGTTGCTATACAAGTTTTATATCATACTACACAAATTTATCAACAAAACCAACCTCTTTCACCTTGACCTTGCTATGCCATCTTCTCTCTCAAATAAGTCTTCTAACCAGCCAGACAACTCTCTTTCAGATCTTTAGACTCCAACTCTAGTAGCATACAACTTCTTTTGTTTATCAACTCTTTTAGACAAAAAAAAAGTAGCATCCACAATAGCATCCACCCAAGCTATTGTCTCATTAATCCTTCTATCCACCACATCACAAAGATTTGCAATCATCCCATAGTCCAATCCTCTTGGAGCCATCTTCTAAGATCTTTGCAAACCCTCTACAACAAATCACCAAGAAATCAATCTTCCCAAACAAGATCAACCTTACACCTTTGTAACCATAGATTCATTGCATCTAACCAGATATTTTCTCATATTCCTCCAGCAAAGATAGGGACTTCAATTGTGTGTAGCTCTTGTTTTATTTATTTATGTAATACAATAAAAATTAAAAGATTGACAAATACAAAAGAATACAAAATATTTTCATACTTTTAATATATTATATTTTATTTTTAACTTTTAAAATTTGATTTTATTGATAAAAATTTTAATTAAAATTTAGCATCAACATTTCTAATATTATTTTATTTTAGTTTGAGTATTTTATTTTAACTTACTTAGTATCTTAGTTTAGATTCAAAATCTATAAATTGATAATATAACATTGAACTACTAATTTCATGTAATACTAACTCTAAATAAATATTCTCACCTTAACTTTTATTGTATTACTTTTATGTTCTTTTCTCTCACTTTGTTTTGCTCTATACTTCAACTTCTAATATGAAACAAAAGTGACGATGAACTTAGATGCCAAATTTTGCCACCTTCAGATTTAGATTGTAGATTTATGTGGATGATCAAATGCTTTGTACCATGCAACTCGTGATCTTTATCTTGTAAGATGCATTTTTTAAATCATCATCAAGCCAACAATAAATGTTAGGAAACACACACTCTCTAATGAGGTCACTCTAAAGTTTATGAAGTGTAATGCCTACCCCTACTTGACTTTTCTGATTTGTTTTGATTAAATTCTTTTAGGTCTGTTCTATTATTATGTTTTATGATTGCCAGTGTTGGATTACCAGAATTGATTAGTTGTATTTCATATTCAATTGGTGTGTGTGTGTGTGTGTGTGTGTGTGTTGAAGTATTTAGTGCTAGTTATTTCAATTATTAGATGATGTTAATTAGATGAATGTTTTTTATGCAATTTCTATGGATACATACCCCATACTTGCATGTGTATGGTGTGTGTGTATGTTTTCTTTATGTTTGACGTTTCTAATGTGGTTAAGGAAGGGAGTCGTAGTCACCTATTAGTCGGGATCTACACGATGAACCACTTCCTGCCATTCCTTGTTTAGTTTAGAATATCATGTTTGACATGTGTGGATTTTATGCAAATTACAGGTACTTGGTATCGACTTTCTTGAATTGCCAGGATGGGCGTACCCTATCGCAGTATTTCAATGGTATAAGTGGGAAGATAGCTCTTGAGTCCAAATCCTAAACCCTAAGCCAATTGTCCTAGAAAGTAGTACAAGTATCTGAGTTAGTTTACTTGTTCAAATTTGTCAAGTAATGTGAATTCATGATTTTAACTCTGAAATTTGATTTTTGTCCTATGTTGTTAGTTGAGTTGTCGTATTTGGTTTTGTGAGTCTGTTGTGATTTTCTATTATAATTAAATCAAATTAAAATATAATTTAATGAAAATTTAATAAGAAATTTGATATTTAATTAATTAAGAAATTAATTAGATAAAAAAATTAAATTTAAAGATTTTATTAAAGTTCTATTTTTGACATATTTATAATGTTATTAATTAAGTTAATGAAGATATTATTAAAAATGTCTCGTAAATTAATTGAATAAAAGAATAGAATTTAAAGATAAAATTATAGTTCTAATTTTGGTATATTTATAATTATTTAATTTAGTAATAATTTATTTAGGAGTTTTAATTTAATTAATAAACTCTAAATAATATTATTAGTTAAATTAATAAATATGATATTAAAAATACCTCATGATTAATTAAAGTGAGAAAAAAATTAATTTAATAAAGATATTTCAATTTAAATTACTTAAAGTTGCATGAAAATTATATATAGAAAATTCAATATTTAATTAATTGAAAAAATTAATTAAATAAAAGAATTAAATTTTAAAAGATTAAATCAAAGTTCTAATTTTAGCATATTTATATTTATTTTATTTAATAATAATTGCTTAAGCGTTTTTTTTAATAATAAACTCTAAATAATATTATTAGTTAAGAAATAA
This sequence comes from Cupressus sempervirens, assembly GCA_028749045.1. Classification (NCBI taxonomy): domain Eukaryota; kingdom Viridiplantae; phylum Streptophyta; class Pinopsida; order Cupressales; family Cupressaceae; genus Cupressus; species Cupressus sempervirens. The sequence goes on along the minus strand of CM053788.1, from coordinate 406,809,402 downwards.
ATATTATTTGATTAAAAAGAAAATATTAAAATATGTGAATATTTGATTAATTAAAAACTAATTAAATTTATACTTTAAATAAAAAGTCTAAATTTAGAAAATTGGTTAAAGAAATATTAGAATATGATGTTTGTTAATTAATTAGAAATTAATTAAATATGTACTTCAGTTTAAAATATTTATTTTAAAAGTCTAATTTAAGAAATTGGATAAAAATAGAATTTAAATATTAAAAGATTAAATATTTAATATTGTTTAATTATGATTATTTAATTAATAAATATTAAATTAGAGTAGCATTTAAATAATGACCTTGAATTATTCTTATTAGTTTAAATAATAAACTATGTTTTAAATAGTGCTTACACTAATTAATAAGTGGAGGAAAATAAAATATAAAAGAATATTTTAATTAAAAAGTTCTTTAAATGTGCATGAAAGAATTAAATTTAAAAGATTTGATTAAAGTTATAATTTAGGCATATTTATTTTTGTTTAGTTTAATAATAATTTATTTAGGATTTTTATTTTTAATAAACTCTAAATAATATTATTAGTTAATTAATAAATATTATATTAAAAATGTTGCATTATTTAATAAGGGAGAGAAAGTTGTAATTTAATAAAGTTTATTTTAATTAAATTGTATAAAGTCTATGCATAAAAATTAAAATATAGTAATTAAAGACAAAGGGTTTTCGCATTATTGCATGATCAAAGCCTTGATTTGGGGGAAAACTCTTTATTAAGGAAATTAGAGTCCATTTCTAGATACATAGGTTTGGAGGAGCCAATTTCCGAAAAGGTTTTCGAAGGAAAGGGAAGATTCTTATGTGTTTGTGTGTTCATTGTTTTAGCATCAGATTTAGGTAGGATCTTATGGGTTTGTGCAGTAGTTGCTCATTCTTTGAATTCATGTCTTCTTCGTGTCTATTGTGTTTATATTTTTAAAATTTCTCTAAGTTGAAACCCTTGTTTGAGAAAATTGATTTCCATTATAGAATTGTCTGTCATTTAATCTAAAAACTTTTAGTAAATATTGAACTTTAGGGTTTTCAAAACCTAATGAATTATGGAATTCACTTTTGTATGTGCTTTGTGTGACGTGTGATTTACTGGTGTTGGGGTTTTTGGGTTTGTCTTAGCTTTGTCTAGTCAGGACGTTTACCAAAGGCTTGGGGGTTTGTTCTATGATGTCATGATGATGTTTGTATACGATCTTTTATACTCAACCATGGTAATGTGTCTTGTATGCTCTATGAGGTATTTTGATCTATTGATTGTTATTGTTTTCTAGTGTTCTTGTGTAAAACTGAGGTGAATGGTGTGACCCATTTGATATAACCTTTGAGTCTTCGATCAGTTGTTTTTGGATTGCTTTCTTGTCGCTTGTATAGGATTGAGGTGTTTGTATGATTTGTTCTTGGTGATGTCATGTTATGACATGGATTAGTTTATGTATACTTGATTTTGGGATCAGTCCTATTAGCATGATCATTTTGGTGGAATCTATGATTATGATCAATAATTTTTAGTACTCGTTAGTTTCTTGTTTAAGAACCGATGTATGATATGTGGTCTTTTGTGATCTTTTGATTTTATTGAGCTTAGGGTAGGCTATCTATATGTAATGTTGGGAAGTGGCTTGTAATGGAAGTCGGGGCCTAAAGTGGTTGCCAAGGTAACCCATTGTAAGTTGTTTAACAAGTGAAAAGACTACACTAAATGGGAATAAAATGAACCTAATAAGAATCTTTATATGTTCTTGCCCATGCCTTGAGTGCTAGTATAGGCTAGGATGGGAGTAGAGAGAATGCTTGGTTGTGACCATGCATCGTTAGTATGCCTTGTCAGTACGAAAGGATACTAGTGACCCATAGAGTCACTAGGGGGTCAAGGTCAAGTTAGACTGCTAGGGTAACTCTAGCATTGATTTGTGCGATGACACTTGCCCACTTGCATAGTAGATTTCCTATGTGTCATTGTTACCTCTAGGATTAGTTGATACTTGTGTCTTGGTACATTTTGAGATAGTTTTCTTTCAAGTGATTCCTTGAACCTAGATGTTGGTTTTTGACTTTTGAGTTTGTCACCCTATTTGGGACTTGAGACTATCTCCTCAGTGGAGTGGGAGTGGGCCATTTAGGTTCCACAAGGTTGGGCGGTAGTTATTTTTCTTATACCATTGAGATCCGACTGTCAAATGCCGCTGCTAGATGTGTTTGTGCGGATGTTCCTTTCTATCTATTTTTGGATTTCTTATGATGGATGGTTATACTTAGCGTATTGTATTTAATTTCATAGATCTTACAAGATGATGTAATTTATTTCATGATGTATATTGTTTCGGCCTTTCATACCCTGTGACCTATACAGTGGATGATTGTGCATTCTATTTATTGCCAAGTGGCATCATATATAATTGTACATTATTTAAATGGTTTCATACTGGTATGTTATTCTTTCATGTGGATATGTTATTTATTTTACTTAGTATTAATTAAAATTAAATGTGATTTAACATCATGGAACTCATAAGAGTTGTAATCTGTTTTATGGTATGTATTTATGTGAATGTTAATTACTTCCGCTATGTTATAATTGTTGTTGTTAAGTTATTATCTTTAACTTTAAAAAAAAATTTTTGTCAAACTTAGTGAAACTTTAGGTTAACTTCTTTTGGGTCACATGGCGAGGCGTTACATGAAGTTTCTTAAAGGAGAATCTAAAATTAGCTATCACAAGGGCCCACTCGAGGAATTGTTGATTGTTATTCTTAAGTTTGATTGCAGTTTCATGTTAACAACACACCAAATCATTCCATCTTTAAGGTTGTTGCACACAAATTATGGGGTGCCTACATTATTTCGTGTCAAGCTTGTTCTATCAATTGAAGTTCAAAAAGTTCTTCCTAGAAATGTAGAGTTATTATAAGTCCATCCATAATTGAAAAAATGAAAGTATTTTACATATTATTTGACAATGTATTGCCAATCTTTTGAACAATAGCATTTTAAATTGTACCCAATTTTGGAATAACCATTAACTATTACACAATTAATTGTTGTGATGCACTATGTCAAAACTTATTAGAATAGTTATTAAGTCTTCAATTATTAGATGATGTTTGCAAATTTTCTTCACTTTTGCTTTAATGTGTAATAATTGCTTGGTAATATAATGTATAGTATTTCTTTAATTACTGTAAAATTAAATCAAATAATTGCCTATATGATTTTAAAATTGTATTTGAAAATGACTATTAATTTTTTCTTTCATGCATATTTTTAATTACATTTCCAATTTTAGTTTGATTTACTTTCTTTGTTTTATAGATAGTGGCCTTAATTTTTTCTTGTTCAACAAGTAATTTTCTAATCAGAAATCACAATTGCAAGCCCAAATGGCTCTGTGTAAATTTTTTGAAACACATATTGACAATTGTGAAATATCTATTTTAGAATACTGCCACAAAATCCTCTAAGAGCTAGAAAACACAACCAAACTGATTTGAAGAAATGGAAATATTGAGAATGGAAAATGTTGTTGAAAAGTTACAGTGACATATACAAGAGTGACTGCATTTCCAATTTTTATGAAAGAAGTATGTAGACCACATTGAAAATGAATGCTGTAATATCATTCCCATCAGTGATGAATATTGCATGTGTTTGCATCATTACAATGAAGTGTTGTTTTTTTTAACTTTGATATTATGAAGTCTAAAACATATTTTCTATACTTACCATTTATAAAGCTTTATATATTGATGTTGTTTGAGCGGCTCTAGCTCCAAACCCTTTTTATGATTTTTGATCAAAATTGTGAACTGTTGGGATGTTTCCGAATAACTCAAATAAAAAATATATATTTTGATTGTATTAGTTGTCATTTATGTGGTGATACAAATCTTTATATTTTCAAAGAGAATATGTTACACTACACTTATTCATAAAGATAATACATAAAGTATTTAAGATATCCTATATGTGGTAAAGATATATTAAATATTACAATGACCATAATCCTATCTATGACCTTTGACCTATTTTTTATTTTAACCTTAACATCAAGCTTATATATACAGTACTACAAACCAAAACTCTAATTTCAATCATAAATTTAATTCTAATTACTTAAATTAAATATATATTTTTTTATGACATTAATTACCATTTTTGTAAGATACAAATTTATTTAAATAGAAATGAATATATTGTGCTAAACACATTTTTCAAGTGAATATATAAAATGTAAAATATATTATAAAAATATTAGATATTTAATAATTTAAATTTATCGATATAATTTTTTTTGGATCGGTAAAAGGTCAGAGTCCTATATTTTATATATGAAACTAAAATACAAAATTTTCTCTGTCCAAATGGGCACTAGCAGGAAAGAATGTAGAAGAAAACCTCCAGTCTTGCCCGAGACAAAAGTCCAATTGTTGTTACATAAATGAAAGGGGCATACCCCAGTTAACAAGTTTCAACTTTACAATCAAATAAGTCTATTACATAAAGTGTGTTAATTGGCTCCCTTTGTCAGAGCTTATTGTAAAAAGCTATATTTGACAATACTTCCGAGTTGATTCTTTAAAGAAGTAATTATTTCCCTCGTGTTGCAAATGATGGCTTGAAAGTGTAGTTTGGACATATTTTTGGATATTCTTGTTACCCATTACCAATTTGTAGGTTCATAAACAACCACTACTCCAGGAAATGGTTAGCATTATGTTAGCATTAAAATAGTTATATCATTTATCTATGGGAAAGTATTTTCCATACACTATGAGATTGAAATCTTCCTATGTGGGTGTTAATAATTTTTTATACATTTTCAAAATGCCGATAACCTTCCTCCATATGAATAAACATAGTTGGGTTAAAGGAGACTCATCAAGTGTAAAAATACAAAATCCTGAATTTGTATGATTGATTTAGAAAGGACCGAAGAATTTCCTTTTGTTTTATACTTTCAATACCCTTCATTAATGTTATAAAGCCTGTATGTGATAGTGTATATATTTAAATGGTTTCACCAAAAAAATGGTGAAAGATCGATACTAAGCCCTTTTGTTAAGTTTCGCTCAAGTTTTTTAATATCTTACAGTTTCTAAAGTAATAATCTTGGTCTTTATAAGGTGAAAGTAATCCCAATTGTTAAATTTTTAGGTTTGAGACGATGTGAACCAAGCCTAATCGCAAAAGATATGAGATCAATGGAAAATATATTCGGGAAAAAATTAACCTTCCCATATTGTGATGAAAATGCAACTTGAGAAAAGAGTATGTTAATTAAGTTTTGAAATACCAGAATTGACTGATGATTATAGTATGTTGGTCAAATCCCTAGCACTAAATAGAGAAGTTACTTGATTGATCTTCAATCCAACCACCAATCATTAAAATGAAAGGAATTGTTGGAATTCTTTAGAATAATTGAGAGGGCGGTGAATTAGTTATCCAAGGTCTAGATGTACAAATAAAACTTTCAAAATTTAGTGAACCCATATCCATAAAACTTTTTCACCATGCATGCATATATTAGGTCATACAATCACTTGAACTTGTAGGTTACTGTCAAATCAATTTTGCAAAAATGTAAACATGAAACATCACAGATTCAATAACACATTTGATACAATAATTTAACGTGGAAACCCAATTTGGGAAAAACCACCGGTAACATGCTGCTCATTCTCACTAATGACACCTTTAATGGTGAACAAATAAGAAACTCGTAGAGAGAAAAAGAATTGGATTGGTTATACATACTTGGGTTGCAACTAGAACACATGGAATCCTCAAATGATGTTCTCTCCAAATTGGAAGAGATAGAAACATATTTGACCAATGTAGAGTAGGCAAATTATAGGTTCATGAATTAGGCTTTACAACCTTCAATGATTACCTTGGTCCAACCCAAGTTTATGGAATATCCACATAAATATGTGAGTCTTGCATTTACCTCTTGTCTCAATGAGATTATGCGAATAAAATAACATACAATATCCTACAATGATGTGGTGTTGAAGAATTTTTTTCAGCTAATAGTGAAGAACTTGGAGGGATTACATGATGACAAAGACCCTACTTTTGACAAGAGGGATCAAATTTCGAATATTATGGCAGAGATGAGATTATTTTATATTATGATTGACCTTGAATGCAATGATTTAATTCTTTAGCTGTTGGAATGCTTCTTGTTCAAAATTAGGAGCTATCATTCAGGAAGTGTAAAGACTTGCATGCACACTATTATATCTTCAATTCTTCATGTATATGTTGAAATTTGCAAGAGGTTGTAGTCAACCTTCTTAGCTTTTTGGAGGGGGGAACATAGATATTGCAAAGGCCTATTTAAGTCGATGATCTCATTTGTAGCCTTTGAGCTCATGGAGGAAGTAATTAAGCATAGAATCAATAGATTTCAAGATCACATGATGGATAGTGAGTTGATCTCCATGGGTTTACAAGTTAAAGGAACCCCTATGATACAAGAACAAATTTACTTGACATGTGAGGACACTCGTACATGCGATCATGTTTGTGGGAATCATAATAACAAAGAGGAGGCTAAAGAAATTTGTACTAGCATTGGGAAAAATGTAGATAAGATGATTTCAGTTGTGGATAAGGAACTTACACATTTCTACGTTGGTGATTTGGAGGTTAGCCTTGGGGAACATGTTGATTAGGCTGGTTGTACTCGAAGTAATAGCATGTTGGAGTCTTTGTATGATGAGCCTTTGCGTGAAAATGATAACATAACAACACTTTTGCCTTTGCATGCTAAAAAAAGGAACAAGGAAATTGAGGCCTTTAAATATATTTTTGAGAGGTGTGATGAACCATGTGTTTCTTGTACGCATGATATTAACTTTGAGGAATAATCCAAGATGACACTACAAGACGATGAGTTGTATCAACATGATAATAATGAGATGCATGCCTTAAAGAACCAGCTGAAGGTTAGTGAAGACATGGTTGTGGCATGTCTGGTACATTATGACAAGACTCACATGATGGTTGAGGATCTCTGTAGGAAGGCTCAAAAGGGAGTAGAAGGAGATTTGCTTGTTATTGATTTGCAGATAGTCAAAACAACCCTTGAATCTATGAAATTATATTATTTATGTTTGCTTACCGACATGGACTATATTATTAAGGTTGCTAGAATATATGTTGATCAATCGAGTAAAGGAAATAATAAGATTATGGAGCTCATCAGGGAGCTTAAGTATGCTCGTGAGGCATTGGTTGATACATAGATTGCTCTTCGTGAAGCATAAAATAAGGTTAGGGTCACAAATCATACTAGGGAGCATGAGAGTAAAGAGAGGCAGGAGTTTTTCCAAGAAGTAATTAATGAACTTGATAGCATTCAATAGACTTATGACTTGGATAGTTGTCCCAAAAGACCAAATACCAAAAATTTATATCACATTCAGCTTGTAGGAAACCCCTTGTTTGAAGTAGATATTGATTGGACGTTTGATAATCCCCTTTTTGGGACAAACGAGGTATCTTTTTTTGATTGTCATGAAGTGGATGATCTTGATTTCATAATTTTGGATCTAGATATAATTCCTAGTGGAGAATCTAGGTCATAGGATTGGTATGGTGAATTGACTATGATCACTCTGTTGGAAATGATTGAAAAGATCATGAGGAAAGTTGTTGGAATGATATATGGAAATGGTAAAGAATGTTCTCAATCATTGTTTTGGCATTGATGTCAAACTTGCTACTTGCAGGAATGACAATTGCTTTAGTGATCGAAAGACTATCAATTAATTGATTAACAAGGAGGAGGCAATCAATAAGATGTAACTAGTACACTAAGAGAAAGGTTGAAGTTATGATGTTGTAATGAAGTACAAGGATCAGCTAAGCCATTGATGAAAAAGTGTGTTGATGACATACTATAAGACACAGAGAATGGGCACACTGAAACATATCAAAGATGTAAGATTTTTAGCTAAGACATCTGTAAAGCCTAACTAAAGTTCATTAGAGAGAGGGAGTCGAGCAAGCTAGTAGGTGTCGTGCAGATTTTTAGTTGAAGCCGAGTAAACTTCAAGTGCCGAGTGATATCAAGTGCCAAGTAAACTTCAAGTGTCGAGTAAACTTCAAGTGTCGAGTGATATCAAGTGCCGAGTGATACAAGTGTCGAGCAGATATAGGTGCCGAGTAACACAGAGATGTCGAGCACCAGTAAAACCAATAGTGCTGAGTAACACAAAGATGTCGAGCACCAGTAAAAACAATAATGCCGAGTTGCTGCATTATTTTGAAAATTGAAGATTTGCCAGATCTAAGGCGACAAGGTTGTTATCTAGAAGTTTGTCAATTAAATGGAAGATAAGAATGATGAGCTGGTGGCACATAACACCATGTAAAACATTTTTAAGGATACAACTGACGAAGTTTCTAGATGAGAACAAGATATGAGGTAGATACATTGTATCCTACCTAATCCATTTTGAAACCCTAAAATTGGAGAAGGAGAATTGAGCGGCAAAGGCAAAATCAGGTTTCTACTTAAGGAGTCATAAGTTCATGAAGAAAAGAGAGAGAGAGGCAGTCAAGCATGAAAGCATAAAATGCTGAAGGAGGTGCTAAGGAGGAAAGAGAGCATAGTTACTTTGTTTCAATAAGAAGACCCCAAATATGGATGCATTGGCATGATGAGTAAGAAGACTCAAGGAGACGAAGCTTGATAAGAAGACAAGCAATCAGAGCTGAAGTGATTGAAGCCAAGCATAAGGATTGAACTAAAAGTGTGATATGAAATTTGCAAAGTATGTTGTAAGTTATATCAGATCAAAAGGCCATTATCATTACTTTCTAGCAATTGTAACAGTTAGTTTAAATCCTATGGACTTAGGTTGGTTTGATAGCCATGAGATAAATCCTTTAACAGGGTGACATTCCAAGTGAATGTTCTAAAGTCCTTTAACCAGGCCCATTCCTAACAGTTTGATGAAATCCTCTAACAAGGTCACATTTAACAGTGTGTTGTAAGCCTTTAACAGGGCATCACTTTAGAAGAGTGAGAATAAAGTAGCATGTTATTGGTGGTTTTTCCCAAATTGAGTTTCCACGTAAATTGTTGTGTCATGTGTTGATCTTGCATGTTTTATCTCTGCATGTTGATTTACTGTAACTTACTAATATGGTTGATTTAAGTTTGGATGGATGAAAAGTGTAGAAAAAGTATTATTAGGGCATTTGGACCTTGAATAACTGATTCACCCCCCCCCCCCCCCCCCCCCCCCCTCTCAGTTATTCTAAAGAATTCTAACAATTGGTATCAGAGCTGAACTGCTAATTCAGTTTAAAGGAACTATAAGTATAAAAGATCAAAATGCCTAAGAGAGAAGTTCCCAAGCTCAACAAAGACAACTTTGTTGCATGGCAAAGTTTGATGAAGCTACATCTTGGATCCATAGGAGATTATGCCCAAAATTCAATTATCACTGAACATGTAGATCCAACTGGTACTCTTACTGTAGAAGACATGAAAAACAAGCAGGAACACAATCAGACAATGCTAGAGATTGCCTCTGCACTCAACTATGCTGAATTTGATGATATCAAAGGATGTGACACTGCATTCAAAATGTGGAAAGCCCTATCAAACATCTATGGAGGAGATCAGAATGTACAAAGAGCAAAAATAGAAAGTCTTAGAGGAAAGTTTGATGATATGAAAATGGAGGAAAATGAGAATGCTGCTCAGTATGGTGCAAGAATAAAAGAAGTGGTAAGTGCAATAAGATGCTTAAGTGGTCAACTGGATGAAGATACTGTTAATAGTAATTTCTTAAGAACCTTGCTCCCTATCTATGCTATTAGAGTATTAGCAATACAAGAACTAAGATGTATACCAGGAAACAATCTAAGTTTTGAAGGTATAATAGGTAGACTCACTGCATTTGAGTTATCTAATTTTGACAACTACAAACCAGAGAATGTTGAATCTGCCTTTAAGGCCAAGTTATCACTAAAAGATGCTGAAGTGGTGAAATCAAAGAAAGGAAGAAAAATGAAGTATGTATCCAATGACAGTAGCACTGACGAGGAAGATGTGGAACAATTGGAAGCATTGCTTGCTAGAAGATTTCACAGAGGTAAAGGAAAATTCAAAGGTACGATGCCTATCATTTGTTTCAATTGCAATGAAGTAGGTCATATCACTGCCAGGTGTACACAGAAAAAGGACTACAAGGAAGGCAACAAAAACAAATTTAGAAGAGATGATGACAAGAGAGATTACAAAGAAAAAGGTAAGAAGTGTTATATTATTGAAGAAAATTCTGATGACAATGATGATGAAGTTGTTTATGTAGCCATGAAGGATCAATCTGATGAAGAAGATCCCACAACACTGGTAACATGTACGAACAAGAATGACAGGTGGATCATAGACAGTGGATGCTCACATCACATGACAGGAGACAAAAGTAAGTTTGTTAACTTTACTCAGTATGATGGAAATAGTGTTAGACTTGGTAATGATGCTCCATGTCAAATCAAAGGAAAAGGTTCCATTAAGCTCACATAATGAATTTCATGTGATAATGCATACTATGTTGAAGGATTAAACTACAATTTGCTGAGTGTCTCACAGTTAGGAAATATAGGATGCAAAGTAGAATTTGGAAACAAAACTGCAAAAATCTATGATACTGATGGTAAACTGATAGGAAAAGGAGATCAAACAAGGAGTAATCTGTTTTACCTTGATATGGATGATGTTTCTTGTTTTATTGCAAAATTTGATGATGAATGGTTGTGGCATAGAAGATTATGTCATGTCAACTTTGACAATCTGGTCAAGATCAGTAAAATGAAGAAAGTCAGAGGTTTACCAAAATTGAAGAAGCCTGATAATATCATGTGCAAACAATGTTAGCTAGGAAAGATGATAAAGTCAAGTTTCAAAAGCAAAAAGTATACATCCAAAGAAGTACTTGAACTAGTTCATACTGACTTATGTGGTCTAATGGAAGTACAAAGCTATAGAGGAGATAAATACATAATGTTGTTTGTTAATGACTATTCCAGGATGATGACTGTTATGTTCTTAAAACAAAAATCTGATGCTTTTCAAATGTTTAAGTGGTATGTGGCTAGAGTTGAAAAGGAAACAGGAAAAAGCTTGAAATGCCTAAGATCAGACAGAGGTGGTGAATTCACATCAAATGAATTCGAGATATTTTGTAATGATAAAAGAATCAAAAGACAAACGTCAGCTCCTAGAACTCCCTCATAGAATGGAATTGCTGAAAGAAGAAATAGATCTGTGATTGATTGTGCCAGAACATTAATGATGAAAAAGTCTGTTGCTCTAAAATACTGGAGAGAAGCTGTAAGTGTAGTTGTTCATACACTGAACTAAGTACAAGTCAAGAAAGGTACAAATACAACACCTTTTGAATTATGGTATGGTCACTCACCCAATGTAAAACATTTCAAAGTATTTGGTTGCAAATGTTTTATCTTTAAAGATGCTAGAAATGAAAAATTTGATGCAAAAAGCGATGAAGGCATATTCCTTGGTTATTTCACTAGAAGTAAGGCATACAAGTGTTTGAATACTAACACTAATAAAATTGTGGAAAGTGCAAATGTAAACTTTGATGAACATACATAAGTCCAAGCTAAAGAACCAAAAAGAATGGATGAATACAGAACCTTTGTATATTCTTATGAAGGAATGACTGATGAGGATGATGTCAATCAAATTGAAACTCAACAACAAGTTTCAGTTTTAGCCGACTCACAACAAGTGAATGTCGAGCTACATTCAGAAGCCGAGTTGCAGAGTGAAGAAAATGCACAATCTAATTCTGAAGTCAGTACATATGAAAGAGATGTAGAGCAACCTGAAAACTCAGTACATAGTGACCCTGAATCAGAAATATCAAATATGGAAACAAGGACAGAACCAAGATTATCCAAATATGTAAAAAGACATCGCCCTGTTGAATAGATAATTGGTGACAAAGATGCAATACCAATGACAAGGAACAGACTAAGACATGAATCATGTTTAATCAACAAATCTAAACCTAAGACAGTATATGGTGCATTACAAGATGATGACTGGTACAAAGCTATGGAAGAAGAGATTGATCAAATAAAGAAGAACAAAACCTGGAGTTTGGTTCCCAGACCAGTTGACCAGAATGTGATTGGCACCAAGTGGGTATTCAGAAACAAGATAGATGAGAATGGTGAGATTACCAGAAATAAAGCTAGACTAGTATGCAAGGGTTATGCTCCAGAAGAAGGAATAGACTATGGGGAAACATTTGCCCCTGTTGCTAGAATGAAAGGAGTAAGAACTTTACTTGCATATGCTGCATATAAAGATTTTAAAGTCTATCAGATGGATGTAAAATCTACTTTTTAAAATGGCATACTAGAAGAAGAAGTCTACATTGAACAACCGGAAGGATTTGTTGACGAAAACAACAGGGATATAGTTTGTAAGCTACATAAAGCACTCTATGGTTTGAAACAAGCACCTAGAGCATGGTATGAGAGACTTCACAAGTATCTAATACAAATAGGATTTGAAAGAATTGATGATAACAACAACATGTACATCAAAGCAGAAGAAGGTAAAGACATTATTGTATCTGAAATCTTTGTGGATGACATAGTGTTTGGTGGAAAGGAAGTGCTTTGCAAAGGCTTTGCTAACAAAATGAAACATGAATTTAGATGTCTATGTTTGGAGAAATCAAATTCTTTGTTGGATTGCAAGTACATCAACTCAAACATGGTATATTTGTGACACAATCAAAGTACATCAAAGAAATTCTCAAAACATTTGGATTAGAGGAGTCCAAACCGGTCAGCACACCAATGGCAACAGGAAATAAGCTGTCCAAAAATGATGAATCAACTGAAGTCAATCAAACAATGTACAGATCCATGATTGGAAAACTAAAATATGTTGTACATAGTAGACCAGACATAGCATTAGCAATTGGAATAGTGGCTAGATTCTTTGCTAATCCTAAAGAAAACCATCTCATAGCAGTAAAAAGAATAATGAGATATCTTAAAGGAACTGATAACTTTGGTCTATACTACAAAAAGAATGGAAAATTTGAGCTCAATGCATATACAGATGCAGATTGAGGAGGCAACATTGATGATAGAAAAAGCACAAGTGGACGTGCATTATTTCTAGGCAAAAGGCTAGTTATCTGGACTAGCAAGAAACAAACATGCACATCTCAGTCCACTGCAGAGTTAGAATATGTAGAAGCAGCAGTCAATTGCACAAACATTGTGTGGCTCAAACATCTATTGGAAGGAATGAAAGAAGAGGTAACAAAACCTGTGATAACACAAGTGCTATAAACATATCCAAAAATCCAGTAATGCATGCAAAAATCAAGCACATCGCAATCAAGTATCATTATGTTAGAGAACTGGTAGAAGACAAACAAGTGAAGTTGGAATACATTCACACAAAGGAACAAACTACAGATATCTTCACCAAACCATTGCCAAAGGATGCTTATGAATATCTTAGAGGCAAGTTGGGGGTAATACCCCTAACTCAAGCAGTTTAAAGCAACAAGGAAGCTGCTCTGCATCACCAGCAATGAATCATTGAAATATCAAAAGAATGATGTAGAGGATAACAGCAGGAGTAGAAACTCCAAATCAGTCACAAGCATGGTGACAGAGGGAGAAAACAACAAGAAGCCAAAGCTCATATTTTGCATAATAAAGAGGCTACATCTTTAGCATTTATGTCAAAAGAGGGAGAAATGTGAAACCTGATAAAGTAAGAGGGAAATATATATGAAAGAGGGAGATATATGAGATCAGCTAGTAAAGATGAAGCCAGCAAAGAAAAGTAGCAGATAACATATACAATCTTGGCGGTAATTAAGTTGATCAATTGATCAGTTTGGTTTGCCATCAATGCCAAAGAGGGAGATTGTTGGAAATGATTGAAAAGATCATGAGGAAAGTTGTTGGAATGATATATAGAAATGGTAAAGAATGTTCTCAATCATTGTTTTTTCATTGATGTCAAACTTGCTACTTGTAGGAATGACAATTGATTTAGTGATCCAAATACTATCAATTAATTGATTGACAAGGAGGAGGCAATCAATAAGATGTAACTAGTACACCAAGAGAAAGGTTAAAGTTATGATGTTGTAATGAAGTACAAGGATCAGCTAAGCCATTGATGAAAAAGTGTGTTGATGACATATTATAAGACACAGAGAATGGGCACACTGAAACATATCAAAGATGTAAGGTTTTTAGCTAAAATATCTGTAAAGCCTAACTAAAGTTCATTAGAGAGAGGGAGCCGAGCAAGCTAGTAGGTGTTGTGCAGATTCCTAGTTGAAGTCGAGTAAACTTCAAGTGCCGAGTGATATCAAGTGCCGAGTAAACTTCAAGTGTCAAGTGATATCAAGTGCCGAGTAAACTTCAAGTGCCAAGTGATACAAGTGCCGAGCAGATATAGGTGCCGAGTAACATAGAGATGCCGAGCACCAGTAAAACCAATAGTGCCGAGTAACACAGAGATGCCGAGCACTAGTAAAAACAATAATGTCAAGTTGTTGCATTATTTTGAAAATCGAAGATTCGCCAGATCTAAGCCGACAAGGTTGTTATCTAGAAGTTTGTCAATTAAATGGAAGATAAGAATGATGAGCTGGTGGCATAGAACACCATGTAAAATTTTTTTAAGGATACAACTGACGAAGTTTCTAGATGAGAACAAGATATGAGGTAGATGCATTGTATCCTACCTAATCCATTTTGAAACCCTAAAATTGGAGAAGGAGAATTGAGTGGTAAAGGCAAAATCAGATTTCTACTTAAGGAGTCATAAGTTCATGAAGAAAAGAGAGAGAGAGGCGATCAAGCATGAAAGCATAAAATGCTGAAGGAGGTGCTAAGGAGGAAAGAGAGCATAGTTACTCTGTTTCAATAAGAAGACCCCAGATATGGATGCATTGGCATGATGAGTAAGAAGACTCAAGGAGACAAAGCTTGATAAGAAGACAAGCAATCAGAGTTGAAGTGATTAAAGCCAAGCATAAGGATTGAACTGAAAGTGTGATATGAAATCTGCAAAGTATGTTGTAAGTTATATCAGATCAAAAGGCCATTATCGTTACTTTCTAGCAATTGTAACAGTTAGTTTAAATCCTATGGACTTAGGTTGGTTTGATAGCCATGAGATAAATCCTTTAACAGGGTGACATTCCAAGTGAATGTTCTAAAGTCCTTTAACTAGGCCCATTCCTAACAGTTTGGTGAAATCCTCTAACAAGGTCACATTTAACAGTGTGTTGTAAGCCTTTAACAGGGCAGGCTTTTAACAGGGCATCACTTTAGAAGAGTGAGAATCAAGTAGCATGTTACTAGTGGTTTTTTCCAAATTGGGTTTCCACATAAATCATTGTGTCATGTGTTGATCTTGCATGTTTAATCTCTGCATGTTGATTTACTGTAACTTACTAATATGGTTGATTTAAGTTTGGATCGATGAAAAGTGTAGAAAAAGTATTATTGGGGCATTTGGACCTTGAATAACTGATTCACCCCCCCTCTCAGTTATTCTAAAGAATTCTAACACACTCATCCTTTGATCCAACCCATATATATGAGTTGGATGGATTTCATACATCAACCATTGAATAGATATTGGTGGAGGATTGATGAGAGTTATGTTTTGATCATAGGGGATAACTTTTCAGCCTCATTCTTTCTCATAGCACCTATGTACTTAGGGGTTCTCCAAACTGATGATGACAATATGGTATTTGATGTGCCCATGGTGTTGATTTCAACTATTGAGCAGGTTGTTTCCTACATCAACAATTTAGGTTGAGTCGTCACCATCTACTATGATTTACATAACTCCTTGATACATTTCTATCTCATTATATCTGATGCTCATGACAACATGGTTTGGGATCGTGTCATTAGCACATTTGATGTATTGTTATTATGGGAAGACGATGAATGGCTTTGCAGTTCTCGATCCTTCGTTCATATCACACTAGTGCAACAGATCGCCAAAGCACTCTTCATGATGTTGATATGAGACCCTAGTATCGTGGTCACATGCTTATAGTTGTTTGAGGGCAAACAATCTCAAGAGGGGAGAACTATAATGTCCCCTTTTTCTGGGACATTAAAAATTGATAGGCCAATCCCATATATGACCTTTAAGGACTTAATACAGAATTATTAAGTCAATTTTAATTAAAGGAGAGTGAATAAGAGATGAGTTGGCTTCAGGGACATGGACAAGAATATAGAAGCTAAAGAGTCACAGGTTGGGTCTTTTAAAGGGGGAGGAGAAGCTCATTTTCATATGCTTGGTTTTATGATTCAGATTTCAGTTTCTCTCTTGAGAGAGTTATTTAGAAAGCTTCAACTTTCATCCAACTTTAGGACGTAAACCCTCATTTCGGTAGACAGTAGACACAAACCCATTGTCCATCGAGACGTCACACTAGGTGTCTCACATGTGCTTATAGGTTCTTTTCTTCATATTCCAATCTGACTATAAAATTGTGTTTAAGATTGGATTTTGAATTCTAGTTATTGTATTGTTGATGTATAATGCAATAACATATTTTAAGGTATTTTATGAGAATACACTAGTTTATATTGTTGGTTTATACTACATTTTCATATGTTTATGCTCAGAAAATTATCTTGAGATAAAATCGGGCCAATATCCATTTGGGATATTTCATTATTACTATTAGGCCAACTTTTGATGTAGGAGCATCTTGGGTTGCACTACTGTCCTGCATGTTTTCATTTTTCCTAGTTTTGCCAAGTTGCAATGTTTTGCATTTCTGAGCTTTTAGTAGTTTTTGAGTGTTGGAGACACATTGGGGAACCTTGTCCTATGTGCGCAAAGAGATTGGAGTTATCATGTTAAGGTTTGAGTCATTTTTACCTTGCTGATGGAGCTGTGTTTTTCTAGTTTCTGGGTGCCTGTTGTGGGCTGTGTAACTAATTTTGTGTAATGAGTCAGAGGCTGAAAATTTTAGGTATTGAAGAGGGCCCAGAGTACTCCCTTCTATCAAAGGTGCAAGTCCTAATTCATTATAAGTTTGGAGATATGGCAATTCTCTTGGAGTATCAATTTCTGGCAGTTTGTGTGACTGGTTTTTGTGCGTGACTTTCAGGATGGATGCACATATATCCTTAATGAATCAGGCTTTGCTCCCTTAAGGGGTTGTATAGGACCTAAATTACTAGCTTCAGTTTGAAGTTTAAGTTCTAATTCAATCAAAGCTAGGAGATATCATGATTTTGCTCAGGTATTGATTTTTGGACATTTAATTTCTGTTGGAGGCTGACTTGTGGCTCTTGAAGTATTTAATGTTAGGTTTATTCAGTTCTTAGCATTCTGGGCCAACTTGTGGCTTAGATTGGTATAAGTAGGGGTTGTGGTGAAGTCCTTAGTAAGGATTACTGATCCATCTTGAAGGAACAAAGATGATAGAAGGAGGATAGGAAATTGAAAGCATGTGTCTAGAAATCCAAACTTGAAGCTAGATCTTGGATTTGAATGTATTTTGTATCTAGTCATAACCCAAAAGGCCTTATAGCTGGGCATGTATGATGATATTTTCATGAATCAATAAAGAATATTGTTCTCTCTCTCTCTCTCTCTCTCTCTCTCTCTCTCTCTCTCTCTCTCTCTCTCTCTGGTGTTGTTCTCTTTTGTGTTTGCTTCCGTTGTGTTAACTCTTGCATGGTGGTTTGGGTAGCTGAATGTGCCAATTGGCCTTAGTTACTCAAACCTGCCTGCATCAACTTTTAAGACGGTCCTCTAAATTATTAGGAAAGGGAGCTAATCAATTCAATCTCTGCTTGAGCCATTCCTAACATTGTGTAGAAAAGGGACAACGAAATAATAGGTTTTCTGAATCTTCTGAATGAGATTTGTATAATATGCACCTGGTTGGACCTTCATAGTATTCTATTTTGGATAGCAGCCTAGAGAAAAATACTTTCTTTTGGGAGACAAGCTGAGTCCCAACAAAAATTGAGGGGATCATAAATTTTCTTATCAAATAGAGTGTTACTTAAGATCTCATATCCTAGCTTGACTCTATACATCATTTATCAATATAAATTAACTATAATACTAAATATCTAATATGTTTATGTCACCATTTGCTCCTTTTAAAGTAGCTTTTTCATAAATATCTTTCAACTTATTATATAAATATAATATATATAAGCTACTTGTAATTTTTAATAATTAAATATAGACTAATCCCTTCAATCTCTTATATATACAAATACTCAACACACACATATATATACACTAATTTAATTTAAAATTGAAAAATCTGCCCCACCATTTTAATGCACTAATCTGAATGCCTCCAGGAAAAACCAAAACAGCTTAGTGGGCTATGAAAAGGATTCGCACCATCTGAATTTAATTATATTGCACTTGCCTCCTGTTCAATCAAATCACTACAGAAATAAAACGATGGTTGACACGATTTCCATTCAAATGTTCGCGCACTTCCAGATCACTAAGATAATTGGGATCCACTTCATTTGTCACCATCTGTCCCAGTAAGTGGAAATTCGTAAGCTAGTGAGCTCGAGCCATTAAACCCTAAGGGCTTAAAGCTAAACGCGAGTATCTGGACTTGTCAGGTTGTATTATGTTGTAAATAATTTTAAGAGTAAGAAGCAAATGGCCTCCAAGTCTCTCCTGCCAACATTCAGCAACTTTCATGTTGTTAATGGCGGACCTGCCCTTTGTTTTGTTCCTTCTAATTCGCTTAAGATTGTGGATATTTCTATTGGAGGGAGGAGAATTTCAACACACAGTAAACTTGGTTCTCTCCAGATCGTTTGCTCCGTGTCCACGCCTTCTGAATTTGCACGGGATAATGCTTCTATCACCGGTAAGATAGTAATCTTAAATAAAGCGGTATAAAAGGGCAGAGTTGCTCTCCATACATATATTTTTACATGATATTGCATAGTATAGCAAGAATGGGCTTGACATTGAAGTACTGTGTGTTGCATATAGGCAACGTTTGAAATAACGATGGATGTATGCTGTTTATGGTGGGTGTGATTAATGTACGCTAGGTTGAATAATAGGCAAGATTATATGAAAAAATGATCTACCTACAGGATTTCACGAATAAAATTCTGTGCACCATTTTTGTTCTGGCCAGGTGATCCAAAAACCATCTCCGTTTACCTTATTGTAATTTGTTTAATATTCATTGAGGGGTATTGAAGAGATGTACTGAATCAGTAACGTTTTTCATTCATTTATACAATTTTTTTTTGGCCATGCTAAAAATCTTCATAAGCTGTGGTAACGAGTGGCTTTTATGGCCGGGAAACACCAAACATTTCTCTAAACAATACGTTGGAATTAGGTGAAATGCAAACTAGATGATGTAAGAAAGATATATGATCATTTTGATACTTCGAAATAGCTTTTCAGACTCAAACTACTAGACCTAAAAATACCGCAGCACAGCAAATGATTTTAAAAATAATATGCCGAGATGATCCATAGTGTGAGAGTGAACAGCACGCAGAGGATTTGTGATCAATTTTTTGCTTGACAGCTAAGACTATTTCTGCAATATTAATTAGTATATAATATGCTGAGATGATGCATGGTGTGAAACTGAGCAGTGTGCAGATAATATGTGATCACTGATCAGTTTGTTGCTTAACAGCTAAGACTATTCTTTGCATAGAAAGAAAGAACCAGTTCTAATTGACACTAGAACTAATCTCAAGTCCATCGACTTGCTCTACAATGATCTCGTCACATAGCAAGCATTGATGTAAACAAGCTATATAAACTCCTTAAATTGAACATATAATGGAGAATCGATTTTCAAGAATCGTCTAACTTCTAAATGCACGCACAGACATTTTGAGGTGCATAGCTAAAGCCAGTGAAACTTAAATCAAATAAAAGACAACTACATGCATACGACAAGTATGAACAAGTGAAAAAAAAATGAACTAAAATGCAATCAAATCAATAAAAGCACGTTTGACTTGCTAAATCCATTTTGGACAGATAAGAAGCAGATCAGGACAGAGCGTGTGAAGGTGCAGAAGCGGGAATGCTCCCAAAAACTTATCTCTATAAGGGCAGTGATGCATAAACTGTTGCTGTGGAAAGTTCCTGGAAGGTTAATGAATACTAATAAGCTATAATGTAATTAATAGGATAGCTAAGAGTACACAGACAAATTGATATGATAGCAAAAGTTAGATAATATGTTTGCGATTGTTGACGCTTATTGTAATCAATTGTTTGTCCATTCATGACTGCTAATATATCTATTTATATACAGAAGGAACACATTCTTAGCTGTAACTTTCTGATAGGTGAAGAACTGTGAAAAGACATCCTACGTGTCAAGACTGCTCACTTCCTCTCCCCTCACATATGATTTCATTTTCTAGGATTTGGAATGGAAATGCCAATTTGCAGGACATAATTGTGAGTTAATCACCAGAACTGCCAGTGGTAGTTTTTTCACTCCTCCCAAAGAAGGAAAGAAAATCAAGAGGACAAAACCAACATTGGGGGATGATTGGCAATGACAAATGGATAAGATTAATGAGGTAATCAACACATGGATAAGTTCAACATGTTATTCTTTTGCCGTGGCCAACAAATTGTGTAAGGATGATGAACTGGAATTTGAAATGCTATCAACAATTGAATGGTATTAAGCATATAGATGTTTAAAATCATTTGTTGAAAAGAATGTTTTGTAGCAAAGTGCTAATCTCAGATGCGTACACACCTCTTCGTGAGCAGCAGAAAGATTATTCTCTTACGTGTGAATTAAATTTATTTTTTGATGTGATAATAAAGACTATTTTTTCAGTGAGAAGAAAGTTTGTTAAGAATTTTAATGCACTAGCATGTCAATTGAAGGAATTAACTTATGTATAGATCTTTAGCTATTGCTAAAAGAGTTCTAGTTTTACAAGTACTCCGCGATTGTATATGCTTTACAAATCTTTAACTGCTACCTAGAACCTAAGTCACAAGGCTCGAGTTCGAGTTCAAGTTCGACGAGTATGAAATTCGGATGAAGTTCGACAAGTCAAAAAAATCCAAAAAAATTCGACATTAAATTCGCCTAAAGTAATTTTCAAAAAAAAAAAAAAATACTAGTTTTTATTATTATATATTTTAATAATTGATAAAATAATATAAGCATTGACATATTTAATTATAAATATATGATATTTATGATTATATAATATAAAATTAATAACAGAAATACTAATAACAATAACAAAACATTTGATAATAAAAAATTATAATTATTAAGTAAATCATTAAACATACTATGATAAAAATTTAAAACTATGAACCAAAACCTAAAATTAAATAATCTTTGAACATTGAAAAATTATATAATCTTGCCCAAATTGTCGAGGGAGAGGTATGGATGCAAATGCTAGACGCCATTGTCGATGGAGAAGAACGAAAGAAGCCAAGTTCACAGATTTCGCTTGTTGCAAGAATGACCACAACCTGTGACCTGCACTCACCTGCGACCATGAACTGCAACCTGCAACCCACGACCATGACCACGACCACGAATTGCAAACCGCACTCACTTGCGACCTGCACAAACACGACAACCTACGACCTACAGTACAAACAATGACCTGCAACGTAAGACGGATTTGAGCTGAATTTATACGAATTTTTTATTTATTTTTTAGGTTTGCCGAATTCCGAACCTGGAGCCGAAAATTCGACGAACCTTGTGACATAGCCTAGAACCGTCAAAACTATGGTATGTGTCCCCATATTCTTGCTAACATTGGTATTGTTGTTGAGACCTTGATTAGTTCTTGTTGAGGACAGAAATACAAAAATGTATACCGGATAGGGGAGATATGGAGATGATAAGAAGGATATGAAATCTAATATTGCCCTCTTTATGTCTGCCCTGCGAGAGGAGGTTAAGTGCCGAGGGGATGGAGAATGGAAAGGGGGAAGAGGTCTAGAATTGACCCATAAGAAGATACGACCAATAAGAAAAGCCGTCATGGGGGATAATAAAGGAGTAATGTAAGCCCAAAACAAGAACTCCCATGGCAAGAGGAGGCAGACAGAATACAAGAGAAATCAAAGAGCAAATTGAATACAAAAAGGAAGTGACAATGGCAAGCTTAAATTGAGAGGAAAGCAGACAAAGATAAATGATGGAGAAAGAGGAATGAGACCACAAGATGATGCAAATCTCTGCAAAATGAGGTTAGAATGTGCTAAGGGGGGTGCCATTGAGCACACCGATGTGTGTGCTGGCAAGAAGAAGAAGAAAGACAATAGGGAAGGGTTTGGAAAAACTTGGAAATATCAAATTCATAGGGAATAGGGCAAGACAATTATTAAATAGTTTTGAGATGATCTTTAAAGAATATGAAATATCTTGGAGATTGATGTTAGGTGAATGTAGTAGCATAGAGGCTCCTACCATACCATAAACTTCCACAATAAGTGCAAACCAGTCCTATCCATTATCACGATCAAATTGGATAATAGGTTTATTAAAATTGTACAAACTTCAGAGAAGGTCTTACACTTTAACGGAGCATATTTGGAAGAATTTGTCAATGCATATAAGGAAATTAAGAAGAGAGAGAAAGGACAAAGAAGGGGAAGTTAAGTTTTGATATAGTTGAAGAGTTCAGATCATTAAATAATCAAATATCATTTACATATAAAATGATGAAACATTGTTTTGAGGAGTCACAACCCTTTGTCCAAGATCCATCCTCAACAATATAAGAGGAGTAAAATTTTGGTGGAAGAGATACTGCAAAGGAGAGAAAAAGAAAGGAAAGAAGGAGAAGTAGAGCAAGATGTTTGTTGGAAAGAGATACTGGGTAACGAGTTTTTTTTTTATATATTAAATTAAAAAGAGATGAAAATAGAGAAACGAAGCCCCACATAGTTAAAAGTATTCAGGAGAAAAAGGAAGCCCCAAAGTTCTGAAACCTAATTTGGAGAAGAAATCACAAAAGATGATAGCCTTAATCAAGATACCAAGTATTGTTCAAGGCACCACTAAAGCTGTAGAATGTGTTCCTATTGGAATCTCTATGGGAGAGAAAATGTGTACAAGCAAATAGGTAGAGATTGCTGAATTTTATGTCCTCTCTGTGAAAAGATCAACTAGATCGGTACATGAAGACCTATCTTCAACGTAGTAGTAGTTGGCACAAGTTTAAGGATGATTTCTTTGTAAATTTTGATACTTCAGCCATTCTTATTGAAGGTACTAGAATGATAGAATTGGTACAAAGGTAGAATGAGTTAAGGCATATGATAAAAGGTCAAAAGAAGTTTGTAGCAAGTTGGAAGTGTTACAAACATAAATGGCAGAATACTTGACATATTAATCAGAGATTAAATGATCTATATATACAAAGAGGAGAGTCGAATAGAATAGAAACATTCTATTCTAGACGACACTTAAATATTAGAAACATTCTAATATTTACAGAGATTTAATAAGATACAATAGAGAGCATTAAAAAGAAACATAAATATTATTCTAATACCCCCCCTTAATGCTCAATCTATTTACTACACCAATAGATCCCCTGAATTTAACAAACTTGTTAGGACCAAGGGGTTTTGTGAAAATATCTGCTGGTTGCTCTGAGGTAGGGACATAGAGTAACTGAATAGATCCATCTTCTACTAACTGTCGGATGTAATGGCAATGAAGCTCTATATGCTTGGTTCATTCATGAAACATTGGGTTATTGGCAAGTTTGAGTACTCCCTGATTGTCTAAAAACAAAGAAGTCGGACCTGCTTGAGGAATATGCATATCTGCAAGTAGTTGATGGAGCCAAACTGCTTCACAAGCTGCCTTGATAGCTCCTCTATATTCTGCTTCTATAGAGGAGAGTGCTCGTGCTTGTTGCTTCTTACTGGTCCAGGTAACTGCTGCAGATTTGATACTGAACACGTAACCAGAAGTAGATTTCCTATCATCAATTGAGTCGATCCAATAGGCATCGGTGAATCCACTGAGCTGAGGAGTAGCACTCCTTGTGTAAAGAAGACCATAATCTGAAGTACCATGTACATAGCGTAGCACACGTTTCGCTGTAATCCAATGATCAGTCTTGGGGTTTGTCATGAACCGTGAGATGTAGCTAACTGCAAAACTGAGGTCAAGTCTAGTAGTAGTAAGGTAGATGAGACTACCTACTAGTTGCCTGAAGAGTGTTTCATCTACAGGAGGAGAATCAGATTGTGCAGACAATTTCAAACCAGTCTCCATAGGAGTGGAGGCAGGTTTGCAATCTTGCATTCGAAACTTGTCAAGCAAATTTCTGGCATACTTGGACTGAGACAAAAAAATATTGTTGTCAGTCTGCCAAACCTCAATACCTAAACAATAATGAAGCAATCCGAGATTTGTCATATCAAAAGTTCTGTATAGTTCTTGTTTGATTTCTGAATCAAATGTTCTGAACTCCTAGTAATGATCAAATCATCCACATAGACAACAAGGAAAAGAATATCATTACCAAAGTGTTTAATATACAAATTACTGTCTGACGGGCTACGCTGAAATCCTTGAGCAACCAAATATTGATCAATCTTTATGTACCAAGCCCGAGGGGCCTGTTTAAGATCATAGAGGGCCTTCTGGAGTCTACATACTTTTGGTTCTGAACTGGCAACCTTGAAACATGGGGGCTGCGTCATGTAGACTTCTTCCTGTAATTCACCATTGAGAAAAGCACTCTTCACATCCATCTGATGAACTTTCCAACCATACTGAGCTGCAATGGCAAGAAGAAGGCGAATAGTGCTCATCTTGGCTGTTAGGGCAAAGGTCTCCTCATAGTCAATGCCTTCGCGCTAGGTGAATCCTCGAGCAACAAGTTTGACTTTGTATTTGTCCAAGGTACCATCTGCATGGTACTTGACCTTATAGACCCATTTACAGTTAATGGGTTTCTTCCCAGGAGGGAGATTTGAAAGAACCTAGGTGTGGTTCTTTTGAAGACTTTGAAGCTCAGCATCCATTGCCTGTTCCCATTTTGGAATTCCTTTGGCCTCTGCATATGTCTGGGGCTCAGGGATACTGTGGATGTTGACCATAAGAGCAACATTAATTGTGTTGTGCTGAATGCTCTTATTTCTGGAGGTTCTACCCTCAATGAGTTCATTAGGATGAAGATCACTAATTGTTTGAGCCCACCATTTTGGCCGAAGAGTAGAGGAGCCAATATCAGATGCTGTCGGAATAATTGGAGTAGTAGCAAGAGTTGTATTATTTGGAGGTGGCTGAGGTGGTGTATCAGTAGCATCAGATGACTCATAAAAAAATAGGACCCAAGTCAGAGATTGCTGAAGACTGAATCTCGGAATGCGGCGGGGAGGCAAAGAGCTGAAATGGTCCAAGTTCCTCATCAAAAACAACATCACGACTGAAGATTAAATGATCAATGTTTACATCAATCAATTTGTAGGCCTTATGTGTGTGACTGTATCCTATAAGCATGAGTTTTTGGCTTTTGGAATCTTAGTGTGTTTGGCATCAGGGATCCATACATATGCTATAGAGCCAAAAACTTTCAAATGGTTGATCCTAGGTTTGTGACCAGACTGGGCTTCATCAGGAGTCTTATGTTTAACTGCAAGGGTTGGTGATTGATTAAGAAGGTAGCCAGCTGTGGATATTGCTTCTGCCCAATATTTTCTAGGAACATTTCTATGTTCTAGCATAGCCCTAGCCATTTCTGTGATGGTACGGTTTCGATGCTCTACAATACCGTTCTGCTAAGGGGTGTGAGGTGTGGTGAACTAATGTCTAATGCCATGAGTAGTACATAAGGTAGAGAAAGAGAAAGAACAAAATTCCCCCCATTATCGGTCCTAAGAGGACGGATGGGGGAACCAGACTCTTTTTCTACTAGGGCTTTAAACTGCTGAAATACAGGATAAGCATTTGATTTTTGCTTAAGAAAATATACCCACATTTTGCAACTGAAATCATCCACAAAGAGTAAGAAGTACCTATTCCCAGTAACAGAAGGAGTATTCATAGGACCACATACATCAACGTGGACCAGCTGGAGTACTTTAGATGCCCGCCATGCTTCACCGTCCTTAAATGGTGTCCTATGTTGCTTCCTTGCTTGGCAAGCTCCGCAAATGCAATGGTTTTGGGTCTGGATATTAGGTAGGCCATGGACTAAATCATCCCGAGCAAGTTGTGCTAGATATTGAATGTTCAGGTGACCGTATCGCTAATGCCAGAGGCTGCTGAGAGTGGATGATTTGGCGATGAAGGCACACTCAAGGGAATCACCTGAATCTACAAGCCTATAAACACCATGATCCTCAAGATCGACAACAAGTGTAGTGCGAGAAACATGACCAATAGTCGAACACTTATTTCCACTGAAAACGACATCCAACTGAGGGGAGTGCTCCATAATCTGACTAATAGATAGAAGATTATGTTTCATGCGAAGAACATAACATACACTGAGGAACATGAGTCTTCTTCCTCCGGACTGAATCTAAACATGGCCCTTGCTGACAATATTGTATTCCTCACCGCCTCCAAAGATTACTGAGTTAGAATAAGGAATGAATTCAACAAACCAATCACACTTGTGAGTGAAATGTTAGGAGGCACCGAAATCTATGTACCAGGCAAAAGATTTCACATGATTTGTCGGTATGCTGGTCATAAAGGCATGGTAGATAGATTCTTTCTGCTCTGAGTGTTGAGCAGCATTGGCTTGCTTTTTAATTGAGTTTGACTTTTGATGCTGCTGATACAGATGCTCATAATATGTGAATATCTCAAATGGCACAAACTTCGAGGTGAGAAAATGAAAGACCTAGAAAATTTAGAGAAGCACCTAGAAGAGAGCTCGGAAAACCCAAAAATAATATGCTAATGGAATCTGGATCCATTGGCTTGAAAATTGAGGCACCCAGAAAAATCTGACGACAACCCATTTGAGATCTCAAAAAACCCACCACGAGTTTGTAATCAGGAAAAATTTTCGAGCCCAAAAATTAGGGTTTCAAAAAAAAGGGCCCTGGCTGAAAAAAGCTTGAAAAAAAATTCAGATTTCTTGATAATTGGCGGATTTGTTAAACAAAATGCTGTTGGCTTCCACCAATGAAGTCGTTTTTGGATTGTGAAGTAAAAAATGACACTATTTGTGCAAGAAAGACACCATAAACTGCACTCAGAAAAGACTATGCACAAATTTTCAAAAAATTTCGAAAGAAAATAGACGCAAAGAATTTCGAAAATTTAAATCATGAAATTATAAGAGTTTTTGAAAAATTCCTTATAATGGCTTTGATACCATGTTACAAACATAAATGGCAGAATACTAGACATATTAATCAAAGATCAAATGATCTATATATATAAAGAGGAGAGTTGAATAGAATAGAAACATTCTATTCTAGACTACACCTAAATATTAGAAACATTCTAATATTTATAGAGATACAATAAGATACAATAGAGAGCATTAAAAATAAACATAAATATTATTCTAATAAGAAGAACTACTGTCAAAAAGACAAGAGTTTGAATGTTTTACATCTGGATTACAAAAAGAGATTAGAGTCACTTTGGATGGGAGAATATTTGACTCTTATACATACGTCATCACAATGGTTTACTAGATTGAAGCACAAATGTGGAGAAAATCTGAAAAGCATGAAACCAAAGAAGCTCTTAAGGACCTCTACTTATAAACACTCATAAATTAGCCATTCAAAGTGAAACCATTGCAAAAGGAGAACTGAAGAAGGCAAAGGAGATTTGATGTACATGTAGCTCTTGAGAGGGTCGTGTCTGGAACAATTATCCTATGGCACAAGTAGAAAGGACTATTGTCACCATACATAGAATTCAAAAACATAAAGGCTAATTCAACATACTATACTATTTGTAAAGAATGAGATGCCCAGTAACAGAGGATTGTTTGGACTACTAGCTTCTAATTTGGAATGGAGGAAATCCAGCGTTACTGCCCTTGGTAATTTTCAGCTGTCCCTGTCCTGAAAATGTTTTGGGGACTTGGGGACGTCTACGAGACTTTGACTTTGACTTTTAGAACAAATTTGACGTTGACTCTCAAAGTAACACAAACTTGGCATATGAGTTCTGCTAATTCTTATATTTTGAGGTTCTGTTATGTATAAGTGCATGCTTTATCCATGTTTTCATATGAAAATTTTAAATTTCTCTATATATTTTAAATTTTCCTATTGTTGTATAGATGTCCCCTAACCTTCCCCAAAATTGGCAAAAAAATTTGCTATCTTAGAATCTCGTTCCCATGTCCTCTTCTGTACCCATCCTAGGAACTTGGTTTAACATTGAGGAAATCACTATCACCAAGGGTGTCGTAGTCATAATTGTTGCAGATGACAACAATGATAGAGGTTATTGATACCCCCTTGGAGAGAAAATAAAAATTCTTGTGCTATGCAAAATAACTCCCAACAACGCAATGTTGAAGGCAATTGACAAGCCAATTATAGAAGAGGTAGAGGTTTAGGAAAAAATAACAAGAGGAGGAATGATGTTGCATGCTCTAGTTGTGGAAAGGTTGGTCAATCTGAATTTGAATGTGGGGCTTAGAATAAAAAATCAATGCCCCTTTTGTTTAGATGAAATTCACAATTTATTCAAATGCGAACATGTCAAACAATTATCTCTAAATTTAGAAACACCTTGAAGGAGTGACAATTCACAAATGGGAGCTAGAGCATTCCAGAAAATGCCACCACGGGGAGTAAGACACTACCAAAGGATGGACGTTTGGTCCTTTGGTACGTCTATTAAAGTATTTTGGATAGGAATAAGTGGTGGAATAAAGAAGGAAAATGATTCAAGACCCAAGAAGAAGGCTATAGTCCTCACAAGGCAAGCAATTAACACTAAAAGAATAAACACAAGGAGACGGAAGAGGAATATGTGGACTCTAGTATGAAAGAAGATTGGTAGTAATCTACTATAATTTAGCATGAGAAAGCTAAAAAAAATATCATGCAATAACAAGAAGAAAATACAGGTTGTTTTACTAAAGAAGAGGTAAGGATCTTGAAGGATTAGGCCTCCTTAGCACAACAAAATGGCTTATTAGTTGAAATAGTTTTGAAAATACTCGAATAAACAAAAGCAAAAATAAGTTAATCAACTATTCAAGGACCAAAACTGGAAGAATGGCTCTTTTCTCATCAATTTGCATCTTAACTATTACAAAGTTAAGCATGTAATGATGAAGTTGGATGTGGACTTGAACATTAAACTAGGTACTACACATGAGAAACTAGGAAGGCCTAAACTGTAAAAACTCCTATAAACATAATTTTTTTAGCTTATGGTTTTGATACGTAAACATTGGGCACATAGTAGATTGTTCAATGTTAACATTAAAGGAATAAAGCAAATTGTGGATTTTGAAGTAGTATAGATGAACACATCATTCAATACCTTTAGAGCATGCAAATGATATTGTAGATTTCCTAAAAGAAGAAATCTCATTTGTAGATGATAACTGAATAGATTTCATTTCGTTTGGGCAATTGGAAGATAGAATATATATGGAAGAAGTAGCATAGGATAAAGGAGAAGATCTAAGAAACCTTTACTCCATATCCAAACTTGTGGATGTAGAAGAAGAATACAATCCCAATAGTATTGAAGAAATTGAACTTGAGAGTGACCAAGAAATCATGTATAGCTATGAATTTTGGAGGCTTGGATGTAGGCTAAGTCACAAGGTTTGAGTTCGACGACTATGAAATTCGGATGAAGTTCGACAAGTC
The DNA here is from genome assembly GCA_028749045.1 of Cupressus sempervirens. Classification (NCBI taxonomy): domain Eukaryota; kingdom Viridiplantae; phylum Streptophyta; class Pinopsida; order Cupressales; family Cupressaceae; genus Cupressus; species Cupressus sempervirens. Next base: position 406,779,480 of record CM053788.1, on the reverse strand, counting down.
AAAAAAATCCAAAAAAATTCCACATTAAATTCGCCTGAAGTAATTTTAAAAAAAAAAAAATATATACTAGTTTTTATTATTATATATTTTAATAATTGATAAAATAATATAAGCATTGACATATTTAATTATAAATATATGATATTTATGATTATATAATATAAAATTAATAATAGAAATACTAATAACAATAACAAAACATTTGATAATAAAAAATTATAATTATTAAGTAAATCATTAAACATACTATAATAAAAATTTAAAACTATGAACCAAAACCTAAAATTAAATAATCTTTGAACATTGAAAAATTATATAATTTTGCCCAAATTGTCGAGGGAGAGGAATGGACGTGAATGCTAGATGCCATTGTCGATGGAGAAGAACGAAAGAAGCCAAGTTCATAGATTTCGTTTGTTGCAAGAATGACCACAACCTGTGACTTGCACTCACCTGCGACCACGAACTGCAACTTGCAACCCACGACCATGACCACGACTTGAGATTTGTAACCCAGGAACACGACCACGAACTGCAACCCGCACTCACCTGCGACCTGCACAAACACGACAACCTACGATCTATAGTACAAACAATGACCTGCGACGTAAGACGGATTTGAGCCGAATTTATACAAATTTTTTATTTATTTTTTAGGTTTGCTGAATTCTGAACCTGGTCAAATAGGATGTAAGGATAACAAGAGTTAATATTCTAGAAAGCCCATGGGTTCTAGACGACATTATTTATACACATAAGAGCCTTTAGATCTTTGCAAAACAATACAAAACATTATAGCATACTGCAAACTAAGGAAAACAATTTTAAATTATCACCCAAGTACTTTGTCTTTTGGTTACAAATTAGAAAATACTAATGTGGAAATATGAAAACTAAAATATTAATGAAGCCGCTAAAACTCAAGATAAAGCATAAGAATGGGAAAAGGCCAATCACAATCACAAAGGGAAGATCCTATAATCATTATTCTGCAAGGCTATAGTACTAGAGGGTTTTAGTTGACTTAAAAACAAAATAATAATCCCACAAACTAACCTTAGCAAAATCCATTGTGGCATGGGACAAAAATATAAACATAATCCGATTTAAAGTTAAGCTAAAAGTATATATATGTACTATAGTTTAATAAAGTAGATAGTAAGAATAAAGTAGTTGGAAAAATAGAGCCATAGTAAAAATAATGGGTGGAAAATGATAGGAAAAAGGAGAAAATGACTACCACAAGTTGCCATCTCGGGTACATGATACAAAATTGGGTACATGGGTCCAACAATTTTTTCCCTTGGGTATGCGTAATCAGGTTTAGAGTCGAGTTCAAGTTTGATAATCGTTCAATTTTTTTTTGGGGTGGGTTCGGGTTTGTTTTGGATTCGTCTGTACAAATAAATAAATAAATAAATATGTGTGTGTTTGTGTGTGTGCGTGCATAATGCAACAATAAGTCCGTCCATATACCACTACGCTAATAGTAAAGCAACATAGCAAAATGTATTGTCATATCTATGTTTCAGTTCAATAGGATATTAATTGCATCATTTAGCCATACATACAACATGATACACTTTGCTTGGTCACATGCATGGAACATATTTCCAGATCAAGGGTACAGTTTGAGAATGAAAGGGACCATTAGAAGATTAGTTATCTGAATTTTTATTTTGTATTTGTTAGAGGATTTCTAACCAAGCCAGATTAAAAGTTAAGTTTCAAGCTCTATATCGTAGCTTTCTAAAAGAAATTCTTCTATAATCGTCAACTTGGAGTTCACCTATTACCAAATTTGGATTTCCAATATAAGCAAATTTTATTTGTCATTCACAAATGTACAAATGACTGATATTAGCAGTCACTTATAGGGTTCAACCATTAAGTAGACCAAATCAGGCAAAAACACTCTAAAAAAGCCAAAAAAATTGTTTTAAGACCAAATTCAGCTTGGGTTTGACCATTGGGTTCTACAGGGACTTTTTCCCAGGAAAGAAAAACTACATATAAGAGCAATTGAGTAAACTGAAAAAGTCCAAGATATTTAAAAGGTTGCATAAACAAAACATCTGGTTTGCTAGAAAGAGAACTTAAAAACATAATTTCATAAACTATGAATGGTTGATCTTGCTGTATAAGGCTTTTTATGAATGATCATGTTTAAAGAATGCCTTTCTTAGACATTTAATCGTTTTGTTTGGTTTTTTGTGATAAATTAAATGAGGGTTCTATAGGGGCTCTCTCCCAGGTGAGAAAATAGAGAGTAATGACCAAATAAACTGGAAGATATTGAGATATATAACAGGTTACGTAAACAAATTAATTATTACACAGAGTAATGACCGAATAAACTGGAAGAGATTGAGATATATTACAGGTTACGTAAACAAACTATAGGGTTTGGTAGAAACTAACAAAAGTTGAAAATACATTCACAATCTTTGAGGAGTGATTTTGTTTAAAGAATGGCTTTGTTTTACACATTATATTTCTAATTAGTTTCCTTGTGATAAGTTAAATAAGGGTTCTGTATGCACTCTCTCCTAGGAAGGAAAAAATACACAGTAACGACTGAAGAAACCAGAAGAGTATGAGATGTTTAAAAGCATAAATAAGCAAACCATCTGGTTTGCTAGAAACCGAATTAACAAAAAATGCAAAATAGTTTCACAAACTAACCAACAATTCCCGCCACCCTGGTTGTCCCACCTGCCCCATGGATCAGCTGAGGTAAAGTGTCCTAGAGCCACATCATCCTTAAGAATGCCCAAGAGACCTGGTTCCAAGAAAAGCGACAGACATTTCTTGACATCCACTTTTTGAAATAGTGGGAAGGTGGTAGGTACAACAATTTCCCAGACTTTCTATCTCATCACCATAATGTACAATTAATCCAAACATAATGCTAAGTTTTGACTTTACAATTCCAAATCTGTATCCTTATTCAAGAGGGCCTTTGTTAAAACATGCAACTGCTTCATATCCCGCTGCAGGCAAGTTGTCATAATAGACTGAGCCAAGGACATCATCCTTAAGATTGTCTCCCAACAAATTGAGATCACTATTTTGGAGAAATGCTGAGAATCCATTTGCTAGCCATCAAATAAGGCACCAAGGCCTGCAATATTTGGATGAAATCCTCAGCTACAGGCCTCCTTGTGAAACTAGCAATCTATTAATTAATCCCATCTTCCCCAGCACCTCTTCACAAAATTCAAGGTCATGATTCTTAAATATTTATAAATCTAAGAATCTTCCTTCAGTGGTGGTAGAGATTGAGCTGCTATTATTAAAACCCCTTGATGAAAACACTTTCTTTGTCGTGACATGAGCAACCAACAGAACATGCACAAAAAACAAAACAAAGTCACCACAAAAATTACCTATGAAAAGAGACAATCGAGAATGCTTTGAAAAAAGGGAAAGGAGTTGAGATTTAATGTGAACAGGCACACAAGTGAAGAGAGGTTTGTGCACAAGATATCATGTGTGGAAGACTTGAGAAAATCAAGGCATTTATTCCAATCTGTAATCTATTGCAAAGCATATTTAATCTGGTAATGCTCGAATCCTGGAGGTGAGCAAACGTTGGAAAATAATAAAATATGATTTTTTTGCCACAAACAATTTTTATCCTGATACATACATGAAATTCCATTCACTTGGATCATCGTTAAACTTGGCTGCAAAGGGAGATTGGTGTATCCACAAATTAGCCAATGTATCAGGAACCATGTTGCATTCCTAATAGAAATGACTGAAACTAGCTACTCTAAATCTTGCTCAAGACCTGGGCTTCAGCTAAGATGCTGTTCAATCTTCAATAATTTAATTGGTTCTTCAAGCCATTGTTCTTGACAAGAGATTCCCTTTCAACCATGAAATTTTTAAACTGATACTCAACATTCATTTTGAACTTTACTGTAGAGACAGCTTTTGCTTAAATCCTAGTTTTAGAACCTAAGAATGTTAATGTTTTATAGCTTCTGTCGGATAAAACATAAGAGCAATTCGTTTATATATATAATTGTATAATTGTGTATGTCAATATTTATATATGTACTATAATTATAAATCAAAGGTCTTTCATTCATGTCCATCTAGTATTAATATTAATATTAATATTTCCATGTGACCAAGCATGATGCACGTGCTTGTGCCATGTCTGAGTCAGACATTTTGTAATCTCCTTAGTCACGTCGGTCATTGTGTTAAACCCGACGTGACCCACCATAATATTTACGTTCTTCTTGCTTAGGATTTCGGTGCACATTCCAATGTTTATAATGCCCACGTTGATTGGAGATTATAATCATTGTGATTTGTTCCATTACATTACCTTTTATCGTTTTGTCGGTTGAGCAGTTTTTATGTAGGGTCACGTACCCTTCGTTTGGAATCATATTTATAATGTAAGACCCCCACTTTGTATTATAACATATTTGAAGAAGGATCCCGATTAAGTTTGGGATATAGACTTCACCATTGTGTGTGTGTGTGTATATATATATATATTTACAAGTATTTCACATAGCTTAAATATTTATAAGAGTTAACAAAATCAAATTATGATTTTGTTGAAAGGACTGAGAATCTTTCATATATATATAAACTAGTGAATATAAATTAATCTAATCAAGAAATTAACATGGTATCAGAGCAGGTCTAGGAGACAATCCTGATTAGATTTATTTATTCAGTGCACTAAATACTCTCGATTTCCTTATCTATCAAAATGGTGAGTGGTATAAAGGTAGAGGATAGACTTGACGGTGACTCAAATTATACAAGGTGGAAAGTACAAGTGAAGTTAACCTTAAAAGAGAACGACCTATATCAATTCTTTGAAAAATCAGACCAACTGCCAAAGGGGAGTGAAGAATTGAACAAATAGGAAAAAGATAACACTAGAGCCATGGAATTAATTGTGGACGATGTTAAGGATCATCTACTTCCCATTATTTCAAAATTAGATACAACACATGAAATGCTTGAAGCACTTGAAGAAATGTTTGAGATAAACAATACCACGAGAATTCCAACTCTGAAAGACAATCTCTCCAATATTAAAATGAACAAAGGAGAATCCATTTCTTCATTTTTCATAAGGATAACAAAACTAAGGAACCAACTCTCTAAAATGGTCACATCCACGATGAGAAAGAATTATCCATGATAGCTCTAAAGGGGTAGACCATCATGGATAACCTTTAGACAAGGGGTATGTGCTCGATCCAAGCTTCCTAAACTTGTTTTATTAAAGGTTGTTTGCATACAAGAGTGCATGTAATATCTCAAGGAGATACTTCTACTGGAGGTGATGTTCAAGCTCTCACAACCCAAGCCGATAAAAGGAAGAAACCCAAATTCAAAAGGAAAAGAAGACACGTAGATTACTCTAAAATGCAATACTTTTGATGTGACAACTATGGTCACTTAGTATTCCAATGTTCTGATAGATTGAAACATCAAGTAACCTTCGCCAAAGTCAGTAATTCTGATATAGATCCAGAGAAATGTCCATTCTTTAAGAACTTTAGAATTTCATAACATGCATGAAATATTGGATTAAGGAGTTCTTTATTATATTCATCAAAGTGAAAATAAATGTGGAATGCTTAGCTCAAGTATAATTTCTGAGATAGAGTCTCAGAATTCAAATTATTGTAATATATTAATAAATCTAAGATTTGAAAAAAAAAAAACATAATGGTGTACAAGCGGGAATGGAGGCCGTTGCGATGGAAATCAGGCGTTGGTAATGACAGTTTCATGGTGCCTTGGCTTCGTAGGGATGGCAGAAGGAGAGGGAAATTGTCTTACTAGTTGCGGGAGCAAGAGCAGACTAGTTTTGTTGGTGGAGGGTTTGGAAGGAAGGGCAACGGGGTCTCAAGACGATCCTTTAATATTCCCTGAGCACCACAAATTAATGACAGAGTTCCTCCACGATGGAATGGTAAACACTTGGATCTGGATGGTCCTAGTTCTTAGAGGCTTGGGAGGAAGGGGAATGGGGCTTTTCTGCGATCTAATGGCAATCTATCGATCCCTCAACCCTTCGATTTTAAGAAGACCGAGCGAAAGTTTTGGCGACCAAAACAAGCTCACCAGGAGAACATGGCGGCAGCGGGTATGTTATCTGAAGCCTATAACCAAAACATTTGTAGGGTTTCCACTCTCCCAATGCAAAATCCTTCCTGGAGTGAATCTGTAAAACATTTGCAATGTAGTGCTCTTTTTCTAAAATGGCTAGGACCTTGGCCCTCTATAAGGAAGATTCAGGAGTGGTTGAATGCAAATTGGGGAGAGAATATTGTGCTCAAACCCTTAGCTAATGAATTTTTTTTGGCCATTTGCCCGACACCGGATGATAAGAGGAGCATTTTAAATGTTGGCCTGTATATGTTGGATGGGAAAGGTTATGTATGTGATTGGAGGCCAAACTTCAATCCGGAAACTGAAAAAGTGAAAGAGGTCTTGATCTGGGTTAATTTAAAAAACCTACCTTGGGAGTATAAGGATGAGGAAACCCTGAAGATGATTGGAGATAGTTTACGAGTTTTTATTAAATCTTAAGAATCGTTAGGTAAGAATCGCCTGTAGTAGTATTCTTGAATCTTGGGTAAAATGCAAGATTGTTACTCGGTTCCGGATCGCATTGCTATTCGTACTCTAGAAGGGGAATTTGTAGTCGGTGTGGATGCTGATTATGCTAACCATGTTACGCTCTAGGAGGATATTGGTAAAGGGAAAGGACAGGTGGAGAATTATTGCCTGGATCTGATGAAGCTTTTTGAGAAACAGAGAGAAATCATTCCCCCATGGTCCATTTCCTTTGAAGAGGAAATAATTTGCAGAGAGCAAACTCTGGCAGATCCGATCAATGAATTGGAGAATGATCCTAGTGATGGTAGTTCGGTTTGCATGAAGATGAGTTTTGCGGGAATGTTGCCCAGTCAGCACAAGTGGTGACCGAAACCCCCTTCTCTCAATTGTGTAATATCCAAGGGATTGGGCATGTTTCCACTCCTCAGGGTCAGACTTTGTATGCCCTAGATACTTGCGACAAGTATATGGGGGAAGGAAAATTACAAGATATGGTTGAGAGAGCTGAAACCACAGGAGGAGTGTGTCAATCAGGTGGTGGGGGAGACTTTATCTCCGGGAGGCAAGGACTGGGTGGAGGAAACTTTCAAAGATATCCAAATTTCTTCGATTAGAACTCTGGATTCTTTTTTGGATAGTGAGAAGGCATGAAGAAGAGATACTTTGGCTTCTAAATCGGAGTTTTTTGATGATGAGGATATTGGAGTTGATGAGTGTGGGGTTATGGATTCGTTGGTTATGGAAGAGGAGCGGTCAATAAGTATGACACCATCAGTTATCAGTAAACTGAAGGTCTCTGAGAAGAAAAAAAGGGGCCCTAAATCGGTGAGAGTCAAACTCGCCATGGCTGGTCATACAACAGACCAGGGCAAATTGTTGAGATCGGAAGGGGATATACCTCTTCTCGGAAGCCATGAAGCTCCTTTCGTGGAATGTCAGGGGCTGCAATGCCCTTGACAAATTGCGCTTGATCAAACGTGTGGTTGATCAAGCAAATGCTGATGTGGTTTTTTACAAGAAACGAAGTTAAGTGGTGAAGGTAGTGTTTTTCTCTCTAAGAAATTCTCTTCTTGGCAATGTTTGTTGATGGTGCGTTTGGAGGCTTGGGGGGTTTTTTGGAAAGAGGCTTCAGTTAGTGTCTCTCTGATTGAATCTGGCTCTTGTTGGCAATTATTGAATATCTCTTCTTTTCAACTTCATTTGAGTTTTATGGCTTTTAATATATATGGGTTGTGTCAACAGACCATGAAATCACAGTTGTGGTCTCTTTTGATAGATAAATTGATACAGTGGAAAGATAGGCTGGTGGTCCTTGGTGGAGATTTCAATGCAATTTTATCTCCAAGTGAGAAACTTGGGGGGTTGGTTAAATTGAATAGAGGCCATTAGGAGTTTGCTAACTTCGTTTTAAGAAATAATCTACAGGATGTACCTTTTTCGAATGGAGATTTCATATGGACTAATCAGAGGAAAGGTTTCACTAATATTGCAGAGAAGATTAATTGTTCTTTGTTGGATGGGGATTGGAGCAACACGAAATGGTTGTGCCAAGATGATATCTTGCCCCTTACAGGTTTTGATCACTTTCCTATTTGTCTAAATGTTAGGAATGATTCAACTTCGAAGCGTGCTCCTTTTAGATTTGAAAAGATGTGGATGCGGGAAGAAGGTTTTTTTGACTTGGTTAAAGGATGGTGGAATATGACTCCTAAACGTAAGGGATCTTTTGCTTTTAAGTTTTTCAAGAAATTGTAGCATGTGAAGGAATAGTTGAAGGTATGGAACAGGCTAGTGTTCAAAAATAGTTTTGATGAGAAGTTTAAGCTGAAGAAACAACTAATGGAAGTGAATAAGGTGGTGATGGTAGGGGGTTTGGATGAGGTTTTATATCAGAAAGAATTGCAGTTGAAGAAAGAATATGAGGCAGTTTTACATAAGGAGGAAATTTTTTGGCGACAGAAGTCTCGAGAATTATGGCTCAAAGAGGGTGATCGTAATGCTAAATATTTTCATAATTCAGTTAAGGAAAGGAGAACAGTCAATAAGATTTTCTCTATTAAGAATGTGGGTTACACTCAAGGATCAAGCTCAAATAAATGGGGAAGCAGTTAGGTTTTTTAAGAATCTAATAGGAACTCCACATAATAATGCCTCAGAGGAGGATTGTCTAGGATTGCTAGATGGTGTTCCTAAGCTGATTTCAGATTCCTGGAATAACATGTTAACTAGCTCAGTCTCCTTGGAGGAAGTGAAATTTGCTCTTTTTAGTTTGGGAAGGGATAAGTCGCTTGGCCCAGATGGGTTCCTGGCTCTCTTCTTTTAGAAAGCATGGGATTTTGTTGGGCAGGAGCTCTGGGAGGCGGTGGAGGAATCTAGAAGGAAGAAATTTGTGTTTAAAGACCTAAATAATACTTTTATTGCACTCATACCCAAAAAGGGGGATAAGTAGACTTTCAGTGATTTTAGGCCTATTTCCTTGTGTAATACTGTATACAAGGTGATTTCGAAGGTAATTGCAAATAGGCTTAAGTCGGTTTCACCTACAATCATATCCTTAGAACAGAGTTGTTTTGCTCTTGGAAAGTCTATCTTTGAAGGTGTCATTATAGCCCATGAAGCCATACATTCGTTGAGAATGAATAAGGATGCAGGTATGATAATAAAAATGGATATTCGTAAGGCTTATGACAATGTGAATAGGCTGTTTTTGATGAAAGTTTTGATAAGTTTGGTTTTAGTTATTGCTGGTGTAAGTGGATTCTTTCTTGCATCGATTCTCCCCGTATTTCGGTTTTAGTGAATGGCAGCACCCAAGGTTTTTTTGATATGGAAAGGGGTATACGTCAAGGTGACCCCTTATCTCCCTTTCTTTTTATTATTCTAGTAGAAGTACTGGGTAGAGCAATTTCTAAAGCAAGGAAGGATGGAAGGTGGAATGGACTACAGGTTGCTAGAGGTGTTGATCTGGTAACACACTTACAATTTGTGGATGAAAACTTTCTTATGGGAGAAGCTAGTATTAGGGAGGCTCAATGTATTAAAAATGTGCTAGAGGAATATGGTAAAGTGTTTGGGCAGTGTATTCACTGGAGAAAATAAAAAATTTTCTTTTTTAATGCTGCAAGTAAGATTCAGGCCAAGATATGCCGAATTTTGGGGGTAAGGCAGGGATTGCTACCTAATAAGTACTTAGGTATACCTCTGTTTCAAGGCAGGAATAATGCTAATCTATGGAAAGAACTAATTGATAGTTGCATCAAGTGTTTGGATGCTTGGAAAGGGAGGTGGTTGTCTTTTGAGGGAAGAATCTTGCTCCTTCAAATAGTTATTTCACCGATTCCAACCTTCTCTATGAGCTGTTTGAAGATACCAGTGGAGGTATTAAGGTATATTGAACAGAGGATGAGAAAATTCTTGTGGAATGGGAATCCTTGTGCAAGTCGAAGAAAAAATTCTGCTGGTAGCATGGGAATCCTTGTGCAAGTCGAAGAAACAGGGGGGAGTGGGCCTTAGGAGGTGGCAAGTTGTCAATAAGGCTTTGGGAGCCAAGTTGATATAGGAGATGTATGAGCATTCAGATCAATTATGGGTTTAAATACTACAAGCTAAATATTTAGATTCAAGGGATCCATTGTGGATTTTGACAGTGAGGAATCTTTCGAAAGGTTCAGTTGTTTGGAATTTTATGTTGGAATGTAGGCCTATTATAATTGAACATATCTCTTGGCGCATTGGAAATGGGGGAAAAAGCCTCCTTCTGGCATGATTCCTGGAACGGGATGGGCAAATTGGCTAAGTCGGAAGGTATGGAGAATCTTATTCCTATATTGGAGTCTGCTTGGGGTACCACAATGGACTGTTATGTGGAGGAAAAACATATAGAGTTGGGCCCATGTTGGGTTTGGAGGGACTTTTCTAATTTGCAGCTGTCAGATGAGCATAAATCAAGGCTAGAAGGCATTTTTAAGGATAGACAGATTATTTTGAGCAATAAGGAGGATAGGATTTGGTGTGCATCCAAGAGTGGATGCTATTCTGCTAAGTTGGGATATCAGCTCAGTGGAAATGTGACAACTCCTGAGGGGTGGCCACATAAGTTGTATTGGAATAAATTATGCATGCCCAAGGCAGGAGCATTTGCTTGGCTTGCTTTGCAAGGCAGGATTCTTACAGATGATAGAAGGTATAAGTATGGGTTTGTGGGCCCGTCCCTCTATATGAAGACAACGGAGTCTACGAATCACCTTTTAGTCCATTGTGACTTCGCTCAACAGTGTTGGATGCGGTTGAAGACGCATTTATGTTGGACTGCTCCTCTATCGGATTCGGTTAAAAGACATCTTTCAATGTTGGCTAGTGGATTTTAAAAAATCCTTGTACTCAAATATTTGGGTTGTAAGTCCAACTTTAGTTATATGGGAAATATGAAAGGAGAGGAATCAGCGTATTTTTCAGGATAAAGCGGAAAGTGTGGATGGAGTTTGGGATAGAATTCACCGTGCTATTGAAGAATGTATGAATGCCAATGGAGTACTTCAGCAACCTAAGAAATGTTTCAATTACTGGGATAGCAAAGTGCAAAATTTTTGGACAAGGATTAGAATCAAATGGGCAAATGATGGAGATTTTGAAGGGAAGCTGAAAATTGATAGGAAAGAAATCAGGTGGTGCCTGCCAAAAAAGGAATGGATTAAAATCAACTTTGATGGCGCGTCAAAAGGGAATAAAGGAGTATCGGGTGCAAGGGCAGTGGCTAGAAATGATAAAGGGGAAATCATTGGGTTTGTGGCTAAAAGGTTGGTGGATGGCACCAATAATGCGGCCGAGATTGAGGCTGCATTGTTGGCAGTTTTATTAGCCAAAAAATTAGACGTTACGCATCTTCACTTGGAAGGGGATTCAAAAGTGGCGGTTGATGGCATTGTCAGAGGCTCAATGCAAACATGGTTCTATCAGAACATGATTCAAATGATTAGAGAGTCATTGGATACATTTATAGATTTTAAGGTGAGTCACGTGTACAAGGAGGGCAACGTGGAAGCGGACAAGTTGGTGAACTGGGCCACAACTTTTTCCCAAATTAATTCTGTTGAAGTTAATGATCTACGTACGATACAACTGGACTCTTGAGGTGGCAGCAGTGTTGGGATTCATCACTGGTGTCAGTTATTTATTGTTGGTTGGTGGATTTTTGTGGGAGTTGATAGAGGGGCGTGTGTGATGAGTGGCTAGGAGATGGCTTCAGATTACCCAAACTGGCTTTATAAGTTCTTGTCAGTGGTTGTATCTTATAAGTGGCGGCAGCTAATAAGTTTTGATTTTGATTGGAAGATTTTGTGTGTGAGGTGGGTGCTTTTATAGGTTAGCATGCAGGGCAACTCATTTACGAAATGCGGTGTTGGTTGAATTAGGGCTCTAGTTTATTTGCAGTATAGGGAGATATTGTATGTAATGGAGGCCTACTTTGCTTTGGATTCGAACAAGGAGATGAAGGCTTTTAAAGGGCCGGTTAGTAAGGAGGGAATGAAAGGCCTTTTGAAGATTAAGACTGATGCAATGATAGAATCGGTGTTGGGTGTGGTGGGTACTTAGTTCCAGGAACAGGCGGTTAAGCGGCGCTCCAACTTGGATGTTATTGCAATGGTGGTAGCGTGGGGATTGGAGTTAAACAATCCCACAGAGGAGGTTGGATATGTGGCTAGAGCTTTGTTTGTTGAGGATATGCTGGGGGGGTTAGACTCCATTCTTGAGTGGTTTGTACCAGGCATTGGCTCAGACCTTTCTGAGTGTTTTGAGGATGAGGATGAAGGTAGACGCTACAGCTACATTCTTTTTTTGCGGTGGAGAGCGAAGGCAGACATGCTTTCTTTATATAAGGCAGCAAAAGATGCATGGGGAAAGCTGTGGGAGGAGCTTAACAGGGTGGAAGGCGGGGATGTTTAGCCGGTGAATGAATGGGCCACCTTTTTACATCAAAGGCGCAGTCCTCAAGGTTGGCGTGCTGCTTTGGAGACGCAGGGATGGTGTTTTCACTTGGCAATGTTATGGGCTAGGGTATGCTGGAAAGTTAACGGTGTATAAAGTTTTTGTGCAGGCGAATGCTATGTTTTTTAGTTGGCTGATATGTTAGTGGTAGGGAGCTAAGGCTTGTAATGGGTGGGTGGTTTTTGGATATGTATGGCTGTGGATTGTATTGAAAGTAGGATTGGTAGTCGGGTTGTGTGCTCAAGCCTTTAGGGGCTTTTTTGTTAATGATGTTTCACTGATATTTGAATGACTTGTATGTAACTGCTTTATCTTTTATCTAATATATTATACCATTACCGATAAAAATAAAATAAAAAATCTAAGTGCAAAATCACATTTATTTGTTTGTATTTTCAAATCATAAGAGTTATGTGCATTGATCTTCCTTTTTGAGAATGATATTGCAGGAAGAGGGAGTTAAATGAGGAGCTTTGATGATTGATATTCAGAGGGAGTTAAAAACGTCCTTGTGTGTGACTATGATGGGCCTACCCCCAGTGTATATCATGATGAAGTGACGACTTCCAAATGATGCCACTTGTATTTGTAGAAGTTATTGTAAGGTGATGATCTTACAATAACTTTTATAATGAGATAAAACAAATTGAGTATATGGTGAATGTCTTGCATCTCAACATTCTGGGAGGCCATTAATCAGAGTATTTGGTGAATATCATTGATATTTTGGGAGACCAATACTCATGATATCAGATGTGATATCAAATATTTTTGAGTAATTGGTGAATATCATGTATTTTGGGAGACCAATACACTTGATATCAAATGTCATATCAAAACCTTTTGAGTACTTGGTGAATATCGAATATCAGGTGTGATATGTACTTGGTGAATATTGAATATCGATATTCTGGGTGACCAATACTCTTGATATGAGGTGTGATATCAAAATCTTTGAGTACTTGGTGAATATTGAAGCTTGATATTCTGGGGGGGCCAATACTCTTGATATCAGATGTGATATCAAACCTTATTTGAATACTTGACGAATATTATGTGTTGATATTCCGGAAGGCCAATACTTTGGTATCAAATGCAATATCAAGTAATAGAAATATTTTGAGATATCAAATGAAATATCCTTAATATTATTATTTTTGATATTACGTTAAAGTAATATTTTGTTATTGTGTTTATCCTCCCTAGCTAAGAGGGAGTGTTAATGTTCTATAGCTTTTGTCAGATAAAACATAAGAACAATTTGTTGATTAAACATTATATATATATATATATATATATATATATATATATATTATTGTGTATGTCAGTATTTATATATCTACTATAATTATAAAGCAAAGGTCTTTCATTCATGTCCATCTAATATTAATATTAACATTTCCATGTGAACAAGCATGATGCACGTGTTTGTGCTGCCACGTATGCAATGGTAATATGGGCTTTATAGTCACGCGGTTCAATGTTTGCGTCAGGCATTTTGTAATCTTCTTAGTCACGTCTGTCATTGTGTTAAAGTTGATGTGACCCACCATAATATTTACGTTCTTCTTGCTTAGGATTTTGGTGCACATTCCAATGTTTATCATGCCCACGTTGATCGGAGATTATAATCATTGTGATTAGTTATATTACGTTACCTTTGATCGATGTGTTAGTTAAGCAGATTTTATGCAAGGTCACGTTTCCTTCGTTTGGAATCATATTTATAATGGTAAGACCCCTACTTTGTATTATAACATATTTGAAGAAGGATCCCGATTAAGTCTGGGATATAGACTCGAGTCACCATCGTTATATATATAATATTTACAAGTGTTTCACAAAGCTTAAATATTTATAAGAGTTTTATGTCAAATTATAATTTTGTTGAAAGGATTGAGAACCTTTCATATTCATATATATATATATATATATATATATATAAGCTAGTGCATATAAATAAATCTAATCAAGAAATTAACAAAGAAAAATGAAGCCCGGTTAACATTAGAAGATGAGTAAAACATTACACCCTCTCCGAGCAGCCCCAGTTACCTTTGCCTGCACCAGCATATTTTTTTGATAAAATTGATTTTTTATGTAGTATCCAAGAGGATAAATTCTGCTTTGAGATCTTATTGATTTTGGGAAAACTTGTTATTATTCAAAGGTGTCATCTTATTGCACAAATTACATGCAGTGTAGGGTATTATAGATATTGCTCTTCCTGCCCATGCATTGAGATTTATTTGATTGTGCCTGAGTTAATTTTAGTGATAAAAAATGAGTTTACCTGCCTGTTAAAAAATAAAATTTTTTATTGTTAATAAACTCCTTTTCGTAACCATCAAAAGTAACTTGACATCTCACCTTCCAAAGGATATAGCAAACACAAAATTGGATCACTTACCAACTTATCAACATAGACTGCCTACAAAACCAAGGATTTCCAGACAGAATTAATCTTTAGTGACCACAAACAAAAGGTTTTGGGAAGCCAATTATAATCCCAATCCACAACTAGCCGGAATGCTTACAATCCAGAAATATGGCCAAGGCTCTTTTGTTTGGAACGTTTAACACTAACAACATTATAGTGCTTGTTGTAACTAGTTTTTGTTACCTAGGTCTGTAAAACCAATCAGCCAAAACTCTGATCATAAAGGCACTTGAGTAGACTATATGGTAGAGATCCTTCTTCCCTAGCATTTCTCACTGTAGTTTGTTTCCCACTTGGCATTCTTCCTTATTTTCTGTACATTGTATGAGAATAGGAAGGCTTAGGAGTTGTCATCCTAGCAGCCAAGCAAATAGTTTTCAATGATTTTTCCAAGCATTGGTTGTGCTTTGCAATCAGTTTCTGCAGATAGTAAATTGTAGGATAGTAACATCGGATATAATGTTGGTTCCATTGCATCCTTATATTGCAATGACATAATATGTGCGGGACGTTGAGAGAGATAATAGATGCTTCTATTTATGGCCAATTGAAGCTCTTTGTTACTGTATTCTAAGGATGTGCCAGTGTCACATCCTTTGCACAAAGTTTTCTTTCTAATATATTCTGTTTTACTCCAATGTTCAATGGCAGTGTATTGAGTTTATTTTTTAGGGAACCCATGTTGGCCACTTGCACTAGTATAACTAAGTTCCAATACCATCACAAAACTGTGGTTTTTAAATGACTATTGAATACCCCCAACCAATGAAAAGTAGAGATTTAGTTCCCCTATGCAATGTCCTCTTTACCAATGCCCTAGCTTTTTCCTAAAATTTCCAACATAATCAACAAAACATACCTTTTCACCTACTAGGATTAGGAACATTATCTCAAACATATGATATAAGTAATCTAATTGGAGTTCCTTTTGTAATGTCCCCAAATTGGGGTATAAATTCATCATGGCCTTTTGCCTTACATCCAATAAAAGGCAAGAGCATTCTGTTGGTTCCCAAAACTGTAGATTGGAATCCTACGAGTCTTGCCAACTCAATGCTGGGATATCCAACCGGTTATGGCCAACTTGACGGGACTGAACAGTGTGGTCCGAGTTCCCTGCACTTCTGGCTCTGCAAAATCAAGGCAGGTGTACCTAATCTTGGACAAAACACTTAGATCCAAAACACTTATAACAGATTGATTAGAATGCGAATGTATTGAGAGTTTCCCAAATGGCAAGGATTATAGAAAACTTCAAACTTGCAACTTATGAATTAAGAATAATAAATGAATGATTGTATAAATGTCATAATGTTTTAAATAAAGAATAATTATAGATTAATGCGACAAATGAATATATTAATTCCTCAAAGGAAAGAAATGAAACAATTGCCAGCATATGGATTATGAATCAAGAGTAATATAAAGACCAGTGCTTAATTAAATGGGCAATTAGAGTCAATATTATAAGTTGAAATGTACAACTTTATAAAGTTCAATGTAGTTAAACTATAAGCAATTTTAACAATTCAGATGCGATGGATCAATTATATGAACGTAATTTTAAACTAGTCTAGTATGCACTTTAACTCCTGTGATATGGAGACAAACTAGACATAAATATGGAAACAATTAAATATTTCACAATAGCCATGTTTATCAAGTTTAAAATGCAATAATGACCCAGTCCACTTATCCAAATTTTAAAATATTTATAGAGATTAATAAAAATATTTATAAAGGACACAACTTAATAATAATCTAAAACTCTAATGCAAATAAATAAAATAGATACGCTTACAGATAATGCAGGAAATAAAAATTGCACTAGGGACACTCTTTGCAGATGATCCATCCAATGCATTTCAATTCCGGAATCGCATATAAATTTGTTCAGTAATCCAGAATCCACGAGCTTAGTTCAAAAATTCATTCCTTTACCAATGAAGGAATACAATATATCAAAGTGCATAAGATATGTAAAAGTTTAATATGAATATGAATTGTTGTTTGATTTTACATCTATGTTTATAAACCATGAAAGGGTACTAAATTCTCCTTATAACAACTTGACCCTTCATAACAAATAACTAATCGGGTTCATATGCATATGTTTTAATATTTTGCGAATGATAGTTCAACTGGTAGCTATTTGTTAGCGTTCTCGGAATGCTTATTGCAACCAGATGGTTTAGAATGTATAACAACTTTTCATAGAATAACTATCATGGGTGCTTTTAATATTCGGGTGCTGCATCATTTGACCCTTTCCATCATATAGAGCTGTCCGCCATGATAAAATTGAGCGCATCTTCCTATCATGGGATTCCTCTAAGATTATCCAATTTGTCAAAATGTGATGATGACTCCTGACGCATATTCCACGAACCAATTTATTTTATTTGCCTCTTGCGAACATCCTCTTCTGCTATCCTGTTGATAATTTTTGTTGTACTGAGAAATCCAGAGATTCTGCCATGGTTCTGCCGCACACACGTTCATCTGCAATAACACAGAGCATTGTTAGATAATTAATGAATAATAATACAATTCCAAATCCTTTTCTTTGGCGGTTCGGGAGGACATAGAAACTAAGATCTCACAGCACATGGAAGAATTTCACAGCAACGAGAGGGCTCCTTCAACTGAGATTTCCGCTATATATAATTGTTGTGAATGAAAAGATGATTTCCGATTTTGATGTAGGGGTTTCATTCCTTCTTGTCAGTTCATACAACGCCTTTGTATTGGATGGAAAACCGAATTATTCATTGCACTTGTGCTTTGCTGCTGTCTACATTTGGCGTATCTTTTCTCCACCAATCGATTTGACCATACTCTCACATATCAATGTCTTGTTACTCTGACTGGGACTGCAGTGTTTCATTCTATTGGACGCTCCTCATATATGACATGGGTTATCATGCTTACTAGCTATCAATAATAGAAATGTATTCATGTTGTTCATCGCTATAACTCTTTGCTTGTTCATTTCTTGTATCAGGTTTGGTCTTAGATAATAATTATGCTCTGTTGCACTTTAGTGTTATTGTACTCATAATATCTGAAGACTCCTTTTTTTGCCACAAATCTGACATGTGTTTGATATATGTCACTTTGTGTGCTGTTACTGGAGCATGGAATCTGTATACAATTGGCAGCGCTCTTATTACTTTCATTGCCAAATAGCCCAGTTCAGAAAATCATTTGCACCATCACTTTTCCTTCTACAATTACCATCCCTTGAATTGGATGATAAAGAGATCATTCTAACTGCTACCTATGCTTCATTCTGCAGGGCAGGATTGCCTGTATGATACATTGTTAACATTTTCTTGTGCATGCTGCAGATTATTAACAAGCCTGAACAATGACAAGTTGAATCTTAGTGGCTTTTTCTTTTCTTTTATCTATGCCTTATCTTTATCTGCTATATCTTGGCAGAAACCTGGGCACCACAGTTTGCCCACTCCAGATAGAGGCAACCTTCAAACATTCTCCTGAGGCTGGTATATCAACTCTGGTGATAAGGGTTTGCTCAGTTTCTGATCTTCCTCATCTATGATAATCTTGACCAAAGATAACATTTAATACTTCCTTTCTTCTGCTCTCATGAGACTGATCCTGACTGATATCTGGCATCAAAACTATCACTAATGTTTAATTGTGTCTTTTGCTGCTGAAGGCTTTTCTTTCATGGCTGTGTCTCTAAACACATTCATCTCTGAATTCGTGTTGCCTGGTGTGTCTTTCCATGAGGATTATATCACTTTTGTATAACTGATGACCATCTCAAGACAAAGATGATGTTATGTAATTGTTATTGGTGAAGTCGACTACTCATTGGGACTGCAAGGACATCTTTGTCAAGTGTTCATTATTAGTCGTCATATCTTCTTGAGACCATCATGTCTTTTATAATTAATATCAGACTTCAAGATATCCTTTGTGATAGATCAGACCTAATAGATTTAGAAGCACACAATATCTCATAAAGTCTGCCATGAGAATGCATGCTGTCATCTCTTCATGACTTTTTATGTCTTTTCAACATATTAACTCTCCGTATATGTCAATGCCACATGCAAATTTCACATCTGCATAGAATCCGTAAACAAGCTCTTGTTTGAGGTGAGTGATCCTTGTTATGATCTGAAGCTGGGACATCGATCTCCAACATCTCTTCACAATTGGAGACTCTAAATTTTGTGAAAATCCAGGCTCCATCACATTCAACCAGGACTAGATCCATCACTTGGGGTAACCAATTCATCACTTAGCCCACAACAGGCAAGAACATCCAACCAAGACCGGATCCATCGCTTGAGGTAATAGCTTCATCACTTTTCCCACAAGAAGCAGAAACATCCAGCTCGGATTGGATCCATCTCTCGGGGAAATCAATTGACCACTTAGCCCACAAGAGGTAGGAATGTCCAACTAGGACCAGATCGATCTCTTGGGATAATCAGTTCATGACTTAGCTCACAAGAGGCAGGAACGTCCAACCAGAACCAGGTTCATCTCCTGCGGTAATCAATTCATCACTTGGTCCACAAGAGGCAAGAACTTCCAACCAAAATCAGATCCATCCCTTGGCGTAATTAATTCATCACCTGGCCCAAAAGAGGTAGGAATGTCCAATCGGGACCAGATCCATTCCTTGAGGTAATTGATTCCTTCACTCGGTCCATGAGAGGCATGAATGTCTAGCCAAGACCGGATCCATTTCTTGGGTTAATCAATCCATCGTTCGGTCGAAAAGAGGCTGGAATGTCCAACCAGGATCCAATTCTTCTCTTGGGATAATCAAATCATCATTTAGTCCGTAAGAGGCATGAACGTGCAACCAAGAGTAGGTCCAACTCTTGGGATAGTCAATTCATCACTTAGTCCACAAGAGGCAGGAAAATCAAACCAGGACCAGATCCATCTTGGGGTAATCAATTCATAGGTTTGATTGCCTTCTCTGTATTAATTGCCTAATTGATTACTCCACAAGAGGCACAAATGCTCAACCAGGAGCAGATCGATCTCTTGGGGTCAATTTATCACTTAGCCCACAAGAGGCAGGAACATCCAACCAGGCCCAGAACCATCTTTTGGGGTAATCAATTCATAAGTTTGATTGCCTCTGCTGTATAGGTGTTTGTTGCTCTTCTATGGTCGTCTTGAAATAAGTCCTTCCAGACATTGCCTTAAGTCTGCCTTGAATCTTTTATAAACCTAACCTATTAGATTTCTCTCAATTTAACTTATAGGTCTGCTACAATTCACTTTTTAGGTCTTTTCATACCCTTCAGATTTGATCACAAGCCTTCTTAATACCACAAAGTCTGATTTTTTTATAACCTTAGATCTGCTTTATAAGTCTGCGCCTAAATAGAATGATATTGCATTGAATGGATGCTCAAATGTGTCTCAAAATGTGTCTCTGTATACCTTCCAACAGGAAGCTCTTCATCAAACAATACAACTTATCAAATCTGGTTGGCTAGCACATATAATAATATTTGCATTTGAATACATTACCACTTTCATTGTTGCCTTAAGAGAATGATATATTATTGCCCAAATTGCTCTCTCTTGGTTGTCCTTCTTAAAGGAAACATTCTCCCTTTTATATATTCCAATGTGGGGGAGTGTCATACCTCTTTATCCTGACTGTCCTTTGCAAAGGTAACAACCTTCCACAATCACCACCCTTTTGAAGAGTCACAACCTGTCATAATTTTTGCTTTTCGAAGGAAACACTCACTTATTTTCTTCTCATTTTCCTTTTTATCGTCTATTAATTCTTCCTTGCTTCACACCTCCTTTGTTTCCCCCTTTCAAATAAGGTTTTCTTCCCCCTTTTATATCTCATGTTTGAGGGAGTTGCAACATTTCATTTCATGCCTTTTCACCCTTCATTAGCTTAATCTAATTATGCTATTTTAATATTATTATTATTTATTATTAAATCCCATTTGAAAAAGGGGACATCACACCTTATCTATCAACTGCATATTGCTTGCAAATTTTGATGCTTACAGTTATATTTCTTAATCCAAAGAAATGTTAGAGGTCTGAGTTCAAGAGAACTGGTAATATTTATTGGGAGAAGCTGATTTTAATGTTAGCAGCATGGCCTTTTCTTCTGTATGCCATGAACCATCAGGGGGTTTGAGCTATGAATTCCATGGTGTCACTGGTTGAGGCCTTTGATCAGGTTCCATAGGTAAGAAAATTTCAAAATAATGCTGCTTTCTCTATATTAGTTTTTCCGAGTCTGGGCATTTTATAGGTGTGTTAGTATTATTGATTGAATTATTTTTTCATCCCCCATGAAATCCTTTCTAGGCAACTGTATTTTTGTTTTGCTAAACAAGACTGTTGTCTTTCTGTTGTTTTAATGAACTTGGGATAAACTAATGCAGCCCTTAACTTATAATTAACATGGCTAGTGTGACCAAAGAAGTTAATGTGAAAGTAGTATGTATCATTCTATATTCCAGAAAAACTTTCTTTGCCATAATTATCTAGTTTGTTTTCTGCTACAGTAAAAAAACCTTGGAAGACTGCAGACGCTAGGCTTGTGCTCAAAGATGGTTCTGTATGGAGGGCTAAGTCATTTGGTGCTTCAGGAACACAAGTTGGTGAAGTTGTGTTCAATACATCCTTAACTGGGTATGTGCTCTGCCTTCAGTATTTTTCGTTTCAATAGTGTCATCTTTGAACTATATCGTTAATTAGTTATCTATATATTCATTCTTCATATGCGCACCTTATGAACTATTAGTTGAAAAGAATAAAATTAGAACATTAGAACAATGATTCTTGTTGCTTGGGGGGTGTAAAGAAATTTATGGTTTTTTAACTCATGACCTGTGCGAATGAGGGTTTATGCAAATCTACATAAAATGTGCTAGTTGTGTCAAGGCTAAAAAAATGCAATGATTTCTGTATATAAACCATTAAAAAGAGAAAACTTGGTCAACTTGAAAGGTTTTGATGCAAGGATGGAAGAATCATGGCTGAACAAGAAAATAATGTATGGTGAAAATGAGATTAGTGAAGAATGCAAATGGCTATTTGAGTGACATTTTCTTTGAAAAAATACTATTTGTGTCAGGCTGAATGACAGTAGAATGGTATTTATGTTCGGTTAGAGTAAGGAGTAGCAAAGATGACATGAAAAACAAAGCTTTCAGTGAGACCGTAGAATAATCATAGCAAAAATAGAAGTTTGTTGGACAAAAGCTTGATGAAGAAAATAAACAATTGTCATAGTAGAAACACTTTGAACAGGCATGTTCTTAAAATTCATCAACGACTTAATAATTATGTCTTACAAGTGAACTACTACTCATATATCTAGCTATAATTAGGTTGAGCAACAGATAAGCTCCTATCAAGGAAGGGTTAACAAGATAGAAAGAAACAATAGTGTTATTGGGTCCTCCCCCTTGACCCCCTAGGATGTGCTTAGATTCAAACAGGGTCCGGGTTTCAGGGTAGTATGCCATTGATTTGGTCATACTATCAACCACATTTGAAATCGTGGAACATTCCATCAATCAGCTTTGAGTTTATAGTGTCTCATTTGACTACCCAATCATTTCATTAAAATTGTGAGTAATAAAATTAATTATAAATATTATATATCTATCTTAATAATTTAAATTTTTTATATTTCACATTATATTTATATTAATAACTTATATATATCAATGTAAGTGTTTGGTACACTTTTTAACATGACCAATGACACTAGCACGATATGCTCTTTGGCTTCATTTGAAATGCTTTTGACTTGGAGCCATGACCTAGTAAGGCCACAAATGGCGGACATCATGTGCTTATTACAAAGTTGAGGCTCAAACCTGCAAGCACATTGGATCAGCACAGGTATAAGCTTGAGATCACAATGGCCCAGTGGGGGTTTGAACTTGCACAACAGCATCATCACCACTTAACCAATACACTAAGTGGCCAACCCATTTGTAATTTTTATATTTCATATGTTATATATATTATTTTAACCCAAAATGAACCCAATAGCCCCAATTTTTTTTTTGCAGAACCCACTAATTAAATCCTTGAACCTAAACTTGAGCTCAAATTGGAACCGACAACCTTGAGAAACAAAGAAAGAAAAAATTGATCTCCAAATTTGACCAAATTGGGTCAATGAGACTTGGAAGTACAACTAGAGGCACCAACTAGAGGAAGCTAAAAAGAGGCTCCAAGGAAGCTATAGGGTAGAAGACAATGGTAGAATCAAAGCCTAAAGGCATTCTAATAAGAAGAAAGTGAGGGTAACCCAAAGTGAGGAATCCAAGCCCTATTGGAAAAGAAAGAACTAGTGAGCTTGCCAAGATTACTAAAAATAGTCTTGCCATAGTAAAGAGTGAAGGATTCTAGAATCTTAGCATAGTTAAGTTGGGTCTATGTTGTATCACTAGAAGGGGAGTCACATTATTGGAAATTATGAAGGCATTTTACTAGAATCGATGGTATCTTTTGTTGAAGGCCCTGGGCTAAGAGATCCTTTTGGATGGCTTTGGGGGCATGTGAAGAGTGTTATCTTGGAACTCAGTTAAAATCTCTTAAAACATTCATGGTTGAAAACCCACCACCACTGAATATATAGTTGGAAGTGGCAAAGACTTTGGTGAGGTAGATCAAAATAGAAACTCTATTGGGACCGAGAAACGACAAGAGCATGTTATCTTGCATGAGAGAGGTGTGGTGCCCTTGTTCAATTGTATGAAGAATTTCATTTTCTTGCTGATTTCTCATCAACAGTGTGAAAATAAATGGTATCTTGAGGGCCTCTGATTCCTTCAGTACTAGTAATAGGATGGATGAACAAGGTGATCTAAATGGGCGGTTCTAGAAATTCCTTGCAAGTTTTTGTCCCTGAAGGTGGCAACCTTCCCTTGAAAAAGAGCGAAGTACCATTCATCTAGGTTGTGGAAGTAAGTAGAAATTAAGCTGCCAAAGTCTGTACAATGAATGGTATATCCTCCTTATCTCATAGTAAATTGAACGTCTTAAAATTAAGGTCTTCTTTGTCGTTGCTTTACCAAGGAGCCAGAATAGGCAAATTCTTTCATCATGTACATGTGAAGGACTACTTCATTCAAAAGCTAGTGGGAGCAAACTTGTAATTGGCTAAGAGGGAATCCTGGTATGTGTGGACAAAGGTGCAAAATGTAGTTCAGCTGAATTATGATGCCTTTTGTGACTTATGAGAAATGTATGACATAGAAGGGCGAGGAGGAGAGATCCAAATGAATTGGATATGGTTCTGGTAAATGTCACATCTAACTACACAAACGATCACCACCATTGAGGAAATAAGCTGTTGGAGGGGGGGTTGTTGATGTGTGTTTTGTGACCACTCCAACATGCAGGATGAAATACTAAGTATCCTAGGATAGAACACCAAGTATATGATCCTCTCTAGTGTTAGATTTTCAGCCCATAAAATAAGCTGATAAACATGAATAATAAAGAGCCCAAACTGAAACAATAAACACCAGAAATAGCCTAGGAAAACCCTTCTAGAATGAAGGGGAAAACCCAGCCGCCCAACAAAAATATCATTTTATTGATCATAAATGTTCAATTGTCCAATGCCTTTCGCTAGATGCGATATGTATAACACAGGAGAGACTCTTCACTTTATAATGGAAGGTCTCTTGAAATCCCCAATAATACAATTCTTCGTATTTCCATGCCTTAATGCATGATGAATGACATGTATTTATATATAATGCTACAATTATCATAACGTATTTTTTAGTTGAAGGTGACTATAATGGAATTAATGTCTAGAGATAAAGATTTCTATCACAGCTACAAACTCCAACACTCTTTCTTGGTGAGAGAGAAATCTTTACCTGAATAGTCACACAAGGCAGCAACCAAAATGTCAACGATAATATTTAATCATATAGATCCTGTAAAATTTGATGGAATCACTCAACATGAAAACCATGAAGAAAATACAAACAATTTTCATGATGTTGTCGTGGAATCTCTCTCAACATGACACCAAGAGTACAATTCTCATTGTTAATAATCATGAAATCACTCAACATGATAGAGTTATAAGAATCACAGCTAAGCCTTTAGTCACAAACTCTCTCAACGTAAATTGTCATGGAATCTGTCAACATGACATCCAACTCCCATCCGGAATCTCTCAACGTGATGTCATCATGGACTCTCTCAACATGATGTTCACTTCCTAGATTGAAAGAGTTATCGTAGCTGATTCTTACAATCTTATTTATTCACACAAGAGTAAAAATAGGCACAACGAAAAATAAGACTTATTTTTATTGAAGTCTTAAAGTTAACCATACCTAGCGGAAACTTGTTTCTGACAAGATTCTCAAAAACATATATAAAAAAGGAGGGGATAATATAAAGACTCACTCTCAACCAAGAACAACTCCCTCTGAAGCTGAACATCTCCCTTTGAATCTCATATGCAAATATTAATTCAATTCAATAAGCAACTTCCTCATCTCAACATCTCCCTCTAAATATGTAATCCTTATCTTGTTGCATCCTGTAAGCAACCAAGAGAGATTAATAAAATCAATTTATCATAAAGAAATATACTAAATATATACATTATGACAGTGACCAATTAAAAGAAGGCTTATCTCATGATTTTTTTTGCATATATTGATCTTCATAAAATGGCAGGATACTATGCCATTGCCCAATATTCCAACTTTGTATGTTCCTGCAATGATCGCATATGCAGACTAAAATCATAGCTCAGTACTATAAGTTCTCAAACAACTCTACACATGAAATATATCTGCATGCCCGAAGGTATATCAAACGAACACGTCTAGAAGGATGAAGCCTACAAGAATTTGATTGATAATGATCAAATTTAAGTACTGCAAAACAAGTGCATAGAGATCGAATATATACACAGAAAACTCTCTCAATATTCTGTAGACGACACCAAAATGATTAGAATAAGACAGCCAATGTATATGCCATAATTCTCTAGCCAGAGGAATATGTTAACTCCAACCAAAAATGAATGCAATAGAACACTTCGAATATTTCCCATGCAAGACAGATGTACTTAATCCATATCTCGAGCCAAGAAGAAAAACGTTGTTCAACCAAAAACTTTCTCACATGATCCTTTTTGTGATTTGTAACTGATGCCACATTAGCTATGATTCCAAAGTTGAACAATGTGAAGAATGAAATCGGAGATCCTTCAATGCCGTAAGCCCGTTAGACATCCAAATGTAACGTTACTTATCTGGTGGATACAAAATACACTCGAGGATAGTTACATGATGTGACTTGAAATGTTACGTTATTATATGTTTACAAATAACAGGTTGGAGATTGTGTCAACACGACAACATTGAAGGTTGCTTTAGATTGTGTGAATAATACTTGCACCTGTTGAGACAATACTGAACTAAAACCAAGAGTTCTACACAATTGAAATTGTTAGTGATAAAATTCATTTATTCAAAAATAAGAAATTCATGAAACGGTAAAGATAACAAAACCGATGGTGATGATAAAGTGGTAAACCATCTTGACATGATATTTGAACGACAATCATGAAGATGAAAGACAATGACGACAGTGCCAGATAATCTGATGTCAAGAAAGCATGATGTTAATCGAAAACAGAGCCATGCACAATAAAGACACTATGGCAAGGCATGCTCCAAAAAATGCAAATGGTGGAGTGCTCGATTTCAAGGAAAGAAGATTCTTTCCCAAATAACTAAGCCCAAGATCGATCTTGGTGATATCAACAGAGCCTGTATCCAACGAATCATGATAAGAGGACTTTTTTCTTGCTTCGGAGAAACCATCCGGATCTATACCACTTAATTTGACACTATTACTTGATAGAAAACAAGGATTTGATAGAATGGTTGAGATATCTCATATGCTCCTGCAATTCAACAATGCTTCTAAGACTCACAAATTGTTCATTCAGCAGAGTTGCATGACATCCTCCAACTGCTAGACAGAGTCTTCGATAAGGTTTTGCATGAATACAATATTGTTAGCCCTCATATGGACCCCCAATTTAATTTTTTTCAAAATGCGAACCTTCTTCATCTCAACCCTCACTTGAGCTTTATATCTCGGTTCTATTTTGGCTTTGAACCTTATTGAATGAAGTTCAAAATGGTTCAAACGGTTCAAAGTAGTTCAATTGGTTCGACAAGTTCATGTTGCAGACAGTCTGGTGTTTTTAAAGTTCGAAAAGCTCTTGTTTCAAAGTAGAACAATATGGTTCAAGTTAGTTTGTGCAGATGTTCCAGATTCATCTAGGTGAAATGTAATTCATAGTGGTTCAATGCAGTTCAATAGAGCATAATGGGTGGAAGAAATAATTTACCTAGTTTAGGCAAATTTAAAAGACCAAGTTCAACATGAAGAGTTCAATGTCTAGAATGCTTAGAGTCAAGTGTTTGAATTGATATTTGCAAGAACTTTTTGGATTGTGTGCCCAAAGCCCACATAAAAGTAATTTGTTTAAGTTTCCATTATAGCATAGCATATCAAGCTCAAGTTGATCTTTGTAGGACCCGCAGGCAAGATGGAACTACATATATTATTAAATAAATTGTATGAGCAATGGTGGTTGCTAAACAGTATTTATTGTGGCAAGAATCCTATGTTACAAGGATTGGGCATGTCAGAGCAGAGATAAATTTAGTTGCAAAAGTTGTTATTGTATGGCTAAACATTCATTATTATTTCCACGATCTTGAATATCTATATTTAATAATAATAATGGAGTATGTGCTTGGAAGCCATAGAATGATACTTCTTATGAAGGAACAAACTTTATCAGACGAGGAGGAAATCACAAACTTAAAATCGAGTGATCCCAAAATATAGGTTAAGGTGTACAAAACTATAGCAGGTCCATATCACTCAAGGTGATTATGAAGGAGCGATAGTTATCATGTCTTGGGTGATCCCATCAGAGCTTGGATCCAACGAGGTGTTTTATGGCACAACGCACACCTATGATCATCATGCAAAAGGCTTAGCAAGAAACTACACATTTTACAACTATAAATCGGGTTTCACTCATCATTGTCTTATTGATCTTGAGTATGGTACAAAGTACTACAATAAAATAGGAAATGGAAGTTCATCACATGAATTTGTTTTTTTACACCTGATTATTGATCCTGATTCTGCTTACACATTTGGAGTAATAGGTGACCTAGGGAAAACTTTTGAATCTCTTTCAACTTTTGAGCATCATTTACAAAGAAATGGGTAGGCGACTCTCTATGTTGGAGATCTCTCCTATGTTGATGATCATAAGTTTGACAATGGTATTCGTTAGGATACATGGGGGCGCTTTGTGGAGCCAAGCACTGCTTATCGGACATGGACATGGGCATCAGGAAATCTTGAAATAGAATTTAGGAAAAATTTCAGAAAAATTGTTGCTTTTCTCAAACCTTTTCTGTATCAATACTATGTACCTTTCAAAGAATCTAGTAGTACTTCTCTTTGCGAAATACACTCCACAAGCGATTTGGCTAAAGAAAGAGCTCAAGCACGTTGATAGGAAGAAGACACTTTGGCTTTTAGTTCTTATGCATTCTCCTATCTACAACAATAATTCTTAACACTACATAGAGGGACAAACTATGTGTGTTGTATTTGAGCCATGGCTTGTTGAATACAAAGTAGATCTTGTATTTGCAGGCCATGTTCATGCCTATGAGCATTCTCATAGGTTTTCAAAAATAGCATACAATATTACAAATGGAGGTTGTTCGCCCATTAAAGACATGTCTGCACCTGTCTATATAACCATTGGTGATGGTGGGAACATAAAAGGGCTTGTTGGAGAATTTACAAAACCACAACTTGCATATTCAACTTTTTGTGAGGTCAGTTTTGACCATGCTATGTTGGAGATTAAGAACCACACCCATGCGTTTTATTATTGGAATCGCAATCAGGATGGAACATCTGTGGCAACAGATTCAGTTTGGTTCTACAACTAGTACTGGTGGAACAAATCCCAAGTGGCCATCCTTTATGATAATCGACTAGTCTTTTCTCAAGTTAGAAGCGTGCAAATTATTTGACATAATACCTGAGTAGCTTTTCATCATCGAAATGTGCGAATATGGGGAGTTCCGCAAAATGTTTGACAAATTGGTTAAAGCATAGCAAAGATTTGAAGGCGACAGTTATGCATATGTGAGTCACGATACGACTGTTGTGAGATACATCGCACCCCATGCTTGGATACACTGGACTGTGTCAAAGATTCTCATATAGAGGCCCTACATTTGACTCATCGAATGGTGCATCGATGGAGACTCAAAGCGGTTATAGGATCCATCATTAAGGATGAACCCAATTGCTTGAAGCTATTCTCATTTTTGATTGTGCGAAAGCCACAAGCCTGGTTGACACAATTGGAAAGGGCAAGGCTCTGTGGTGTTCTCCATTCAAGCTCGAGGAAGAGATAACGAGCGGGAGACTCAACGCATATACCTCATGTTGGTATCAAATGCATTGAGGAGGATGCATGCAGGGTCAAACATATCATGACTCGTGAAGCTCATGTACGGACATGAAATGTTGAAGTCTCGAGCATCAAAGTCGATCCTTGTTGTCTAGTAGAGCATGAAGAATGATAGTGAATTGTTCGATAGAATGCCACTATTGTGTAGACTGAAGTCCAGAGCAGAGCTTTAGTCACTGAAAGGAGAGAAGTTGTGGTCTGACCAAATCCTGAACCCAATGCCATGTTGAAAGGACATAGAATCATCCGGATTTGTTTGTAGGTATGGAGTGATATGTGAGAGATGTTATTGGTTTTAGACCAATCTCATGTAACTAAATGAATATGCCACGTATTGCAATAGGTCCTCACGGTGGGCACATGGGAAAAAATTCATGTTAAAATTAGAGGATTGTTGCAAATAAAATAATACTGCTTGTGATTTTTGTATATTTCAAATGCAGCAATCTCTCTCATGATTATATTGGGAATAAGGTTATGAAGAGACATGTCCCTTCAAGTGACATGTCTATTCATTAATTACTTAATTAATATAATAACAAATACATACATATACATATATATACATATACATACACACACACATATATAATAACTTTGTATATGATGAATAAGTTTTATCTCATATAATTATTTTTAGGTTTATCCAACTAAAGCTACAAAACATTAAAACTCCCTCTTAGCTAGGGAGGATAAACACTGGATAAATAGAACACCATTGGTAATATTTAGAAATAATACAACAAAGGAAGTCTTTCAGAAGACTTCTAATATATGATATCATATAAGTATTACCCTATCAGAATAGCAACATAGGATATTCACCAAGTACTAATTTGATATCATATTAGGTAGCATGAGCATTGGCCTATCAATAATCAATTTAATGATATCCACCAATGACTTTGAGTAATGGCCTACCAGAACATCAAATTAGTGATATCCACCAAGTACTCAATATGGAAATGGTCTTTCAGAATATCAAGGCAAGATATTCTCCAAATACCTATCATATATCTATGCAAACAACTTATAGACCGTCAATTTAATGACATCTAACACTTCGTTGTTGATTTATAAGATAAAGCCTTTTATGATCTATTTCAACATTTACATAAAATGTATATCATGATTTAAGTTATTGTAAGATCGTCATCTTTCAATAACTTCTACAAGTGATAATCTTTTGTAAGTCGTCACTTCCTCATGATGTACACAGGAGGAGGCCCATACACCCATGAAGTTAGCATGGATATTATCATGTGTTGTTGTCATGACATATACCATGTATCATATCAGAGAATAATGTTTTCACCTCAACTTATCTCATAGAAAAGAACATATTATGAGGGATTTCACTTGGAACTTCTTTTTCACAAAGAAACACTAACCTTTTGACCTCCATGTCAAGGTTATTTCCAACAAGGTGTCAAAACTCCCTCTGAATCTGAAACATATCCTCTATCACCTCCCTCTCTTTGTCCAAAGTTGCTTCTAATGAACTATCATGCCTCCTGGTTCAACACGTATCCATCTATCTAGGAATGTTATAGTCTAGACATTCTTAGTTCACAGGGAACTTCATCCCATGAATCATAGTCCCTTTAACTGGTATAATTTTCTGATTGGTAGAGAGACCATCTTAGTATAGTCTACTCCTTATGAACCAAATATGACCAAGATTCTTGCAAGCAAATTGAAACATATTATCTACCCCCCTATCTGACAAATGACTCCCTCTTGTTATAAAAGGGTACTCATATTAAGTAGCATGCCTAATGTACCATTCTTTTCCCTGCAAGAACATCTTCAGAGATGAGGAAAAAAAAGGTCAAGTAACTTTTATTGTATATATGAAAATACAATTTAGAGAGAATATAGTGATTAGATAATTGTAATACTTAAAAGCTAATGAATACTTATCTGAACATCTTCGATACAAGTTGCTCGAATGAGGGTCCATATGCATCATATCGGAAAATGCCTCCATATAAGTATTTGTCAAACAATGGGAATGAAACATTGGTTATTATTCCCCCCACAATGTAAAATACTCACTCATGTCAACCTTCCGACCTCTTATAGTCAAAGAATCCTCTAAAGGATATCAGACTCCCTCTTCATCTCCACCAAAGCATTCACAAAGATTCCATATGCACATATTTGAAACTTATTTTAAGTATAGGGGAAAAAAAAAAAAAAAAAAAAAAAAAAAATATATATATATATATATATATATATAATCTAATCACACAATAATAAAACTCCCTTTTATCGCCGAACAGTTATATATAATAACTAGTTTCTTTTAATACACTATGATCGCAAAGTTCCAATGCAAGCTAATCATGCCTTATATTTCTGCATATATGACTATCATATTTTGTGCCTCTTCTTAGCTTATATGTTCTACATCCAAAAAATATCTATTGAAATGCAAAGGGACTCAATAGTGATGTGTCTACATGTACTTCATAGGGGATAGATTTATAGATTCTGGATTGAACTTAATGGGATCAGTACCTAAAATCTTATGATTCCTCCCCATATGTTTCTTGCATTCAATCTATGCCTTCCTTATCTCGATGCCTGATCGCTTATTCTTCACAGTACACGGGGATCAGTATATCAAATAAAATCACCTGCTATATGGTCGGGCTGTGTGTATTTTAATGGTGTCATTATTTCACGTGAGCCTTTGGAAGACCTGATGACTTCACAAGTGGTCTTCTCTTTCTTATTTGGCACATAATTTCCTGCTCAAGATGACTCAATCATCTCCCATGTTGGTGATCAATCTATCTTATTTTATAGCTACTATGCAGTCCAAGCCCACTCTTGTCATCAACTTCATGCTGTCCGTTATCATTATCACATGTTGAATGTACCTTCTCTTTGTTTGGTGTCACTATACAAAATATATGTATATAAAAATGGGTTATTTGTAGGGGGCCTCTAGTTACGTACACCCATAATATAGATACGTTCTTTCACATTCACATATTAGTTGTTTCCTTCCGAATTCAAAGTGTTTCTTCATATTTGTGAATCATGCCATGGATTAATTACACCTTTAAAGATGTCCAAATAATGGGAGGGTGGAGGCATGTTAGGTCGAACAAATCCTTCACACTCACTGCAAAACAAACAATTTTGTTCACTCTTCATTATTGCACAGCCGCTTCCTCTGCTCACACTCACATAATATGATTATGTGGGGGGCCTCTAGTTACGTACACTCACATATGGCCTGGTACCTTACCACGTGTCTTACAATTCTTATGTGGATGGGTCAGATATCAATGTCTCTGGAGAACTCCCTGTTCTTGTACATATATTAAGGTCATGATTTATTTCTATATGTAATCCCCAAGGACTGACATCTGTATTATAAATCTCCAACCTTCTATCTCGCCTCTTCGTGGCTTTTGTACGGTGTGCCATTGTGACAAAATCCCTTCCATCTTACTGTTCTCTATTTTGCATTTATCGAGATTTGATGTCTATTGGCACTATAAAATCAGAGACATTTCCAGTGGTTATCTTCTTGAATTCTGAGAAGATCCTTAAGACTGAACTTGCTCTGATACCATGTTAAAATCAGAGGATTGCTGCAAATAAAATAATACTGCTTGTGATTTCTGTATATTTCAAATGCAGCAATCTCTCTCACATTTATATTGGGAATAAGTTATGAAGCGACCCAAGGGACATGTCTATTCATTAATTATTTAGTTAATATAATAACAAATGTATATACTAACTTTGTATATAATGAATAAATTATATGTCATATAACTATTCATAGGTTTATTCGACTAAAGCTACAAAACGTTAAGAATTCAGAAAGGTGAAAGCCTCCACATGTTAAATACCCACATTCTCCACTTTTGATGTGGAATCATACCTCACATATGAGGCTACGAGCATTATAATAATGTTTGGTTTAAAGGAATAAAACATTACATGAATCTTTATAAAGGTATAAATTAGTCTTTATAAGACTTTTATAACAGGGATACTCATCCCCAAGAATCGGCTGCAATAACCGAATGATAATTTGGAAATGCTTTATATTGTAAAAGATTCGAGATGAAGGGGGTTTGGTTTCTTTTTCTGGGAGTCTTTGTGCTACAGGGAAAGGGGGGTTTTTCATTTTGTTTTTAATTGTAATGTAGGGAAAAAGAATAGGGGATTTTCAAACAGGGATTGGGGATAAGGAGCAATAAGATCTTTGATGTCTTTTGTCTGTTCTGAGAGGAGAGATATGTGTGTACTAAGACTTTGAATTTGTACGCATGTCTCCTGGTTGGAATTAATTTTTGAATTATTTCAACTTTCTTTGAAATGAATCTTGTCTCATTTAGCTGTGTATCTGTTTATTTCTTGATCTTTGAATCTTGATTATTCATGTATTTTGAAAGAATGATAATCTTTTCTCCTATTTGTCTTCTTTGTAATGTAAGGTCTGGATAGATGGACTTTGTACCATTTATTTGTTGTGCTTAGTTTGTTTTCTTTCGCATCTTTTTCGTGTTTATGGGTGTTGACATTAAGGTCAAGTTTGTCTATTAGTGATTCACACTTAGTTAATTGGTTAAGCTGCTATCGAGATTATCTTTCAGTTTGTAGTGTTAACCGAGTGCAACAATTACTACCGAGCAATATAGTTGTTATTGAGTTCTACAGTTGCTACCGAGTTTCAGAATCTACTTTTAGTTCACGCCGAGCAGTATCTACCTTGTTGATCAGTGACAATTGCTACCAAGCTTCACAGTATTAACCAAGTTTCACAGTGTCAACCATGGTCTCCAGTGTCTACTAAGCTCACAGTGTTAGTGATTTGAATCTAGTGTTGACTGCAACAAGGAGGGTCAATCAAGTGATTCAATTTATATCAAGCTCGCAGTGTTAGTACTGACCGAGCCATGGAGCGTCAACCAAGTGATTCATTTTATATGTCGAGTTCCACAGTGTTCACTGATTCACCAATGCTGACCGAGTTTAGACTACTTTGAAGTGATTAGTATGAACTGAGCTTCTACGTCTACCAAGTGCATGACGACGGTGAGTGTTGACAATTGTGATCTTGTTGGAAATCTATGTTGTAGCAGACTTTGATGTATTATGATTTGGATTGATATATATGTAATGTACTATATCACATCGTAGTATGAGCATGAAATGAAAATGATGCGAATATAAAGAGCAGAAGTGCAAAGTGAAAAGGCTACAAGCAGTATCAGCAGCAAGAAAGATTTATCTATCACAGCAAGGTGATCTTCACATTCCAAAGGAATCTCAACCAGCAAATTAGAGTTGTAGATTAGAGATCAGCCACTAGTTCATCCTAACAGGTGTATCAGCGAAACCCTTTAACCGGGTAGACTTAGCAGTCTTTTGCAAATCTCTTTACCGAGTGCATACTTCATTATATGTTTTGTAAATCCTTTAACAAGGTGGACCTAGCAGTTTTTATTGCTCCTAACAGGGTAGATCATCAGAAGTGATCAATTGTAAGCCTTAACCGGCCAACTTTATACTACAGTACTAAAGCTTGTAGGTATCATCCCCACCCCAATTTTACTTTCTATTTGGAAGGTTTCTAGGTCACCATATCTTGTGTCAAAGTGTTATGAATGTTTTACTGCTTCCAGTCTTTCATGCAGGTAATTAGATCAGAATATATATGAAGGATTAATTGGTAAAATAAGATTAAGTTTTATTGGTTCCTGATTCACCCCTCCCCTCTTAGTAACCTAGCCTATCCTATATTTCCAACAGTTGTTATTAGAGCTTTTGTGGTTCTCAAAAAAGAAGTTTAACAACTTGAGCAAAGATCAGAGGCAATGGTGGTATATAGGCTAGATAAGACTATTGACAATGAAAAGATGGATTTGGAATTGGCTATTGGGCAACTAAAGAAAGCAAAGGAGCAACTCTTTTAATCATTGAAAAGAAGAAAATTCCCGATACATACATGAAATTCCATAAGATCTTTGATGTCTTTTGTCTATTCTGAGAGGGGAGATATGTGTGTACTAAGACTTCGAATTTGTAGGCATGTCTCGTGGTTGGAATTAATCTTTGAATTATTTCAACTTTCTTTGAAATGAATCTTGTCTCATTTAGTTGCGTATCTGTTTATTTCTTGATCTTTGAATCTTGATTATTCATATATTTTGAAAGAATGATAATCTTTTCTCCTATTTGTCTTCTCTGTAATGTAAGGTCTGGATAGATGGACTTTGTACCATTTATTTGTTGTGCTTAGTTGTTTGTTTTCTTTTGCATCTTTTCTGTGTTTATGGGTGTTGACATTTAAGGTCAAGTTTGTTAATTAGTGACTCACACTTAGTTAATTGGTTAAGCTGCTACTGAGCTTATCTTTTAGTTTGCAGTGTTAACCGAGTGCTACAGTTACTACCGAGCAATATAGTTGTTAGCGAGTTCTATAGTTGCTACCGAGTTTTAGAACCTACATTCACTTCATGCCGAGTAGTATCTACTGAGTTGATCAGTGACAGTTGCTATCGAGCTTCACAATATTAATCGAGTTGCACAGTGTCAACCGTGGTCTCCAGTGTCTATTGAGCTCGAAGTGTCAGTGATGTGAATCTAGTGTTGACCGCTTCAAGGAGGGTCAATCAAGTGATTTAGTTTATATCGAGCTCCTAGTGTTAGTATTGACCGAGCCATGGAGCGTCAACCAAGTGATTCAGTTTATATGTCGAGTTCCGCAGTGTTCACCGAGTCATGAGTGCTGACCAAGTTCAGAATACTTTGAAGTGATTAGTATGAACCGAGCTTCTATGTCTACCGATTGCATGACGATGGCGAGTGTTGACAATGGTGATCTTATTGGCAATCTATGTTGTAGCAGGCTTTGATGTATTATGATTTGGATTGATATATATGTAATGTATTATATCACATCCAGAGTATGAGCATGAAATGAAACTAATGCGAATATAAAGAGCAGAAGTGTGAAGTGAAAAGGCTACAAGCAGTATAAGCAGCAACAAAGATTTATCTAGCACAGCAAGGTGATCTTTACATTTTAAAGGAATCTCAACCAGCAAATCAGAGTTGTAGATTAGAGATCAACCATTGGTTCATCCTGACAGGTGTATCATCTAAACCCTTTAACCTGGTAGACTTAACAATCTTTTTCAAATCTCTTTACCGAGTGCATACTTCATTGTATGTTTTGTAAATCCTTTAACAAGGTGGACCTAGTAGTTCTTATTGCTCCTAACAGGGTAGATCATCAGAAGTGATCAATTGTAAGCCTTAACTGGCCAACTTTATACTGCAGTACTAAAGCTTGTGGGTATCATCCCCACCCCGGTTTTACTTTCTATTTGGAAGGTTTCTAGGTCACCATATCTTGTGTCAAAGTGTTATGAATGTTTTACTGCTTCCAATCTTTCATGCATGCAATTAGATCAGAATATATATGAAGGATTAATTGGTAAAATAAGATTAAGTTTTATTGGTTCCTGATTCACCCCTCCCCTCTTAGTAACCTAGCCTATCCTATATTTCCAACAGTTGTTATCAGAGCTTTTGTGGTTCTCAAAAAAGAAGTTTAACAACTTGAGCAAAGATCAGAGGCAATGGTGGTATATAGGCTAGATAAGACTATTGACAGTGAAAAGATGGATTTGGAATTGGCTATTGGCCAACTAAAGAAAGCAAAGGAGCAACTCTCTTAATCATTGAAAAGAAGAAAATTCCTGATACATACACGAAATTCCATAAGATCTTTGATGTCTTTTGTTTGTTCTGAGAGGGGAGATGTGTGTATTAAGACTTCGAATTTGTACGCGTCTCGTGGTTGGAATTAATATTTGAATTATTTCAGCTTTCTTTGAAATGAATCTTGTCTCATTTAGCTGCGTATCTGTTTATTTCTTGATCGTTGAATCTTGATTATTCATATATTTTGAAAGAATGATAATCTTTTCTCCTATTTGTCTTCTTTGTAATGTAAGGTCTGGATTGATGGACTTTGTACCATTTATTTGTTGTGCTTAGTTGTTTGTTTTCTTTCGCATCTTTTCCGTGTTTTTGGGTGTTGACATTAAGGTCAAGTTTGTTTATTAGTGACTCACATTTAGTTATGTTGGCATTATATTGTATTTGTCATTAGTGACAACACTTATTCGATTTTGAATGATTACCGAGCTCATCACTCAGTCTACAGTGTATACCGAGCATTCAGTGGTTACCTTGTAGGTTCATCACTTAAGCAGTTCGCACCGAGCATTCTTGAAGCTACCGAGTGAGTGTGCAGTCCAACAGTTCACATCGAGCATTCTTGAAGCTACTGAGTGAGTGTGCAGTCCAGTAGTGTCTACCGAGCCTACAGTGTTCACCGAACTTCACAGTGTCTACCGAGTCATTAGTTTGTGTGATGGAAGCCAGTGTTTACCAAGTGATGGATGTGCAGTGTTTACCGAGTGAAAGCAAGGTAAACGAAGGATTCAGTTTTTACCGAGTGACACTATATCTACTGAGTCTCCAATGGTTACCGAGTTCCAAGGTATGTTGTGTGATTAGTATGGACCGAGCTTCTACTTCTACCGAGTGCATGACGATGCCGAGTAATGCAGTGGATGCCGAGTATCAGAAGGTCACCAAGTCAGCTTGAAGAACTCGAGTTTTCTACTGTTTGGCCGACTTAGTAATATTTTGTTCGCTTGTGTTTCGGCCGACCTTGCAATTGTAATTATTGGAATGGTATATATGTAATGTATTATATCATTTGCAATATGTGTATATCAAGGAATGGACATGTAATGCTTTGAGAAGAGTAAATGCGAATCAGCAGCAGAGCAGAGTATTCAGCAAGGTCTACAAGGAGCAATAAAGATTCATTAGTCACAAGAGGTGATCTGTACTTCAAGGATCTAATCAGCAATCAAGTTGTAAGTAGATCCACTGTTTCACCCTAACAGGTGAATCAGTTTTGTAAATCCTTTAATAGGGTAGACTTAACAGTCTCTGTGTAAATCTCCTAATAGAGTGCATACTTCATTGTATGTTTGTAAATCCTCTAACAAGGTGGATCTAGCAATCTAAATTGCTCTTAACAGGGCAGATCATCAGAGGTGATCAATGTGAGCCCTAACAGGCCAACTTTATACTGCAGTAGTGAAGTTTTGTGGGTATCATCCCCACCCCAGTTTTGCTTTCTATTTGGAAGGTTTTTGGATCACCAAAATTCTGTGTTCATGTGTTATAAATGTTTATCTTTCTCATGCATACAGTAGATTAGATGAATGAATGATGAATGGATTAAGTACTGAATTGATTTAAAGTTTTTGAGGTTACTGATTCACCCCTCCCCTCTCAGTAACCTAGCTAGTCTTGATTATTTCCAACAATTGGTATCAGAGCATTGTGGTTCTCAGGATAAAGTTTGACAGCTTGAGCAAAGATTTAAAGGACAAATGGAGATATTCAAACTTGACAAAGCAATTGAAAATGAAAAGCTAGATCTGGAGATAGCCATAGTTCAACTCAAGGAAGCAAAGGAACACTTTTCACAATCCCTAAAAAGAAGAAAGAAACTTGCAAATCAGATGAATGATCTCGAGTATGTTGAAGGAAATATTGAAGACTTTTTTCCCTCAAGCAGCTCGGATGAAGCAAACAATGCAATCAAAGAACTCCTAGAAAAGAATAGATCTCTGCAAAATGAAGTAAGAATGCTAAGAAGAGAACAAGAAATTCAGTCAGCAAGGTTATGTGAAATCTTGGAACAAAGAAACAAATTGGAAAATGAGGCAAATGAAAGGATCAATGCAAATCAAAGTCTTATCAATCAACTATCCGATGTAAATGAAGAAATCATGAATCTGAGATATTAAAATGAAAGCCTAAGGATTGATTTAATCACTGAAGGACAAATCAGTGAAAGTTTGGAAAATGACCTAAATGCTGAAAAACAAATCAATGAGAGAATGATGATGTCTCAAGAAGATATGAATCAATTAAATCAACAAAATGAGCAAAATCTTCATAGACAAAAAGGTAAACCAGGACTTGGATATAATGAAGAAGGTGAATCTTCCAAACAAGGTGCTCAAAGGAATCAAAGGCCTACTTGCAATCACTGTGGTAAGTTAGGTCATACATCAAACAAATGTTGGAGTAATGGAAAAGCAAATTTCAATGGAAAATGCTACAACTGCAATCAACATGGTCAAAAAGCTAATGAATGCAAGGGAAAACCAAAATTTGAAGGTAAATGTCACAAATGCAAGAAGCATGTTCACAAGGCATTCCAATGCAGATCAAAATCATTCAATCCAACTGAACAACTTGTTAAGGCAATATTTGGATGGGATTACAATACATGGTGCAGATGTCATTATTGTGGAGAATATGGACACATTGGCAAAGACGGCTCAAGGCATCACTTGAGAAAAAGAGATACAACAGTAAGATGTTATACATGCATTGAACTCGGTCATATAGCCAAGAATTGCATGAATATAGAAAGAATTGAAGATGAAAAGAAAGCTAAAGCTGATAACATTCGGAAATAGATGAGGTAATAGTGGATTCCTAAATCTACCAAGCAGAATAGTTCAAATGATGGTCACGTCACTCAAGAAGTGGGTGACTCCACCATTTCCAATTAGATTCATGAAGGAGGATCTGGAACTGTATCATCAAGCTATATCTAGAGCAGTTCCAAATGAAAGAAAGCAAAAGATCCAATCAGTATTTCAGATACAAAGAGTCACAAGAAATCAGGTCATACCGAGCAAGGTCAGTCACAGACTCAACTGAGCTAGATCAGGTATAACAAAAGTTTTGTTCGATCACCGAGTTGCAAGTTTCTACCGAGCAAGTGAGTGAATGACACCCTGTCAAGCACTATGTCATCACAACAACTTTCGTACCGAGCATTAATGGCAGATTTTTCATCAAAAAGGTAGAATTCGATTTCATTTCTCACCGCGTTTTCAAAATTCTCAGAGCTAAGCGATTTTAGGTGCATTTAGGCTATTTCAAGCAATTTTAGAGCGAAGGATTTGTTCAAAAGATTTCTATCTTTTACCGAACATCAATGGCATCCGGGAGTAGCAGCAGTAGCAAGGCAAAAAGAGGTTCATAAATGCTGGTTAAGGGTGTGGAGTGGAAAGCTTTTTTTCGAAAGATTTCTATCTTTTATCGAGCATCAATGGCATCCGGGAGTAGCAGCAGTAGCAAGGCAAAAAGAGGTTCAGAAATGCTGGTTAAGGGTGTGGAGTGGAAAGCGCCAAATTTCAAGCTAGTTTCAGCAATTGCAGAGTCACTCGATCCCAATGGAGCTCAATCACAAATTCCACCAAAGGTACTCTTTATCAATGATATTCGTACACATTTCAAATGTTTTGTTCAAGAGATTGGAACCCTAGAGATGGACAATGCCCTGGGAGAAATGTGTGTTGATGGTTCGCTGAAACCCGAGCATAAGCATCTAGAGACCAAAGGATTAACCCATATCTCGCATATGTCGAGGAATTTCTGGATTAAGTGGATTAGGTACATCCTCAGTCGTGTGCATAATGGTCAACTATGGTTAGAGCAGCCAGTATTAATCACCAAGAAGATGATTCATAAGATTACTGGTCTCCCCATGCTAAGTAAAGAAAAAACTAACAAAACCCTAGGTTGGGATGAGCTTCAGAAGAAAACCCTAGCCGAATGGGACGGTAGAGGTTTGAAGGTTAGCACTGTTTCTGACGTTGAATTAAGGTTTGGCATTCACGTCATTGCTCACACGATTTATAGCTCTAGTTGTTTGAATAGTGTGCCCTGTGAGGCCGTGGATTTGGCATTCAAGGTTGTGAAGAAAAATCTGGAATTTGATCTATCAAAATTATTACTAATACAACTGAACAAGAATATGGACAGCATTAGGACTTCAAAGAACAACCCTTGCAAATTTGGTTCTTTGTTGACATGTCTTTTCTTCTATGTACAAAAATTCTTTCCATCCAAAGGATCTGTTGTGTGGAGAAAAGATATTCCTATTCTATATCAGATAAATGAGTTTGTAGCAGAAATGGGTGTAAACTTTGATAGCATCATGGATAATAGATTTCAAGGAAAGGATGAATAACAAGTTTCGAATTCCACCAAAATTGGTTGAAGACTACAAAGATGATGTATGCTTTATGGTTGATTGTGATAGAGTATACATTCAGGCAGTCAGGCCCCGAGTTGCATGGGTGAAACCTCTTCCTTATGAGGTCAATATTGATGAAACCAGGGATATTATTGAAGCACTGGTGAATGAGCCAGTAGATCCAAAGCAATCCACTTTTGGAACTTATGATGAGGCAAAGGCTAGAATTGAGCTTGAAATCAAGCTACCCCATGCTATCAACAAAGGCAAGAGGAAGATAGCCAAATTGAAAACTGCAATTGGCCCTCTCATGCTTACCCAAGGAAAAGGAGAAGATGAAGAAGAATCATAAGATGAAGATGAATCTAAGAAAGAGGCAGAGCTAGTCAAAAAGAAGGGCAAGGTAATCATTACCAAGCCACCCAAAGCCTCCACAGCTGTATTTACTAGAAGATCAAAGAAGAAAGGAGGCAGTGAAGTTGTATTCAGTAAGCCCCCTCTCACCTTCCAAGAAAGATTGAAACAAATGGAAGAAGGTGCAGGCATCTCAAACTTCAAAGCTTTAAAATATGAAACTAGAACAGATGCTGAGAAAATGCAAATTGAGGAGCTAGTACTCTCCAAGATGGGAAAATGGAAATATTCTCCTGATCAAATTGCCTCTCAAATTTCTAATGAGTTACTAGCAAGATTACAGCCTAGATGGGAATCAGCTATGCAAACTGCAAAGGATATATATGAACAATCTTTGAGATAGTTGCTACCGAGCCTTACCAATGCAGAGGTAAAGGAAGCAATGAAGAAGAATGAAGACAAGATGACAATCAGGTTTCATACTTGTTTAATTTTGATAAAAGATATTGAGCGTATAGTTAAGGATGCTACAGAAATGTAGAAGAACATCTATCATCTGCATAAGCCCAGTAATAATCTCGTAGAAATCAAAGATGATGA
Source organism: Cupressus sempervirens (assembly GCA_028749045.1). Lineage (NCBI taxonomy): Eukaryota > Viridiplantae > Streptophyta > Pinopsida > Cupressales > Cupressaceae > Cupressus > Cupressus sempervirens. The sequence continues at coordinate 406,736,790 of CM053788.1, read as the reverse complement.
TGATGGCAGTGACAATGATGAAGAAGATAATGCTCCACGTGTCACTTTTGATGTTAAGGACTATTAGGCACTAAAGGATGATGATGAAGCTGAAAAGGAAGACAAGGATGAAGAAGATCTAGTAAAAATTGCAACAGAAGTTATTGCATCCCTTCCTCACTCTCCACCAAAGACTGTTACATCTACTATGGAGATAGCTTCTGCAAGTGAGACTGTGAGCACAATTGCCACATCAATAGCTCAATCATCACCTGTCACCTCCCAGCTACAAGTATCTTCAATGAAAGTGTCAAGCACTTAATCTACTGAGCTGCAACCCTCTTCATCAGCTCCTGAGTCATCTACTGTAGCATGTACAGTAAGTTTGCCAGTTTTCTCTACAGTTTTGTCATCCATAGCTTCAACTGCACCAATTTTTGTTCCAGTTAGTTCATCAGTTGTAAATATTCCAGTTGGTACATTACCTATTGATACTTCATTTTTGGGAAGCACATCAATTTTGGATACAGTTAGCAACTCTCAGTTTTCCTCTAGTTGGATCAATTCAAGTTTTTTTTGCTAGTCCAACTTCATCAACTATTGTTTCTATTTCTAAATCCAAGGAAGTAAGCACTGAAGTAAAACCAAAGACTCCACTAAAACTTCTGCTTACTGGCAAGGCAATTGATGAGGATATAGACTTGGACAAGGAAATTATTATACCTAAGATAGATTTGGACACTGCCACAATTGATGAAATGAGACTGGTCAGTCAACTTTTAGAGCAAAGAGCAAGGCAGAAACAACTTAGGGATGAGAGAGATAGAGAATTCACTATAATTGAAAGTGCTAAAAATATAATTACTGAGGCAATAGGTGTTGATGTGGATTCATCTCAACACATTTTGTTACAATTAGAAGAGGCTGTACACAAGTTCAATGAGGACACTTCTGGCCAAGAGAAGCTTATAGAAAAGGCAGAGGAAAAGTTTGACAATAAAGTGCTTGAGCATATTGCTCAGCAAATAGTCATTGAGTAGACAAAACTTTCTACAATTTTGGCTAATCTTGAAAATTCTTTTACAAATGTAACATCCCTTTTTGCCAAGCTATGTGATGTTACTGAGTACACAAAAGAAATAAAGGTAAAATTGAATAAAATTGATGAGGATTTGAAGGCCAGTGCTCAAAAGTAGCAGCTTGACCCCAGTTCAAGCTCCGCACATCACATAAAGATCAAATTCCTGTCAGACATGCAGGTAGAACTATTGAGAGAGGAAGCAAGGATCCGGTCTACACTAATAGACATCCAGAACATGATCCTTCCTATCATGGACACAATGCAGAAGCACATTGCTTATTCAAAAACATTGATCCGTGATAACAATTTTTCAGTTGTAGATCATATGATGGAACTATCAGTAGAAGTCCAGGTTGCACTTCATATTTGCAAAATTTTGCAAGAGAATTGGGATAAGACATTAGCTCTTATTCTTAAGGTACATTCTGAGTTTCTCTAACATTCTGGTGTCTCTGTATAAGTATGATTACCTTTGGCATTATTGTCAAAAAAGGGGGAGTAAGAGATAGTAAAAGTCAAGGGGAGCAAGAGACAATGGAGAAAATAAGGGAGAATATAATAGATTGATATATGTTTAGTGATAAGCTATGTATATACCATGCCATATGTATAGGGGAGATATGTAAAGACATGTAAGAAATGTATATACAACAGGTTTACAAAGATCAATTTTGAAAAATCAAATCCAGTATGTCAGTGTACACAAAGTTTGGCTCATAAGTGTTTTTTTTTGTAACTAATGCCAAAGGGGGAGATTGTTGGCATTATATTGTATTTGTCTTTAGTGACAACACTTATTCGATTCTGAATGATTATCGAGCTCATCACTCAGTCTACAATGTATACTGAGCATTCAGTGGTTACCTTGTAGGTTCATCACTTAAGCAGTTCACACCGAGCATTCCTGAAGCTACGGAGTGAGTGTACAGTCCAGTAGTGTCTACCGAGCCTACAGTGTTCACCAAGCTTCACAGTGTCTACCGAGTCATCAGTTTGTGTGATGGAAGCCATTGTTTACCTAGTGATGGATGTGTAGTGTTTACCGAGTGAAAGCAAGGTAAACGAAGGATTCAGTTTTTACCGAGTGACACTATATCTATCGAGTCTCCAATGGTTACCGAGTTCCAAGGTACATTGTGTGATTAGTATGGACCGAGCTTCTACTTCTACCGAGTGCATGACGATGTCGAGTAATGCAGTGGATGCCGAGTATCAGAAGGTCACCAAGTTAGCTTGAAGAACTCGAGTTTTCTACTGTTTGGCCGACTCAGTAATATTTTGTTCGCTTGTGTTTCGGCCGACCTTGCAATTGTAATTATTGGAATGGTATATATGTAATGTATTATATCATTTGCAATATGTGTATAACAAGGAATGGACATGTAATGCTTTGAGAAGAGTAAATGCGAATCAGCAGCAGAGCAAAGTATTTAGCAAGGTCTACAAGGAGCAGTAAAGATTCATCAGTCACAAGAGGTGATATGTACTTCAAGGATCTAATCAGCAATCAAGTTGTAAGTAGATCCACTATTTCACCCTAACAGGTGAATTAGTTTTTTAAATCCTTTAACAGGGTAGACTTAATAGTCTCTGTATAAATCTCCTAACAGAGTGCATACTTTATTGTATGTTTGTAAATCCTCTAACAAGGTGGATCTAGCAGTCCAAATTGCTCTCAACAGGAGAGATCATCAGAAGTGATCAATGTGAGCCCTAACAGGCCAACTTTATACTGCAGTAGTGAAGTTTTGTGGGTATCATCCCCACCCCAGTTTTGCTTTCTATTTGGAAGGTTTCTGGGTCACCAAAATTTTGTGTTCATGTGTTATAAATGTTTATCTTTCTCATGCATACAGTAGATTAGATGAATGAATGATGAATGGATTAATTACTGAATTGATTTAAAGTTTTTGAGGTTACTGATTCACCCCTCCCGTCTCAGTAACCTAGCTAGTCTTGATTATTTCCAACAAGTTAATTGGTTAAGCTGCTATTGAGCCTATCTTTCAGTTTGCAGTGTTAACTGAGTGCTATAGTTACTACTGAGCAATATAGTTGTTACCGAGTTCTATAGTTGCTACCAAGTTTCAGAATCTACATTCACTTCACGTCGAGCAGTATCTACCAAGTTGATTAGTGGCAAATGCTACCGAGCTTCACAGTATTAATCGAGTTGCACAGTGTCAATTGTGGTCTCCAGTGTCTACTGAGCTCGTAGTGTCAGTGATGTGAATCTAGTATTGACCGCGCCAAGGAGGGTCAATCAAGCGATTCAGTTTATACCGACCTTCTAGTGTTAGTATTGACTGAGCCATGGAGTGTCAACCAAGTGATTCAATTTATATGTCGAGTTCCGCAGTGTTCACCGAGTCACCAGTGCTGACCGAGTTTAGAATACTTTGAAGTGATTAGTATGAACGGAGCTTCTACGTCTACTGTGCATGACGATGCCGAGTGTTGACAATGGTGATCTTATTGGAAATCTATGTTGTAGTAGACCTTGATGTATTATGTTTTGGATTGATATATGTAATGTATTATATCACATCCAAAGTATGAGCATGAAATGAAAATGATGCGAATATAAAGAGCAGAAGTGTGAAGTGAAGAGGCTACAAGCAGTATAAGCAGCAGCAAAGATTTATCTATCACAGCAAGGTGATCTTCACATTTCAAAGGAATCTCAACCAGCAAATTAGAGTTTCAGATCAGAGATCAGCCACTGGTTCATCCTAACAGGTGTATCAACTAAACCCTTTAACCGGGTAGACTTAACAATCTTTTGCAAATCTCTTTACCGAGTGCATACTTCATTGTATGTTTTGTAAATCCTGGTAGTTCTTATTGCTCCTAATAGGGTAGATCATCAGAAGTGATCAATTGTAAGCCTTAACCGACCAACATTATATTGCAGTACTAAAGCTTGTGGGTATCATCCTCACCCCTATTTTACTTTCTATTTGGAAGGTTTCTGGGTCACCATTATCTTGTGTCAAAGTGTTATGAATGTTTTATTGCTTCCAGTCTTTCATGCATGCAATTAGATTAGAATATATATGAAGGATTAATTGGTAAAATAAGATTAAGTTTTATTGGTTTCTAATTCACCCCTCCTCTCTCAGAGAAGAAGTTCAACAACTTGAGCAAAGATCAGAGACAATGGTGGTATATAGGCTAGATAAGACTATTGACAATGAAGAAATGGATTTGGAATTGGCTATTGGGCAACTAAAGAAAGCAAAGGAGCAACTCTCTTAATCATTGAAAAGAAGAAAATTCCTGATACATACATGAAATTCCATAAGATCTTAGATGTCTTTTGTCTGTTCTGAGAGGGGAGATATGTGTGTACTAAGACTTTGAATTTGTACGCATGTCTCATGGTTGGAATTAATCTTTGAATTATTTCAACTTTCTTTGAAATGAAATCTTGTCTCATTTAGCTGCATAGCTGTTTATTTCTTGATCTTTGAATCTTGATTATTCATGTATTTTGAAAGAATGATAATCTTTTCTCCTATTTGTCTTCTCTGTAATGTAAGGTTTGGATAGATGGACTTTGTACCATTTATTTGTTGCACTTAGTTGTTTGTTTTCTTTCGCATCTTTTCTATGTTTATGGGTGTTGACATTAAGGTTAAGTTTGTTTATTAGTGACTCACACTTGGTTAATTGGTTAAGCTGCTACCGAGCTTATCTTTCAGTTTGTAGTGTTAACCGAGTGCTACAGTTACTACCGAGCAATATAGTTGTTACAGAGTTCTATAGTTGCTATCGAGTTTCAGAATCTACATTCACTTCATGCCGAGCAGTATCTACCGAGTTGATTAGTGACAATTGCTATCGGGCTTCACAGTATTAACCAAGTTGCACAGTGTCAACCGTGGTCTCCAATGTCTACCAAGCTTGCAGTGTCAGTGATTTGAGTCTAGTGTTGACCGCACCAAGGAGGGTCAATCAATTGATTTAGTTTATACCGAGCTTGCAGTGTTACTATTGACCGAGCCATGGAGTGTCAACCAAGTGATTCAGTTTATATGTTGAGTTCCACAGTGTTCACTGAGTCACCAGTGCTCACCGAGTTCAGACTACTTTGAAGTGATTAGTAAGAACTGAGCTTCTACGTCTACCGAGTGCATGATGCCGAGTGTTGACAATGGTGATCTTTTTGGAAATCTATGTTGTAGCAGACTTTGATGTATTATGATTTGGATTGATATATATATAATGCATTATATCACATCCAAGTATGAGTATGAAATGAAAATGATGCGAATATAAAGAGCAAAAGTGCGAAGTGAAAAGGCTACAAACAGTATAAGGAGCAACAAAAATTTATCTATCACAACAAGGTGATCTTCACATTTCAAAGGAATCTCAACCAACAAATCTGAGTTACAGATCAGAGATCAGCCATTGGTTCATCCTAACAGGTGTGTCAACTAAACCCTTTAACTGGGTAGACTTAACAGTTTTTTGCAAATCTTTTTACTGAGTGCATACTTCATTTTATGTTTTGTAAATCTTTTAACAAGGTGGACTTCACAGTCCTTATTGCTCCTAATATGGTAGATCATCAGAAGTGATAAATTGTAAGCTTTAACCGGTCAACTTTATACTGCAGTAGTAAAGCTTGTGGGTATCATCCCCACCCCAATTTTACTTTCTATTTGGAAGGTTTTTGGGTCACCATATTTTGTGTCAAAGTGTTATGAATGTTTTACTGCTTCCAGTCTTTCATGCATGCAATTAGATCAGAATATATATGAAGGATTAATTGGTAAAATAAGATTAAGTTTTATTGGTTCTGATTCACCCATCCCCTCTCAGTAACTTACCCTATCCTATATTTCCAACAGTTGTTATTAGAGCTTTTGTGGTTCTCAGAAAAGAAGTTTAACAACGTGAGTAAAGATCAGAGGCAATGGTGGTATATAGGCTAGATAAGACTATTGACAATGAAAAGATGGATTTGAAATTGGCTATTGGGCAACTAAAGAAAGCGAAGGAGCAACTCTCTCAATCATTGAAAAGAAGAAAAGATCTTGCAGTACAAATAAATGACAATCTCTACACTGAAGAAAGAATTGAAGACATCCACCCAGAAAGAAACTTAGATGAAGCTGATGAAGTAATCAAAGATTTATTAGAAAAAGAATTCCAATCTTCAAGAAGAAATCAAAAAGCTGAAAAGAGAACAAGAAATTTAGTCTGTAAGACTATGTGAAGTCATGAAAGGAAAAGGCAAATCCAAAGAAGAGATAGAAGAAAAGAACAATGAAATTCAAAATCTATCCCTTCAACAAGCAAACTTCATTGATCAACTTACTAATGCAAATGAAGAAATTAGGAATCTAAGATCAGAGAATGAAAGATTGCAGAATGATCTAAACATTGAAAATCAAACCAATGAGAGAATGTTAAAATCTCAAACAAACATGAATCAATTGAATGAGCAAAGTTAGTACAGATAGAAAGGCAAAGTAGGAATAGGATACACAGAAGAAAGTGAATCATCCAAGGAAGGAGCTCAAAAGAATCAAAGGCCTACTTGTAATCACTATGGTAATTTAGGTCATACATCAAATAAATGTTGGAGTAGTGGTAAAGCAAAATTCAATGGAAAGTGTTACAATTGCAATAAGCATGGTCATAGAGCAAGTGAATGCAAGGAGAAACCTAAGTTTGAAGGTAAATGTCACAAGTGCAAGAAACAAGGACACATCTGCTAAATGCAAAACCAAGACATTGAACCCAACATAACAGATTGTGAAAGCTATATTCGGATGAGACTACAACACATGGTGTAGATGCCACTACCGTGGAGAACTTGGGCACATTGGAGCAAATTGTATAAAACATCACATGAGAAAAAGAGACATCACTAGATGTTTCATTTGTACAGAACTTGGACATCTTGCCAAGAACTGTATGAACACTGGAAGAATTGAAGATGAAAAGAAAGCCAAAGCTGATAATACCAGAAAGCAGATGAAGCAGTAATGGATTCTAAAATCTTCTGAGAATACAAGTCCGAGTCATGAAGTAGATGTCACTCAAGAATTGGGTGACTCAAGCATTTCAACTTGATCTCCTACAAGACAACTGGAACTGAGACTCTAAAGCAGACATCTCACATTAGTTCTAGTTAGTAAGAAGGAAAGATCCGTATTAACATTTAAGATGCAAAGGGATGACCGAGTAATTGCAGAAATTCAAGACCTTACTGAGCTAGGTCGGGTTGCAAGACCCTGCCGAGCAAGGTCGGGTTCCAAGACCTTGCCGAGCAAGGTCGGGATATATTGAAACATTGTATGGACATTGAGTTATGAATGAATCTACGGAGCATAAAGGTTGAACCGAGTGGAAGACAGTCTGTCACCGAATGAACGAATGTACCAAGCATTTATGGCGATTGAAAAGTGAAAATTTGTTGAAAGAAAGGAAATCAAATTCATTTTTCACCGTGAATTTTCGAGAGCTATTTGCAAAGGGCGATTTCTGTGCTTCCAAGTGATCTGTGTGTTTGTTGTTGAAGATTTTTGTGTTTTCATAAACCCTACCAAGCATGGCTTCTAGCAGCAAAACTAGGAAAGGATCTGAGATGTTGGTTTGAGTCGATTGGAAGGCACTAGACTTCAAATTGAGTCGGGCAATTGTAGAAGCACTTGACCCAACTGGAGCTCAATCAAAGATTCCACCCAAGGTATTACTCATTAGCGATATCCGTTCACATTTTCATTGTTCGATACAAAAAATTGGAACCCTAGAGATGGATGAGACTCTAGAAAAGTTATGTGTGAATGGTGTGTTGAAACTCAAGCATCAACATTTGGAGACCAAGAGTTTAACACACATTCCACATATGCCCTGAGATTTTCAAATAAAATGGATAAGGTTTATCCTCAGTTGTGTACACAATGGGCAATTATAGTTGGAGCAGCCTATTCATATCACATAGAAAATGATTCATCGAATCACAAGGCTCCCAATGTTTAACAAAGCAAAGACTACCAAAACCCTAAGTTGGGTAGAACTAGAAACCAAGACTCTTGCCGAGTGGGATGGAAGAGGAATGAAGATCAGCAATGTGACTGACCTGGAGCTAAAATTTGGAATTCATGTGATCGCTCATAAGATCTACAACTCCAGTTGTCTCAATAGTGTGTTGTGTGAGGTGTTCTCAAGGTAGTGAAGAACAACCTGTCCTTCGACCTTGCTGAGTTAATGCTAAAACAATTCAACAAGAACATGGACAGCATTAGGACTTCAAAGAACAAATCGTGTAAGTTTGGTTCACTCTTAACTTGTTTATTCTTCTATGTGCAAAAATTCTTCCCTTCTAAAGGTTCAGTCGTATGGAGAAAAGATGTACCAGTGTTATATCAGATTAATGAATATCTAAGTTGCCGATTCGGGTTTGGGGACGGATTCGGGTCCGAGGTTTGGGTTCATGGATTCAGGCAATTTTTTTTCTCTATTTGGGTTCGTGGGTGGGTTTGTGAGTGTGTGTGTATGTGTGTATATATATATATACATATATATATGCAAAAAAAAGAGAAACTCGCATAGCTGTAAAACTAAGTAAGTCGTTTCATAGTATGAATATATCAATGTTACATGAATTGATCAATGCCAAATGTCAAAGATAAACATTAAATACTCACTCATTAATCTTAATCTATGTTAATGTTGTAAATAAAATCATACATTGAATTACTAAAATGCAAAATGGAATTTCAAAACATAGACTACTTCATCAGATTGATAGATGATAATTTAGTTTAATAAAGTTTGAAACATGGTGATAAATTAGTCAATGACAATTGTTTAATGGTTTGTCGATGATCATAGACTCATAGTATCAAAGATGCAAATGCCCTTCAAGGGCCGAATGGGTCATCAAAATATGAGTGATTAATGGCTTCATCCTCATCTATATCATTTTCCTCATCATTGCAATTGAAACCGGTTCCACTAGCCCCAGATGCAACCACATCCTTGTCCTCGTCCTCCTTAACATCTAGCAAGGCAATTCTAGATATATCCTGGACGGTCATATCCAAGTCAAAATTCTCAAGTAGTACATCACACAACTTCTCTGGCCCCTTCTTATATCCTGGATCCTTGCGTGATTGGAGGCGCCAATTGTTGTGAATAAATACCAAGTCCTTTGTTTTCTTCGAACCCCTTCCGGTTACTCTTCATTGAGGGGTTAAAGGAGTATGTATTCCATTTCTGCTCAGTAGCAGAAGAGCTCGCAACCTAGACAGACAACCAACACGATTTAAAATAATTAGAAAGTGTAATTTTACAATACAATAGGAATTTAAGAGTGCTTTTTCAACAAGCTAAGTGGCCATAAGAAAAGGAAAAAAAAAACTTAAAAACATACTTGTGACAAGATCTTAATGGCAAGAGGTTGGAGGTACATGTAACTTTGCCCATGTAAGTACCACCATCCAATGGCATCCATTCTACTTTGGTCATTGATTGCATTAGGGTCTGTATTTTTGCTTGAGACAAAATCTACAAACTCTCTCCTAACATTCGATGCCACATTAGGATCACTAAAGAGCCTGCTAAATGCCCTCTTATACCCAATAGCAACCTCAGGATCTCTGTATGGTGCCACTCTACCAGGCTTAGAAAGTATTTCACCGCTATAATACTTGGGAGAAAGTGCATATGCCAGGAGGTGTAAAGGTGTAGTCCTCTTGTTCTAGCGATGAACAACTTTCTTCACCTTATTGTACAAGGTAGCCTCCGTAGATGGGGTAGGTAGGAAGGGATGCAGTCTAGTGGTTGTTTGAGAGGGTGGTGTTGGTGGTTTTTGCTTTGATCTATCTTTTTTCCCCTTTGACACTAGTCTATCAGCCTTTTGTTGTTCTTTTAACATGCATGCTATTTGAGAAGCCGACAACCCCTTTTTACCTACCTCTAGGGACCCCTCAAACATGCTAATCCCTTGATTTGCCAGGCCTATCAAATGATGATTAATCTGGTAATATGAGCTTTTATATTGGCTTTGACAAAAATTGCATCTCCATATATACGCCCCCCCTCCAACACATTGCTAAATTCTTGTTGCATACTTCCACAAAGGAGAGCTTTTATCAATTTTAAATCTTTGGGATCCCTCCCCACCCACTAAACTCTGACTACTCATTCTATGATTCTTGCAATCTATAAAAAAAATAAAAAAAATAAATTTCAGAACTTACACAAAACTTGATAAAAAAATTATAACAATAAAAAAACTAAAAACAAATGATGAAAGAAGCAAAAGGAAGGATCAAATGCATACCTGGCACACTCAACACTGATTATTTGAAGGATTTGCGACTCCACAAACAATCTCTACAACCTTCTCTTTAAACTTGCAAAATGGCCACACCAAAATGAGAGAGAAAAATGAGAAAGCAAATGAGAGATTAGATGAATGAAAAGTATCTAATATGCCTTCCTTTAGGGTTTGAAGAGAAAAAAAAACTTTAAAAACACATTTTTAAATGCTTTTTGGACCACTTTATGGCCTCACATGCTGCGGGTCCTCCTGAATTTGCTTGGGTCTGTGGTGTGTCCAGGCAGGGATCCGAGCGGACCCACAGTTCCAAATAGGGTCCGGGCCGCAGACTTGGGCGGACCCACAATCCCAAACAGGGACCTTGCTTGGACTTGGGCTCAAATTTGGACCCGAACCCAAGCTCCAGGGTCCAAACCCAGTAACTCAAATAAATATATGGCAGAGATGGGTGAGAACTTTGTCAGTATCATGGACAACTATTTTGATTCATTCAAGGAAAAGATGAATAACAAATGTAGAATACCTAAGAAACTTGTAGAAGACTACAAGGATGATATTTGCTTCATGGTAGACTGTGACAAAGTGTACATTCAAGCAGTCAAACCTAGAGTGGTGTGGGTAAAGCCTCTAAGCTATGAGGTTAACATTGATGACACCAAGATATTATTGAAGCACTGCTGAATGAACTTGCGGATGCCAAGGCCATATATTTTGGTACTTATGAAGAAGCCAAAGCAAGAATAGAACTTGAAATTAAGCTTCCTCAAGCAGTTAATAGAGGAAAGAAGAGGATAGCAAAACTGAGGCAAGCAAGTTCTACTCTCTTATTGACTGAAAGAAAAGGAGATGATGTGGAAGAAGATGAAGCAGAGGATGAAGTAGAAGAAACAAAGTTTGAGGAAGAAGAGCCTATAAGGAAGAAAGCTAAAGTTATCATAACCAGACCTACTAAGTCATCTACTGCATTATACACAAGAAGAGCATCAAGATCAAGGAAGAAATTGAAATTAGGTAAGGAGGATGCTGAGGAAAATCTTTTTCAAAAGGCCTCCACCTACATTTTAAGAAAAATTGAAGGAAATTGAAGGAGGAGCTGGAATGACAAATTTCAAATCTCTCAGATATGAAACCAAGAGTGTAGATGAGAAGAAGCAAGTTGAAGACATAATGATGTCAAAATTAGGTAAATGAAAATACTCTCTTGATCAACTTGTACAACAAATTCCCAATGAGCTTATGCAAGCAATCAAGCCAAAATGGGAAAATGCTAAGAAAACTGCAAAAGATATATTTGAACAAACTCTGAGGCAGCTCATACCGAGTCTTAGTGACAAAGAGGTGAAAGAATCCATGAAGAAAAATGAGGAAAAACTCACTCTAAAATTCAACACATGCATGATATTGGTAAATGACATTGAACATGTGGTGAAGATAGCTACAACTACATGGAAGAATGTTTACAAACTTCATCAACCGGGTGATTTTTTTGTTCATGTTAGTGACAAGGATGATGAAGATGACAAGGAAGATAATGACAATAATGATGAAGAAGATATAGAAATAGATGATGTAAATTGGGATGATGAGGAGTAAGAACATGAAACTACAGAAGAGAATCTCCTTGAGATTTAGAGTATTGAGGAAACTGACCCAAAGAAGATTGTAGCAACAATAATGGCCTCATTTCCTCATTCTCTGAGCAAAGATTTAATGCCATCAAGCTCAGAGAAAGCTTCTGCCAGGTTGGTTGTGGCAACCATTGCAACACCATGCACCCAACCAATCTCTACACCTGTTCAACTGAGTACCATATTGACTGAAGTGATCAGCACTTCATTTATTGAGCAGCTTGTGCCTCCACCGTCATCAAATTTGGCAATGCAACAACAAGGTATTTCTACTGTTAGTGCAATATCTACTTTTGTTGCTAGCCCTTCTGTTTCTACTGTTGTTACAATTCCAAATGTGTTAGTAACAAGTACAAGGACAGTTGAGAACAAGTCTTAACCGAGTACTAAAGTTTCAAATAAGGTTAAAGGTAAAGAAGACATTGATCTCGATGAGGATATAGTTATCCCGAATTGGGATATCTCTACTTTGAATCTTGATCAAATGAACATTATAGGTGAACTATTGCAAAAGAGAGCTAAGCAACAGAATCTTAGAGAAGAAAAGAGCAGAGAAAACCACGTGCTTGAAGATGTAAATAACATATTTATAGATGCACTAAGTCTTGAGGTTGATAGTACACAACCTATTTTGGTTCAATTAGCAGAAGTTGTCCAGAAATTCAATGAAGATTTGAATGGACAAGAAAAGTTGTTACAAAGAGCAGAGAGGAAATTTGAGAACAAATTATTGGAGCAAGTAGCACAGAAAATTGCAATCAATCAAGTAGAATTGTCTACTACTCTCAGTTCATTGGAAACCTCTGCAAATAATGTAACTTCACTATTTAGTAAGTTGTGTGATACATCTATCTTCACCCAGGGAATCAAAGATAAATTATCCAAGATAGATTAAGACTTGAAGGCAAGTGCACACCAGTTGTCACTTGATTCGAGCTACAGTTCTGCTCACTACTCAAAGATCAGATTTTTGACTAATTTGCAAGAAAAATTATTAAGGGAAGAAGCCAGGATTAGGGCCACACTTGTAGACATCCAAGGCACGATTCTTCCGAACATGGATGCATTGCAGAAACACATTGCACATGTGAAAACTCTCTTCCATGATAATAACTTTTCCATAGCTGATCACTTGATGGAGTTACCAGCAGAAGTATAGATTGCATGTCATGCAAGCAAGGTGTTGCAGGAAAATTGGAACAAGACTATGACATTGATTTTGAAGGTACATTTTGACTTCTTGTCACATTTTGACATTACCATGTAGCATACACCTTTGGCATTTATGTCAAAAAGGGGGAGAAGTAAAGTATAAGATGATATATATATATATATATATATATATATATATATATATATATATATATATATATATATCGAGGAGAAATATTATATATATTGAGATGTATAATATGTGATATATGTATGAGGGAGCAATGTAATATTATACAATTACATGTACAAATAATTAGAAAACATCTTTTACAAATACAATTTTTGAAAAATCTCAAAAACAAAGTATGTTACCGAGTTGAAGACACAGGATAGAGATAAAAGAATGTTTTGGACTTGAAATTTTGAGTATTCAGTTTTGGATTGATAAGTGTTTTTGTCACTAATGCCAAAGGGGGAGATTGTTGACATTAAGGTCAAGTTTGTTTATTAGTGACTCACACTTAGTCAATTGGTTAAGTTGAACCGAGCTCATCTTTCAGTTTGCAGTGTTAACTGAGTGCTACAGTTACTGCCGAGTAATATAGTTGTTACTGAGTTCTACAATTGCTACCAAGTTTCAAAATCTGCATTCAGTTCACGTCGAGCAATATCTACCGAGTTGATCAGTGACGATTGCTACCGAGCTTCACAATATTAACCAAGTTCTACAGTGTCAACCATGGTCTCCAGTGTCTATCGAGCTCACAGTGTTAGTGATGTGAATCTAGTGTTGACTGAGCCAAGGAGGGTCAATCAAGTGATTTAGTTTATACCGAGCTCGCAGTCTTAGTGTTGACCGAGCCATGGAGCATCAACCAAGTGATTCAGTTTATATGCCGAGTTCCGTAGTGTTCACTGAGTCACCAGTGCTGACCGAGTTCAGACTACTTTGAAGTGATTCTCATAAGGTAGATTTTTTTGCTTGTATAAATTTGTAAATACGTTTTTGGCTTGATAGTTGTAGCTTGCTTTGGTCCAATTGTTTTTGGTTGTGTTGTTAGTCTAGGTTGTGTTAGCTTGTAGCTATACCCTGCTCCTCTTTATCCATTTGCAAGCAGCACCTTGTACTCCTTTCTTTGTGACCCTATTGCCTAATGGTTCTTTGGTATTGTTTGTTGACCAGAGCATCATGGAGTTCTCTGATAGCCCCCTGTAGAGCCAATATTAGCCCTCATATGGCTGCCCCATTTAAATTTTCTCAAAATGCGAACCTTCTTCATCTCAACCCTCACTTGAGCTTTATATCTCGGTTCTATTTGGGATTTGAACCTCATTGAACTAAGTGCAAAATGGCTCAATTGATTCAAAGCAGTTCAATTGGTTCAACAAGTTCATTATTGCGATAATAGATAGCGTCTATTATTATCTAATGGTTATCTATTTGTAATCTATTGTAAATATTAAAATGTTTCTAGTATTTAGTTAGCCTGTACATAACAGTTAGTTTTCTATTAGCTAAAATAAAATGTTTCTATTCTTTACGATCGTTTCCTAAGGAAACATTGTTTCATTCTTTTGTATATATTGACCTCTCAGTCTCTGTTAATATTAAGTATGTATTTTACCAATTACTTCGTAATGGGGTATCAGAGCCAATACTCTAAATTTTTTCCAAAATAATTATAATTTCTCAGTTCAAATTATCTGTCTTTTATTTTCGAAATTATTTTCTTTGCTATCCGCTTCGTCTAAAGGCTTTTTTTGTCTACAACTTTGGCCCTTTTTTTGCAATTGCCGTCTATAATTTTTTGGTAAAATCGTGCCATGTTTTCATGTGTTTTTGCAGCCTGTTCGTGGTCTTTTTTTTCTTACAAAAACAATGGTCATTTTTGCTTGTTTTATGGTCGTTTTTTCTCTATTTAGTGACGTCTATGATTTATCAAACTCTTAGTAACAGATTTATGCCCAAAAATTGTGCGTTCTCTACACATTTCCGTCATTTTTGGGGTTTTTTGCAGCCATGGCCATTTTTGGTTGAAACCCTTTTTTTGTACTAGATCAAAGTATTTTTTACTGATTCTTGGTGGATTTTTCGAGATCTCAACTGGGCTGTCTTCTGTTTTTTCTGGCTGCCTCCATTTTTGTGTCTGGATTTTCGAGATAGTGGATCTAGAATCTAACAACATATTCGTTTTGGGTTTTTTAAGCTCTTCTAGATACCTCTATTTTTTTTGGGTCTTACAATTTTTTCCTTGAAATACGTGCCTTCATAATTTTTCATGCTTTTTCACTGGAAAACGTGCAATGGCATCTCTGACTAATATTTTGCTCGAGGGTAATTCAAAATTCAACAATCGACATTATAGCTTATGGAAGTAGTGGATACTAGCAATCTTTGAATATCGGAATATTGATCAGATTGTTATGGGTGTTACACAGTGTTCAATTGCAATTGGTACTGATCGAAATACATGAGATCTAAATAATTGGGAGACGGTGATGCTTCTCAAATAATGAGTAGCTGATGATTAGCTCCCTCGAATTCCATCCAACAAGAAAACTGCTGAGATAGGGGAGCATCTCAAGAAACTTCATGAGACTTCAAATAAAAGAAAAGCTTTCTTTCTCAAGAACACTTTGTTTTCTATTATCATGGATGAGCGAAAATCGCTCTAGGAATACTCAGATAGGATTAAGGAAATCCGTGGTCTATTGCTTGCCATTGGATGCAAGATGGAGGAAGAGGACATTGTGGTCATAACCCTCAAAAGTTTTCCCAAGTCCTACGAGCATTTTATCGAGACTCTCAACATCACTTCTACTGGTGTTGATCTGAAGTTCATAGATCTTTGCACACTTCTGCTTCAACAAGAGTAGTGGAAACAACAGTTTGGTAGCAATTCCAGCTGCAACTCCATAGAGCAAGCCTTTGTTGCTAAATCCTTTCAGAAGAATAAAGGCAAGTCTAACAGTAAGTCTTCTGCTCCAGCTTCAGAAGGCTCCAGGAAAAAGAACATTCAATGCAACTATTGCCACAAGTATGGTCACATTAAGGTTGAATGTTGGAAACGCTTAACTCCCCAATCCAAGCAATCTGGTTCGCAACCCGAAGCAAATAGTGCAGAGCACACTGAGTAGAACGAATTTACCTTTTATGCCTTTATGCTTAAGATCTGCAAATCATGTGAAGTCGTCTGCCTAGTATATGATTTAGGTGCCTCTCGTCATTTCACTCACTACAGAGACTGGTTCACTAACTACCAACCTTATTCAGATTCTGTTATTTTTGGTGGCGGAGAAGAGTAAACTGTTGTCGGTAAAGGCAACATTCAGATTTAGTCTACTGGGAGGAATCTCATTTTCCTCGATGTGTACTACGTTCCAGAGATGGAACTAAATATACTCTTAGTCAGTCAGTTGCTGCGACACTCTCCACAGTTGGATGTCACCTTCAGTTCACATTAGTGTACCATTACTGGTATGACAACTCAGTCTATTGTTGCAATGGGTCTTGAAGATCACGGTCTTTTCCGACTTAACTGATTCTGGTGATTCTCAAGACTCAGCTATGGCTGCTCGATGGTTTTCTATCAGCACACTTTGGCATTAGTGGTATGTGTACTTAAATGTGCATTATCTCTCTTAGCTTGCTTGGGAAGAGCGTGTTCTCGGTTTGCTAGATATTGAGACTCGATAACTTGGAGTTTGTGATGCATGTCAAGCTAGGAAGTAACATCACACACCTTTCACCAGTAGTGATTCATGGTGAGCTTCTCAGGTACTTCAGCTTGTTCATGCCAATATCTGCGACCCTATGGTACTCCTTTTGTTCTTGGGTCCAGGTATTTTTTGTTGTTTGTTGATGATTTCAATAGAAAAATGTGGGTATATTTTCTTAAAAAGAAATTTGATGCATTTCTTGTTTGATGCATTTCTTGTTTTTCAGAAGTTTAAACCTTAAGTTGAAAAAGAGTCTGGGAAATCTGTTATCACTCTTAGGTCATACAATGTGGGGGGAATTTTGTTCTAATGAATTCTCTCGCTTCTTGGATACTCATGACATCAAATGCCAGTTAAGCACACCCACACACCACAACAAAACAATGTAGTTGAATGTCAGAATAGAATAATCGCCGAAATGGCTCGATCTATGCTCGACATAGACATGTTCTGAAGAAGTTTTGGTCAGAAGCAGTTAACACTGCAATTTATCTTTTCAACCGGTCAGCCACAGTGGCGGTCAAAGGTAAGACCTCGAAAGAGGCCTAATCAGGTCGCAAGCCCAAAATTAGTCACTTGAAGGTTTTTGGCTCTCTTGCTTTGGTTTGTATCCTTGATGCGTCACACACCAAGTTGGATGTCAAGAGTTAGAAACTCATGCTTGCTGGATTCAATAGTCTTCACAAAGCCTACCGCTTGATCAACATTGAGACATCTCGTCTCTTGTATAGTCGTGATTTAGTCTTTGATGAGCAATGAGAATCATTCATGCTTGTTTCTCTTGTTCTTGATCCGGCATACCAGTCTACAAAGGCTCATGATTTGGGAGTTAGGCTTTC
This sequence comes from Cupressus sempervirens, assembly GCA_028749045.1. Taxonomy (NCBI): domain Eukaryota; kingdom Viridiplantae; phylum Streptophyta; class Pinopsida; order Cupressales; family Cupressaceae; genus Cupressus; species Cupressus sempervirens. The sequence goes on along the minus strand of CM053788.1, from coordinate 406,719,081 downwards.
ATTAGGTCTGTTGGTTCCAAAAACCATAGATTTGAATCCTACGAGTCTTGCCAACTCGATGCTGGGATATCCAACCGACTATGGCCAACTTGACAAGATCAACCGGTTTGTTCTTTTGCACTTTTGGCTCTACAAGGCCAAGGCGGGTGCACCGGATCCTGAACAAATCACTTAAATCTAAAATACTTATAGCAGATTGGTTAAATTGAGAATGCAACGAAAGTTTCCCAAATGAAAAGGATTACAAAAAACTTTAAACTTGCAAATTACAAATTAAGAACAAAAGTAAATGATTATATAAATGTGATAGTATTTTAAATAAAGAATAATTATTATCGATTATTGCAACAAATCAATATATTAATTCTTCAAAGGAAAAGTATGAAATAACTACTAGTGTATGGATTATGAATCACGAATAATATAAAGACCAGTGCCAAAATTTTAAGGGGTGAATAGAGTCAATATTTAAGTTATAACACACAACTTTATAGAGTTCTATGCACTTTAACCATAGACAATTTAGTCATCAAGACGTGATGGATCAAATATAAAGTCACAATTTTAAACTAGTCTAGAATGCACTTTAACCCCTAAAGAGACAAACTAGATACAGATTCATAAACAATTAAATATTTCACAATATCTGCGATAATCAAGTTTAAAATGCTATAATTGACCCTATCCACTTATCTATCATATAAATCATTTATAGAATTTAAAAATAATTATAAAGGACAGAACTTAATAATATTTCAACTCTAGCATTTAAAATAAATAATTATGCTTTTACAAAATATGTTGGAAGTAAAAGTGCACTAGAGACACTCCTTACAGATGATCCATTCAATGCAGTTTGACTCTAGAATTGCATAAATTTTTTATTCAATAATCCAACATCCAAAGGCTTAGTTCAAAACGTCCGTTTCTTTGCCAATGAAAGAATGTAATATACTAATCTATCAAATGTGCGTATAACTTGAGTATGTAATTTTTTTAGAAATTTGTCCATGAATATGAATTGTATCGATTGTTCAGTTATTAATTGTGACCAATAAAGTAAAACATTGCTGTGCGTAAATTCAATCAATATCATCAACTTTTGAAAAGGTATGATTGATATCGAATTGTAATAAGTCCGTCCTCGTTGATGTGTGAGACTTGGCCACAGGTGGTGCATGGTCTGAATCGGGTCTTAGATTTGCAGCTCCTCAACTGTCCAGTCCCAGATATCTCCCCTTCTCAAGAACTTCCAACCATGCCTCAGACACACTGGTGATCATATTCTTATGCCGGTACTATGTTCTGATAAATCATGGATAAGAAATGTTGATTCATTCTTCTTGGAGGTTGAGTGTGTTCCCGTGAGTATACTCAACGACATTACGATCACCTCCATATTTTTTCATATCTCTGTAGTTTTCACAGTCAGCATATTTTACCATCTTCCAGGCAAGCGTCTATCATGGGCTTTATCTGAATGTTAGAAGGACTTGCACTCCCTGGGATGTGTATCTAACCACATGAGTCAATCAAACTCTCCTTAGGATTTACTGCATATACCAGATTTATATTTGCACAATCCTCTGCTGTCTGCTATATTATAAATATCCAACATCAACAAGTTTATGCTCTGCAAGCATAATAGTGATATGACAACTTTGACACTCCTAACCGCTACTTCCTGATACATATACACCTTCCAAATATCTATTCCTCCATCTTAGTTGCTGCATTGTTTGGGCCACTGCTTATATCACTAAAAATTATGCGCTGATCCGCTCTCACAATGCTGCTGCAATTTGCCTGTGATTACAATTTTTCTGTTGTCTTTTACTTTGTCACATTGCCTGGAAGAATCCAATAATTATTCCCATATGATGAAACAAACAAGCTTATTCCAAATCTTTATAATGATTCATTCTCTCTAAGCTTCATACCCAATATCTGCTCACATGATTCCTTTATGGTCTTCATTGGTGTGATATAAATAACCTTCATGTCTGGTTAAAAATTGAAAAATTCAAGCATATCAGTTTTGTAGATAATGTCCTCTTACTTCTAGTTGGTGTTCACATTCTTGAAGGAAGACAATATAAGAGATATCTGCCTTTAGCCCGCTGTCTTAGATTCCCCATATGTAATAATGTAGAAGACAAGCCTCAAATATAGGTACTGTGAATGTAAGCTTCAGCCCTTGACATCTTACTGACAAAATGAACAATAGATGTGAACACTGTCCTAATTCTCAACCAAGATCAGCCAGTGCTGAACAATTTGTTAGGATTAACCATGGACTGAAATAACAGTTACATGCAAATATAACCAATATCAGAAAATAATAAATCGCACAGAAGAGAACACAAGTCACAAGGATTTAACGTGGCTCACCCAATCCCTGGGCTACATCCACCAACAACAAGTCCAATATTATTATTGTCCAGTGATTACAATCCGCAATCCTTTACAGATCAATATTGCCGCTAGAAGCTACAATCTCATCATACATTATGAAATCGCTAACCCTTACAGATCAATATATTATTATTGTCCAGTGATTACAATCCGCAATCCTTTACAGATCAATATTGCCGCAAGAAGCTACAATCTCATCATACATTATGAAATCGCTAACCCTAAGCCATTTTATACAAGCTTTTGCTGCTTACAAAATTAGGGTTATAATAAGTCGTCCAATAGAAAAATGACAGTTGACACCTTTTACAATAGCAGAGTCATTTTTGGCTCTTGACATCGTTTTAGGGGGAACCCCTATAGAAATAATCTACTCCAGGACCCTACAAGGGGCGCTGCCCCTTGACCATGTCTTGGGGGCACTGCCTTCAAACCCTTGTAGAAATAATCTAAGGGGAAACCGCATCGAATAAACCTCCGAGTCTGATTAGGTTCCACATCACAACAATCTCCCACTTGGAGACTGATCAAACTCCACAATAATGACCTCCCACTTGGAGACTGATCATAGTACCGCTAAACCTGTAGCTCCCAATGGAATATCAAACCACCCTGGACTTTGCTGTTCTTTTATTTTGTTCAGTCTAGAAGATCAACTGGAGTTAAAGAGGAGTTTAGTTTCTCCCTTGTTACTGCCTTGGTAAACATATCTGCTGGATTATCATCTATATGTATCTTCTGCAGCTTTAACTGTCCATTATCCAAAGTTGATCGAATGAAATGGTACTGCAACTGTATGTATTTTGTCTTTGAATGTAGAGAAAAATTATTTGCAAGATGAATGACACTCTGACTATCTGTGAACAAATAATTATCCCTTTGTGGGTGTCCCAATTCTTCCATGAAGAATTGAAGCCATATCATCTCCTTGGTTGCCTTTGTAGCAGCAACATACTCTACCTTTGTAGTGGATAAAGCATTCATCTTTTGTAACTGAGAAACCCAACTCACTACTACCGCACTAATAGTAAATACGTAACCTATAGTACTCTGCCTGGTATCAATATCCCCTACCAAATCTGAGTCAACATAGCCCTGTAATTCAGTAGTAGAGTCCTCAAAATGTAAACACTTACTGGATGTTCCTCTCATATATCTGAGAATCCATTTGACTGCATTCCATCGCTCAATTCCAAGTTGACTCATATACCTGCTAACAACTCCCATTGGATGTACAATATTGGGCCTACTACATACCATGACATACATCAAACTTCTTTGGACATTTTGTCCTCCTCTTCTTGTGTCTTGGGATACATCTCCTTAGTCAATTTTAAATGACCAGGTAAAAGTGTGTTGACAACTTGAACATTCTCCATAGAGAAATGTTGTAACACCTTCGCAATATAATCAGCCTGAGATAAAGTTAATTATCTATTTTTTTTATCTCTGCAAATCTTCATACCAAGGATTTGTTTTGCTGCCCCCAAATCCTTAATAACAAATGGATGTGCTAATTGTTGTTTTAACCCCTTAATGTGATCCATGTTAGACCCAACTACAAGCATATCATCAACATATAAACATAAAATAATGTAGCTATCATTATCCAACCTCTTAAAATAAACACAATGATTTGAATGACACCTAATTTAACTATGCTCATGCATAAAACTGTCAAATTTTAAATACCATTGTCGAGGTGCTTGCTTTCAGCCATATAAACTTTTCTGCAATCTGCACACTAAGTTCTCCTCACCTTTGATCTCAAATCCTTGTGGCTATGCCATATATATCTCTTCATCCAAATCCATGAAGAAAAGTTTAACATCAAGTTGCTCCAAATGCAAATCTTCAGTAGCCACAATACTTAAAATAGTACGAATAAAAGTCATTTTAACATGAGAAAATATCTAATCAAAATCAATTCCCTTTTTCTGTGCAAATCCTTTTCCAACTAACTTGACTTTAAATCTTTTCTTGTCTCCATCCTCTTCTTTCAACCTGTAAACCCATTTATTCTGTAAAGCTTTTTTACTTGCAGGCAACTTGCAGAAGTCTCATGTCTGATTTTTCAGCAAGGAGTCCATTTCTTCTTTAATTGTAGACTCACACTAAATCTTTGTATCCACCTGCACAACGTCATCATAACATTCAGGTTCACTAGCATCAGTTAGTAAAATAGAGTACAAAGAGTTCTAGAGGTCTACCTAGCCTTGTTGACCATCTAACATTCACTGGGGTGTGTGGTATTTGTTGTTGCAGTTGTTGTAGAGCATGGCGTACTGCTGCAACATCTTTTTGAGTATCATCCAACACTACATAATCATTTTCTTTCTTCTCATGTTTGTAACAGATCTTTGTACAATGCTTTCTCATTGAATATGACATCCTTGTTTCTTACAATTTTATGATTTTCAAAATCCCATAGCCTATAACCAAATTTATCAACTCCATGTCCAACAAATACACATTTTTTTGACTTAGCTTCCAGCATGGTTCTATTTTCAGAATCAATATGTGCAATACTTTACAACCAAAGGTTCTGAGAAAAAAAAAACTCATCTTCTTACTAATCCATGCTTCCTCTGAAATATGACAACCCAAAGGAGTAGAGGGACCTCTATTAATCAAATATACAATAATATTGACAGCCTCCGCCTACATGTTTAATGGCAGCCCAACACACAACCTCATGCACCTTGCACGCTCCATTACTGTCCCATTCATATTTTCAACCACTCCATTTTTTTGTGGAGTCCTTGGAACAGTTTTTTGTTTGCGAATACCATTAGTGGAGCAATAATCTTCAAATTCATAACTACAATACTCACCACCATAATCAGATATGAGACATTTTAATCTCTTACCAGTCTCATTTTCAACCAAGCATTTCCATTTCTTAAAAGCTTGAAACACATCATATTTCTGTCTAAGGAAATAAACCCATACTTTTCTAGTTGCATCATCAATAAATGTAACATAATAATGAGAGCCATACTTTTCTAGTTGCATCATCAATAAATGTAACATAATAATGAGAGCCACCAAGGGAAGATACTTGAGCTGGTTCCCATACATCTATATGCACAGGCTCTAATTTCTCATTTTTCTTTTCCTTCTCACTTTTCTTAAAACTCACTCTCTTTTGTTTTCCATACTACAACTTTCATAGAAATCCATATTGACACATTTTAGACCCAATAAAAGTTTTTTTGAATGAAGTAATCTCATACCTTTCTCATTATGTGCCCTAGTCTATTGTGCCATAGTGCTGTATCAAGATCTACAACAACTATTTGTTCTCTTTGCTCAATTGTAGCAACTATTCCTAAACATTCATTTTTCTCCAAAACAATTAAATTTTTCTTATCTTTCCCACTCTTCTCAAAACTCAGTCTCTTTTGTTTTCCATACACAACTTTCATTGAAATCCATATTGACACATTTTAGACCTCATAAAACTTTCTTTGAATGAAGTAATTTCATACCTTTCTCACTCATGTGCCCAAGTATGTTGTGCCACAGCGTTGTATCAAAATCTATAGTAATTTGTTCTTCTTGCTCAATTGCAGCAACTGTTCGTGAACATTTTTTGTTTTTTTGAAACAATTAAAGTAGAAGGAACAATATGACATGTACAAAGATATAAGGTGCCTACTTTCACACCTTTTGCTACTACAAGGGAACTTTTTGAAACCTTCCAATTTTTATCATTAAAGATAACTATGCAACACTCATCACTGAGTTGCCCTGTTGAAATTAAATTCCTACTCAGCCTTGGGACATGTCTTACCTTGTGTAGTAGCCAATGATTCCCATTCTGCAACTTAAATCTTAACTTTTCCCTTTCCAACAATCTGACATAATTCATCATCCCCAAAATAAACAAGTCCAAAATCCCCTTGGACATAATCAATAAAATAACTTCTATGGGGTGTAGTATGAAATGAAGCCCCAACATCTAAAACCCAAGGATCATCAACACTTTCTAAAGAAAGAAGCAAAGCATCCTCTTTTGATTTGTTACTTACCACATTTGCCTCTTTTCTCCCTTCTGGTTTATCTCTTTCATTGTTCTTCCGAGTGTAACAATCTTTCTTTTATGCCCTGGTTTCCCACAATACTAGCAATCTCTTGGTCCTCTGGATTGAGAGCTCTTCCCCTTTAATTTTCCTCTTGATTTCCCATGATCTCCAGAATTACTGCCTCATAGTCGTTTTGCCTCTGCTTTGTGCATTCAAAGCACTTCTTGATGTGGAGCCACCTGAGGTTTTCCTACGATTTCCTCACTTAGAATAACATCGATACATCATCAAATTTTAGGGTATTAGATCCAAAAACAAAATTACTCACAGCCATCACCAAGCCATTCTAACTTCCAGGCATAGAACACAAAATCAAGAGAGCCCTAATTTCATCATCGAAATTAACATTTATAGAAGATAACTGAGTAGTAACTGTATTAAACTCATTTAAATGATTTGCAACAGATCCACCTTCTGTCATTTTCATATTAAATGAACGCTTCATGAGAAATACCTTGTTTGAAGAAGAGGTTTTTTCACACAGTTTCGCTAAGGTTTGCATCAACTCTTCCATCGTCTTCGCTTTTGTACAATTAAATGTCACCGATTATTGAATACTTCCTAGTGCCTTTCTATCCAATATTTCCCACTCCTTATCTGTCAAAGTTCTCTATTTCTTGGCTTTTCCTTCCAATAGCCACCATAAATCCTTTTGATAAGGATAGTCCATTTGCATTTTCCATAATTGAAAGTTTTGCCCATTAAACTTTTAACCTTCAGCTTACCCTCGTTTGCCATCACTCCCACTCAACCGTGAGACCTTCTTGTAGAGGATAACTAAAAAAACGTGTGGCTAAAAAAACGAAAAAACGACGACAGTCTAGCTCTGATACCACTTGTTAGGATTAACCATAGACATAATAACAGTTATATGCAAATATAACCAATATCAGAGAATAATAAATCACACAGAAGAGAGCACAAGACACAAGGATTTAATGTGGTTCACCTAATCCCTAGGCTATGTCCACCAACAAGAAGTCCAATATTATTATTATCCAATGATTACAATCCACAACCCTTTACAGCTCAATATCGCCGCAAGAAGCTACAATCTTATCATACATTATGAAATCTCTAACCCTAAGCCATTTTATACAAGCTTTTGCCGCTTACAAAATTAGGGTTAGAATAAGTCGTCCAATAGAAAAATAGCAGCCAACGCCTTTTACAATGGCAGAGTCATTTTTGGCTGTTGACCCCGTTTTGGGGGGAACCCCCGTAGAAATAATCTGGGGGTAAATTGCATTGAACAAACCTCCGAGTTTGATTAGGCTCCACATAACAACACAATTTCTTGTAAAATCTAGAGTTATTATTGTTAGTTCAATCTATGAAACACTTCATGTGATCCATCTGATATTAGCAGTTAAATGGATACAAGGAAAGCTTTCTAAACACTTCTTAATCATCTTCCCAAAAGGAGTGTAACAAATGAGAACTCCTGTTTTATAAAATTCGATTTGGATGCAACATATTAAACACACAACCCTGCACAGTAGATCTTTGTTGCTTTATCCTAATCTCATCAAAGCAACCAACAACAGGAACAAGCTTTTCATAATGGCATCTTTTGTTTGTGCTTGATTCTAGGATCATATCCTTATATTATGCTGAAATTAAAAGTCCCGATTTGAATGGTTTGTCCCATAGTTTGAAAAGATTAGACAATGTGTACAAATGGAGGCCTAAAAATTAGAGCTTCATCAAGGTCCACCTGATGGGAGGGCTCTAGTAGCTCCTGCAGCTCTAGTTATACCAGTGATCCCTGTACAGACACCTCCAGCTTCTCCTGAAGGATCACCCAGATTTGTAGATGCTTCACCTAAGTTTGATCTAGATTCTTCTGATGAGGAACTTGATCATAGAGCATCTTCTGATACTAATGTTGGTTATTGTCCTTTTCGACCTAAGTGGTGGGCTAAGACACTTGCTGATCTTCGTGATGATGAGCTCGTTGATGGGAGAACAACTCGGAAAAAGAGCAAACTGATAGAGTTCGTTAACTTTTCTCTCATGGACAACATTCACAATGTGTTTTGATGTCAAACATATTCCGAGGCTAAAGGAATTCCAGAGTGGGAACAAGCCATGACAACTGAACACCAACGCTTGCTGAAGAATAACACCTGGGTCCTTTCCGAGCTTCCACCAGGGAAGAAATCCATTGGCTGCAAATGGGTCTACAAAATTCAATACAAATCTGATGGTACTTTGGATAAGTACAAAGTTCATTTAGTTGCAAAGGGCTTTGCGTCAAGGCATTGATTATGAGGAGACCTTTTCCCCTATTGCAAAGATGAGCACAATCAGATTAGTCCTAGCCATGGTAGCACAGTTTGGTTGGAAGGTCCATCAGATGGGCATCAAGAATGCTTTCCTGAATGGTGACCAAGAGGAGTTCTACTTGACACAACCTCCTAGTTTCAAGGTTGCCAGTAAAGAACATCAGGTTTTCGGATTAGTGAAAGCTCTCTATGGCTTGAAGTAGGCCCCTTGGGCATGGTACATGAAAATTGATAAGTATCTTAGTGATCAAGGCTTCCGGAGGAGTTCTTCAGCCTCAAATTTGCATATCAGGACTACTGACAGTGACATCATCCTTCTGGTTATTTATGTGGATGATTTGATCATCAGTGGCAGCTCAACATTTTTGATTTAGGGAATCAAACAGAATTTATGCCAGTCTTTTGATAGGAGTGACCTTGGGCTCATGCATTATTCTCGAGGGGTTGAGGTTTGGCAACAGTCTTCTGGTATTTTCATCTCTTAGTCTAAATATGCTAGGGCTCTGTTAGACAAATTCTGCATGCAAGATTGCAAGCCTGCATCTACATCTATGGAGAAAGGTCTCAAGTTATCAGCAAAAAATGATTCTACTCTCGTTGAAGATACTGCATATAGGCAACTAGTAGGCAGCCTCATCTACCTCTTTGCTACAAGTTTGATATCAGCTTCGCAGTTAGTTACATCTCACGCTTTATGACAGCTCCCAAGGCTGATCATTGGATGGCAACAAAGTGTGTGCTTCGTTATGTGAAGGGCACTACAGCTTATGAACTTCTTTACTCTCGGAGTTCTAATCCTAGACTCAGTGGGTTCATAAATTTAGATTGGGTAGACTCTATTGACTATAAAAAGTCAACTTTTGGATATGTGTTCAGTTTGTGATCCAGTATCGTAACATAGACCAATAAGAAGCAGAAGGTCGTTTCTTTCTCCTCCATAGAGTTTGAATACAAAGGGACAGTTAAGGCAGGTTGTGAAGCTGTTTAACTTCTCAAATGCTTGGGGATATGTAGATGTCGCTAGCAGGGCCGACCACTTTGTTTGTTGATAATGAAGGCGTTATCAAATTAGCTCTGAATCCAGTCTTCCATGAACAAACTAAGCATGTGGATGTTCATTGTGACTACATACGATAGCTGGTTGAAGATTGAACAATAGACTTACAGTATATTCATACAACGGATCAGACTGCAAACATTCTCACCAAGCCTCTTGGTCTTGATAAGTTTGTCAAATTTAGAGGACAACTTGGTGTTGTAGATAGATTAACCATTAAGGGAGGGTATTACAATAATAGATAGTGTCTATTATTATCTAATGGTTATCTATTTGTAATCTATTGTAAATATTAGAATGTTTCTAATATTTAGTTAGCTTGTAGATAACTATTAGTTTTCTATTAGCTAGAATAGAATGTTTCTATTCTTTATGATCGTTTCCTAAGGAAACATCGTTTCATTCTTTTGTATATATTGACCTCTTGGTCTCCATTAATAATAAGCAAGTATTTTACCAATTACTTCGTAATATCATGTTGTAGGTGGTCTAGTGTTTTCAATTTTTAGAAGGCTCTTGGTTGAAAGCAGAACAATATGGTTCAAGTTGGTTTGTGCAGATGTTCCAGATTCATTTAGGTGAAAGGCAATTCATAGTGGTTCAATGCAATTCAATAGAGCATAACAGGTGGAAGAAATAATTCACCCAATTTAGGCAGATTTAAAAGCCCAAGTTCAACATGAAGACTTCAATTTCAAAAATGCTTAGAGTCAAGTGTTTGAATTGGTATTTGCAAGAACCTTTTGGTTGTGTACCCAAAGCCCACAGAAGAGTAATTTGCTAAAGTTTCCATTAGAGAAAAGCATATCAAGCTCAAGTTGATCTTTGTAGGACCTGCGAGTAAGATGGAATTACAAATATTATTAAATAAATTGTATGAGCAATGGTGGCTTCTAAACCAGCTATATTTATTGTGGCTAGAATCCTACATGTCAAGTATTAGGCATGTCAGAGAAAAGATAAATTTAGTTGCAGAAGTTGTCATTGTATTGCTAAACATCATTATTATTTCCAAGACCCTAAAAAATCAATATTTAATAATAAAGGAGTATGTGCCTGGAAGTCATAGAATGATACTTAACTCGGTCCTTGCTTCGAGGGCTCATTGAGAGCTCGGGAGAATTGGACTTCGAGCATAGTCGTGGAACTTATGAAGGAAGAGACTTTATCAGACGAGGAGAAAATTGCAAACCTAAAATCAAGTGATCCCAAAATACAGATCGAGGTGTACAAAAGTATAGTAGGTCCATATCACTCAAGGTGATTATGAAGGAAAGACAATTATCGTGTCTTGGGTGACCCCATCAAAGGTTGGATCCAATGAGGTGTTTTATGGCATATTCGAGCATACTTATGATCATCATGCAAAAGGTTTAGCAACAAACTACGTATTTTACAACTATACATCTGGTTTCACTCATCATTGTCTTATTGATGATCTTGAGCTTGGTACAAAGTACCACAAAATTGGAAATGGAAGTTCAACTTATGAATTTTAGTTTTTTTACACCTCCAATTATTGATCCAGATTCTGCTTACACATTTAGAGTAATAGGTGACCTAGGGAAACTTTTGGATCTGTTTCAACTTTTGAGCATTATTTACAAAGTAATGGGTAGGCAACTCTCTATGTTGGAGATCTCTCCTATATTGATGATCATAAGTTTGATAATGGTATTCATTGGGATACATGGGGGTGCTTTGTGAAGCCAAGCACCCCTTATCGGCCATGGATATGGACATCAAGAAATCATGAAATAGAATTCAGGCAAAACTTGGGAGAAATTGTTGCATTCCTCAAACCTTTTCTGCATTGCTACTATGTACCTTTCAAAGCATCTAGCAATACTTCTCTTTGCAAAATACACTCCACAAGGAATTTGGTTAAAAAAAGAGCTCAAGTGCGTTGATAGGAAGAAGACACTTTGGCTTTTAGTTCTTATGCATTCTTCTATCTACAACACTAATGCATATTACTACACAGAGGGAGAAACTACGCGTATTGTATTTGAGCCATGGTTTGTCAAATACAAAGTAGAGCTTGTGTTTGTAGGCCATGTTCATGCCTATGAGTGTTCTCATAGGTTTCAAATATAGCATACAATATTACAAATGTAAGTTGTTCGCTCATTGAAGACATGTTGACACCTATCTATATAACCATTGGTGATGGTAGGAACATAGAAGGGCTTGCTAGATAATTTACAAAATCACAACTTGCATATTCAACTTTCTTTGAGGCTAGTTTTGGACATCCTATGCTAGAGATTAAGAGCCGCACCCATGCCTTCTATTATTGGAATCACATTGAGGATGGAACATCTATGGCAACAAATTCGGTTTGGTTCTACAACCAGTACTGGTGGAACAAATCCCAAATGACCGTCCTCTATGATAATCAACCTGCCTTTTCTCAAGTTAGATAAATGCGAATTATTTGATAGAATACCTGAGCCACTTTTCATCATCAAAATGTGCGAATATGTGGAGTTCCACAAACTATTTGACAAATTAGTCAAAGCATAGCAAAGTGTTCAAGGTGGCAGTTATGCATATGTGAGCTATGACACAACTATTGTGAGATACATTGCGCCCCATGCTTGGATACGCTGGACTGTGTCAAGGACTCTCACTATAAAGGCCCTACATTTGACTCATCGAATGGTGCATCCATGGAGACTCAAAGTGGTTGTAGGATCCATCATCAAGGATGAATTTGATTGCTTGATGATGGATGAATCCGATCGCTTGAAGCTATTCTCATTGCTGATTGTGTGAAAGCCACAAGCCCAGTTGACATAGTTGAAAAGAGCAAGGCTCTATGCTGTTCTCCATTCAAGCTCGAGGAAGAGATAATGAGAGGGAGACTCAACACGTATACATCATGTTGGTATCAAATGCATTGAGGAGGACCTATGCAAGGTCAAACATATCATGACCCACAAAGCACATGCACGAACATGGAAGGTTGAAGTCTCTAGCATCAAAGCTGATCCCTGTTGTCTAGTAGAGCATGTAGAATGACAGTGAATTGTTCGATAGAATGACAGTATTGTGTAGATTGAAGTATAGAGCAAAGCTTCAATCACCGAAATGAGAAAATTTGTAGTGAGATTTGATCTTGAACCCAATGCCGTGTTGAAAGATATAGAATCATCCGGATTTGGTTGAAGGTATGGAGTGATATGTAAGAGATGTTATTGGTTTTAGACCAATCTCATGTAACTAAATGAATATGCCACGTATTGCAGAAGGTCCTCATGGTGGGCACATGGCAGATAATTCAAAAAGGTGAAGACCTCCACATGTTAAATACCCACATTCTCGACTTATGACGTGGCATCGCACCTCACATACGAGGCTATGAGTATTATAATAATGTTTGGTTCAAAGGAACAAAACATTACATCAATCTTTATAAATGTATAAATTAGCCTTTATAAGACTCTTATAACAAGGATACTCATCTCCAAGAATTAGTTGCAATAACTGAATGATAGTCTGGAAATGCTTTATATTGTAAAATACTTGAGATGAAAGGGTTCAGTTTCTTTTTCTGGGTGTCTTTGTGCTACTGGGAAAGGGGGGTTTTCATTTTGTTTTTGATTGTAATGTAGGGAAAAAGAATAGAGGATTTTCAAACAGGGATTGGGGATTAGGAGCAATAAGATCTTTGATGTCTTTTGTCTATTCTGAGAGGGGAGATATATGTGTACTAAGACTTTGAATTTGTACGCATGTCTCCTAGTTGGAATTAATCTTTGAATTATTTCAGCTTTCTTTGAAATGAATCGTGTCTCATTTAGTTGTGTATTTGTTTATCGTTGGATCTTTGAATCTTGATTATTCATGTATTTTGAAAGAATGATAATCTTTTCTCCTATCTATTCTCTGTCATGTAAGGTTTGGATAAATGGACTTTGTACCATTTATTTGTTGTGATTAGTTGTTTGTTTTCTTTCGCATCTATTTCGTGTTTATGGGTAGATGTTTGTATGCCTTTCGTGCTTTCTGGCTAAAAGCATTCATGTTTGTAACCTAGTAGATTCATTGAAAATCTCATACAGGGAGCTGTACCCAGGATAATTTAGAGGGCGCTTATGTCTTTCAATTGCAAAGCGACCCAACTGTTAGTTGCAAATATTTGTCTTCTTGGTTTGGGCATTCGAGAGTCATTTTACGATTGTTTTTGTAAAAGACAAATCTGTTCACTAACAAAAATATCAACATACATCTCAATTGCAGTAATGCAAGCACTGTTGTAGGGATCGACGATGATAGGAAACAAAGTAATATAATCCATAAATGATTGAATGCTCTAGATGTAAGAAATAATCTGACTGATTCCCTTAGCAACCACTTTAAGACCACCATTGCATGTTCTGCATGAAGAGACTGAAATCCTCAATCTGCTATTATCAAAGATCATGCATTCGACCAACAGGAAGAAAATGAAGAAATAATCATGCCATTCATTAAGAAACATTGATGCACATAACCTCATGTTTACAGAGGTCTGTGAGACAACCAAAGATAATCAAATAGCATAAGTAATAAGAGCTCATAAAACTTTCTATTATCCAAACTTGGCTCTAATACCATGTTAGATTTTCAGCCCAAGAAATAAGATGATAAACAACAATAAGAAAGAGCCAAAACTGAAACAATAAGCACTAGAAATACCATGGGAAAACCCTTCTAGAATGAATGGAAAAACCCACCCATACAACAAAAATATCGTTTTATTGATCATAAACGTTCAAGTGTCCAATGCCTTACGTTGAATGCGCTATTTTTAACACAAGAGAGACTCTTCACTTTACAACAGAAGGTCTCTTGAAATTCCCAATATTACAACTCTTCGTATTTCCATGCCTTAATGAATGATGAATGACACATGTCTTTACATATAATATCACAATTATCATAAGCATCCTTTTCAATTGAAGGTGACTATAACAGAATTAACACCTAGAGATAAAGATCTCTACCGCAGCTACAAACTCCAACATCTGGAACAAGGATGCTTAAATGCTAGACATGTGACAATGTGTGATCAAATAAGACAACACTAAAGTTCCTTCTTATGTTGGACACAACTCATTGTTGTGATGTGATTCGTTGGTAATCACTTGAGGACTTTTAGCTTTTTTGTGGTATATCTATCAACTTCTAAATGTGAATTATATGGTGATATGAGCTCTTCAACTACTCCTAACAATGATTTGAAATAAAGTGCAGATAGACGAGGTTTTAGAAGTCTAAGCTACTTTTACTTCTAACTCTACTAATGCAAGATAATTTTGATGCGGTGAGACCAAACCAGTGTTTGCTTTGACAAATCAACTAAACCAGGAAAGGTGCAATCTTCTATGGATGCTAGTATGATTTTCAAACTACCTTTCTTATCAAAACCTACACTATGCTAATTACTGACATCAAGTAATTGAAGTGAATTACTTGCAATGAGATTTAGACCAACCTTACACTATTGCTTGCAATCAACAAACATCAAAAGGTATGAGCACTAATTTCACCACGATGCCAACAATAACACTCTTTTATTAACGTATCCAACTGCTTGTTGATGTGAGTGTTGTTGTACTACAACATGTAGAACCAAATACTTAATGTTTCGAGGAGAAACACCAAACGGTTAATCCTCTCTTGATATAAGGTCATCTCTCATGCTAAGCTTGCAAAGTTAGATCATTAGATGACTTCAAGGTTCCTTCTTAACTATGGAGTTCACTCAGTTTTATGATGTGATATGCTGGTTATCACAAAGGGATTTATGTTATTCATTCAATGGATATCAACTCTTGCACTTTTGAAGATCTTGCTTCACAATGTGCAAAGAAAATATAGTTTTGATCTTTAAACTTCCACTTCAACTCAAACGTAAATTGGCTAACATCTAGTCCTAACTGTGAATGCAAGTAATCATGGATGACTTGGACTCTACTAGATGTAATCTTGCCAGCGGCTCCACCCACCTAGTGCAAGCTTCAAAGGAACAGTCAAATGGTTTTCAAATCAATATCTCCTCTTCAATCCCATCAAATGGATGCAAACTAAAGATTCAACATCAATTGAAGTTAAAAGCATTCAACCATTGGCTTACCATGCAAGACACTCCTACCAATAGAAAGAGGCTAGTAGCCCAGAGTTGTTCAAGTCAAACAAATAAACATCCACAACAACTTCCATTCAACTTTGCTCCAAGTGAAAGTTTGAGGAAACCATGCAATACTACAAAGCAATATTAATTAATGCACCATGAAGAACCAACAATGAATTATCAATTAATTTGACAAGCATTATAGTAACAACTTCACCAAGTCTCTCCCTTAGCTAGTTTGCTCCAATCTCCTAGCTCTCTACTACCCTTAATCTCTAAGCTAATGAATTACAAATAAGAAGGCCTTGGCCTTTTATAGTAGCTCCATTACAACAAAGGGCCAAGATTTCTTCCCACAAACCCTAATCAGGGTTGCCGAATTTACAACCAATTACATGAAGACATGAATTCTTTGGCCAATAAGGAAATTACAATGATTTTTCCAACCATCGAGAAAATGGGACACTTGGCACAATTTGATTGACTTTGCTTGAAATTGAATTTTTCTAATTGGAGGAGACAAACAATTGCCACCTCATCATCCTTATCCTGTGCTTGGAGTCCTAGCTTGTAAAAGGTGTTTGTTAAAATTGCAAATATTTCTTGCTCGATTGTTAGAAAACAACTCTCAATGTTTGAGATTTTCTCCATCCTTTGAAATTTCCTTAGGAATTAACTTGAATCACTTGCACCTTCGTGAACTTGTGAATTTTATCTTTCTTGATTTTCCTTGAATATGTCCTCATGTTGTTGGATGCTTTGTGCTTTCCTGAATTCTTCTTGATTTCAATCTGAATCTGCGGGTTGATAACTTGAACATGGATCTTTCCTTCTCACTTGAGTCCTTGGACTTGAGCCATCGTCTTGTAGCATCTACTCGGTTCTCCTCTTGAAGTCTCAAGCTCAACTTTTACATCATCTCCATCTTTTGCCTTGCAAAACAAAATTAGAGGGCTTCATTCAGTTCGTGAAAAAAAAAATGTTGATAATTCCATGAATTATTTTTGTTCATGCCCTCATTATAGGTCAGATTCTGACATATCATTGGAATTTTGTTCCAAGGGCAGATTGGATCCCGATTTACCCTTTGAATTTTCCAACAGGTCAACCAAAATCTACTCTATCCAGATTTTCCTCCTACTTAAAATAAGACTTCATTGCTAAAGAAATTATGAGCCTTCTCTTGTCTGAAGGTTTGATTTTGCAATCTTGATTTTTTGTGTTTGAACAATGCTCTTGGAAGTTGGGCAGAATTTGAGGCTGCCTCAGAAATAGATTCCAAGGAGAGGTTGAATTCCGACCCTTTATTGGAATTTTGTAAAGAGGTACACCCACAATTTGTCTGGTGTTTATCATTTGCTGAAGCTTTTACCACTTCTCAAATCTTGCAGCACGATGCAATTAAGGAATTCATCATTTGTTCATAGAGTTACCTAAAGATTGAATGGCATTTAATACCTATTTGAAATTTCACTTTAGAGAAATCATTTAGACTGAGAATATTTCCATCTCAATTGCTTGGCTTCCATCTCAAGATTTTGCTGAGTGCTAGGTCAAGGCTTGACAACTTTAGTTCCTTCATGGTTCATATTTGCAATCAAGATCATGGCTTGCCCCTTAAGCTTAGTCAATTTTCTTCCACTACCATATCTAGACTAAGCAAACAAACCACTTACTTGACCAAGCAGAAAGAGGGGTCCTGTTGATGGAGTTTTGTTCCACTACAACATACAAAATTGAATACTTAACATTCCAAAATGAAATACCAAATTTCCAACTCTTCCTTGAATAAGGATGCTCATATGCTAAACAGTGTATATAGATTGTGTCAAGGCTCCTTCTTAATGTGGACTTCACTCAGTTTATGATGTGATATGCTGGTTATCACAATGGGACTTCCACCATTTATTTAATGGATATCAACTTGACTTTAATTCTTCTCACCAAACAAACGACTTGTAAAGGGTTAAGGGTTTAGAGAATCTAATCTAAGAATGTAAGACTGTGTTGATGATGGGGTGATCCCCTAACTAGTTATTGCTTCTCTGTGTGAACTAGGCGTAGGAGGGTGCTAGTTTCTAAGGATGCGAGAATAATTTTCACATTGTCAATATTCATCCAAATACCCTACGAAAGCACTATCTAACTGAGCATCTCCAATAGAAGTTAAACACTTGCAATTTAGGTCCAGATTGACCTTGCACTGTTACTTACAATCAACAAGTACCAAAAGGTATGGAAACTAGCTTCACCACTAATCACCATTCAACAATATGTTTCATTCATCTACTTCTACTTAACATGAAATAAAATCCTAATTAGGAATTGAAGAAACCATGCAATATCGCAAAGCAACGTGAGTAATCCACCACGAATACCAACAATGAATCAACAATTACTTTGATAGTATTATAGCAACAATTTCAGCAAGTTTCCTCCTACTCTATTCTCTGTTTTGTAGCTTCGGGCAGATTAGTTTGATCAAGAGATAAACTGTTCTAATCAGTCACTATGTTTACCACTTAAACATTATTATCACTGATTAATAATTATTAGATAATTCACACACACACATATATCTGTAAATATATACTTGAGAATATACACACACACACACACATACACAAACATATACATACATACATACATATGCATGTATACATATACATATAGACATACATATATACATATAGACACGTGCTCACACACACACAGACACAGATATACATACACACATATATATAAATGTTGTGTAATATTATTTATATCTAATAATTATTAATCGATGTCAAAACATTGATCAATACTATATTATTTGAATAATCAATCTGATTGAATTGGGTATCAAATGCTTCTGTTGATTTTTTTGAGATCGATAAATATATTTATGAACTTCATAGCATAATTACCATATATTGTATTCCCTGTTTTGATGGTCACTTATCAATCAAGATTATTGGTGGTAATGAAACGGTGCATATTATTATTGTTAAGAACTGCTGCATTGGATTATTGGGCATTACCCATGTAGGGACTTGTCCCTACATGGCTTGGGCCACGTAGAGACATGTCTCTACATGGGACATGACTCTTCTATTCATATATATATATATATACACATTCAAATCTGCAGCACTTGGAACATACAAATATAACAACATTATTATTACAAGTTGCAGAGATCTCATTTATATATGTGAGCATTTCATATTCAAGTAAGATTAAAATATACTTGCAGGTTGGCAGCCACATCTAAGTGTACAAATGTGCAAGAGAAATTAAATCAGTATCAGTGAGATTGATCTATCATATCAAGCATACAATAATAAAGAAAAGGTATTATATTCTAATCCTAATTCCTTAACATGGTATTTGAGTCTCGGTGAAAATAATACCAAGAGCTAATATAACCACAAAAAATCTAAAACACCATCAAAAGGAAATTAACGATCATGGTGAATGAAATTAGATTTGAAGTTAGACTTGCAGGTGCTACAAATTTCGTCTCATGGAAACTCAGATTAATGATGACACTTAGAGAACAAGATTTAGACTCATTTGTGAAAACCACTGTACCTATACCAGATGACAAGAATGAGAAAGTTCAATGGAAAAAGAATAACAACAAAACCATGAAGATCCTTGTGGATGCAGTAAAAGATCATATAGCTCATATAATATCGAAGTTGGACACTGCACATGCCATATTTACCTTCTTAGGAAACATGTATGAGATAAACAATACCAGTTGAGCTCTCGCACAAAAACAACTGCACCATGTAAAAATGAACAAGGATGAATGCATTACATCATATTTTATAAGAATAGCTGAGGGACCAATTATCTACACCTGAACATATAATTGACAACGAAGAATTAACAATGTGGGCTCTCAACAGAATTCCCACATCTTGGGAATCGTTCATACAAGGGATAAGTGCCTGATCCAAACTTCAAAAATTCAATTGACTAATTCAAGAAGAATCAAGACTAATCATCAGGAAGATCAGAATAAATAATCTGGTGGAGAGATTCAAGTATTGAATACAAATTCACACAAGAAAGGGAAGAAAGGAAACTTTAAACGAAGGAAGGGAAAAGACAACAATAAACACTCATTCAAAAGAAAGGACATGTCTAAGGTGTAGTGCTATAGATGTGACAAGTATGGACATCTTGTCGTAAGTGCCCATAAAGACTCAAGAATCCAACCTCACTAGTAGAAGTCAAGGATACAAAAAGAATGGTATTCCATTAAGCATTATCAAGTGAATTAATAACTAGTAGAAATATTTGGGTCATTGATGGTGGAGCATCCTATCATATAACTGGATTCAAAGAACAATTGAATAGTCTCGAAGAGAATTCAAATGAAGAAGTCACTATTGGAGGTAACTCCACCGATCTTGTGAAAAGAATTGGGCACTGCACAATTTAATTAAAATCCAGAGTCTCCCTACAACTAATTGGAGTGCTATTTGTACTAGACATCAAAAGAAATCTAGTATTCATCTCATCTCTAGAAGACAAAGGGTGTCGAATCACCTTCTTGGATGGGAAAGTTCTTTCCTGGCCTAAGATCTCAAACATCAAGAATGCATATACAATAGGAGTTCATGATGGATGTTTGTACAAACTTTGTAGTGTTCAAACCCAAGCCTTTACCGATGATGTTTCCATTACAAAGGAAATATGACATAGAAGGTTAGGACATCTTCACTTCTGTGCCCTACCTTCCATAGAGAAAAGAAATTTGTTATAGGATTACCCAAATTAAACCCAGAACATGATGGAATATGTAAAGGTTGTGCCTTAGGTAAGAACTCCAAAGGGACTTTTCATTGTAGTGAGCATGAATCCAAAAATTTACTTGAACTTATTGACAAATTTGACATTGATTTATGTGGACCAATGACAATACCCTCCTTAGGGAGATTCTTGTACTATATTATTTTATTGATGACTACTTCAAGAAAACCTAGATTTATTTTCCAAAACTTAAAGAATCAAATGAAGTACTACGAAAATTCAAAGAATTTAAAGCCTTAGTTGAAAACATGATTGGGAAGAGAATCAAAACTCTAAGGTTAAATAATGGGGAGAGTATATGTATGAAAACTTTAAAGAATTTTGTAATACTATTGGGATTAAGGAGTATAATGTTCTGTATAACCCTCAACAAAATGTGATAGAAAAAAGGAAGAACATGACCATAACAGAAGTTGCTAAAGCTATGATGCATGATCGGAACCTTCATACCTCATTTTGGGAAGAGGCCTCTAATACGATAGTTTATATACAAACCATATGTCCTCACTTTAGTCTTGACAATTTAACTCCTGAAGAAGCTTTTATTGGAAACAAGCCTGACTTAAGTCACTTAAGAATGTTTGGGTGCCCAGTCTATATTAACATTCCTAAGGAGAACAGATCCAAAGTAGAGCCATCGAGAAAGATAGGGATATTTGTTGGGTATAGTGAATCATCTAATGCCTACAGAATATATGTTCCCAGTCAGAAAATAATTGGATTTAGCAAATATGTAACTTTTGAAGAAGACATCACGTTCAAAACATCTAAAAACATTAATGAGATAGATGATGAGTCTCCTCAAGACATGGAAGCCGAACTTGGTATTGAACTTTAGAGTGAGATACTTGTAGAACAATGAACCTATGAATACTACTCTTGAATATCTTGAACCTGCTAATAATAAAATAAGACCACTGTGGGCAAGGAAAATAATTGAAGAAGCAAGAAATTATGCTGCACACATTTAGAGAAAGCAAGAAACCAAGAGGTTACTCAAATTATGTCGCCTTTATGAGTGAACTCATTAAGTCTGAGCCTTCACACGTTGAGGAAGCACTAAAACATCAAGTTTGGAAGGATGCCATGATTGAAGAGTATCAATCCATTTTGAAGATCAATGTTTGGGACATTATACCTAGACCTAAAGGAAAATCAGATGTCTCATCTAGATGGCAATTTAAAATCAAACATACAACAAACGAAACTATTGAAAAACACAAAGCTAGAGATGTTGCTAGAGGTTTCTTCGAAAGGTAGGAATTGATTACGAAGAAACATTTTCCCTGATTGCTCAATACACTTTAGTAAGGACCATAATTGCTATCGCCACCTCAAAAGGATGGAAAATACACAAGATGGATGTAAAGAATGCATTTAGGAATGGCATCATTGAAGAGGAAGTATACCAAGAGCAACCTGAAGGTTTATTACTCATAAGAGTACTTCTCATGTTTGCAGGTTGAAGAAGGCTCTCTATGGCCTCAAACATGCCCCTAGAGCTTGGTATGAAAGAATCAATAGTTACTTGACCAAGTTAGGGTTCTCCAAAAACGAAGCAGATCCTAACCTCTACTTTAAGGTAACAAATGGTGATACGTTGATCCTTGTTATTTATGATGACGATTTACTAATCACCGGTGAATATCATCTCATCATGAAATGCAAACAAGATCGTGCTTCTAAATTTGATATGAAGGACCTGGGTCTCCTATATTACTTTTTGGGACTAGAAGTATGGCAAGAAGAAAATTGTATCATTCTAAATCAAGGTAAATACACTATTGATATTCTAAACAGATTTGGAGTAATGGACAACAAATCTACATAAACTAAAAGATACAACCTCTAAGTCAGAATTAGCCGATCCTACTCTCTATCGGCATATAATTTGATCCTTGATGTATTTGGTGAATATGAAGCTAGACATTGTTATGCTACAAGTCTCAGTCAGTTCATGTGTGAACCCAGGAAAATACATCTTGTAGTAGCAAAACATATCATAAGGTATCTATGTGGAACTATTGGACTAGGATTAAAATATGATCATGTAGATATATGTCTACATGGATATTTCAACTACAGATTGGGCTGACAGTGTTGTTGATGGAAAACCTACCTCAGGTTGTTGTTTCAGCTTAGGATCTGCCATTATATCTGTACTATCTTGAATTGCTATTCTACCGATTTTTCTCATAAACAGATTTCAACACATAATAGATAACTCATGCAAAACACACCAGTAATATAAACCAGCAAATAAACCAATAAATGTTCATTAAAATACCCCAAGTACATTATTGCATTATACATCAGCAACCCAATAACCAGATATCAAAATCCAATCTTCAATACAGCTACACAGTCAGATTGGAGAGAAACTATAAATGCATGTTTAATCTCAGATGTGAATCCACCGTAGATGATGAATTGGGGCTACGTCCAATCCACCAAAGAAAAACCTGAGGGTTTGTGTCCTTAGATCTTGAATAGAAGTTGAAGCTTCCTAATGTTCTCTAAAGAGAAACCAGAAAATGAATCTCAAATTCAAGCATACCGAAAATGAATGAGACTTCCTCTTTTATTGCTCAAACAGTGACTCTTCAACTCCCCAAGTGTCTTTCCTGTTTTTCCTTCTTTGTCCTCTTTTGACTCCCTCTATAATATTAAACTGACCTATTTTATAAATGTGTTTTAAACTCTCAGAAGTCAAATTTAGTATTATATGAATTTAACTTGGGAATTCCTAATGCCCCAAAAAGGGGACATTAAAAGTCCTCCCTCCAGATTGCTTGTCCTCAAGCAATCGATACTAGGATCCCAAATCAATATCTGAAACTCCGATGTGTCTGTAGGCTGCACAATTCTGATCATAAATCTCTGACTCTGTAACATCACAACATAATCCACAAGATGCAAGGCATATATCTTCTTAACACTTGGATCCCGAACCAACCTATCAATACGATCTTGGGTGTAGCAATTAATGATCGATGAACCTCCAACCTCCTGAATCAGCCGACTGAACAAATAGATACCCAATGCACTGCCCCTATGCAAGGATACCAACTCATCATGCCTCAAGATGTCATTGTCATAACTCTAGTCAGCATCAGGAAGGTCAACACTGTCACCGATATAATGCTGAACTGGAGAGGTAAACACCCCATATGAAATATGTTGCAACATGTGAGGTTCCTGCTCATCTATATGCAAGGCACTATGCAGACTTATTTTCGCTTCAACAGGGAACACAAGAACCTCATTGAATGCATTGGACAATATTATTTCTGATCTTTCAGCTTGTTCTTTATTCCACCATCCATAAAGCACAATAAGTTGCTTTGATGTATCACAAGAAAATATCTCGTTACCTCTATAAATGAGAATCATATGCATTACACTTTTGAGATCAAAGCAAGGTTGCTGTTAATCTCTTTCACATCTTTATGCTTAAGCAGATTTTACATATACACATTGCAACTATACACATATATATAGAACAAGTCACTATTGGTAAGTGGTATTACATAAGAAGTCACTATTGGAGCAAATGCAATCTTCAACAGAACAAGAGATTATTTTTCTACAATTCTTAAACATCCCTCCAAATGGTTTAAAGTGATGAGATCTTCTTCCTTGATTGTGATTCCAGATTAAGTTTGTTGCATAGCTCACAAAGTAAAGATGCCAAGTTGTCAAACTGATGTCATTTTAAAATCTGATAATTATGCTTCGAATTTCCCAAACAGGCTAACACCGTAGTGGGCATCCCTGTACTGATTTTTATTCTTTCTGGAAAATTTGTTTCCCAACTTAAGTGTTACCATGTAATGAAAGACAATCCCTGATAGGATTAGTTTTTAGATTTCAATGTTTGACTCTTCCATTGCATGTTACAACATTGAGATCAACAACCCTAAGAAGCATTGTAACAAACTATTTCCACATCAGAATCAACATTTTACTCCCAGCAGTAATGTGGAGGATTTCCAGTAGGACTCTCACTCATAACTAAAGCAACCCCTGTTTGCCACTGGAATTTCTGCACTTATTGTTTCACCAATTCAACTTCCTGACATTCTGTCAATCAGTTTGCTTGCTGTGAATTGTAACAGTGTATCAGTTTTGCAACTGATATATATATATTTTGATGCTTGAATGTACAAGCAGAAATATGACTTACATGCAAAAAGGACAGCATAACAGATATACAATTGCACTCTCTTATCACAATTCAATGTTAGACAATGACAAACAGTTGCTATGCACTGCAAGAAGTTACTCCCTTTTTTATCTGATCAATGGTTTGTAAAAAAAATACAATGGATCCTTTAATAAATCCCGATTTCCTTAATTCATTCAAAGCATTGAACAACTGTTATGACAGAGAATGACACAAGACTTTTTTCATCTGATAGTAAATTTGATTCCTTAATTTTAACTTTAGTGTATTTGATTATTGCTGGAAATAAACCACCTATATGAACTTAAACCCAGCGGATAGATAAACCGATACTGTTGTATTCTATTCCAGAGAAACATATCAGTCATAAAAAAAAACAGGAAGTAGAATAGTGCAACTTATGGCCCTTTTCTGCTCAATTCCTTGTCACTAAACACAGGAAGTCAATTGTTGATTTTCAGATTCTCACTGCTTTTACTGGAATTTCTCCAGTCAGTAAAAATGCTTATATATATATATATATATATATATATATATATATATATATATATATATATATATATATATATATATATATATATATATATATATAGACACACACTGTATCAACATTATAATATGGTATTCAGACTGGAAGGTTCTTGTTATACCTCATACCTTGGCATTTACAGCTGAGCTATTGGAGCTAGTTTCTTGCTACTCAGAACTTGCTCAACGAGAAGTGTTGTAAATTCAAAGAAAATGTATATAACATACGTTATTATTTGAGAATTTCAACTGCCCATGGACTTTAATTCCAAGGACATGTTTATTCATCTTTTAACATTTTAAATGATTGTTGTCTTGTTTGTCAATATTTTGGAACACTAACTAGGTATACAGTGATTGGGAACTACGATGCAGAAGTCGAGTGATCTTGTGAAAGTGCTAGCTTTAGCATGTGTAGCATTTAAACTTGTCATTTTATTGAAGAATCGTTCATTTATTTGATGAAATGAAAATTTACATGACATTTGTGATTGTAGATATCAAGAGATACTCACAGATCCAAGCTATGCTGGCCAATTTGTGCTGATGACTAATCCACATATTGGCAACACAGGTGTCAATATAGGTATGTTAGCTATCTTATACAAAGCCTTGCACCATGTTTATATGATATCTTAAAATCAGGAATTTACTGCGTGAACTTGTGTATTTATATTATACTGTTAAATGATGTCTGAAATGCAGCTGATGAAGAATCACAGGAATGTTTTCTAGCTGGATTGGTGATTCGTAACCTGAGCAATTGGTAAGTGATATTGCATGAACTTTAATTTATGCATCTCATTCAAGAAGCAAAACCCAAGTACATCATCTTATCCCATTATAAAGAATTGTTGTATTTATTAATGCATATACTGTTTATCTAAGTGGTAGTTTTATAAATGATACATGAAACTCAATAAATGTATTTTAGTGCATTATACCTTTTCTGATATATATTATACAATCCCTATATGTGTATTTCCAGTGTCTCAAACTGGAGATCAACAGAGTCCCTGCCAGAGTATTTAACAAAGAGGAATGTCATGGGCATATGTATGTTACGGCAGCATTTGCTGTTTTGAATTTTCAGAGGTTTTTTTCTAACAGTCACATGCAACAATGGTTGATCCTATTTCATTCTTAAATTAAATGTGATTTATTAGATGACGTGGACACTCGTGCAATCACTCGAAGATTAAGGGAGGTAGGAAGTCTTATAGGAGTTCTGAGCACTGATTCTTCAAAATCTGACGATGAACTTTTGATAATGGCTCACCAATGGGACATTATAGGTATGGAAAGAAAATTATATTTTACTACTTTTTTGTTCTGTATGTATTTTCTATGCTATTGAGGGTAGAAACTAGTTGTCCATATCTGTTGAACTTAAATGCTATGATGTGCAGGCAAGGATTTGATTCAAGATGTCACATGTACACAGCCATATGAGTGGAAAGATACAACAGGTGAAGAATGGAATTTTAACACAGATGGAAAGGTTTCTGACAAATTGCATGTGAGTGTTACCACTTCAAATTGACATAATTATTCCATATTTTATTCTTATAGTTATTGTGTCTTGATGGGATGTTTATGTCCTTTTACCCAGGTTGTTGCATATGACTTTGGGATAAAACATAATATCCTTAGACGGTTAGCTTCATATGGTTGCAAGATCACTGTTGTGCCTTGTAAATGGCCATCTTCAGAAGTCCTGAAGCTGAAGCCTGATGGTGTATTGTTCAGTAATGGTCCAGGCGACCCTTCTGCAGTACCTTATGCCGTAGAAAATGTTAAAAATGTGCTCGGTAAAGTTCCAGTATTTGGAATTTGCATGGGACATCAGCTTCTTGGCCAAGCATTAGGGGGTAAAACTTTCAAGATGAAATTTGGCCATCATGGAGGCAATCATCCCGTGCGAGATCTGCGGAGTGAAAGTGTTGTTATCAGTGCTCAAGTAACCCTTTAAACACATCAATCACTAGCTTATATGAAGAAAATCTCTTGACATGTAAAATAAAATTAACTGGTGAATTCTTTCACTTATGGCTTATGAGATATAACATCTTACTCAAGTCTAAACATGATACCCGGCTATAGTGACTGACAGAATATCACTGTTCTTCTGGCAGAATCACAACTATGCAGTTGATCCTGCTACACTTCCAGAAGGTGTAGAAGTGACACACATTAATCTAAATGATGGAACTTGTGCTGGTCTAGCATTCCCTGCATTGAAAGCAATGTCTCTCCAGTACCACCCGGAATCATCTCCTGGTCCTCATGACTCTGATCCTTGTAAGAGATGCTTTCATTATCTTATGAATATCAATATGGTTTGAATATTGTTAGCTTATCTGACAAGGGTAGATAAAAAGCAGTTTTATTTTGTTTGATGCCTTTTCACAGTTGAAACTAATTCTTTGTATGTTTTTACAGCATTTTTCGAGTTTGTACAATTGATGCAGGAAAACAAGCAGACTCCTGTGATCAGTTAATGACTTTCAGTGGTTCATGATTTTTGCATGAGCGACCTATATATATATTTCTAATAATGTATTGTTCACTTTTACATTTCAAAATACAGATGAATCTGGATTGCAAGGGCATCTGTTATAAAATTCAAGTCAAAAGGGGGAAATGAATGAAAAACAATTAATTTCCTCTGTACCTCAAGAACGATTGAAGTTCCTCTTGAAGAAAAAACATGAATTGCAAGTATGCTTAATCCTTTATTTCATAAATGATGTGTCCGAGTTGGCTGCAATTGTGTTTTTATATGGAGCTCACCATTTTTGTAACATCCACATGGATTTTGCTGTTGTACACAGGAATGCATCCCAACTCCCTTAAATCCTCATTCCTGACCGCTGAGGTGTTTCTGGGACTAAGGGACGTTAGAGGATGTCCCCTAGCCCCCCAACCCCCCTCCCCCACCCCAAAGTTTAGAAATTGCATAAATGTCCCCAAAAATACGTCCCTAAAATTGGGGATGGCAGGAAATGCATAGAGGATGCCTAGCTGTCCCTAAGGTAGCTGGGAGGCAGCTGGGATGCCTCAGATGTCCCTCAACTGTCCAGGGGATGGCCAGGCAATTCTTGCAAAAGAACAATTTTTCATTATGTTTCAAAAATTTCACTTGAAACATTAAAAAAACTCTTAATATATGATGACTACATTATAACAGAAGCAATTAACATATCACGGTTTCTGACTACATTATAACAGAAGCAATTAACATATCACAGTTTCTCTCTTCTCATGCTTTCATTCCCTAATGATGGATCATAGAGTTTGACCTGAAATATTGGCATGAAAGATCTGCAGTCAAATCCAGAAAAATTAATTAGTTGTATAACCACAATTAACTTAATGATGAAAGTAGTGACAGCAACAACTGTTGTGTGACAGCAATAAATTTATCATGACTCAGATTTATAGCATATAAGTTATATAACAGTTGATTGTTAGCAGTACATTAATAATTTGGATATCTAATTTAATTGTTCAAAAGAATCTCAAACTTCAAAATTATTCATATGGTATTAGAGTTGGTTATTATTGTCAGTTGCTAAAGACAGTAAAGGTGCATTTGCCATGGTCTGGTGCAGTGTGGGATAGTTGACAAGAATGAATAAACAACTGAATAAACAACTTCCTTTTGGCATCCAGGCTTCTGCAGACATTATCCGACATCAGTCTAACATTGTCATGTTATGTTGCTGCTGTATAACTTGTAGAAATCTCTCTCTCTCTCTCTCTCTCTCTCTCTCTCTCTCTCTCTCTCTCTCTCTCTCTCGATATTGCCATCCCTGTCGTCATCAAAATATTTTCTCAGACATTCTATCCCCAAAATGCATCCCCTGCCATCTCACGATCCTTGTCCTGGAAATACCATGGAACATAGATTTGACCCTGTACCCTGACTCTGTATGATGTGATGATAGACAGATGTTAGTATGGGTTGGTTTGAGTCGCTTTCCATGCTGTTGGAGGTTTTGCATCTGAATCAGTTTATAGTTGTGAACTATTATTGTTACACATGTTTATTTCTACTGTCAGTTAACCTTTGGCCAAGATTTATTTCTCTTGCATGTGACAATTTCTGCTTTGCATCCTTGAGCTGAGGATTGAACTGATTTAGCAGTAATACTTGGATATTGACAGAAACATTTTCCCAGCAGCAAAGCTATGGTATAAACCTAAATAATTTGTGGTGTCGACCTCACTGGCTAAACCCTTATGTTGTATTATGCTCATGTATTTTTACTTGTTCCAAATCTCTAACTCTTAAAGTGCCCACTTCATGTGTTCATCGCCTCTGGTTATTTGGCCCCATTACAGTGCTTCTTTGAATCAGTGAGTCCCATTAGTTGATGACTATCCCACTTGTCATTGGTGCACTACTGATATGTCCATGCCTGATTATTTCCTATTTGTGATACAATGTCGGTACGTCATTGGTCAGGTTTCTGACCCCTTTGCCTGTGGTTAAAAACATGTGCACATGGCTTAGTCAAGAGTGTTCAGTATGCCTTATTATGAACTTGCTGGTCCTGCCATATCTCAGCGTAGTTTCAAACATGCAGAATCTACTTATTGCATTGCACCTATTCTTCCCATTGACAAGGCCCCATCAAGACAAAAGCCTTGCTCCCCATAGCATGATGATTTTACATGTGACTCCCACTTTAGGGGTCCCATAGGCTGCTTTGGCCTTGCAGACATCATTAAAATCTTTCATTTATATGTAATTGAGAAACAAGCAGAAACATTTAATCTCCCTGCTAAGGTAATTGAGAAACAAGCAGAAACATTTAATCTCCCTGCGAAGGAACTAAGTGACGCCCAAAGTATGGTAAAGGAACTTGATTTGGCGGTTTGATAAAATGAAGGTAGGCATATTACATGATAGAGGTTATCTTTTACTGCCTACGTAGTATATTGCATGTACTATATCCCTTCACACACTAAGTAGGGCACTAAATTTTGGAGTATATTTGACAGTGCAAAGCAAGCCGTTTTTGTTTCAGTTCTCATCCAAAGTTTGAAACCATAAAATACGGATATTATTCTTAAGAATAGCAAGCCTAAAGTATATCAAAACACGTTGGAGCTTGGAGCTAGGAGGATAATTGATTATAAGAGCGGTAGAAGACATCTATATTGAAAAACTAGCCACTCTTTTATCAACACAACCATGTCGACTGAAGTTATAGGAAGAAAATGCAAAGCTTGTGAATGAGTTTAGAAGGGAAATAACCACCTTTAGAAATAGGAAGAAAATGCAAAGCTTGTGAATGAGTTTAGAAGGGAAATAACCACCTTTAGAAAAAGTCAGGTTTTAATTTGTGGGTTCCTGATATTCCAAAAAATGAAGATGCATTTTCGAAAGACTAATGAATTAGAAGAGCAGCTTTAGTGGTCTTGGAAATCAATCCAAAGAGACATTTATGATATACAAAGGTTGATATTTAAAAATAAATAACATGTTTCAAAGAGAGTTTAAAATTGTCAAGGGTTGACAAAGATGAATGGGAATCCCAGAATATAGATAGAAGACTTGGTTAGTCAAAGGTGCATAATAAATAGTTTTCAAGGATCCTAATTGTAAAATTAATTTCTAGGAGCCTCCAATATGAACTAGATAACCCTATTTGGATTTCTTTAATTTTTTTGAGGCCTAATGTCTCTATTAAATGAGCTGCATAATAAATCTTCATATAGAAAATGAAATTTCCGAGTGTATCCTCTCTATTAGATTCAAATTATAAAATAAGCACCTTTGGATTTGCAAAAAGAGGGGTAAAAATTTATTAAGACAGAAAGGAATACAACAAGGAGAGCTCAACAAGGAGCTCGATCCTGAGCAACAGGATCATCAAATTCTTGCACCATCTCAAAGGACAGTTGCCACCTTTGGATTTGGAAAAGTCAGGTCAACTCAATATTTTCATGTTTTATTAAACTTTCCTTGAAGAGTAAGGTTGATTCCTCTTTTTGTAACATGGAATTTTATGAAGTTCTTAAATAGGGGGTAGTTTTGTGAAAGATGTAAGGGTGGAGGAAGATGCTAGGTATGGCTCGTGAAGGAAAATTATGAAGAATGAGTAAAGAAATATATATGAAAATACAAACTATTTTTAGTATTATTTTTATGATTTGTATCAAATGATGAGCTATTTTAATTAAATTTGTCTTCACAGAATGTTATTACTTTCAATTAATGACAAATATATTTTGACTGACAAATAAGTCCTATAGAATGAGTAAACTATAAACCTACCAATATAGCATTGTAGAAATGGATAATCGTACAAGTGAAAACATTGATACATGTCAAGAACATTGGGATATATTTGAGTAGTTTATGCGTTGGCGAGGATTGATAGGAATATTGGGATACATTTGAGTACTAATAAACTACGATATCACATGAGAGGGGAACAATATAGTTTGATGGCATATCTAATATTTAGAAATGAGTTTTTATCAATATAGTCATTGTAGAAATGGATAATCGTACAAGTGAAAACATTGGTACATGTCAAGAACATAGGGATATATTCGAGTAGTTTATACATTGGCAAGGATTGATAGGAATATTGGGATACATTTGAGTACTAATAAACTGCGATATCACATGGGAGGGGAACAATATAGTTTGATGTCACTTCTAATATTTAGAAATGAGTTCTATTGTTAAGTAGGTAGTCATTAAGTTAATGACTAAGTGCTCATCCTATATAAGGAGAAGAAACTTGTTCATTCAAAATACATCATTTCTTTTGATGAATTTCCTTAGAAGAATTACTAGTGGCATACAATGGAAGGGTATTAGAGTTATTTGTGATTTATGCATGGTAATATTTAAGTTTATAAGGGGTGCAAATGTTACTAGTATGAAATAATACTTTATATGATGGTGTGAATGATTTGATTCTTTTCTATAGCAACATGTTTGGTTATAAGTGATCATAATTATGGTCTGGGCATGTGAAGCTTTCAAACCTCACTCAGAGGTACTAGAAAAATTCATTTTATATCATGAAGATGAATGAGTTGAATGGGGAGGTGATCTAAATTAATACATCCTCAAAGTATAAAAGATAGATTCCAATTCAATGCAACTTCTCATCTCTTTACATTGATAGTACTATAGAAACAACTTCAATACATTTCTTGTTAGCAATGTTGGTAAAGTGTAAGTTTTGTCCTTTTAGTTTACCTCGTTATTCAAGATTCAAATTTGCTTTGGTGTTAATGAAAATAATGATGAATATCGCCTTTTTCTAGGCTGTGTCCTTAAGCTTATTCTTTCTTAGGTAACTAATTGATGCTGACTGGGAAGATTGGATCCAAAAAATACTTTTAGAATTGCTGATTGCATAACATCTCTCATTGTAAAAAAGTTGACAAGTGGCAATCGTCTAATTGAAATGAAAATAGCCACTCTTCTATAAGGAGAATGTACATATTTGTGTAAAAATTTGATTAGAAGATCTATGAGAAATGTAAGAAACCTCTTTTTTATAAAACCTCTTTTGATATTCACTATATGACATGCTTTTATCTTAATGATTCAAAGTGTTTTCAGTAATCGCTTCAAGAACTATTCATCAATGAACATATATCTCTCCATGCTAATGTCATGTTAGTGTTACAGGTATGCCATAAAATTTTATGTTTAAGATTTCATCTTAATAGGAAACTTATTTGATGTAGCATATGGAGCAATTGTTGCAAGCAAAAGATTTCTAAGTACAATTTGAATAATTTATGTAAATTCTTAGTCATGACATACATTTTTGTAGTATTGTGTACTTCATAGCCACACTTCTACATTTGAAAATCTCTTTATTATCTTTTTTATAACTAACACAAAGGAGATAATGACATCTAAATGGGGTTGTAATCATGTTTGAGAGATTTAACTATAATGGTAGATAGTTTTAGAAGCTATCAAAATACAATGTTGGTAAAGTGTACAGGTAATCATGTTTGAGAGCTTTAACTATAATGGTAAATAGTTTCTTAATTTTAATTTATTAATATAGTTGCAATGGATGCAAAAGTTACAATCATCACATCATTGTATGCTAATTTCCTACTACCAATACTATCACTATTGTGTTATTGTCTCAAATTGTTTGTTTTAATGACTTACACACATGATGCATTTGAGGCTTGCATTTCCTCTAGACATTTGAAGAGTATATTGGTTTCCAAATGACGAATGAAGGATGGGATGGAAACTTGTTGTGCTATGCTTGTTCAATGTCTAAATATTTGTGTTGATCATCAAAATGATATCAAGGTATCTTCATGCACTCCAATGGAGTGTTGCATTGATCCACATTCTATGGCAACTCTAAAAGCACTTGATGTTATAGGGAAGATTTTGCAATTTCAATTATAATAGTGGCAAGCACATGATTACTTAAAGTATTTATCTTGATCTTATTCTAGAAGAGGTAAAAATTCTTTGTTGTCAATACTAGAATAATACCTATTTAGAGTGGATATTTTTCTAGTATAATAGATAGAGAGTTCAAATGCTAACATTAAATGAGGAGGCTTGGCTTTTCAATAAGAGTTGCACACAATACATTCCCTTGTTTGTTTATGAACCATAATCAGGAGTTGGGACATCCTAAATTTATGCTCGATTGCTTTATTATTCTTGTCATTGCAAATGCTTTTTTGAAGTGTCAAGAATTACCGTCTAGTATTTTTTTTTTTATGGATGCATTCAAGGACAATATTTTCCTACTAGTTGCCATTCAATTTTCCAAAAAATATTATCACTATCTAGAAATAATAAGTCTAAGGTAATGGGACACATTGGGAAATATGATTTATTTAATATTTATATAGTTGTACTTCAATTTACAATCTTTGGGAAGATAAATATTAAGTTCAATTGATATTTTACTATGGCCTACTTAGCAGGGGCATTTGAATATTTATAAAATCTTTGAAATTATTTTATTAAAAATTATTGATCCCATATGACATGGCACATTGATGACTATCATTAAGTTACAACAAATGTCATAAACAATTTTTGTCTAGCATTATGGAGTAGCCTTTTAAGCATGACATTAGATTTCCAGTGCTAATTTTGGACCCAATTCTTATTAAAGGTTTATGTGATGTGAGCTATATGTGATGCAAGTGTGAACTTAGTTGATTTGAGGAGCTGTAGACAATAGTACACTAATTGTATATTATGTGGTGGTTTCTACTTTATCAATCATATACCGGCTATAAGCCTGTTGGTAGTGGGCCTTTCCTCATCAACAAAATCCTTATTGCATTTATGGGATGTAGCTACTTTGGTAGTGAAGCCTACTGATAATACACCCTTCTTATTGCAACAATCGTTTTAGAAATTTATCCTTTTTTATACAAAGTCATTATAACCGGTGTCACACTAACATGTGTTTTTCATTTCACGAGAATTAGTTTTTGGGTTTTCCACATAAATCTTGGTGTTGATCATGGTGATGTCTCTGTTCTTTCATGCTCATCTTTTCTATGATATTTTACTATACTATAACTGGAAAATCTTAAGTGA
Organism: Cupressus sempervirens; assembly: GCA_028749045.1. Classification (NCBI taxonomy): domain Eukaryota; kingdom Viridiplantae; phylum Streptophyta; class Pinopsida; order Cupressales; family Cupressaceae; genus Cupressus; species Cupressus sempervirens. The sequence continues at coordinate 406,684,006 of CM053788.1, read as the reverse complement.
TTGTTGTAGATTGTTAAGTATTAACTGATAGATCTCAAGTGATGGTTGTGTATTGTTAAGTATTGATTACTAGATCAAAAGTTTTATAAATGTGTGGCAATAGCTCATTCATCACTCATTTATTTGACCTATTCAACAATTGGCATTCAACCTTGGTTCCTCAATGTTGAGATTAATGTCTTGAGGCAGGTTTGATGGTTCACAAATTGAATATCCCCATGTTTGATCAATCAAACTAAATTTTATGGAAAGATTAGATAAAATTTTACCTCGTAAAGGTGTTTGCATAAGTGTCTTGAATACTAATCGATAGATAGACCAATAAACTTAGTTATCAAAGATGTTGTCATTGATGTCAACACATACAAAGAAACCAAGACCAGTAGAGAGGAAAAAATTACAAAACACATTTATGCGTGACTCTAGTTCACAAGGGTGATTAGAGAAAAGAAGAAGTGTGGGCCCAACGGTCTTGATGATAAAGGTGATCCACTTAGACAAAGCATGCTAAATGAAGTCTATGTATGCAGAAGGATGCCAAGTAGAAGGGAAAGAAGATAGACCAGTGAGTTGGTTTAGCCATGTCAACAAGGTGTGGAGCAAGATACATGTGACTACCTAGTCATGTAGAGGGTAGGAGTGCACTCAACGTCACATTTAATGGTGATGAGAGAATAGATCGAGGAGCAGTCAAAATAATTTAAATTTGAATTCTTTCCAACCAGAGCAAGACATCAAGGACACATGACATCTGTGACTTCTGTATGAACACACTACATCTAACAAGAGTGGTGCACTACTGCAATGAGAAGATGAGCTAGTATTAGGGGTGAGAATTCAAATTTTGAATTCATAGATTAGAGCTTCCAAGTGACATTGGAAGAAAGTATAAAAGGAGGTAGAGTTGAAAGAGCAAAGGGTAGATTGCTAAGTGATTAGCCAAAGAGCTAGAAAAGCTAAGGTAAGAGGAATCTCAAGGTGTGGAGGAGAGTGACAAGAGTGAAGTCACATTCAAAGAGTTGTCGTGTTGAGGAGAAGCGAGTAATCTTGAACATCACAAGGATATCGTGTGGAAGAGAAAGGAGAGCCAAGCACACAAGTGATCAAGGTCTGAAGTTGCAGAGCTAAGAGAAGGAAGAGCATAGTTCCAAACAGGTCAAGAGAGCTGAAGAAGGATCCATTCCTTGCTATTTATTAATCTTTGCAACAATAAATCCCATTGAGGGTGAACCCTAATAGGTTCTTTGTAAAAATCCCCTAATAGGGTGACACTTTAACTTGTGTTCTAAAGTCCTTTAACCAGGCTACTCCTAAAAGGGAAAGACTTTAATAGGTCTTATTAAAATCCCTTAACTGAGTGACACCTAACACTTTCTTTGTAATCTTCTAACATGGATAAGCTCTTGACCGAGCATATTCTAGAAGAGTGCAAGCTTTGTGAGGATTGACACACATTGTTGTTTTTACCCTAGATGAGTTTACATTAGATAAATACTATGTTATGTGTTTTTATTAAAAAGTTCTTTATTTTTTAATAATCCTAACTAGTGAAGTTATAGCCAGTACAAACCCATAGAGAAGCGTGAAGTGTGATTTAGAGTAAAAAGTTGAAACTAGTGAGTATATTGATTCACCCCCCCTCTTAGTATACTGACCTGTGGTAGGACCAACAATTGGTATTAGAGCCTAGGTCCTCAGAAGACAAGTTTAACAACTTGAGGAAAAGATCAAGATGCTTAAAAGAGATGCACCAAAGTTTTCTAGGGAAAACTACAACTCATGGTGTAGGAAGATTCGTTTACATCTAAATACTCTTGGCGATGCTTATTGGACCCATGTAGAGGTCAAATATGTCAAACCAACTGGTCAACTCAATCTAGACCAGTTGAAGGAGAAGGAGATACACACAACCACAATGGATGCTCTAGCAAGCACCCTATCCTACTTTGAGTACAAAGATGTGGAGGAATTGGAGATAGCATATGAGATGTGGGAGAAGTTGAAAGCCATCTATGGTGGTAACAAGCATGTCATGAGGGCTAAAGCTAAAATCTTGAGAGGAAAGTTTGACGACAAGAGGATGCATGAAGTCAAAGAGATTGAAGCCTATGGCTAGTGGGTGAAGGATGTCATGCCATCCATTAGAGCATGGAGAGGAGTGATACAAGAAGAAGAGTGTGCAAGTATGGTATTGAGAACCCTGCTACCCAAATATTCCATAAAGGTGTTATCCATTCAAGAGTTGAGAACAATAGACAAGATGGAGGTATCACTTGATGCCTTGATAGGAAAGCTCATTGCATTTGAGCTTAACAAATTTGACAAGAGTCAACCACCCAAGGTTGAAACTGCATTCAAAGCCTCTATTGCACCAAATGCAACACAAAGAGAAAGAGGAGAGGAAAGCACATCCAGATATAGGAGATAATTGGAAAGCCTATATGCTGAAGAAGCTGAACAAGAAGAGCTAGAGGCTTTGTTTACAAAAAGAATGGTTAGAGGAAAAGGGAAGAACAGATGTAAGCTTCCTTTCAAATGTTTAACTAGAAGAAGGTAGAAATTATATTGCTAGATGTCCAAAACCTGTAAGGAAGGAGAACAAAAACTAGAAGGAAACCATTAAGAAGTGCTCAAATTCCAAACCAAAGGAGAAGAGGTGATACCATATTGCTGAGAAAGGTGTAACTTATGAAGAGTCAACCAGTGATGATGATAGGGATGAGGATTATGTGTCTTTTGTTTCTATCACATAAGAAAAGGTGAAGAGAGCCCTAATAACCAGTACTAGTATCGACAAGAGCTAGACAATAGCTAACAATTTCTCACACCACATGTCTGGTGATAGGAACAAGTTCCATGAGGTCGACCTACAATGGAGGGATGATAAATTTTGACAAAAAATCACCATGCATAGTGATAGGTAAGTGTATTGTATCCCTAAATGAATCCTCTACTTGTGAAGATGTATATCTAGTGGAAGGATTAAAATGTAACCTATTGAGTGTGGATCAACTGATGAACAAAGGTTATAAGTTTGAGTTTAACAAAGGGTCTTACAAAATATTTGACAAGACACGCAAACTCTTAGCTACTTGAGAACAAAGAAGAGTCAATGTTTTCTACCTCAACGTTTTTGGTAATACTTGTAAGGTAGCTAAAACTGATAATAGTTGGTTATGGCATATGAGGTTATGTCGTAAATTTTGAAAGCATTGTCAAAGTAGGAAGGAAGAAATGTGTAAGGGGTTTACCCCCTATTACTAAACTTGACAATGTTACGTGTAAAGATTATCAACTAGGAAATTTGGCAAGTTCAAGTTTCTCTAGCAAGTCACTTACTTCTAAACATGTACTAGATCTAGTTCATACTGAGTTGTGTGGTTCATGAGGACGGAGAGTGTATTTGGTGACAAATACTTTATATTGTTTATTGCTAATTTTTCTAGAATGATGTGGAGTGTTTATTTGAAAGAAAAGTTAGAAGCCTTCCACATGTTAAAAGCCTACAAAGAAAAAGTGGAAAGGGAGACTAGAAGAGCATTGAAATGCTTGATATCAGATCGAGGAGGTGAGATAACCTCACAAGAATTTGAAAGCTATTGTGAGGAGCATGGAATCCAAAGAAAAATGTGAGCTCATAGGATACCTTAGCAGAATGATGTTGCAGAGAGAAGAAATAAAACCATCACAACTTGTACTAGAACATTGATGATCCAAAATAATGTTATGCAGATCTACTGGAGAGAGGTTGTAAGCACAACTATGTACACCTTGAATAGGGTACAAGCGAAGGAGACAAAGAAGACTCCCTGTGAACTGTGGTTTGGTCACACACCATCCGTTAGTTACTTCAAGGTATTCAGAAGAAAATGCTACGTCAAGAGAGATGAATACCAAGGAAATTTTGAACCTAAAAGTGAAGAGGGTATCTTTCTGGGATAATTTACCAAGAGAAGAGAATACCAATGTCTGAATCTCTACACAAATAAGATTATGGAATCTTCCAATGTGAGAGTGGATGAATTCTCAAAGAAGAATGAGGAAGTCAACACGAAAGAATTGGAAGATTACAAGAAGTTTGAGTACATCCCACTAAGTAATGTAGTAGAGAGTACCAGTAGAGGTGGAACCTATACAAGAAGTTGTACTGGCTTAAGTAGAGGAAGCTCTACATGGAGAACAAAGAGTAGAAGCACTTGATGGGGAATTGGTGCTAGCAAATTATGTGAGGAGACACTACTCAACAAGCCAAGTCATTGGTGACAAGGATGCTAGAGCGATAATAAGGAGAAAGATGAAAGAGACGTGTCCACTCTCACACATGGAGATTGAGGAAACAAGAGAGGCTCTGAAAGATGAAGACTAGAGAAAAGCCATGGATGAAGACACTGATCAAATAGTGAAGAATGATACTTGACCGTGGTCGCCTAAGCATATGACAAGAATGCTATTGGTACAAAATGGGTGTTTTGAAACAAGATGAATGAAGATGGAGAGGTAGTTAGAAACAAGGCCAAACTTGTTTGCAAAGGCTATGCACAAGAGGAAGGCATAGACTATGGAGAAACCTTTGCACTAGTGGCTAGATTGGAAGGAGTCATGATACTCCTAGTATTTGCAGATTACAAGAATTTCAAAATGTATTAGATGATTGTGAAGTCTCCATTCCTGAATGAAATTCTAGAAGAAGTGTATATTGAGAAACCTAAAGGGTTTGAAAATGAAAAAGGCAAGAACCAAGTATGTAGTGTCATGCACAAAAATTATAGGGCAAAAATACAACTAAATTTTTTTTTGAAGGTCACCTTTAGGATCTCACATTAGGAACTATACATTGTTGACTTGGTTAATGAATGACTAGGGTTTTCAGATACCCCACAATTAGGTTTATAAGGTTGCAACATACTAATTGAAATAATCCCTAACATGTGGGTTGAATGTTCAATTCTAGTCGTCATCATGAATCAAAAGAGACAAATCAATGATACAACATCCACAAGGGGGGTGGAAGAAAACCAAATTCTAATGACCTTTAATATTAGCATTTGTTAGGGTTTGAGAGTTTGAAAGTTATGTCATATATATAGGTGTGACCTTAATGGACTTAGGGTCATCATGACTTGATTGTACGTAATTAGCTTAATAAAATCAAATGGTTTTGAACTTTGCATCTAGGGTTGAGACACAATGTATGATGTCCTTAATATTGTTAAGTTTGAAGGATTTGCTGTAAATGTAATGACATTGCCTTGTAATAAGGTATATGTTTTCCATATGCAACATCCTCTCATTTATATTGAGAATGGGTGAATGAATAGACATGTCTATTCAATAAACAAATAATTAATAATAAAAACTTAATTATGTTATATATATATATATATATATATATATATAAAATAATAAGCTTATATCTCACATAATATTATATCTCATATATAATTATATGAATAACCATAAAGTTATCCAACATAAGCTACCAAACATTAACACTCCCTCTTAGCAAGGGAGGATAAACACAAGACAAATATTACACCATTGGTAATATCTGAGAAGTTTTTCATCATTAATATCGCATACGATGTCAAGAGTATTGATCTTCAGAATATTAGCATATGATATTCATCAATTACTCAAACTCACGGTAAGATATCACATTTGATATCAGGAGTCTTGATCTCCCAGAATGTCGACATCCGATAGTCATCAAGTACTCAAAAAAAAGGTTTGATATCACATTTGATATCAAGAGTATTGGTCTCCCAGAATATCGACATTCGATATTCACCAAGTACTCAAAATTATTTAGATATCACATTTGATATCAAGAGTATTGGCCTCCCAGAATATTAATGATATTCACCACTTACTCAAAATGTTTAGATATCACATTTGATATCAAGAATATTGGCCTCCCAGAATATCAATGATATTCACCACTTACTCAAAACGTTTTTAGATACCACATTTGATATCAAGAATATTGGCTTCCCAGAATATCAATGATATTCACCAAGTACTCTAAGAGTAATGGCCTCCCAAAATGTTGAGATACAAGACATTCACCATTTACTCAATTTATTTTATTTCATAATACAAGTTATTGTAAGATCATCACCTTACAACAACTTCTCCAAATCCAAGTGATTATCATTTGGAAGTTGTCACTTCCTCATGATGCACATAGGGGATAGGCCCATACATAGTCACAATCCTCATAACTGTGACAACTTATTGAACATTAGAGAAACCAGCTCAAGGTGGTTTACTCCCTCTCAATCAATAAGATCGTGTTCACTGAAGGTTGACCAAATAGTATCCTCAGTCTTCTCCCTCTCTTTCAAGATTTCCTCAAATGAAATGTTATTCTCCCTCTAAATTTCAATCTCCCTTTCCCTGCAGTAACATTCTCAAAGGAAAAGATCAAGGCACATAGCTCTTATATATAAAATTACAAATAAGAGAGAGATTACAAATTGATTATTAAATAAAATAATCAAGGATAAATACTTAACTGCACACCAATATCCTCTTATTTTATCTTTCATTCCATTAGACATTATTGTAATAAAAAAGAATTATTTATTACATTAAATATTTTGTTAAAAGACTATAGTGATCTATTATAACTCATAATGCCATCCTTATGAATTTACATATTATCCATATATATTTTCATACTATGTATATAATATGAAAATTAATTAATTCATAATAATGAAATAATATAAAACATATCATATATCATACATGTTAGTAGGGTCCACTCATTCCAGGAGATATTTCAATGAAAGAATAAATGAGTATGGTTACAAGAATGAAGTTGAAATGCCGACAAACAACAAATTAAACGGATTTCAAACAAAGAAGTTCCAAGAAAACTTCCATATATAAAGTGACACAAGAACATGAATCGAATATGCCATAAGTCAGACCAACGAGGATATGCAAACGCATGAAGACCACATAAATCCAGAGACACAACATATGAAGAGCAAGCCATTAATAACAACACCGGATACTGGAGCCACTGAATATGCAAATACGAGCAGATAAAAACATTAATCAAAACATCACACTAGTACTGCATGAAATGCAAACAGTCATACCAAGAAGATGGAGAGTACAAATATGCCATTTGAAGAGCATCCAGTCTTAATCCTTATAGATATTTACACGAACGTGAACTTCAGACAATCATACACCAAGAGTTGAGTAAGACGAAATGACAAATCACAATTGGCATGAACACAGGGTGCACAAGATATGAAAATGACGAAATGGATGATACTCTTAAAAAAATGATAATCTGATAACTCAACTGTTAGGAGGTCAGATGAATCTGGATATTTAAAATAGAGCCATTAATAACTCATACACAGTCGATACATTAGGCGGTGATACATCAGGTGGTGATGATTGACAGAGAAAGACAATAGCCATAGAAATCATGATACATGAAAATTTTCCCACAAATGTCATAAAAAATAATAAAAACATTTACCATTAGATCTATTTTATTGTTGTTACCAAACTAGGACCATTTCCTTACAAAGACGATGTCGATCTGCTTAAAATTGGAAATTACGCATCTATTGTGTGCCGCAGATGGGAGAGGCGTGCCGCAGAATTGAAATCCAATATCCTTCACAAAAACTTCTATTGTACCTTATGAAATTATAATTTAATAATGAAGTTGTTAGATTTAGAAGGATGCCAACATTAATGGATTGCCTTCAGTTTGTGTGCTTTTATATTTCTTCTTTCCCTCATGTTGGAATGGCTTCTTCTTACATGTAATGATTATACAGTAAAGGATAATTTGGCTTTTCCATTTCTCTTAAATTAATGAGTTTTGGCTCGTCAAGATTTTTTACACACCGATTCCCTGGAGCATATGGCTGCATATCCCAAATGTGAAGAGAAACAGTCGATGGAATTTTTCAAGAGATATGATTCATCAATGCTCAACTGCATACCTGTAATTGTTTTTGTGTGGCCTTGCATGATCTATGGTGTTGTTTGAAAACCTGAAACCCGTGAACATAGCGAAAGCTTTCTAGCTGCCACAACATATTAATATGGACCATGTACTTGTAGATTCATCTTTGCCATATCCTCTTTTGGCCAAATTTTAGCAGGCATTGGGAGAGAATAAATGTGATTTTACATGCCACCGAGATTAGGATTGAAGAGATCTGACACCATTAAAATTCTGTGCTTCTCAGATGCTTCTGCCATTTGTGAAACTTCAAATGTTCCCAAAGAAATCTTGCTCTGATACCATGTTAAGTTTGAAGGATCTATTCTAAATGTAATGGCATTTTGTTGTAATCAGGTATATGTTTTCCATATGCAACATCCTCTCATTTATATTGAGCATGGATGAATGAATATACATGTCTATTCAATAAACATATAATTAATAATAAAAACTTAATTATGTTATATATATATATATATATATATATATATATATATATATAAGCTTATATCTCGCATAATATTATATCTCATATATAATTATATGAATAACCATAAAGTTATCCGACATAAGCTACCAAACATTAACAAATGTATATGCTTATATTACTTATTTCAAATGCATGTCATGTTGAATTGTTGAATATGTTAGTTGACCTTTAAGTCATGAAAAAAATGTAATTGCACTAGGGTCAATGTGGGTTAGTCAATCTACCATGTCTAGATGGATGGACTAGTATGCTACCATTGGTTTACCCATCCTTTCTATAATCAATGGCTTTCCATGATTTACTATTTTGCTTGATTATTTAATACATGGTATAAATTTTCCACTATTACATTTGTGGGAAAATATGTGCAACTCCACTTACTATTTAATGTGAATTTACCCCATATCGAACTATCATTCATAATGCAACAATTTTCATGAAGCCCAAAATTCATATCTCGATAATGAATTCAAGATTCCATCCGCAGTCATTTATTTGTTTCATGCTAAAGTGCATACCAATGAGTTACAATCAATTACAATTTTGTCCTAATGATTTGACACTAAATTTCTTTCCAAATGACACATGGTCTTCTACTTTCCAAGATCCAAGACCCACTTCCTAATTCTATTCTTATGATACCTTTCCAACCCCAAACATTTCTTTATTAATTTATTTATTGACAATGTGAGGTTTTGAACTAATTACCTCCTGAAGGAAGCCATGCCAATTCGCCGCTATACTGCGGGTGGCTCTCATTTCTTACTTTATTATATAAATCTAATTGCTAACAAGTTTTAGATCAACCATTTACTATCTACTATTTAAAAACATATTATTTGAAATCTGATTTACAAATCAACCACATTAGTTAACACTACTACTAATCTAAATCCTAACTACCCTAACCTATACTCAACTTAAATGACCATTTGCTACTAACTATTACGATTATCTTAAACTCTCACCTACTTCTAAGACTACTAACTATCCCTTTTATGATTCGGTAATGCATTAACTCTTACTAAATATCCACTAAAATCTATCATATTGTCCCAACTAAATAACTTTCTTATCTTACATTTTCTCTTTCCTAGGCCGATCCACTAACTGCGCCCCTATATGCCTTCAGTGCACTTGCTTGGGTCAACGCATGGGAGGGCAAGGTGAGGTCTAACCCAAGTACTTGGGTGGTTTGATGTGGGTGCCCAGGTAGGAGAGAGAGGTGATGTACAAATTTGGTGGGGCCCATCCTTGGAACATGCATTGGAAGGGGCACATGAAGAGTATGGTGCAATGATTGGAAAGCAACCATTCCTTTGGGGACCACCGACCAAAAGGTGTCCCCTCCCAACTTTTAATACTCATGTATTTTCTATTCAATGTTTTTATTGTTATACAGTCCTTTACATTTTCATAAAATGAGGCAATAGCTAAATGGTAAACTATTTTGTGTGGTAGATGCCCTATATGTCGATGGCTATGCCTGCCTCATGCCATCCACACATGCCTGCAGTTTTGATGGACTTGCTGTGTTGTCGTACACTCTGCGTGCCCAAATACTGCATCCGTCCAATACTGCACACTGTGTACTTGAAATAAACTATAATTATGATGCAAATTTATTAATAAAATGTATTACAAATCCAACATTGGTTTTTTAGAGCCAAACTGTTCTACATTTCTATAGTCATAAAATAAACATAATATTTTTTCAACGTGCAACAACGTATAGAATAGAATGAGAAATACAATTTAAAATATGTTATTCATTTAGATATAATTAGATATTATTTGTAGTGCCTGCCCCTAGTTCGCATTTTGTTATCATTGCTGAACTCTTTTAGGGCTAGTGTTATGTTGATGGTTAGTAGCATTGTTTTGAGATTATCAGATATTGTGCTATGGATTCAATTTATTATGTGATGAGATTACTTAGACTCTACATTTCATGTATGTATGATGATTATTTTTAGTGTTCGCAATTATTGATGATGATTATTACATTGCTTTCAGTTATTAATGATGATTAGTAAGATGATTTATTATCATATGTGTTTTCTTATGGATACTTACCCCATACTTGCATGTGTATGGTGTGCGTGTTTTCTTTTGTATGGCGTGTCTGATGTGGTTAAGGAAGGGAGTCGTAGTCACCTGCTAGTCGGGATCTACACGATGCACCACTTTCTGCCATTGCCTATTTAATTTAGTATATATTGTGCTTGTACATGCATAGTTTTTATGCAGGTTGCAGGTACCGGGTATCGACTTCCCTGAATTGCCAAGATGAGCGTACCCTATCACATTATCTCAATGATAAGAGAGGGGAGATAAATTCTCAAGTCCTAATCCCAACCCTTTAAGCCATTTGTCCTAATTGGAAAATTAGGACAAGTATCCGAGTTGAGTACCCTCCGAATGCGTCAGATGACGTAATTCGTGATTTAAACCTTTGGTTTGATTTTGTATGTATTTTGGCTATGATGAGTTTTTTATATTTTTACCGTTTGAGTCTTTGGAGTATTTTCTATTAATTAAGCCTAATTAAAAAAAGATTTAATTAATGGTTTAATTTAATAAAAAAATTAATATGGTATTTTAATATTTATTTTATTTAATTAATTGAGAAATTAATTAAATAAAATATTTAAAGTTGAAAATAAAAGTTAAAAGTTTAAATTTGGAATGTGACAATATTTATTTTAATAATAATATATTTGGAGCTCATTTTTAAATAAATGACTAAATAATATTATTATAAAGCTAATAAATATTTTAGTAATAAAGTTTTGAAAAATGAAATTTAAAAGTGGAAAATATTTTAAAATTATTAAAAGATTCTAGATTTCATGTGATTAAAATATAAATATATTAAGATTGAAAAGTGGAATTATAAAAGTTAGTGCATGAGATTTAATAAATAAATAAATTAAATTGGAAAGAGTAAAAGTAAATATTAAATTAATTAATGTGCATTATTTTAATATTTGCTCACATAGGAGTTGGCAAATTCTCGAGAGTTGTCATGTAGACAACACTGGAGTTTGCACTCTAAGAATGCACTAGTTGTCTACACTTAAGAGTTAGCATTTTTATTTGAGCATATGGAGTCTACAACCTTAAGACTCATTTAGAAGGTTGGAGAAGACTCATGCTTGGTTGTCATGCTTATCTTCTAATTATTTCTAGAGACACTCTAGATGCATCTTAGAGGCCTTTAAATAGAGGCTCTCCTAGTGTATTTGGACAAGCTTAAATGAAAGCTTAAATGGAAGCTACAAGCTAAAATGGAAGCTTCAAAGCTTACATTGATTGAGAAGCTCATATGCTTCTACATGCTCATATATTTTCTACATGCTTCTATGCTTCTTCTAGCTCTTCTAGTCACTTGGAGGATTCAATTGGCTTGGATCTTGGAGGAATTGCGAATGACGGAGAAGGAAGAGATTTTTTATGGACTTCTGAGGCATGGCGGATTAGCATCAGTGTTCAGGTGCACTCGTGATATTCGTATATTCTCTTTGCACTATTTCTCTTCCTGTCTTCATCATGTTTGTTATACGTGTCTGAATACTCTTTGTGATTGAATCTACAATTAAATTGGAATCTAGATATGTATGGTTACAAAGAAAACAATAGAAAAACTTAGATCTAATTAAGGAAGAAATTAAATCTAAACGAGTTTGGGTTCGAATTAGAATCAAATTGAAATAGATTTGAAAATGGTTTCAAGATTTATGGCCAAATCCATTAGTGAAATTATTGGATAAATTTAGAGAACAATTACCTTTTAAGAGAAAATTTTTAATTCATCACAAATTGTCCTGTCGTTGCCCCTTGGATAGACCCGAACTCAGTCATTCATAACTTTTTATTGAGATCGTATTTATTCGATCGCTCCAATCAAAATTGGTGCAACTTGGCCCTCTCCAACATATTTCAATTTCAGCCCGATCCAACGGTTCATTAGGGAGATATGGCTGTCGTACTGAGACTGTTTTATTCAAGGACAGATATTTCTCTATTTTCCATAACCAAGAGTTCTTTATGCTTAAACTTCACAAAAATAATATATCAAAGCAATATAATTAGAATTTAATAATTATTAGTCTAAAGACTAATAAGAATGTTCGAAGTGAATTAATAGAGATTTTTAATGAAAAGTTTGTAGATAGAGCTGATGGACAGAGATATTGAATTCAATAGAGAATGGATGACTTTTAATATTAATTATTTAATGTATATTAAATATTATTTAATATATATTAAATAATTTAAGAAATGATAATTTTAAATGAAGAGAATGTAATGTTAATGGATTAATTGACATGGAGTTATTATTATAACATTATTATAAGTAGAATTGTTATGTTATGTATTATTAGATAACTTATCGATACACCTTAATGGTGATAAGAGTCAGTAAAATATTAACCAATGAAGTTTATGGAGGGATTCTCTAGATCGATTATTTATAGTTTTGTTGAGTTTATTATTTATTAATGTTTGTTGGGTCTAACAAACTATAATGGTTTGAATAGTTATCAACAAATACGATTAGAGTTAATCTAGTGGAGATTATTTAATGATTAAAGTTTTATAAAAAGATATTAGTTTTTGGTTTGAAGTATGATTGATTCTTAATCAATTAATGTTCATTGAGTTGTCAATATAATTATATTATGTGATTGAGATTTATCTTGAAATGACTATCATTAATACGAATTAATTAAGGAAACATTAGTATCCATAAAGAATGATGAATGTGATCTATTAATAAGATTCTCAATATAGCTTGTCATTAAATATTAGCAAGTTATTATTATTGAACTATGAACATGAATAGTTGTGTATGGTTGACTTTTAGTTATTAGTCAACTAATATTCATTGGGTTGATGGTTTGGTTGTGAAATTATAAATTAAATCAATTAACTAGAGTTAATTGGATTTAATTAATAATTAAGTTATGTAATGGAGATTTAATTAATATGATTCTTTTAACGAGATTGTAGAAATATTGATATTGAAGTTAATAAGTCTTGACTTGAATAATGACTTAGATATTATATGGTTGTCAATGATGATAACGATTAAATTAAAAGAATCAAACTTTAGTAATACTTAATTAAGTTTCTAATTGAAAACTATTAGAATGTATTAGGTCATGGATGGTGTACCTATGTTAATTGATCATTTTAATAAAGTTATAATCTTTCTATTCAAAGATTGATAATTGGCTCTCTTATAATTTAGACGAATAATGATCCTTTGATTATCTCGAAAAGTTGAAGTAACATTAAAGAAGAGTCATTCAATTTGTAACATTGATCTTAGCAAAATAAAGAGAACAATTTAATTAAAGGTCAATAATGATCAGTTTAGTGAATATTTATCCTTAAGTTATTCATAGAATGCAATTCTTAATAATGGAAGGAACAAATGATGCAACTTAAGACACTTGAAGTATACTTGAAAATTGGAAACCCCTACACATTATTCAACTATGAGATTTTAGCAAAACCAAAACATATGTTTGCATCGTGTATTCTCTATGCTTCTTGTTTTGGGTTTTGGGTTGACTAGTGTTGACCAGTCCTAGGTTGTTACTAGAGGCTCGGGGGTTATGAGATGTGATGACATGTTGATCTTATTTGGTCTCCATCTTTATAAGCCCAACCATGGTTATGTGATCGTGTGCTCTATGAAATGTTTGTATTTACTGATTGTTATTGTTCATCAGTCTTCATGTGTGAAGCTAAGATGTATGTGTATGAGACACTTGAGCTAATCATTTTTAAGTCATCGATCAGTTATCCTTGGATTATTTTCTAGTCGCCATGATGGGACTGAAATGTTGATTTATTTCTTGATGATTTCATGTTGTGACATGTTTGACTCAACCATTTTGGAGTCTTCGATCAGTATGATTTTGAGATATTCTTAGTTGTTTGTTGAGAACCAATGGATATTGTGATTTATTTTGAGATGTATTTTGGTTATTGAGAACTAATGGATACTTATGATTATCAGTGATGCCTTCAGTTGCCAATAGAGAACTGTTGTGGTCATGATTTTCTATGGATGCTTTTCCAGATGCTCATGGAGATTTGATGATTCTTATCTTAGAGATATGATGATTCTTATTATGGATATTTGATGCTTTTATGCATATTTGATGATTTTATTATGGATTATCTTTTGTGATTTTGAGATTTATGATTCCATGAGCTTAGGGTAGGTAATCTACTTGTAGTGTCCAGAAGTGGCTTGCAATGGGGGCCGGGGCCCTAAGTGGCTGCCAGGGTAACTCATTGTAAGTTTGGTTAATAAGTGATAACATTTACACACTAAATGGGGATTAAATGAACCTAAAAAGATAATTGTTTTGATGTTCTCAACCATGCCTTGAGTGCTTGTATAGGCTAGGATGAGAGTAGTGAGAACGCATGGTTGTGACCGTGCATTCCGTAGTATGCCTCGTCAGTATGAGAGGATACTAGTGGCCGCATGAGATCAGTATGGACCCATGGAGTTTAGCTAACTGCCAGGGTAACTTGTACGTGATAATTGCGATGACACTTTCTTGCTTGCAGAGTAGGTTTCCTACATATCATTGTTGTGCCTCTGGGAATTAGATGTCGATTTTGGGTGTGTTGGAACCTTTGAGTTAGTATACTTTTAGGATTCTTGGACTTATAGAGATCTATGCTATGTGATTTTGATAGCCTGTTTGGGACTTGAGATTATCTCCGCAGCACAGTGGGAGTGGACCACTTAGGTTCCATGTGGTCGAGTGGTAGTGTTTTATCACTCTTATCATTTGAGATCCATCTGAGACACCGTGGCTGAAGCATTCTTGGTTGGTATTTATCTTCATTATGATCTTGGAGCATTATAATTGATGATATACCTTATGATGAATGTATTTACTGGTATGTTTCTTATATTGGTATTTTGCATATGTTAGATGATGTTACTTTATGCTTTACTTTGCATGTTAGTAGGATGTTTTAGGAGTGACATTCCTACTATGTTTATACCGATGATCTCTTCGGTGCTTTGGAATGTTATGCACGGAGGGATGGCTAGGATCCATGATGGTCTAATGATGCTATTTACGGTTGGGAGGAACCGTGCACTTAGTTATTTATGTTTGTAATATATGGTTATCTTTTATGATGGATGTTTATATCTTTTGTGATGATGTATCATGTATTGTTTATGGTTTCATTCTGTTATTGCATCATGGATTAATATTGGATGGTGATGTAGTTTATTTACATGGATGCTTTATTCTTTTAAGCTTTTCATACCTTGTAAGATGTACAGTGGATGATTAAGCTAAACTAAAATGTAATTACAAAAAAAAGGACACTTGTATATGGTTTAAGAATGTTGGATGTATCATTGTTATTTCATAAAGATGTGATGTTAGATGAATGGTTATGATTAGATGTGATTCAACGTTAAGGGATCTTTAAAGAATATAACTTGTTATGTTATGTTATGTTTACTTTCATTTGAATTGTTGCTATTGCTTCCGTTACTATGTATAAGTTGTAAATGGTTTATCTCTCTTGTTTTAAAAAAAAAAATTGTTTGGCAAACTTAGTGTAATTCTTTGGATCCCTTGGCGGGGCATTACATTATTAATAATATATAGATTTTTTTAAAGTTAAAGAAATATTAAAAAAAATTAAATAATAAAATAAAATAAATATCATACAATATTGTTTATGTAGATAATGTACATTACATTAAAAAAATAAATTAATTTAATGATAATGATAGTAAATAAGAGAATATAATAGTTTTGATTTATAACTATTATTTTAATTTAATAAGAAAATTATTTACGTTATTGATCTTATTTTAAAGTTGGAAATTGGAATAGAAATAATTTTAGTAATTTATAAGTATTAAATATTTTCTATATGTTAGTAATTTTATTTTGCTATCAATTGAAGGATTGAATTATATAATTATCTTGCACTCAACATGTTCAAACTTATGACGAAGGAGGATGGTCTCATCTTCCATGGAAAATAGGTGATATAATTGCATTTATTTTAGTATTTTCAATGCTAGTCATTGCTTTGTTATATTTCTAAATAGGTATGTTCATTTGTCCTTGGAGATTTTGGAGTGGAGGGAATATTTTGGAGTGGAGTGAAGTGGAGATTATACGAGTATAGAATATATGCGATTTTTTTTTTTAAAGAGTCATATTTTTTATAGTACAAATGTTTCTTGATTATGTGATTTTTATGTGGCTAAGTACTTCCCTTTAGTTATAAATTAATTATAGCTTTAATATATATGTGGCTAAGTACTTGCCTTTAGTTATAAATTAATTATAGCTTATATATATATATAAAATTAAAATGTAAAATATTAATTTATTTAAAATTATAATAGTATATCAAGATAAAAAGTTTAAAAAAAAAAAAAAAAAAAAAAAAAAAAAAAAAAAAAAAATATATATATATATATATATATATATATATATATATATATATATATATATATATATATATATATATATATATATATATATATATATATATATATATATATAATGCTTGATATAAATTATATAATTTTATATTAATTTATTATTTGAATCTATAATGCATAAACTATCATATTTAAAAAATATTATAATATGTTACAAATATATTTTTATATAAACACATTTAGATAGAATTAAAATGATGCATGTTATGAATTCTATATATTTTATAAATAATAATATGGTATATTTAAAAAATTTGACTTTAATACTCGAATGATAATTTTATAAATAATGTTAGACTGAAGACTTGGTTTAATAGAGAAAATGTTGGAGAAAGAGGAGCAAAATTTCTGAGCTTTGCAAACTTGTCAATTATTTTTCAATTTATAATGTATAATACAATTTATTCTTATTTTTTAAATGTTTGGTTAATGTTTAAATTTGTTGTATGGTAAATTTTTAATTAAAGCATGCACTAATTTCTAATGCCTTATTATTTGTCCATACCACCTCAATTGTAAATTCCTGACTTGGGTTCATATAGATTTGATACATCAAATTCACTACATCTAATTCACCATTAATATTTAGAAAATAAATAAAAAGAACTCAAGAAATGAAATTAGTGTCTTTCTTTCTTTATTCTTTGTCTAACTTCCTGACAATTGAAAAGAAAATTGAAAAAATTGAATCATTGTATCTCCTCTAAAATTTCCTAAAAAATCTACCTTGATACAAACTTACTTTTTTTTAATTTATCAACCTAAATTCCATGCAACTTGAGAACATCTCAAGAAATTACTAATAACTCTAATTTTTAAAAAATTTTCTATGAAAAAACAAAAGAAATTATTAAATTAAAAAAAATCTAAAAAATCTAAATGAACTTTAGAACTTACTAATTTATTTAGAAAACATCCAATTTTTTTTTCCTAAAATCTAAAGAACTTGGACAAAAACTTGCATCAATCTTTTTGCCCTCATTGACATAGACCAAAGGCCCTCTTAATATCCCTAACATTTGATCATTTTATTCTAGATAATAATCGAATAAATTTAAGAAAAGTTCAAAGTATTATTTTTAATTTTATTAAATGACAACATTTAACCTTGCTTATATTATCTTTCTTCATTTCCATTGTGCAACTTGAAAGATTTATTCTTCAAGATTTCTATGAAATTTTGTAATTTAAAAAAAAAAAATTATAAACATTCAATAGGTTGGCTTTCTCAAGTTTGAATCATCTCTTAAATTTAAGAGGTAGAACATCGTGCAATAAACTACTTCTCCTATCTAACAAAAATAGGTGATTTAATAGTTTGAAAATATTTTCTATTTAATTTTTATTAACTTAAACTAATTTTCTTATTAAATTAAAATAATAGTTATAAATCAAAACTATTATATTCTCTTATTTACTATCATTATCCTTAAAGTAATTTTTTTAATGTAATGTACATTATCTACATAAACAATATTGTATGAAATTTATTTTATTTTATTATTTAATATTTCTTCAACTTTAAAATAATCTATATATTATTAATAATATCTAATCATATCTAAATGAATAACATATTTTAAATTTTATTTCTTATTCTATTCTATATGATGTTGCACGCTAGAAAAACATTAAGGTTATTTTATGACCACATAAATGTAGAACAATTTAGTTCTAAAAAACCAATGTTAGATTTGTAATATATTTTATTAATAAATTTGCATCATAATTATAGTTTATTTCAAAGTACAAGAAAGTTGTGGTATGCAGTATTGGATGGATGCAATATTTGGACACGCAGAGTATACGACAACACAACAGGTCCATCCAAATTGCAGGCATGCCAAGGCATGTATGGATGACATGAGGCAGGCATAGCCATCGACATATAGGGCATCCACCACACAAAATATTTTACCATTTAGCCATTGCCATAAAATGATATCGATGGGCCATATTTATGTAATGGATTTGATGGTGACTTAATTTCTAAGTATAGCCATCAGATACTTAAGAATTATAATCCTCTTCCCCTCTTGACTTGGTACACTATAACCTATATCTAATCTTATTTTATTGTTTTCCTACAAGGGAGTATCAAGGAATGTTCCTATAATATTTTATTGGCCTGTAATAGAATTGGGTTAGAGGAGGGTTCTTCTTTTATTCCCCATACAAAATCCAGAGAGCTAAAATGTGCATCTACAACTTGTTTTCTTATGGAACTTATGCTATATTATCCCTTTAAACTATCTTCTCTTTTCACTATAATGTTTAATTCTTCTGATGCTATTTCTAACATTTCAATGTAATTATCTAGATGAGTGAATCTATCTTGAATTCATTATAATAGTAGATTTAACATATAAAATGCATGGGGACAAAATCAAATAAAAATGAACTAATGGATGAATGTTTTCTATTAACAATGAGACTTAAATGACATTTCTTATTGATTAATACAAAATAGAACTCCATCATGATCAATCTTTTGAATTATTTTTTCTTGTGTCGATTCTTGCTTGAAATGAATACATGCAAAGAAGACATATACACTACTTAAATTTCAATAGAGAAAGCTATCGCAATGAATCTCTTTTACATTTCATATGTGTCTACTATGACAAGTTGATCATTCTTTTTCAATGCAACTAGATGCATAACAATGAATCTTACAATGCAAATAGTTATGAGAATGTCCAAATTACTTTCTTTCTTCCATGAAACCATTCTTCATAGTGATGTACATAAAATGGAGAGCTTCTTTTTGTAGCACAATACACAAACTAAAAAATGGAAACTTTGTCCTTACAAATACAACGTTCAATGACATGGAGGAAGATTCCTCCTTTCAAATACATCACACAATACAACCATGGAGATTTTGAATTTGTAAATACAATACTCAAGACATGGAGGAGGATTTCATCCTTCCAAATGCATTACATAATGATACATCTCTTCCTTGCTACTATGCAATCATTCATTGCAACAACATGAATAAGATGGAGAGAGATTCTCCAATACATGTACAATGCACAATGACAAGTTTCCTCTTTCAAGCAACATCTACAAGATGATCATTCCAAGCTTTTTCCATTTTCCCCTTGAGCACAAAATCTGAAAATGCAACACAAAAAACAACAAGGACCATGGATACTCTCTTCCCAACCATAGGGGAACAAGGCTCAAACCGGGTTCATATTCACTCTTACAAAAGAAAATTCATCACATTACAACACTTGAACAATCCCATCCAAAGTATATTTTACAATGGTTCACCAATGGAACCATGAACATAGGGTGAAGGTGGGCTCTCCAAGAGGAAAAATGCCATGTCAATAACCATCACACACATT
Organism: Cupressus sempervirens; assembly: GCA_028749045.1. Classification (NCBI taxonomy): domain Eukaryota; kingdom Viridiplantae; phylum Streptophyta; class Pinopsida; order Cupressales; family Cupressaceae; genus Cupressus; species Cupressus sempervirens. The sequence goes on along the minus strand of CM053788.1, from coordinate 406,663,652 downwards.
GAAAATTTCATCATGCCTCTTCAAGGCTTTCCACAAAACATTCTTCTCTTCACAAATTTCCACTTATCTTCCTCATATCACAATAATAAGACAATGGCTTCAATGGAGCCCATACTTAATGAAATCTTTCTTCCTTCCAAAGGAAGAGGCTCTCAACTACATTATTGAGCCCAACTAACCCCTTCACCTTGGACTTTTCTTCCCTTCACAAAGGGTGAGTGAATCCCTCACACCCATAACAACACTCATGCACACAATTATGGAAAAAAAGAAGCAAGAAAACAATGAAAATCCAAACTTCATTCTCATCACAACACAACACAACGTGATACAAGATGATACCACACATATTTCTTACAATGTCATTCTCACTTCCTACATGCTCGTGAATGCAATACCATGACTCAAATTCAAAATGGAAGAAAATAACCACATGACAACAAACACAAACCTTGAATCCTTTTTCAAAATGGTAATGAAAGGTTGGAGAAGAGCTCCCTTCAAGATTCTAAACTCTAAGAGTTTCTAAAGTTAGAGAGTGGGTAGACAATTCACTATTTTTCCTAAAGACCCCTAAAAAGACTCTAACTTCTCACTTAGCTAAAACTGGTCCTAACAAGAAGCCTTCCTTTTCTAGCACCCTTGCCCCTTTCTAAAATTTTAATTTTGACCAAGTGGGAGAAACATACAGTGAACTCTTCAATTTTGAAATTCTATGAAAGTGATTTGTTAAGAGGGTTTTTAAAGTCATCTATGTTGTTTGGACCCCCAACCTATACTACTATCATGTGGGCACTTTTTTTTCACCAAAATAACCCCCTTGGACCACTTGTTGATCCCTAAAAGTTATTGGGAAGTTGGAATTCAAATTTATCTTGATGGAGACTTCTCCTAACATTTTACCATGAGGGGTTAACCTAGCTATTACATTTGGTTAGGTTTAGGTTAAATTACTCTTTCCCAAAACCCTACTAAATGACAAGTCATCTCCACATGGGCAACACAAGTGTCAAGTGACACATAAAAACAACACATTACATTCATAGTGACTTGTCTTGATTATACATGAATTTAAACTATTACACACATACAATCCAAGTTTATGAAAAAAAAACAATACAAATGAGATTCAAATCTTTTCCACCGATTCAACCTTGCCTATGTCTTGTTCACATGGATTTTAGCCTTGATTCCCCATTTAATTCCATGGTTAAATTTCTTGCACACTAAACTCAAGCATTAGTAGTCCAAGAAAATCTTATAAGCAATATAAATAACGTAATAAAATATTTTCACATTCAACATTAGGTTTGCATATTCCATCATTTCCAATTAACTTTTGCTACTACAATAGTGCACAAAACATTGTAACATTGAAATATCATAATATATCCTTTAACACTAATTCTCACTTATACATTGCAATTTGAAATTTCAAGAATTTCTACGATCCATTTCTATTAAAAAAATGAAACATTGAAACATAACAAATCATTAAAACATGGTAGTTGGGTCCTAATTGTTGACATTGAGGTCAATTTGTCTATTAGTGACTCATAGTTAGTCAATATAAAATTTCTATCGAGTTTCTCAGTTATTATCGAGCTTTAGAACCTATGTACAATTTATGCTGAGTGTAGCAGTATTTTTGAGTTGTATAGTAAAAGTTATGGAAACTCTAGTGTTAACTGAGTTCCATAGTGTTAATCAAGTTTCACAGTATTGACCATGATCTCTAGTGTCTACCAAGCCATGGAGTGTCAAGTGAGTGATCGAGTATTTTTCAAGTTTTGCAGTGTTCATCGAGTCACATAGTGTTGATCAAGTTCAAGCTACTTGGAAGTGATCAGTATGAACCCAATCTCTTCATCAACCGAGTACCAAATGATGCCGAGTGTCTATTAGAACATCAATGAGTTTGTCTTCAAAACCCAAGTTACAACAGTTGGGCCAACTTTGTGGATTTTGGTGAAACTTGTATTGTAGTCGACTCCAGCAAGTTGTGATTTGCATTGGTATATATGTAATTCATTATATCATATCCAAATAAGAAGAGAAAGCATATGATGAGAAAAAAGTGTGAATTAAAGAAGGCTACAAGCAATATAAGGGACCACAAAGTATTATCTCTCACAACAAGGTGATCACTACAATTCAAGGAATCTCAACCAAAAAATCAGAGTTGAAGATTAGAGATTAGCCACTGGTTCATCCTAATAGGTGCATTAGCCAAATCCTTTAATAGGGTAGATTTAACAATCTTTGATAAATCTCTTTACTGAGTGCATACTTCATTGTATGTTTTGTAAATCCTTTAACAACATGGACCTCACAGTCCTTATTGCTCCTAACAGGGTAGATCATCAAAAGTGATCAATTGTAAGCCTTAATAAGCCAACTTTATACTAGAGTACTAAATCTTGTGGGTATCATCCCCACCCTAGTTTTACTTTCTATTTGGAAGGCTTCTGGGTCACCATATCTTGTGTCAAATTGCTATGAATGTTTATTTTCTTTCATTCTTTCATGCATGCAATTATATCATAAAATTATATGAAATATTAATTGGTGAAATAAGATTAAGTTTTATTGGTTCCTGATTCACCCCTCCCCTCTCAGTAACATTTTATACCTCATATTTCCAACCCCAATGTACAACATAAGTGCGAATATTCAAAATGAAGATATTGAAATAACATAGCCATATAGTATCAAAAGTGTATCAAAACATTGAGTCAGAAGTATCATAATGTAAATATATCATCTATACCATAACGTTTGAGTGAGGCATCACATGTAGACTGAAAAAATTCCTGTATAAACTAAAATAGACCCCAACAACATGGTATGAGTGACTAAACTCATACTTGATAAATACTGGGTTCATAAGAACTAGTGAGAATTACAATTTATAAATGAAGAAAGAAACATAAATAAGTCTTCAAATTATAGAGATCTTTGTGGATGATATCATCTTTGGAGTAGATGATAAGCTAAACACTAAGTTTTCTAAAGCCATGAAGAAAGAAATAAAATATACATGATTAGATAAATCAAGTTCTTCATCAAACTTCAAGTGTCGCAATTAAAGAGAGGGATCTTCATAGGGTAGACAAAATATGTCAAGAAAATACTAAAGACATTTGATATGGAGGAAGAAAAATTGATAGGCACTTCAATGTTAATTAGTTACAATATCTCAAAGGAGGATGAAGTTCTTGAAGTGAATGAAATTCTTTACCAATCCATGATTGGTAAACCACAATATGTCATGCAAAGAATACTAGACATAACACAAGCAGTAGGACTGATAGCTATATTTTTGCCAACCTAAAGGAATCACACATAGTAGTTGTGAAGAGGATCTTTAGGTATCTAAAAGGTACTAAAGAGAATGACCCATGGTATCCTCACAAAGGTTACTTTGAGTATAGTGTCTTCACTGATGTTGATTGGAAAGGGAACATAGATGATAGAAAGAACACAACTGGTGGTACACTCTCTCTTGGAGGAAGACTAGTTCCGCATACCAATAAGGAACTACATATTGTAGTCAATAGTTGAAGAAAAATTTGTTGTTGCAACAATGAATTACACTCAGGTTGTGTGGATCAAACATCCTCTTGAAGAAACTCAAGAGAAAATGGAGGAACTGATAGTTAGCAACTCTGATAACACTAGTTCAATCAATATCTCTAAAATCCCAATTGTGCACTTAAAGATAAACCACATATCCATCAAGTACCATTTTTTGAGGGAGAAAGTGCAAGTAAAAGAGGCCAGGTTTGAATATGTACCAACCAAGGAGCAATTGGCTGATATCTTTACAAAGCCTCTTTAGAAGGATACTTTCAAGTATCTAATAGAAAGGTTAGAAGTATTACACCTATCCAACCTAAACTAAGGACAAACATGCAGGCATCAATCCATGATCAAGAAAAAAAGAAGTCTAAAGAAAAATTGATGAGAACAAGGGAATAATCCATAGTGGGAGTAATCAAGAGAATGAAAGAGAATAAAGGATGGTTTCCTTTTCATTTCTATGAAAGAAGGAGAAGGCGAGAGGAGCAAAAGAAGAAGAGCAAAGGGGGAGCATACAAAACAAAAGAAGTTGGAAAGAAAAAGTGTGCAAAGAACACATGACATGACATAAGAGAAGCCACATAACAGTCAAAGAATATAGATGCATTTTCTTAGGGGGAGATGTTGGAAGAAAAAAAGAAAGGCACTAAAATAGAGATTGCTAAAATGACTAAGTGTTGCCATCAATGCTAAAGGGGGAGAATGTTGGTGCAAGTGTCTTGAAGGTGTACTAGTTTTAGCATCTTAAAATGGAAGAACTTTCAAGATAAGAGCATTTAGCCCTCTGAGTAAGTGGTCTGGGGTCATGTCAAGTGCCTTGAATAGGTCTTTGCATGGATCTGGCTATTTCCCCCATTATATTTTTCTCCTCTTGTTTCTAGCCTTTTTTCTGACAACTTTCTTTGAGAAATTAAAGACTTTGACTTTCTAGGTTAATAATGACTTGAAGGGTCAAGGTTGACCTCAAACCTAATCTAGGTCAAGGATGACCTTGACCCTTATCTAGGGAAAAGTCAACCTTGACCCTGACCCCAGGTCCAAATTTCAAGTTATGGAGGTTTCAAGATATCAAGCTTTGGAAAAATTCATTTTTCCACTTCCAATGAAATGTCCCTTTTCTGATTTTTGTATGATATTTCCAACCTTTAATCAGATCTTTAAGATCAAACAACAAATATCACAAAGATCCTCCAAATTTCTCAAGAAACCCCAAATCGGGTATGCCAGAAATGGTGCCAAAAGCTTCACAGCTTCACCTATTATTAATAAATCTGAAAATGGCCATTTTTACAGATTTTTCAGCAGCATAAAAGCCTACAAAATGACATTTCCAGATCTATATAGCCTTTACACAACAGCTCACAAATGCAGGACAAAAACTATGCTCATCGGGCTCCCGAAATTAACACAAAAATGCCCGGAAACACCACAAAAACACTAATAAAATATCTCAAAAGTTTAATCACGTCACAATACATATATTCAGCTCTATTTTAATAGCTTAAAGTCTGAAATACAACAGCAACCAAAACTGATATGAAATGCTCAACTGAAAACACCAAACTCATGCAAAAAACACACCCAAAAACCCACAAATCTACACTGTTCAGCACAAAGGCAAACTCTGTATGAGCATGCACATGGAATGGCTTCAAACTCCCGTCCTTAGCCTTCCTGGAAACCTACAAACTCTCATTCTTGGGTCTCCCTGGAAACCTGCAAACTCCCGTTCTTGGGTCTCCTTCTCCACAGGTTTGGCAGCCTCTGAAGAATAACAAAGAATGAGCAAAAATCAAGTTCTGTAATCAGCCCAAAATGCCTCCAAACCCCTTAAAAGAGGGCATAACTGTAACTCACGTCCAAGAGAGGTTAATGAAACATATTTTAATAATAATTTTCATTTATTAGTCCAACGGTTTCCAAAGATTAACCCCCTTTTTCCGAAACTTCACTTTCTTGGGCCTGCCTGCCTTAGCAAAGATTATTATTTTTTAATTATTTGAAAAGGGGACATGACATCCAAGTTAGGTGTTTTGGGTTACAGTATGGTAAAATCTTAAATTGAATTTAACCTAGGTCCATTTCTAGGGGTTAAGGTTAATTGGGATTTAATTCTCCAATGTTGGCTTCTCTAGAAGTTTGTGCCCTAGATCACTATATAAGGAAGCCTCCTCCTCTCATTTTCTCTAAAAAGATAACACAAAACTAGAAGGAGAGAAGTCATTATATTGAATGATCCATCATCAAGCATCCAAGAATTCAAGAATCCAATTCATCAAGGAGATCCATTGTTATCTATTGAAGGATTCAATCTCTATGGAGCCTCTTATTGAAGATTTCTCCATCCATTTTCATTCAAGCCTCTTCCTATGCTAAAATCCATTCAAGATTGGTGTTGAATATCTAATGCCATTGATTTGAGACATCCTACACATGATTCTACATTCATTTGGAGCATCCATACTTGTGGATTCAAGGATTCAAATTCTCCATAAGGATTTTAACATAAGCAAGGTGAATAGTTCCATTTACTTTGTTTATTCATATTGCAATTTTAATTACATTTCAAGGTTGATTCCAAACAAGGGTTTGACCAAGGCAAATCCACATCCAAACAAAAAAGTCATTTTTCTTGCAAGTATAGTTTAGTTTATTTGCATTGGATTGATTTATGAGCTTTACTACTACTAGTCCTACTTTTAATATTCCAGTTAGACAAAGTGGTAGACTTATGGGTACCTTTGATCCTATGTCTTCTTCTCCTTTCCTTAGGATCCTAGATGATAATTTGGTTAATCATGATATTAATTCTATTATGGAGCAAAAATCTTCTCACTCATCTCATGACGAGGATGATGCTTTAAGAGTTCCTCCTAAACAAGTCCAAAAAATTTCAACTGAAGTTGATAAAATTGGTAATTGGCTTATCCAATAAATCCATAATCAAGATTCTATTCAAGCTATAGAGGCTCTTAAGAAAGTTCTTCGTGATAGTGATCAAGGTCTTAACCTCTTGCACACTATTACTCACTTTGTGCATTCCAATGTTGAACCTTTAGCTCAAGAAGCTCAAGATTTAGGGTTGATTCCTCCTATCACTAGTGTAGAATGCTTTTTCGTTCCTTTACCTAGTATTCCTACCTATACTCCTTTGGTGACTACGAAAATTCCCTCTATTCCTATGAGTGTTCCTCCTATATCCCTTCCTACATCACAACCTTCTTATTATGATGTTCCTTTTACTTATTCTAATCCTCTACCAACTATAGTTTTAAGTGTTTCTCTAGTCGTGTCTTCCATTCCTACAACTTCATACACTTTACCTAGTGTTTCTAATGTTGCTATTCCTCCTATTTCTTCTAATGATTCAATACTTATCAGTTTGGCTCAAACTATGTCATCTTTACATCAACAACGTGCATCCTTGAATCAAAATAAGTTTAGTTTTCCTATGTGTGACATGGGAAGTCTTTTGTCCTGGGATATCATTTTTACTCCCATTCCTTAGCAAGCCGATATGCCTCATCTTGAGAATTACAATGGTAAGGGGGACCCTGTTCATCATGTTAAAGCATTTCAAATCCTTTGCAGTGATTATACTCATGACCATAGGATTTTAACCAAGTTGTTTGCTAGAACCTTTTGTGAAAAGGCCTTACATTGTTTTTTTTCCTTGCCTCCTTATTATATTGATTCATTTCCACAACTTGCCAATGCTTTTATTGAACAATTTCAAAACAACATTGGTTTGCAAGTCTCTTTGACTGATTTGATGCATTCTAAACAAAGTGCTAAGGAAAAATTGATTAAATTTATTGGTAGATTTAAGAATTTACATGCTTAGATTTCCTATCCTATTCCTGATATTGATATTCAACATATGTTTATTTCAAATTTGGAAAAGGATATTAGAGATAAGATTTCTCTTACTAAATTTACTTCTTTTCAACAACTTTGTGCAACGCTTCATCATTATCAATTACAAGTGAGTCAACTTGAGAGCAACACTCCAATGGCTCCTAATCCTATTGATAAAAGTGATGCTGCTCCTAATCCCAACAAATTAAAAAAATTTAACAACTATGCCAAGGCAAACAAACAAGAAAATGCAGTTGCTGATCAAGTTGCTGTTGCATCTCACATTGTCAATTCTGCATCCACTACTTTTTGATTAAATCATACATTTACTCCTCTTTTTGAATATTTACATCCCATTATGAATAGGTTGTTAACTACTAATATGATTACTTTACCTCCTATTTGACATCTTTTACTTTCTATGATTACATCTAAATCCTTTGATCCTAAAGCTTTTTGTTGATATCATCATTAGAATGGTTATGATACTAAGAAATGTTATTATTTGAAACATAAGGTTCAAGATTTAATTGACTCTAAGGCCTTATCTATTGATAATTTTGATGGTAGACAGAAAAAATATTTTTCTCCTCCTAATCAAAATCTTCAAATCTATATGAATTCTTTACCTCAACATGATACTAATAACATTTCTCAGCCATCTTCGATGGATATCGTGTATGATTCAAAGATGGATGATCATAATCACATTGTTAATCAAATGGAGCATGTTGTTCAATTTGTATCTTATTGAGATAATGAGTGTTGCACACATTGTATAATATTGTCCTATAGTATTATTTTATTTTATTATGTAATGTTGCACCTAGATGGATGTGCAACATGTAAAGATTCCCATGGGATATACTTGATGAGTTGTATTGTAACATTGTCATAATATTGAAAAAGGAATCCAGACCCATTCTTCATGAAGGTCTGATCCTTCTTATTGAGGGATATTGTAAAAACAAGCACATTGCCTCTACTCCCTCTAAGGACAAGAAGAAAGAGCCCATTAAGAGTAAGAAGGGTGATTCTATTAAAGGTAAAGAAAATGCCTTGAATTTGAAACCCTTTGCCTCTCAAGTTCTTAAGGATGTGGAGCCTGAGACTGAGAATTTGGAAAGTTGTGAGAATTGGAAACCTGCGAATGAGAATGAAACTGAAACTGGAGAGTTAAGTTCTAATTTGGACGGGTATCCGGAGACTAAAGATGATAATGAAAAAATAAAAGAGGAAAACAATAGTGAAGGTAATTTTGAATAGAGTAAATCTAATAATGAGGGTAACCAGGTTATTTCTAGTGGGGGTAATAAAGTGGAAGATAACAATGTCAGGAATCTTGCTGAGAAGAATAAGGAGGACCATACAGCTATTACTGCTTCTCCTGTTAAGGGGATAGAGGAAGAAAAAAGGAAGGACTCTGCTCATCCTAAAGACAATGCTGAGGGTCGAAAGGAGGATCAAACGGAAATGGAGGATATCAATGACAATATCTGCTCCCCCCCACACGAGACCGCTAAAGATGATTGTGACGATATGCAAAGGGACACCATGCTTACCTTCCTACATTCTGCTAAGGAGAAAGATGACACTAGTCTCAAGGTTGATTCCTGGATCTACAATGACATAATGGGTTTAAAGAAAAAGGTGGAAATTCTACAACATAACTTGGATACTATCAATGCTAAACTTAGTCATATGGAAGGACAGATGGGAGACATCCCTAACAAACTTAATAACTATGAGCAGAACCTCACAATGTTAATCAAGGAGAGTAGCAATAAAATGGAACAAGTCACCTCGAGTATTTGGGCAGCCGCTGCTAACTTGGGAAAAAGGGTGAATGAAGATATCATTTCGGTTGAGGGTCCGAGCAAAAGAACTAGGCAGAGCTCGAGGAAGAGTGCTATAAAAGCTGCTGCTACTATGGATGCTGTTTCCACTCAAAAGACTACTGCTATTGGTAAGGAAGTAGCTAAAATGATCCTGGAGCTGCAATAGTGGCACTGGGGTGGGTTCTCTGGATTGGTGCATGTCTGGTTTTGGTCGCTGGTTGGGGTCTCTGGTCCTGGTTTCTAGTTTTTTATAGTTTAGACTGTTTGTGGTTCCAGGTCCCTGTAAAACCTAGGTTAGTTTGTTTTTGGACTTTTCTAGTGGTTTTAGGTCCCTGTAAAACCTAATTTTGATACTGTTCTTTAGTTTGTTGCAGGTTTTTTCCTAGTTGGACTGTATTGCTTTATCTCTCTTATTTTTGTTAAAGGGTTTCGGGGTCCCTTCTGTATATGAGCAATGTTAGTATGCTAATAGAAACCAAATTTAAATAAAGCTTCTACAAACTAAACAAAATTCATAAACTTCAAGATAGACTAAGATGAACTCTCAATTGAGAATATGAGCCATTAATGGACTCTCTCAATAAGAAGCTCTCTTGTTGAGTAGCTTTATCTAAATGGATAGGATGTATGCTCAAGCTTATGCTTCAAAAAGAGCTTCAAATGGAGTTGGAATTTGGGTGTGAGTGTATGGTTTTGATGTAAAATGGCTTCTCAAAATGGCATTATGAATTTACTTCATGGATTGTGTTATTTTGCAAAGGGGAAGGATCCAATTTATAGGCAAGAGGCTTGAGGGATTGAGGGCTAAGATGAAAGGATGGGAAAAAGCTCATGGAGGGCTTAGATTGCATGAGAGGAGAGCACATGGATTTTGCTTCCTTACAACCAATCAAGGAGTGACACATGTCACATGGTGAGAGGATGGAAGAAAGGGGAAGTATGAGTCAACAAAGGAGGCTCAAGGGATAAAATCTTCATAAAGACCCTTCATAAGTGCTTTGTAAGAACATTTATGACTTTGTGGGCTTTATAAAGTTTTGTGGTTGAAGATATTTGTGAGAGATACCATGAAATTCAAATTTGAGGGTTTAGGGGGGTTTTAAGCTTGCTTAGGGTTGTAAAAATGATTAGAGGAAGGGTTAGAGATGGCTTAGGACTAGGCAAGTGGATGGCAAGTGGATTGCAATTAATGAGGGTGGGTGAAGGAGGAGATATTTGTTAACTTTGGCTTGAGTTAGCAAGTCTTAACCCATGTTTAGGGAATGTGACAAGGTTAGGAGGGGATTAGGATTAGGGTTAAAGACATCTTCTAGAAGAGTCTAGGCTTTGGATGAGGATGAAGACTTTCTAGAAGAGTCTAGAACTTCCTAGGATAAGATTTTATGAAATAAATAAAGTTTTATTTATTTCAAGGGTTTGGGTTGAGGAGATATTTATTAAAATATTTTTAATAAACATGAGGATTAATATTTAATCTTGATTAAATATTTTGTGTTGGGATTAGGGGTAGGAAATGATGGGATTAGCCTTTAATTAAAATTAAAGAAGGATTAGAAGATTTTGGAAGAGGTTAGTGGTCTTAAGGAAATAGGCCAAGTTTTGGGAAAAAAATAATTTTTAAATTTATTTTAGGATTTTTGGTCAATTTATTAATTAAATAATTAATAAATAAGGAAATATTGTTTAAATAAGATTTAAACATTTTTGGGAGGGATTCCTTAATTAAATATTTTTAATTAAGATAAAGGGATTTAATGGCATAAAAATTAATTAATTAATTAAATAAATAAATAATTAATAAATGATGATATCATCAGGAATTTTTTAGAAAATAAAAATACTTTATTTTCTAAAAGTTTTTTAGGTGTCTACACCTTCAAAACCTATTTTTACTGTAATCTAAAACATTGTGATAATATTTGATGTAATTATTTAATATTGGGGAAAGGAATTAAATTTTCAATATTAAATGTGGGGTCAATCGGTTAGGCAACACATGGTTTTAGTACATGGTTTATGTAATACCACTTGGTGGTTTTGTGGGACTTGCTACTATATAATTAGCCACAAGGGTAGTTTTTGTGTGAGAAGATAGAAGGGAAAAAGACAAGAGTCGAGAGGGACAAGGCTTGATAGGTTAGCCAAGGGAGCATTTGTAAAGGTTAGAAGCATGGCATGGGATGTGTGGATTCATGCTTGTTCACATGGATTGCTTGGTTGTGGCTATGGCATTGAAGGTTTCCACGGTTATATTGCAATGGTAAATTTTATTGAATAATACATGGTGATGCATGCTTTTGGAGGCTAGGTTTTTCTCTCAATAAGGGTTTCACAAGGTATATCTTGTATCAAAATTTTTGTGGGTATGTTGTCTATTCTCTTGCATGTGTATTTCAATTGCATGTTTATTTCAGATCTATTATGGATTATGTGAAAATGGTTATATTCTTTGTTACAAGTTTCCTTACAAGTGGTATCAAAGCTATAGTTTAGTTATTGTAACCTTAGATTGAATCCATGGGAATGCATGAGAGGATAAAAGAAAGGGTAAGATATATGCATCTTTATTGCAGATCTGAGGGTTTTTGGTTTGCTATTATGATGAGATGTTGGTAGATTTTGGAAATGTGAAATTGTTGGACAAAAAGATTTTTTAAATGTTTCATTTAAATGAGGTTCTTTAGGGGGAGCTTGCAGAAATGATCTCCTAGGAAAAAAAAAACCCCACCATTGGATCTGGGTCGATGTTTACATAAATGTTGATATATAATATGCCCTAGTTTGGCCATGTCTAGTTTGGCCATGTTCAGAGGAAACAAAAGATTTTTTAGTTTCAACCTGTGATGGCTGTCAAATTTAATCTTGTCAGAATTTTCATCACAATAAAAAAATGTAGTGAAAATGGTAAAAAGACTATCTTAGTAAAATGACCATAACTTTCTCCCAAGATATCTAATTTCAAACTTCTTACATGTGTTGGAAATATAATTTAGAGCACTACAACTTGGTGTAGGTTTGGTTATGTGATTTAAAATTTTTATCAGGTTATAAGAGCTCAAAAGTCAGATGTTATATATTTGAGCACAAATTAGGGCATAACTTGGGCACACAGAGTCAGATTTTGGACTTCAAGTAGTCAACAAAAAGCTCTTGGAGAGCTCTATACATTGGTTCAGATTTGGTGTAGGTTTGACATAGTTTATTTGGTGATATATTGATATGAATAGTTTATGGTATATATTGACTATGGTAACATTGTGAGTTTATGACATTGTATGTTTGGAGATTTCAAATTTGTTATCATTGTATACTCAGTTCATTTTTAGATTGGTCTCATGATGATATGGTTATCAATGTTTGGTTTGGATATACATGATGACTTGTTAGGTCTACAAGTTGTGCAGTGTTGTAAGTGGTCTATACTTATAGGTTGCACCTATAGCTTGGTTATGGGTTGTATTTGCCCATTGATATTTCATTATTGGTGCATATTAAGATTTGTGGCTTTGATTTGGGTTGTCTATGCCCTAAGTCACATGATTTTCTATTTTTTCTTCATGTAGAAGGGATGAGATGTTGTTACTAGGTACAATTATGGTAGAAAATTGTGGTCGACTATTTTATGCTGACAGGATAGACATATTGAGAGCTAGATGCTTAGTACATGGATGTGATCATGGTGCCATAGATTTTTACATGATATGATTAGATATATAGGTACATCCTTGATGTTCATTGGTTTGGATTCCTGATTTGGTTATGGTGGTATATCTTCTTGGTTGAGAATCATGGTTATTTGGTTTCTTTTAAGGAGCTCATAATGTGCACTTTGAGTTCTTTGATGGTTTGATGCCTTAGTTGACTCTCATGGTTAGAGGATGGTTTTTCATCATGATGTCAATGATAGCTTGGATACATAATTTAGTGAGAGCTTGTGATAGTGATTTGGTGACAGTGTAGGATTAGTTCCTGGTTTGGTTTGTATCTTCTTGGTTTGGAGATCTTGGTTTCACTTGGTATTGAAATTTTGGTTGCGTGGGTGTAGACATGAAGGATCTTCATGTAGGAGATGGATTTTATGATGCCATTGGTGACATGCTACCATAGTTGAGTGGAAGTTCTTGGCATTGATATATATATATATATATAGTGTTTGTAGATGTTGGAGATTTGTCTTAGATCCTGCTGTTGCAAAAGCATTTTAAAAATTTGCATGGTGCACTTGGTTGTCTTTGTAGTTTGTGAAGATGGTTAGATCTTGAGGACTCATGGATTTATTGGTTATCTTCATGGTGTGTGGAGATGGTTGCATCTTGAGGGCTTGGTAAAGGTGTGGTTTATGCTTTCATTTGACATGTTATCCTTGGTGTTAGGATGGTTTCATTTTTATGTCATGGTATACTCTTGATTCATATTTAGAGTTGTGACATGATATGGTATGTTCATATGGAGCATGTTATCTCTTTGGTTAAGATGGTTAGATCATGTTGTCATGTTTATGTTCCTCAGGCCATTATTGGAACTTTGACAATGATCTTGATTTATTTTCTTGGTCTTGAGTACATTGATCATAAGTTGGATACTTCATGATATTTCTATGTTGCATTTGGAGTTGGCATGGATTGATTGGTTACAAGTGCTTATGGATACTTAGAGACGGTGGAGATGCTATTTTCTCTTGGATTAGAGATATATTTGTTGGGAGAGTTGATGGTTTCAACAGGAAATTCTGAGGTGCATTCACCTAATATGGACTTGAGAGGAGATTTTTCTTAGATGAGTCTTGGTTGGAGACTTGGATATCTTGATGAGCATTCTCGTTTCGCACTCTTGGTCTACTTGACAATTTTACTACTTGAGAGGTATAGCCCATTGTTTATCTCAAGTGTATTATATTTATGCTTGTCTTTCATGGATATGGATCTTGAGCTATAGTACATGAGTTAGTTCTAGAGGGTTCATTTGAGAGATGGTTTAACATTGGTTATCTCCCTTTGTATATCTTGTTATGTTGGTTGAGATTGGGAGATGGTTTTATATTGGGCATATTCCTTGGTTTAGGAATGGTTTATGAGTTTGATCTTCTTGTGAGAGGCTTACATCCATGATTAGTTATATGGTATGTTTGGGTGTTAATGTTGTGGCTTCTTGTTGTGGTTTTATGGAGGAGATCATACTTTCATAGTTTACATCTAGAGGTGTGTGTAGAAGGACATGATATAGGTTATGATTTGCATGGTTTCTCTTTCGTGTTGGTTATCTTCCTAGATGTTCAATTTTTCTTACATTGGATTTGAGATTGGTTGGATATTGTGATCACTAGTTTGTGCTCATGTATGTCATGTGAGAGATGACATGGTTATTCCTTTATCTCTTTCCTCTGTTGGTTGTGGAGAGCTTGGGAGACTGTTGGAGACTTGTTATGAGAGTTATTATTGTAGGTTATTGGTTTATGTATTGTGGATGTCCTTGAGACTACATGGATTCAATTCTTTGAGATGTTTTAGGTGGATTGGTTATAGATTTGACATTATCTATTCCAATGGGAGCTTTGTGGTATATATGTGGCAGGTATAGTTCTTGAGGCTTGTGATTACAGGTTACAAATTGGATATGTTGATGATGTGAGATTCACTTAGTATACCTTCAGAGATATGGATATTTGGATGGGTTTGGCACTTGTTGTGGGTGCTATTTCAACTATGGATATTTTGACAACTACGAATACATGTGATTACCTTTGGATCAGGTTTTTGTGCTTGAAATTTTAGTTGGTACATGATTTTATGATCTTCTAATGTGACAGGTTGGGTGGCTTTCTCTTTGGGTGGCTTGTATGTATGTCAGTGGCAGTGGCATAATGGGAGGTGAGATCATTCATGTTTGAGATGGTAGATACTTTGATTTTTTTGTGGGTACTAGGATGGATCACATGGTGTACTTTGATCCATGATGGTGGATGTGCTAGGAGGGATTGTTCCCTTGTTCATTTATGTGGCTACAAATTGACCCTATACAATGTATACAACATGTGGGAGATTGTTGAGATAATCAGTGTTGCACATATTGCATAATATTATCCTATTGTATTATTTTATTTTATTATGTAATGTTGTACCTAGATGGATGTGCAACATGTAAAGATTCTCATGGGATATACTTGATGAGTTCTATTGTAACATTGTGATAATATTTGATGTAATTATTTAATATTGGAGAAAATAATTGAATTTTCAATATTAAATGTGGGGTCAATGGATTAGGTAGGACATGGTTTTACTACATGGTTTATGTAATATCACTTGGTGGTTTTGTGGGACTTGCTACTATATAAACAACCACAAGGGTAGTTGTTGTGTGAGAAGATAAAAGGGAAAAAGATAGGAGTGGAGAGGGACAAGGCTTGATAGGTTAGCCAAGGGATCATTTGTGAAGGTTAGAAGCATGGCATGGGATGTGTGGATTCATGCTTGTTCACATGGATTTCTTGGTTGTGGCTATGACATTGAAGGCTTCCATGGTTGTATTGCAATGGTATTTGTTGCTGAATAGTGCATAGTGATGAATTCTTTTAGAGGCTAAGTTTTTCCCTCAATGAGGGTTTTCTAGGGTATATCTTGTGTCACAATTTTTGTGGGTATGTTGTCTATTCTCTTGCATGTGTATTTAAATTGCATGTTTATTTCAGATCTATTATGGGTTATGTGGAAATGATTATATTCTTTGTTGCAAGTTTCCTTACATATCTCCACCTCAACTAAAACCTAAGCCTAAATTGAAGACTCAACCTAAACCTTCACAACAACCTAAGAATAAAAGACCTTAGGAACTTTTGATTACCTTCAATAATTTTGAGACTATTAAAGGTCTTGATGGTCCCCTTTATATTTATGCCAGGAATTCTGAGATACCTACTCGTGGTTATCTTGTTGATCTGACATCCTTAGTAAATGTTATTACTAAAGAAAATCTTTTTATGGAAAGATTGCAATGCGATTATTATGGTACATCTGATGTGTGGATTCAAACTTATAATGGTTTTCTTTATCCATCATTTGGTTCTATTAATTTACCAGTTGAATTTTATGGTAAAATTGTGAACACTACCTTTCTTGTTGTTCCTACTTCTGATCAATTTTAAGTTAAGCTTGGTTTACCATGGTTAAACACCATGCATGCTCTTGCTTCACCTATACATAAATGTCTTAAATTTGTTCATGATGAATAATGAAGATGGTTGATCATAGTTTATATCACCCTTCTAGGGATAGCGATTATGCTACACTTGACTTCTTTTGGCCTTCATTACCTAATTCATGTCCTTCTCAACCTGAACATCTTCACACCTATAAGCATCATAAGATTCTTGAGTTAAGATTACCTCTTATGGATCTTAATCATGGTATTTTGTCTACACCTTCCATACCTCCTTTATCTATGGCTTCTACATCTATTAATCAAGCTCCTAATATTGCTTGTTCATCTATTGATAATCCTATTAATCCTCCTATAGAACATGTGAAGGATACAATGATTTCTTCTAGTTCTCAATACATTTCAAACCAAACAAAATGTAATCAATTTTCTAATGAACATCATAAGAATCATCATGCTCAAGATAAAACTCATAATTCTATTCTTCAAAAAACTTTACCCTCTTTGGATACAACTATGCATGATGCATTAGAAGAATTTATTACTAATAATAATGTTAAGGTGCATGATTATAATGATTCTATTCATATCTTTGATCCTATTTTGATTGATCTAGATGAAAATGATACTCTTGATGATACTGATGATGTTAATGATGAATATGAAAGTATTGACATTGAAATTGATTTATCTAATATGTTTTCATCACAATTGACTCTTACACCTAGTATCAAACATTGTGATTCTTAAGAGGATCCTTGTTTGGAACTAGCTATTATTCCTACTATGTTGGATATAGTCTCTCTTGCGAGTTACCCACCTTCCCTAAATGATATAGAATGAGATAGGGAGAGTAGGCGACATGCTTGATTGGCATGTCCTTTAGGGTAGCCTTTTTGTTGTTTGTCTATTGTACTATACTTCTCCCATGATGTGTTTACTAAATGTTATTAGACTATTTTATACAATCCTTGTTGCTCTATTGGTTCAAGGTGATAAAAGAATCAAACTTGTTGTACTATTCCTCTATATGTATTTCTATTCTTTCATATGTTGTTTTATGTTATGTTGTACTTGTGCTATTTTTCATAAATTTTTCCTCATGTAATTTACCTAGATCCATGACTTGGTAGCAATGATTCTTTTTGGTCTCTAGGTCACGGTCAAAAAATATTCTTCTTCGTATCTCTTATGTGATCTTTCCTCCTTTGTGATTGTAGTTCTACATTCTTTGGGGAATGACATCAATTTATTTGTAATAATATCATATATATATATATATATATATATATATATATATATATATATATATATATATATATATATATATATATAAATATAAAATCTTATGACCATCCTAACCCCACAACAAATAGATCCCTTCTGTGTTCTTTGTATGTTTATATGGTATTTCTCTTGATTTGTCTTTGTTTGGGGGCATTTCATAGTGGATATTGAATCAATGGAGTTGTTTATGTCTATTTTAAATCCATTTCTCCTATTAAAGTGTTAGCAATGCCTTTAATGTGGGGGCATACACTCTGCTAACCTATTGCACACACACACACACACACACACACACACACACACACACACACACACACACACACACACACACACACACACACACACACACACACACACACACACACACACACACACACAAACACACACACACAAACACACACACACACACACTTTTTAGTATACATATATTATTTTTTAAGATACTTTTTCTCCCTTTTTGGATCAATAACTAATACTTAAAGAATGGATTTATTTTTTAGGATCTCTCAAACCCTCCAATTTCAAAAATTTTGATCCCTTAAGGTCAAAGGTGTCCTTAAGATTAGATCTCTTTTGCTTTTTGGTTTTTCTCTTAAGGAATAGAATATTCTTGAGGGTGAATCCTTGATGGGCTGACCAGTGAGTAGCCACATTCACTAGGTGGTTCAATTCCATCTTTTTAGTTGCATTGTTTCCTTGTGTGGTTCACAATGGGACATAAGTTCTCATTGGGAAAGTTAATCATATTCTTTCTCTCTCTCTTTCTCTTTTTCTAGAGATGTCTCTCTTATTGTGATCTTAAAACATGTAAAAAAATGAAACACTAAAACATAACAAATCATTAAAATGTGTTAGTTAGGTCCTAATGTACAACATAAGTGCATATGATCAAAATAAAGATATTGAAATAAAATTAACATATAGTATCAAAAGTGTATCAGAACATTGAGTCAAAAGTATCAAAATGTAAATATATCATCTATGCTATAATGGTCGGGTGAGGCCTCACATGTAGATTGACGAAATCCTTGTATGGACTGAAATAGGCACCAACAACATGGCATGAGAGACTACACTCATACTTGATAAATATTGGGTTCATAAGAATTAGTGACAATTACAATCTATAAATGAAGAAAGAAACACAAATAAGTCTTCTAATTATAGAGATCTTTGTGGGTGATATCATCTTTGGAGGAGATGATAAGATAAGTGCTAAGTTTGATGAAGCCATGAAGAAAGAAATAAAAATATCCATGATTAAATAAATCAAGTTCTCCATTAGACTTCAAGTGTCCTAGTTAAAGGGAGGGATCTTTGTAGGGTAGAAAAAACATGTCAAGGAAATACTAAAGATATTTGATATGGAGGAAGAAAAACTGATAGGTACTTCAATGGTAATTAGTTGTAATCTCTCAAAGGACAATGAAGTCCTTGAAGTGAATGAATTGATTTACCAATCCATGATTAGTAAACTACAATATGTCATGTAAATAATACTAGACATAGCACAAGCAATTGGACTAGTGGCTAGATTTTTGCCAACCTAAAGGAATCACACATAATAGCTATGAAGAGGATCTTTAGGTATCTAAAAGGTACTGAAGATAATGACTTATGGTATCCTCGCAAAGGTAACTTTGAGTATAGTGTCTTCACTGATGTTGATTGGAAAGGGAACATAGATGATAGAAAGATGAGGAAGACTAGTTCCACATACCAATAAGGAACTACATATTGCACTCAATAGCTAAAGAAAAATATGTTGCTAATACAATGAATTACACTCAGGTTGTTTGGATCAAACATCTAGTTGAAGGAATTCAAGAGAAAATGGAGGAACCAATAGTTAGCAACTCTGATAACACTAGTTCAATCAATATATCTAACAACCCAATTGTACACTAAAAAAAAACCATATATCCATCAAGTACCATTTTCTGAGGGAGAAAGTGCAAGAAAAAGAGGTTAGGTTTGAATATGCACCAACCAAGGAGCAATTGGATGATATCTTTACAAAGCCTCTTTAGAAGGATACTTTTGAGTATTTAATAGAAAGGTTAGGAGTCTTACCGCTATCCAACCTAAACTAAGAATAAACATGCAGGCATCAATCCATGATCAAGAAATAAAGAATTCTAAAAATTAATTGATGAGAATAAGGGACTAATCTATATTTGGAGTAATCAAGAGAATGGAAGAGAAGAAAGTATGGTTTCATTTTCATATCTGTGAAGGGAGGAGAAGTTGAGAGGAGCAAAATAAAATGAACAAAGGGGGAGCATAAAAAACAAAAGAAGTTGCAAAGAAAAAATCTAGAAAAAATACAAGACATAAGATAAGAGAAGCCACATAATAGTCAAAGCATATAGATGCACTATCTTAGGGGGAGATGCTAGAAGAACAAAAGAAAAGCACTAAAATAGAGAATGCTAAAATGACTAAGTGTTACCATCAATGCCAAAGGAGGAGATTGTTGGTGTAAGTGTCTTGAAGACTTGTTTGTTGTATGATCTTAAAATGAAAGCACTTTAATGATAAGAGCATCTATCCCTCTGAGTAAGTGGTCTTGGGTCTTGTCAAGTGCCTTGAATAGGTCTTTGCATGGATCTGGCTGTTTCTCCCTATTTTGCTTTCTCCCCTCATTTCTAGCCTTTTTATGAAAACTTTCTTTAAGAAACTAAAGAATTTGACTTTTTGGGTCAATGAAGACCTAAAGGATCAAGGTTGACCTCAACCATGACTAGGTCAAGGGTGACCTTGACCCTAACCTAGGGCAGAGTAAACCTTGACCCTAACCCTAGGTCCAAATTTCAAGTTTTGGAGGTTTCAAGATATCGAGCTTTGAAAAGTTTCATTTTCTCGCTTCTAGGTTGGCTATTTTGGGTTTTGGAATGGTAAAATCTTAAATTGCATTTAATCTAGGTCTATTTCTAGGGGTTAAGGTCAATTGGGATTTAATTCTCCAACGTCGACCTCTTTAGAAGTTTGTGCCCTAGATCACTATATAAGGAAGCCTCCTCCTCTCATTTTCTCTAACAGAAGATAACATGAAACTAGAAGGAGATGAGGAATTATACTAAATGATCCATTATCAAGCATTCAAGAATTCAAGCATCCAATTCATCAAAGAGATCCATTATTATCTATTGAAGGATTCAATCTCTATGGAGCCCTCTTGTTGAAGATTTCTCCATCCATTTTCATTCAAGCCTCTTCCTATGCTAAGATCCATTCAAGATTGGTGTTGAGGATCTAATGCCATTGATTTGAGACATCCTACACACAATTCTACATTCATTTGGAGCATCCAAACTTGTCTATTCAAGGATTCAAATCCTCCACAAGGATTTCAACATAAGTATGACGAATAGTTCCATTTAATTTGTTTATTCATATTGCAAATTAAATTACATTTCAAAGTTGATTCCAAATTGGGGTTTGACCAAGGCAAACCTACCATCCAAACAAAAAAAACCATTTTTCTTGTAGGTACAGGTACATGACAATGAATTGAATTGCAGATTTAGATACCCTTTTTGATGAACTTCCAAGATCTATGAAATTTTTGTGTGTAGAGCAATGTAGGTCAAGGTCAACTTTTTGTGGTAAGATTGTGCCCTAGAGTAAGATTGTGCCCTGCTATCTAGATCAAGGTCAACCTACCCTTAGAAGGACACAAATTTTCTAGGTTTTCTCTGTCTTAGCATTTCTAGTCCTAAGTAGGTTGCAAAATTTCCTAAAATTGTGTACAGACATCATAAATCATCATTTTCTAGATTTTTCCTACTTTGATGTTAATATTTTTCTTCTATTTATTCAAGATTTCAAGTAAATAGTTTCTATAGTAGATTATAGGATTTTCTCCTTTCTTCATATTCTCCATTGTTTGATTCATTTGTGCATTGATAACTTCTTTGTGATTAATCAATTTGGATCATTCCTTTTGGGAATTTTGATTAAGGATATGTCCTATATTCCCCCTCTTATATCATACTCACATATTTCACTATTGACACAACATCATCCTTTTTTCCTTCCTGTTCGCTTGTATACAGACTGATAGACTTAGTTATCAAAGGTGTTGTTATTGATATCAACACATATGAAGAAACTAAGACTAGTAGATAGGAATGAATGAAAAAGAACATTGATGTGCGACTCTAATTCACAAGAGTGATTAGAGAAGAGAAGAAGTGTGGGCCCAATATTGGTGATGAAAAAGGTGATCCACTTAGATAAAGTATGCTTAGTGAAGTTTGCATGTGTAGAAGGATTCTGAGTGGAAGGGGAAGAAGATAGACGAGTGAATTGGTTTGGCTATGTTAGCAAGTTGTATGGAGCAAGATATCTGTGACTATGTAGTCATGTAGAGGGTAGGAGTGCACTCAACATCACATTTAATGGTGATGGGAGAACACATTGAGGAATAGTCAAAATAATTCAAATTTGAATTCTTTCCAACTAGAGCAAGCCATCAAGGACACATGACAGTTGTGACTCTTTTATGAATAGAGTACATTTGACAAGAGTGAAACACTACTAAAATGGGAGGCCAAGCTAGTAATAAGGATGAGAATTCAAATTTTGAATATGCTAGATTAGGGCTTCCAAGAAAAGGTGGAAGAAAGTATAAAAGGAGGCAAAGTTAAAAGAGGAAAAGGTAGATTGTTGAGTGATTAGCCAAAAGCTAGCAGAGTCAAGCTAAGAGGATCCTCAAGGTGTGGAGGTGAGTAAAAAGAGTGAAGTCATATTCAAAGATTTTTCATGCTTGTTGTGGTTTCAAAATGCATGCCCCATTTCACCTAGAAATAGGGACACCCTACTTTATTTTTTGGCTCTCTAAAACCCTAGTTTGGGGTCTAAGTCTTTTCTCCTATATAACTGTTCAGGGGGTGTGTTGAGCATGCTGGGAGGCAAGTCTAATAAGATAAAATGCTTTCATGGAAGTCTAGCTTGATTTTTTGTAGGGTTTTTCCCAGTGTCTTTGGTTAGATCTAAGTCTTGGTTCAAAAACCTAGATCCCAAAAATCATAATTCTAGGGGAGAAGTCATTTTTTGTAGAAAAATGGTGCACCAACATACCTCCCCAGGTGCGCTAGTGCACCAAATCACATAGAGAAGGTAATCACCCCTTGTTGATGCACAACAACGCAATATCAAGGGGTGTATTGGGTCCTCGGGTCTATAAAACTAGGGACCCCCTATCCCATTCACTTCATTTTTTCTCTCTTTGCTCTGAACATTGCATCATCATACCTATTGAGGTGTACATCTCTACCCAATTTCCTTCACACCTACACGAAAACACAAAATGGTTAGAACACTAAGTAAAAGGTGTGCAACAACACACCTATCTTGGTGCACTACTGTGCACCTTTTATTTTGCAAAACATTAAAAAAATAAAACATTAAACACAAAAGAAGGTGCACATCAGTGCACCTCCTTCTCTTTGAAATCCTAAATAACTTAGACAAAAATCTTAAAAAACTAAAGTGTAAATAAAGGTGTGCAACAATGCACCTCATTAGGTGCACTACTGTACACCTTTATTTATGACTTGATATTGCTACTTATGCATTTTAAGTGATAAGGGTGCACACTAGGCACACCGCATGAGGTGTGCCAGTGTGCACCCTCATATTTTGAGGTTTGCTAAGGATAGGCACACCTAGTGAACCTTTGAGGTGTGTCAGGTGCACTCTTTTTTGCATATAAGGAGTAAAATTAGATTTTTTAGATGTTTTAGAGTAACTGGGTTTTTTAGGTTTTGTTCATGTCTATGTTAGGGTTTTAATTAATGAATTTTTCTTTAACTCTAGACTAATAAACATTAAAAAAAAAAGATTCAATGGCTTCTTCATCATCCTCCCTTGCTGAAAAGATGGTCCCAAAACCCGCGGTGTTCAAGTTTCAAGGTGTTTCGGCCAAGTCATGCTTTCAAGACAATTATTTAAAGATTTGGGACACCAAATTGGGTCATACAAATTTGAGCACATTCTTGGTATTGTGCAACAAGCCTACAAAGAGATCCCCAATGATATCTGCTCTAATCTGATCAAGACTTGTCAATACAGCATCACACCCAACATTGGTACAATTCTTAGAGCTATTCATGACACTCACTAAGAAATATGTTTATGAAGAAAGGGTCATAAAGAGTATAACTAGAGAGATAGTCCTGGATCTCTGACCCAAGAATGTAGGGAAGGTGTTCCATCTTCCAAGAGTAGATCAGCTCATTAGATTGACCTATCACCAAGTAGAAAGATGGTACAAGGAACCTATAGAGGAAGCTTCCAAAATCATCTAATCCTCATACTGTATTGAGAAGACTCCTCTAGGGTGTAAAGTAGGCAAAGTGGACATGATGAGGGGTTACGTAAAGGAAGATATTAGATATTCTGTCATACTCTTGAGTAGAGTCATGGAGTTGCCAGCTTTGGGACACTTGAATATATGGATGCTGCATTTTATTGAAACTATTAAAACAATAGATATGGAAATTGATTGGGCTTCCATTCTTAGTGAGAACTTGGGTGAGCAACTGGTGGCAGTTAAGAATAATTGAAAGTTCTATATGACATCATATTTGGTATACTTGTTAGCTACAAGAGAAATAGATTATCTAGGATTGTTTAAAAAAGGTAGTATGCAAGATGAAAACACTTGGCCATATATAATTTATCCCTAGCTAGTGAAGAAAAGACTTCTAGAGCATAGAAAGGAATACAAGATAGTAAATGATGTATTTATATTTGCAATAATCTGGTTCATTGAAGGGGATTATGTGAAGAGAATGTCAGAGGAGGCATCAACAAAGATTTCAAAATTTGGAGCCTACTACATCTAGTATCAATCATTCACTTATTTATGGGTAGTGGGTATCACTCTCAATCCCAAGAAACTCCCTAGGTATCCAAGTAATAGACTTCTACTTCTGGAGATCGCCTGACAAATCTTGTCTGCATACAACAGAGTATGAAAGCAATAGAAAATAACCTGGGTGTGGCCTATTACTATAGGGCCATTCAATGTGGTCTGGAAACAAGATATTCCATATTTTGAGTATGAGTGGGATCAATATCCTTTGGATGAATATAATTCTCCTCAACCTTATTTTAATAACATTGGAAGGGTATATTATTTGGCTGGTAAGATATTTCAGCACGAAGATGCAATTAAGGACCATTAGATGAATGTGATGGACGACTTTGATATCTAAATAAGGGATTATTGTAGGACGTCTCTCTATTTGGAAACCAATGATTTGAAGATTAAGGTTCCTTTAAAGGCTATGCAATAGGATACAAAAGATGTCCCTAATCCATTGTCCAATAGGGACAAGATTGGTGATCGACCCATTATGAATGCTAAGGTTGATAAGGAAGAAAAGTTAGATACCAATCATAGGGATAGGCATGTCATCAAATTGACAAAGGATTGGATCAAAAGACATTTTAAATTGGATTCGATTCCTCAAGCAATAGTCTTCCATTCTCAAGCCAACCCAACAAGAGGTTGAGGGGCTAAGGTTATAGTGCCTACATTTACAACTCAATCCCTAGTAAGGCCTAAAATAGTGCACCAACTTGATAGAGAAGTTTGATATTATAGGGCTCAGAAAGGTAAAGGAAACAAAGAGAAATTCTTCCAAACAAGCTAAGCTAGAAGAGGAAGCAACTCAAGCGCCTCCATAGCTAGTAGTAGAAAATACACAAGTGTTAGAGAATATTGAAGCTACGCAAGCCTAGGACAATCCTCAAGTGCCTCCAATTGAACAAGGGCAAGGAGGAGTTGAAACTAAAGTGCAAGAGGTGTCTCCACCACAAAAAGAGGTACAAGCCTCCTCATCTATTCCTAAGAAAAGAAAGATCAAGACTCCAGTCAAGATGAGACAAAAGGTAATTAGGAGAGTGATTCCTTTCCCATCAGTCTTGGAAGTTATCCCAGAAGATGAAGAAAAAGAGGATGAAGAGGATAACCTTCCTTTGAACTAGAGAATGCATCTTGCTAGAGCCACGTAATCAGAATGGAGAAGAAGCTCCACAATTACATTGCCATCCATTCTTGAGAAACCTATTTAGTCTAGAACCTTCGAGGATGAAATGCAACAATGGATAGATGAATAGGATGTTGAGGGGACTGATGTCCTCAAGATGTAAGATTTTGATTTTATGCCCATTGGCACTAAATTGGTGGGAGACAAAATAAGAGATACTCCAACTAACCAACCTCAATAGGAGGATGGAATTAGTTGCCACCTTAGATACAAGGACCTGGAATAGCTCCACCATTGCCAAATCAAGTTACATTTTGTGTAAATAAAGGATCAATCACTCCATTTCCTCCAAACAATAAAGAAGAATAGGTTCAAGAAGAACATGGGGAAGAGCTACAAAAAGTATCCTCAAATGAAGTGTTAGAGGAAGGAACAATAAGTGAGAATCATCAGCAAACTTCCCAAGACATAGAGGTGAGAATTGTGGACTCCACAGATATAGAGACTCCTGGTATGGATCTCTCATAGAAGGAGAAGACTCTAGAGAAGAGTGATAAGGGGAAGAGCATAGCAAGGAAAACACAATCTTCAAAAGGTAGATATCTAATAGAACATGTTCCAAGATGGTTGAGGAAAGAAGTCATTAGAAACAAAAGGCAACAATTCACTACTGAGGAAGAGGATAGGCTGGAATTGATTAAAGTTCTTAGAAAAACTGAGTCACCACCAAAGGATGCACATGGATTAGCCTTCATCATGAGTGATCAAAAGTAAGATTTTTTTGCACATGTTGCTATCCCTCCTCTGCATATAGATGTTGAATTTTTGACTCTAAGAGATTATTAGATCAAGGAGGTCATGCTTGGGAAACCTATGTTGGACATGAATAAGTTGATGGTGACAATGAGAATTAAAGAAGTGTTTAGGCACTTAGAACATAATAGGGTAGAATTGATAACACTTTAGAGATATAATGAGATCTTAAAAGGATATCTGAGTGAAGTTGTTGGTCCCCTAGATCCTAAAAATCTCGAGGAGACTTTGAATGCAACATTGGAGAAAAGAGATAAGGAGACAGTGTAGTTAGATCCATTTTTGAGAGCTTGTCAGTAATGGAGAGAGAGTTTCAAGGAAAAAGGTGTACAAATTATATAGGGGAAGCCTGAAGCTACTACACCATATGCAAGATAATGCAGATAGGCTAGTGGCCATTTTGAATCAAGATTTTGGTTTGATGGAAGAAGTAAATACCTAGGGCAAGTACTTACAAGCACTATAGTC